>CM060435.1:1899000-2527000 GCA_030545235.1 Helianthus tuberosus
AACGACGCGTTAAAGTAGCATAAACTACCTAAACGGGTCGTAATGGGTAGTAAGCACTTATGTTAGGTTTCTTTTAGTATGTAGGCTTTGTTAAACCATATTACACGAGTCTCCATACTCGTTTGGTTTACGAACCCTCATTCTATCTAAATCCTCCGATTTAGGTCCGGTTTATTAACATAGTTACCTATATTAGGTGCCGTTTGATTCCGAGATCTCTAGCATTGTTTGGTTGTTACTCAAGGACTACTAAGCAATCTCAAGTGAGTACATAGACCCCTCTTTTACTGTTTTCCAAACTGTTTTGGGGTGAAACACATGTGCCTACTTGTTACTTTCATGCTTTCCTGTTTTAACATCATATACCTGCTATGTTCGTTAGTACATTATAGTACATGATTTCATTACATTACATGCTATGTATGCCCATTGTGTGCGTACTTAGTACATCGTTTTACATTACATGCTATGTATGCCCATTGTGTGCGTACTTAGTACATCGTTCTACATTACATTTCATGCTATGTATGTCCATTGTGTGCATACTTAGTACATTGTTTTACATTGCATTTCTGTTGCATATGCTCATCCAGCATATGAACACATTATACTACATTTTAACAGTTGTAACTATTTGACTATGTGAACCGTCGTAACCATTTGATTATATGAACCGTTTGTAACTGTTGAACCATGTGAATCATCTGTAACTGTTGAACCGTGTGAACCATTTGTATCTGTTGACCTGATTTACATTTGACAATAGACATTTGACTATACATAAACATTTCTACAATTGTTAAACATTACATCTTGGTGGTTTGGTTTGAGTAAGTGATTTAAGTAACGATGCGTGTGTAATATGATACAAGCATGGTGGATACGCCGCTGGTACTTCCTATATATAAGTGTCTGTATGGTATTACATATCGTAGCATTATTTGAACCATTTCAATTTGAGACATATAACATTTTACACAAATAACATACTTTTCACAAGACATTGTTTTACAAACAACTTATCTTATACAAACCCATTTTACATGGTTATTCATTTAACCATACATTATTCTCTTATTTACACATATCATCAGATCTTATCATTTTTCAAATGATTTACAAGACAAAGCAAATTACAAGGTTCATGACTAAACATCTTTCTCAAACATAAGTCATGAATTCTGTTTTCACAAAACCTATGTATCTCACAGGCATTTTTATGCTGACGTACCTATTTTCACATGTGTTTTCAGGAGATGATGCATAGGCCTTATCAAGACATACTTAGGCGGTCCTGTGCCTTAGTGACTTAAAACGAGACAAGAACTAGTTAATTTATGTTATGTACTCTTTGTTTCTTGTTTAAAACAATGTAAACTCTCATGTTTGATTAATAAAACAAAACTTCAATTGCCATGGATTTGAAACAATTAATTCTGTTACAACACTCCCCTACATTTCCGCCACGTTTTGTATGTTACACGTGGTCGGGGTGTGACACAAGAGGTCCTGGGCAAAGGCGCATATAGACTGCAAACATTTGAAGGCGAAACTATCGCACGCACATGGAATGCACAACAGCTTCGACGTTGTTATATATAAGCCATGTTTTTACATTTACCATGTAACCTATCGGGCCGCAGGCCATTTGCAAATAAATAAATAAACGATTCAATGCAATATTGTTTATTTACTACTATTACAAATGTGTGTTCCACTCTGCGGTATCTACAAAAACAGATTGGAAAAATCTTCATTCGCGATACCCACACAGAGTGGTGACCACACGCACCTATTGTAATAGACCAACAATGGCAAAACATTAGCCGCCTATCCGGCAGGACAGGCGACTACGGTTTTCACAAAACCTACACAATTCCTACACCCTACGGGATAAAAACAGGAATTGACAAGCACTCATACGACAAAGGTATCGAGTATACTTAACCGCACTTTACAACGAGTAAAGTTCTTCATACTTGCATATCATCTAGATATGCAAAAGGGAATCATAGACCTAGTGTTAATTCACATTAACATTACCTCATACAAGTTCACACATGCAAGTAGTAAAAACACTTGTATAACTTGAAACGTTTCAAACTTTATATTCAAAAAATTCCTACACCTACGCGGTGCACAAGGGATTTACATAAGGTTTTTGACATTTACATTGATGAAACAACAAAAAGAACGCAGGCCAGCCTAGTCTTTCTTTGTACCGCTGGAGCCCGCACCATCCTTGCCCTCACAGCAGGCTTTTCCCCATCTTCCTCATCAGCATACAACACCCGCAAGCGGTCTACATAGTCTTCTGCTTCTAGGCACTCATTAAGGTCCTCAAGAGCAGAAATGGACGTCTCATTATACGCCGCAACCGCAGCAGCAAGAAGCACTTCAGTATCCACACCGTGGAACCCGGATCGCTCATCAGTATATTGGCCCTGGGCCATAACATTCATATGAGCAATGCAGCGATTGTAGCCAGCTTTAAAACCAGCATCTCGGGCGCGCTCCTTAATCTTATTGACACCTGATACGTTCTCAGGTGCGTCAAGAATAGACGTAACAATCTACGGAACAAGAACACTACGGTTACCAAATGCAAACCTAAAAAAAAATATATCGCAAAAGCAACGGATACTTACATGCCCGATACCGTGCATACGCATCCATTCGCGATCAGCCTTGAGCAGATCAAGTGAAGAAGCAAGGCTGTCTCTAGCCTCTTGTAACACCTCGAAAATTCACGTCCTATAATGTGTAGACACGTGTCATATGTTTAAACGTGTGAAAGAATATTATGAAAGGACTAAAGTTGACAAACATGGAAAGTATGTGAATATACGTATTCTAAGTGTCAACAGTGAGTAAATATATTGTACATTAACCCTACATGATGTTTATAACGTCAAACGAATAAATCATGGATCATGCGAAGCTAAAAGTGAGAGATTACAAACTACAGGGGTTAAATGTGTCAACATGTTTAAATTATACCTCTGAGTGACCTTTTGACGAACCCGAAGCTTTGTAACTGTTAATTATGCTCACTAGAATGCACGATATAAATTTCGTAAAGTTTCGTTATCGTATGAGAAAGTTATGATCGAACTCGTGTGCGAAGGGTTAAAGCGTCAACGTTGAAAGTTAGGACTTTTCGGGTAACAATAAAGTTAACCGAGGATTAAACAAAGTGGGTAAATGTCTTAAAGCCCTTATAAATCAATTTAGAGGGCTCATTGTGCAAAACAAGACGCGAAAACGACCTTTAGAAGGACCAAGGACCAAAACTGCAATTAATGAAAATTTGTGTTGTCAGATCATACACGCTCGCGTAGCGCGAGCATGAGACCCTTTGTCGTCGCGCTACGCGACGGCCTCATCTGAACAGCCAGCTCAGATTTTCTTGGGTTCTTGTCTGCCTTTGCGTTTGTGATCGACTTTAATCGATTTTTCACATCTCCCTTGGCCCCTAAACGACCCCTAAACATCTAGGACACCTGTAGGAATGTTATGGTCAGTTGTAGACTCATGTGTCAAAGAGTTGTGGTGATTAATTCACTATAAAAGGCCATGATGTGCAACCATTGTTCTTCACACCTTCCTCTTGCAATCTGATCATTTCTGGAGCTCCAAGGCACTCTCAAGTGATCACTAATCAAGCTTAGGACTTTTGTAAGTTGCTAATCCTTTCTTTAATTGAGTTTAGCTTAGTTATTTAGCTAAAAGTCAAACCGTCGTAATTACGGTTTGACTTCGAGATTAATTAATAATGGCTCAGTCAAATCTCGAATTAAAAGTAGTTATAAGTTGGTAATTATGTGGGTAATAAACCCTCAAAAGGGTTCCCCCTGATTCCCACTCTAACTAGGTCTAATGTCGGGTCAAACGTGTAATTAAAAAGTCAACAGAATGTTTAAATTGCAATTTATGCATGATTAGCAATGTAGAACACATACAACCTTTTTGATCATTAATATAACTTGGTAATTAGTGTAAGAACATGTCTAAACATGTTCAACCCGACAATTTACTGTTTAGACCCGGTTCGGAACCGAAAGTCGCATAGTTTGACTTATACTTTGACTTTCAGTTCTGACCCGTTTTGGTATGTATTAGAAATACCTAAGAGCTTCATTTGGACCAGGTTACATGCTAGTATAACCCTCTGTGATTATACACCATGGTTCATTAGTTAACCGATTAATATGCATGATTCCGTTAATTGCTCATATGTTGACCATTATGCCCTTTTCACCTTAAAACGTGATTTTTGGAAATGTAAAAGAGTAGAAACCTTAATTACTGATATATAAACTTGCATACAAAATTTGACATCAGTTTGAGGTGTAGGTTAAGAGTTATGCTCGTTAGCGTAAAATTAAAGCTTTATGTTAATTAAACGGCGTATCTAGCGTATAGCCTACTTAAACATACTTTTTGATATCAAAATCTTTACCCACTGATGTAATATATTATTTTTGGATTTTTGAATATTTTTAATTAATTTTAGGCTGAGCATAACTTATAGTCGTAGACTTAACCCGGTAATTGTCGGTTTTGCCCTTACGGGCTATAAAATGAGTTTTACATATCTAAACGACTCCAAACCTTTTGCTACTGATCACATATGATAGATAAATTATTTTAAGCCTTATGGAAATATAAAAATATCAGATTTATGTATCGAACCCGGAAATGGCTTCTAATCGCCTTTTTAAGCGTTTTTAACGCATAGTATGTACTAGAAGTATTTTAAACATACAAGGGTTGATACCTACTGATATTTGAGGCAAATTATAATGTTTTAACAGTAAGCAAAAGTTGTTTAACTCAGACTTCAGTTTTGGGCTTTTCAGCTTATGTGAAATTACCAAAATACCCCTACGGGGCATAGTTTGGTTATAATTGGTAAATTTCACATATATACTTTATCCTACTGTTATAACTTGGTAAAATAAGTATTTTGGCTGATTACATCTGACCTGGAACTCAGGCGAATACTTAAACTCTTTTATCACCTTATAAATGACCAAACTACCCTTACGGGGCATGGTTTGTGTTTAAATACATTTCGGGCATAATAAATGATATCTACTGATGTCACAACATATATGAAGCATATTAACTTAGGAAACCTGTAAATAGCTCTCATTATTGCCCGTTACGCTTATTACGCGTTCAGTTCGGTTTATGTAACTAGTTTACATAAACTAGCCTAAACGGGTCAAACCTTATCGGTTTTATCTCAAAATCCAGAATGTGTATGAATTACCCATATTAAACAAGTATCCGAACTTGTCGGGTCTAAATCACATTCTATCCGGTCTTCGCTTAATCGTGCGTACGAACCGTGTCTCTGAAACTAACCGGTCTAAGCTTAAGCTTAACTAAGGACCCGTTAGGATTCTAAGAGGTTATTATAAACCTTCGTTCCAGATTAGGAGTACCAGTAAAAGCTACGTGCATTTTGCTTATTGTGATTTATACATTGCTCAGGTAAATACTTTTAACTTATTTTCCCTATACGGGCTTGGGTTACGGTATATAGCATACCGCTTGATCGGGCATCAAATCTTCCATCGTTGGGTGGTTAATTGAATAATTTGATCGGCTCGTTTAAACAGTCTTGTTACTTAAAGCCTTTGGGGGGTTAATGACCATGTCCCGGATATCCTTGGCATCATTTTACAAAATGGCCACCACTTAAGCGCGGGGTGTAGGCGTACACCCGTCAGTGCACAAAAGAATAATGTGGTGTGTCTATTGATCTTTAACCCGGACAAGATCCGCGCTACTGAACGCACAAGGAACATGTAATTCGTTCACAAGATTATATATTTAAAATAATTCTCCCAAGTTAAATAAAAATGTTTATGCCACGTGCATCCAAACCAATTTTCAATCATTTTCCAAAATGAGTCAGTTGATTGTATTTACCAGTGTAAATTGACGTATTTTCCCAAAAAGATTAAATGCAGGTACTAAGCGTAATTGACTGGGATTTCTCCTTAGCATCATTAGAAGTCTCGCAAGCTTAAGATGCCTGAAGTCTGTTGAACTATTGTTTCCATTTTGTTTCCGATCCATCTGTGGATAAACTTCCGAATATTGTGACATTTGATACTACAATATTAAATTCGGTTGTATTATATCTTTTAAATTGCTTCCGCTGTGCATATTAAATATTGTGTTGTTTGACTATTATGTTGCCAACCACGTCACGATACTCCCCCACCGGGCCCACCGGTGACACGTGGAAATCGGGGTGTGACAACACCTCTTCAGCCTCTCTTGCCCGTGCTTCAGCTTCAGCAGCACGGGCATAGATCTCCTCAATAGCGGCCCCCCGGGTTCGCACTTCAGCCTTTCAACAAGAGAAACACAAGTATACAAAAATAATCAACATACTTGTGAGACGTGTACAAATTCAAAAGCAAGAGACTTATACCTGGAGGCCCAGGATAGTTTTGGTTAAGTTGGTGCGGTCAACATTTGCCCCTTCCAGAGCCTTTGCAGCGCGGGCCTCCGCCTCCTTGGCCCCTTCAAGAGCCTTGGCAAGGTGAGCCTCTGCTTCCTTGGCCTCTTGGGCAGCCGCAACAGCCGCAGCTTTCTCTTTAGCCAACGCAGAATTCGCTGCCTTGGCATTAGTAAGCTCCTGGCGAACATGAAAAAGAATTTCATTCTGTTTGGCCCAAGATTCTTTCCAAGTCTTGCGCTCATCAGTTAGCGTCTTGCGCTCATTAGAAAGAGTTTCTTTCCAACTCGTGCACTCATCAGAAAGCAGTTTTGCAAGGGTACGAACATGTTTAAGCTCAGCAGTTGCAGCCCACTCCTCAGTCTGCTTACGCTTTTCAAAAGCAGCTTTCTGCCTTTCAAGCTCCTCTGCACCCTCACGTGCAGCTTTCACCAACTCTTCGGCCTCAGCCCGCAAACGCGTATTTTCCTCCTCCTTGCATCCCAGCACCTTGTAGTTTTCCAAAATGGCATTCGCCATTATGGAACTCCCAACAAGCATGGAGGAGAGTTGGTTAATCTGGACCTCAGTTGGCAACGCACGGGCCCGGTTGACTTCAAAAGGGGTGCCCAAACCACCCAAAATCTCCCTACACGCGGAGGGGTCAGCATTAATATCATCCCATTGCATTATAGTCCATGGGGGGCGGTGATAGGTCATGGCCCGGTCTTCAGTATAGGTGCGGTAATAAAACTCCAATTCAGACTCTTCAGGCTGAATGGGAGTCTTTGTAAAACCCGCACCCCCAGAAGTAGAACCAGAAGCCTTCTCAGCAGCAGGAGATTTTTTCCTCTTAGCATAAGAAAACTTCAGGTTCAGATCATCAGTATCCTGCGGGGAGATCAGATTATCAGCAGAGTCCACCGTGTCATAAATCTGAGCCGCAGGGCCCTTCCCATTATCTTCCGCCCGCACAGAGGGCTCAGGTGTAACAACTTTATGAACCCCCGCATCCGCAGCAGTGTCATGCGGGGGGAAAGGAGGAGCATCAAAAAGTGAGAACCCTTCATCTTGCGGTTCTCTAATCAAAGCAAAAAGACTTTAAACTACAAGTACAACAACAATACTTGTAAAAGTTATGAATTACTTACCAGAAGCAACCACAGGTTTAACAGACGTCAAAACAGCTTTCCGCCTGGTCTGAACTTTCGGCTTCTTCTTCTCACCAACATCAACAGCCTTCTCTGGCTTTCTCTTCTTCTCATCAACAGGCTTGGAACCCGCAGAGGTCCCACCTGTAGCCGCAACACCACCTGGAACACCCAAACCCTCAAAGGTGTCAGATACTACCACGTAATCGGTATATCTGCGGAAATGAGAACGAGAGATACCTGCCGCCTGCGGCACCAAAGGCGGAACACCAGGAGCCTCAGGTTTCTTCACGCCGCGACCCCGCACGGGTTTATCCACATGCTTCTTCTCCGCATGTTTTTTGGGCGCACCCTTTGCCTCAAATTTACCAAGGACCCCAAGAGTACCTACATGTAGCAAATCAGCAAGGTGAACCATATAAAGCAACAAAGAATGCTATGGATTATACCTTTGCCTTGCGGCAGGGGTGCAACCAGTGCATCGCGTTTAGGAACGCGGAAGTTGTGGACGATGGTTAGGTTAAAACCTTCACCCGCTGCACACTTAACAATATCCACCCTGCAGGTAAAGGTTGGATCAAATATCTTCCACAACTCAGCAACTTCTGATAATACACGTACAAATCAATAACAAGCAAAGGAATAAAAAAAACCGCACAAGCACAAGAATACTTACCACCAGTTTTTTCCCGCACAACGGGCCTTGCATGCTTGTCAGCCCTAGTCAACATCATCCGCAGCACCCACAACTCATCATTATTCAGCTGCCTGTTCTCAATAGTCCTCAACCTTGGGAACCATTCCGCGGTCTCCGCACTAGGAATAGGTATATCCTCCGCAGGGATAGGCTCATTGACATTCCGCAAAGTCATACCAACAACAACCGCGGCAGCCTTAACAAAAAAGAACTTTTTCTTCCACGTCGTAATACCCTTTGGTGGGGTCATCAACTTGGTGCTTCCATACCGTTGACTGAAAGAGAAGAAGCCGGTGTTCACCGTCAATTGGTAGAACCCCCGGAAATTATCAACAGTCACCGGCAAACCAAGAGCACGAAAAGTGTACTCAAAGTTTCTAATACGTATCATCCCAAAAGGACTCATCTGGGAGATATGGACCTTGTAATACTCCAGGACCTCTGCAACAAAAACGGTTAATGATAAACGAAGGTTACCATCAATAAAAGAATCGGCCCACATGGTGACGTAACCGGCCGGAGCACAGGCACCGGTATCACCTTCCTGAGGATAAACAGCCCCAAACTCCCGGGGCATTTGGATGCGGGTCATCAATCGGGTGAACGACGCCTTAGACCACTTCAATACTGGTAGGCCACCACCAGGTGCACTACCACCGTCGTCCTCTTCTTCCCCAACCACCGGAGAAGAATGTTCAGGGTTTTCACCCTCAACATTGTGGGGATTAGATGGTTCAGCCATCAAGAAGTATAAATGAAGAAGAAAGAAGTATGAGTTTGCAAGAAAACTCAGAAAACAACCAGAATTACAGACAGGTCAGTCGGAGAAGATGAAGGGAATACGCTTTCTTTCAACAGAAAAATTCAAAAAAATTGAATAAAGTAAGGAAACCACAAACGGTTTCCCCTTATATACTCATCGCAATTAATGCGATGCAGTAAACCAACTCAGCACGTTCAAAAGAGGTGAATTACAGGGTGGCACGTGTTCAGCGATGTTTCCGCTGACGGTTATCACGCGCGAGTGGCCACCCACGCGCCTAACAGAAAAGACCTTTATACTACTTGCTACAGTGCAGTTATGACCTCGGGCAGTGCAAACGTCCTTTCAGATCATCACATGTCAGAATCCTACCAACTTTCAACAACCCACACGTGCCATCAGCCACGTAGGCAGCACAAAAGCGACAAACATGGCCAACAAGGTGCAGCAACAAGGTAACCGCAAAGGACATGTGGTTACTTGAGAGTTAAACCTCAGAGGACGTGCAGTTACTTGAGAGATAAACCGCAGAGGACGTGTGGTTACTAGAAAGCTTAACTGGAGAACACGAACGCCCCACAAGATAGGGATCATCGTTGCATGTCCAGTTGCTGAACATAGAGCTTGAGCAAAGTACTTACAACGTTGCACTAGCTGACGCAGAGGTTACAACTAGAGTGGTGGAGACAGACATCTTCCGTCACGATCTCAAAGTTTGGTTCGAACCCTGCTAACACCTTCAGTCACCATTTCAAAGGTTGGTTCGAAACACCAACAGGTGGCTGATGACATCAGAAAAAGGTAGACCAAGAGTCAAGTCCTTGGCTGAGAATTCCGCATCAGACGGAACTTGCTCACCGGACACCCTTCTCAAAGGAAGAAACAATCCACTCGAAAGGCCTACCGACCAAACGGACTGACAACCAAACGGTCAACAACTTAAAGGATGAGCCATCCAAATGGCCCATATTCTACCTTCTAGACACCATAGTCCAGTATTCCTCCCACATGCAACTTGCATAAGGAAGAAACACTAGACTGGGGGGACTTGAAGGGGTATGGCCCCAGATCTCGCGTCTGCATGACCACGAATGACCATTACCCTTATCAAAAACCCCCACCAACAATAACTTACCTGTGTCCGTGCGGGCACGCGCGGACACAGTGGTCCAATCTGTCCAGTGATGAGAAGACTTACCTTAAGTACGGAAATAAATGTTACGCATAGCGATGCGGCCTGGCACCGCATCCTATGAACATTTTCGTCACGACAAGGGATCTGGACAACAGTAACAGTCACTAAGCGGCGATGCGGCATGGCACCGTATCCCGTATACATCTTGGATAGAACAAGGAACGTGGGAACAACATCAGTTACCGCAAGCAGCGATGCGGCCTGGCACCGCACCCTGCCTACAAGGCAAGTGGGTCTGACACTCAGTGCAAGTGGCACTGAGAACAGTCGCCTACTAGCCCACGTATGTGCAACAGTCTGACACCACAGCAGGACGTGGCATCCTCACAGTAACTGACAGGTCTGACACACCTATGCGATGCCAGACTAGCCACTCAACTACCCTCCTTCACTCCTCGGTTATAAATACCCATCCCAAACCAGGTTTGAGGTATCACTTCTCAACTCTCTCACTACTACTACTATCACACTTTGCTTCCCAAGCAAACTACTGATTCTCACGCCCCGGAGTGGTAACAAGGAGCACCCCCCACCCCCATCCTCCTTGTTACGAGTCACGGCTTGTTTCCTTGTGCAGGAAACCAACCAGCGGACGATCCAGCCAAGGATCCTCGGAAAGAAGGGATTAACCCTACTTGACGAGACCAGTGAGTTAACCCCACCAGGTTAACCATTGTTTCATCAGTCATAGTTGTAAATTATGGCTCACTTGAGGTATGTGCATATAATGTATATATGTGTTGGCGCTCGCGGGGAGGGTGGGGGAATGAAAGTGCACTAATTTTAACGTTGTTTTACTAATTTCGTGAAAATACCGTTAAAAGAAGGGGGATGGTTAATCATACATCATCATGTGATGGCATTGATAGCCGAAACACAATATAATACATGCACTAATCGACATTTGTCTTAATTGCTGAGTTTTATGTGCCTTATATCCAAGGCTTTATGCAAAACTACTATGGAGCCGGGGATCTCAGTGGAAGCAGCCTCTCTATTCCTACGAGGTAGAGGTAAGGTTGTCTAAATCTTACCCTTCTCATACCCTAACTTAGCTTTGCTATTAGTGGTATTTACTAAGTATGATGAATAATAATAATAATAATAATAATAATAATAATAATAATAATAATAATAATAATAATAATAATAATAATAATAGAAAATGATATATGTGATTTTTTAGATTATAAACACAATTTAAAATAATTTAGTGAAAGATGATTATTTTTAGAGATGGAAATTCCAATCGTTATTGCTTACAAGTTCTTGTAAGGCTATAAATAGTTATGTTAGGGACTGTTTGGTACCCTCTTAATGATTCAATTAAGAGTTTAGTTCTAAATAGTCAGCATTAAATATGTCAGGTTCACCAGAAGAAAACTCTTAATCAAGCAGCAAGTCTCTTACCCATTAAGTTTCAAAACATGTTGAATAAAGATTTTACCCATCTATCCCTTCGCTTGTGTTCATAACCACAACCAGCCACTCACGCACCACCTCCTCAACACACCATCACTTCCTCCACCACCAACCACTGCCACTGCCACATCGACATACTCTTATTGGCTCAACATTTACTGGTTTAGATCCTTTTACCCAATCATGCCTCTTACTAGTTCAAAACTAGCATTTACTGACGTAAAGAATATCAAACAACCCCTTATTCTTTCAATTGAGGAAAGAATGAACAATAATAATTGCTATATTTATCTTTTTTTTTTCTCAAAACCCCTTTTTATCTCCCAAAATCTATACTATATAATAAAAGAAAACACTTAGTACACATGTCTCTTTAGGAGGTGGTCTCAATTAAAATTTTTAGAAGAGATTTGATGATAAAGATAAAGATAAGTGATAACCATATATTATTTATTAAAATTAAAATATTTTTATGATAAGAATAAGGATAATGATAACCATATATTAATTAATAAAATTAAATACTATATATTAACGTTTTTATTATTTATAAAGATAAAGTTAGTTTTAATTGTTTATATAAAAGTATATAATCTTTATCTTTATTTACTATCTAATAACCGGCGGGTAATGAAAATAAAAAAAATTAACATTTTTTTTCTTTTAACGTTTTCTTTTACTTTTTTCGCTTATTAATAACTATTAAATTTAAAATTTCATCGATTTAACCATGCGTAATACTTAAGTTTCTAACCTATTAATAAATAAATTTAAAGAAAAAGTAAAATCTTAACTTGTGTAATACACAAGTTTCTAACCTAATAATAAATAAATGAGTAAACTGCCATTTTGGTCCCTGTGGTTTGGGCACTTTTGCCATTTTAGTCCAAATCTCAAACTTTTTACATCTGGGTCCCTGTGGTTTGCATTTTGTTGCCATTTTAGTCCAAATTTCAAAAACCCCCTATTTTGACTGTTAAAAGCTGCTTGTTTTGTCCTTTAGTGCAGGGGCATTTTGGTCATATATGCAAAAGTGCCCAAACCACCGTCTCTTTATATATGCTCTTTCTCTCTCTATATCCAGCGAAACCTCATACCACCACCTACCCTCACACCACCAGCAGCACCACCCCTACATCACCATCGCACAATCCCTACATCCCCATCTGCCACCACCTACAACCACCACCACCCATCCTTTCAACCAGCCATCACCAACCGACCACCGCCACTAACGACTAACAAACACCCCGACACCACCCTCTGACATCCCCGACACCTCCCTTAAACCACCGCGACATCCTCAACGATCTTGGAAGCAGAAGCCACAATTCAAGCACAGATCCCAGAACTATCAATTAGCCAATTCAGATTTCTTTGTAGACACAAACACACAAAATTCGAAATCACAGATCAGTTATCATCGGAATCCACATGAACCTTGAGATTGCTGGTTTAAACGATTTCAAATAGCGCTAAAACCCTAAAAAATGCCTTATCGAACACATTACTGTTATCTTTCTTTCTCACCCCATGTCTCTCTCTATACCTGTGATAATGTGGGGATGTCTCAGACAACGGTGGTTGGATTTGGTGGTGGAGGTGACATACCTGAGATTTGGGAATCGGCAAGAGGGCAATAGATGACGAACTAGATCTAGGGTTTCTCTGTCGGTTTAGGTTACAGGGGTTTAGAAAGAGTGTGTGTGTGTTAAGAGAGATGAAATTAACTCACTGAGCCCTTAGATACATGAATCGATGATCGAGATCTGCGAGGGTTTCACATCTGAAGGAGGATTTCATGGGTTGAAGAGTTCCGATCAAAATGTTGAGGGTGGTTCCAGTGTCGGTTGCCGGAGTGGTGGTGTTGAAGGGTGTAGGTGGTGGCCGGAATGGTAGAGAGGCGTTTAAGTCGTAGCCAAAGTGGTGGTCGGATAGGGCCGGAGTTGTTGTGGTGGTGAGGCTTAGGTTATAGTGGTGGCTGGGGTGGGTTTACAGAGAGAAAAACAAAAAGTGTTGAGAGAGAGAGATTACTTTTGTTATATATATTACATATATAAAAAACTCTGAGATGGACCAAAATGCCCATGCACTAAAAGACAAAACAAGCAGCTTTCAACAGTAAAAAGTGGGGGTTTTTGAAATTTGGACTAAAATGGCAACAAAATACAAACCACAGGGACTCAGATATAAAAAGTTTGAGATTTGGACTAAAATGACAAAAGTGCCCAAACCACAGGGACCAAAATGGCAGTTTACTCTAAATAAATAAATAACAAAGTAAAATGTGATAATACATCAAAGTTCATTTTTTTTTCAAAAACATATATTGACGACCATATGTGTTAACTGATTATATTATATTAAATCAACCAGTGTAATACACGTGTTTATTCAACCCATGCAATACACGTTTTTCGATATGTAACTTTTTTATTATCTATAATAGGGAAAATGTCACGGAATAGTAAACAAGTTTTAAAAGTGTTATAATTAGGTCATTTGTATCGTTTTTGTCCCAATCAGATAACTTAACATTCAAATCGGATCATTTCCTTTTTTCCATGTGTCAAGAAAAGAAAAAAATGGAGCATAAGATGTTGGGCTCGGATTATTTTAATATATGAAATTATATTTATTAAAAATAAAAACACTTTAATTACATTAAAAATTAAAGAAAAAAGTTACAATCCACGTCACTCGAGTTAGCATCAAATAAAAGGGAAAAAGAAATAAAAATCTACATCACCACGGTTACCTATGAAATGGATGAAAAAACATTTAATTTTAATGAAAAATGAATATTGAGTGACTTGATTGTAACACTCGTGAAACTTGAGTGGCCTAACTGGAATACTTTTAAAACTTGGTTACTATTCTACAAAGTTACCCCGTAATATATAAAGTTATATTTATTCAACTCGTGTAATACACGGGGTTATAACCTAGTTGGTATATATATACAACACAAATCACACAAAAAGTCCATCAACACTCATCCAAACAATTAATCATTTTACCCTCCATATTTCACTTTTAATAGTAATCATTTGATGTGCTTTTGATTACCTAACGTCAACTTCCGAATGTCAATCTAGTTTTACAAACATCCATTTTGCATATAAGTCGAAGTATAGGACTAAAGTTGAAACTTTGTGCATCTGGCCTCACACTGGATCCAATGTACATGCTCAATTAATTTCTTTGCTTCAAGGTTGATTCATCGGCTTATATGAAGGTTGACACTCGAGATCCAAAGCTAACTAAACGTACGTGCACCGCAACCTGATATTACCATAATCTTCTCTCTTTAAAAACTAATAAAACATATAACTACATATTTAAATTATATATTCTGTATTTTTCACTATATTATTTGTCATGCTAAATTATTACTATATAATAAATGTATAGCTACAAAAATCTTTGTTAAAACAATTGTCTTACCTTTATACAATTTTCTTTTGTAAGTTGTTAGATTCGAATTCTGGACTTTTGTTTTTTGAAATGATTTTACCAAATCTTATAATAAATCTTGATACTTTTATAAAAATTACAAAAGTCAATATTTTGTTTTTAAACGGCTAATTTTTTCCACTTAAATACTTACACCTCCCAAAGATTGAACTTTTGTCTCCCCACAGGAGATAATTCCTCTTGACCACTAAGTTGTAGCGTAAGTGGCAAAGTCAATGTAATTTATGAGTTGACAATCACATGCAAGTCCCTCGATACATATCAAATAAATGAACTTCAAGCATGTGGTTGATCCGAATTGAGCCTTTTAATTCCTCATGCATAAGTATAATGAACCATAACTATTGTTATCACTCTCGCTTAAAATTGTAGTTTCTCTGTCTACACAACTCGACCTCCCATCCTTGATTTTTCCTTGTGTATGTGTGTGTGAGGGAGAGATGGGTAAGAAGCATTCTTCAATGGTATGGGACATGAAGACCATGTTCCATTGTAGTATAGTCATGTTCTTCCTTGGAGGATTAGCAACTTTAAGCTTTTATAGAAACAATAACCAAGAAGCAGTGAGTAGCAACATTAAGGCTACTCATACTAACGCAACTATAATTACATCTACAACTGCAAATGCAAATATAGATGATATTAGTGAAAAGAACAGTACACAAGGTTTTGATCATCAAAGAAGGCGGAAAATCGCACCACCTTCCCTAATAGAAACCTGTGATTTGTTCTCTGGCAGATGGGTTCATGATAACAAGAGTCATTATCCGTTGTATAAAGAAGATGAATGCCCTTTAATGCATGGTGATTTAGCTTGCCAAACTTATGGCAGAAAGGATTCTAAGTATCAACAATGGAGATGGCAACCCCATGGCTGTGACTTCCCTAGGTCTTTCTCTTTCCCTCTAACTTCTTCATGAAACAATAATTGAGTAATGTCCAATGTTACTAATATTCTATGTGGTCAGTCTAGAAAACACCACTGACATACCATCCAGAAACCCTAACCCTAACTTGTCATACGGGATGTATGAAAGGGCGAAAAGGGTACATATATCGTGTTAGAATGGTACATCATATGGTCATGTGACTTTGTGTCGCCCACTCATAAGGCCGTATGACCATTTTCGTCCTGTCATACAGCCCGCATGATTACTTCACTTTGTGTATCTATACCAGCATACTATTCTATGTTGTTTTTAGTTTCTAATGTTTTCTCGTTTGTCAAATAAACAGGTTTGATGGCAAAGCAATAGTAGAGAGACTAAAGGGTAAAAGGCTATTGTTTGTGGGGGATTCGGTAAACAGGAACCAATGGGATTCAATGATGTGCATGCTTTATTCATCAATCCCAGGGAAAAAGAAACTTAAGCTTGGTCTCAATCGTACCTTGTACAGCTTTCAGGCCAGGGTAAGTATACATGTCCTACCTTTTATTTAGTGAACTACAGCAAACACAACTAGGAAAATGACCATGAAAATCAAAGACTGATATATCAGTGAGTGTACGGACGGGTCACGGATGGAAAGATCAAACTCCAAAATGAAAAATATAATTTATTATCTTTGTCAACAATTCCTGTGCGATCAGAGACGGATATATCCGTCGCTAAAAACCCTTGTGTTTTGTAGTGAAGTTAGTTAAGCCTATCTTTAGCCCAGTTTTGGATTCTTTGACTTGCTTATCAATAAAACTAAGACTGTATATTGTCTCCTTTAGCAAAAAAAAAAAAAAAAAAATAGTTAAGTCTACACATTTTCTTCATATTCAAAGTCAAACATAAAGATATAGAGTTTGATTAGTTTAGTTTGAATATATAAACTGAGTGTGACACAATTGATATTCACATTTTATACAATATAAAACTATGGTATATTTGTTGTATTGATATAGAGTGTGCCTATTGGCACACCAAACCCTAGCAAAATTAGGGTTTATCTACGCTGCGTATTGGTCAATACGCAGCGTATAGGGTTACCCTTATAGGCTGCGTATTGACCAATACGGAGCGTAGATAAACCCTAGATCTCAGTGCCTGATTACCAATCATTGCACAGAAAACAATGTTCACATACGCTGCGTATTGATCAATACGCAGCATATATAAAACTGATGCATATTTGGGGTCATTTTGGTAGGTTTGAAGTCTCAATTTTTTGCCAGGTTTGTGTACGCTACGTATTGAGCAATACGTAGCGTATAACCAGGGACCATTTTTGTAAATTTATGAAACTTTAGGGACCATATTTGTCAGTTTTCGAAAACTTAGGGACCTTTTTGTAAATTTTCGAAAAACCAGGGACCATTTGTGTAAATTTACGAAATCTCAGGGACCATTTTTGTAAATATATCAAAAAAGGGGAAAAAGGGGGTCTTCATTTAAGAACCGGCCCTTCCAAGACTCGAACTCTTGACCTCTCGTTTAGAACCGCAACGCCTTAACAAGTTTATCCTCTGTCCAGAGCTGTTAGAATATGAAACTTAATTTTTATATGTAGTAGCTATCCTATACGCTGCGTAGTGATCTATACGCAGCGTATATAACCTTCTGAATTTTAATTGCACACAGAACCTGTTAAATAACATGTTGTATTCCAGAACCTGTTAAATAACCTGATATATTCCAGAACCATATCGATACAACAAAACATGTTATATAACCTGCCATAATTTTATATGTACACCACAATATAAAAGTTTGTGCATACATAACAAAATGATATATACAAGAGTTTGATATATACAATAAAAGTTTGTGAATACATAACAAAATGATAAAATACTACTACTACTGCTCCTGCTGCTCCTGCTGCTGATGCTGATCCCATTCCGCATCCGTAATGAAGGGTAGTGGAGGTAACCCGTCATGCTGTCGCTGCTGCTGCAGCGCCGCAGCCACCCACTCCAACAGATAATTGTTTCTTTCAGATAACCGAAGCTGCCGCTGATATGATGGGTCAGCACCGGGCCAAACATGGCGTGGGAACTGAGGCGCCCCTGGTGGTCCACGCGGCGGTGGTGGCTGCGGAATGACGACGGCCGGCTCATACGGCTCCGGCGGCTCCGGATCGTTCGGGGGATAATACGGAGGGAACTCCGCCGGCAGCTGTTGAAGCTGATATTGCGTGCCGTCCTTGTTCTTAAACCGCTTCTCGTCTGGGAAGTCTTTGGTAACGTGCATTCCGGATATAACATTCTTCCCCATCCGCTTCGGCTGTGCCGGCGAACCTACATTGTCGCGGTCAGTCTCCGGATGATAGCCCAACGAAAGGGTTATCCTAGTCACGTAGGCTCCGCCAAATAACAATCCGCGCTCCTGTCGATGATGCGCGGAGGCGAAGTATTGCGCCAACCCGTGGGCGAGAGCGCACGGCCTCTTGAATAAGAGGCAATATAAGAAAAATAAATCGCCACTGGTGCACCACTCCCGGCTTTTGTTTCGAGCAGTGATCGAAGTGGAAATCATTTTGTGTAAATACCTGCACAAAAGGAAACCAGTCAGTAAATAATAATCAGACGACATCGACTAAGATCGTCGTTAAATAATATTTTTTTATTATTTAGTCGACGTCGTCCGTAAGGCGCGTACGGGCCTAACGAGCGTCGAAACTAAGTCCGTCGTTAAAATATATATTTTTTTTATTGTTTAGTCGAAGTCGAACCGTAAGGCGGGTAGGTCCCTAACGAGCGTCGAAACGGAGATCGTCGTTAAAGTATAAAACTTCGATCTTACTTTCTCGGTTGGCAACCACGAGTCGGTTATACATTTTCTCCAAGTTGTACTTGTACATGGGCTCTGATGAAGATTCGCACAATCTATTCCAGTACGACATAAATTTCCCCAATCTTCTTTATCGAACCCTTTCTTGCAATTTCTAGCTATATTTTGTTGGATGTGAAAGTGGCATAGAAGCCTGGTTGCGTTCGGGAATACTTTAGAACACGCTTTAATTAGGGCAAGCTCCCTATCCGTGACTATCACACGTGGCATCATACATTCATGCAATATTGACTTGATCCGCTCAAGCACCCACACGTAGTTACCCCTTCGTTCTTTACAAATAACGGCATGTGCTATACAAAAAGACTTCGCGGTCGACGTCATACCCACAACCTGGACAAATGGCATGTTGTAGAGGTTTGTTTTGTAGGTCGCGTCGATCAACATCACGTGCGGGAATGCACGCCACATAGTGATTGAATAAGGATGAACAAAGAAAATCTCTGTTACGACATCTGTTTTGGGTTCCTGTCGGGTGTCGTAAATGAATCGGTGGTCATGCAGCAGGCTTTCCAGTGCCTGAATAGGATTCTTTCCGTCCGCTATTGTCGCTCTAATTTTTTGTACCGCATTTTGCACGTCTTTCTGAACGTGCAGGCTGTCGGGGAACTGCTTTCTTAGGGTTTGAAATATGATACGTGGCTCCATGTTTTGAGCAGTTAGCTGCTCCACTAGCTTGTATTCGGCTTTAGTAAATCTACGCACAAAAGCGTGGCCCAACAGACTCGTCGTAGGTTCATGGTTATGGTTCGCACAGTCCACTTTTAACTCCCACGTGTCATTCGTCACGTCCCGGATGGCGAGTAATGAAAATGGGCAACCGATTTTTTTGCTACCAGCTTTCCTAACTGTTGCTATACTACGGTGCTCACCACTACGGTCGCACACAAGCCATACCATCCCAGTAGTACCGCCAATATTTTTTTATCGGCGGGTAACAATTACGTAACCACACTCCTTTCCCGTTTCTTGTACCCAATTCTTCAAATCAGTTAGAGACATGAAACGCTAAAAAAAGTTACGTTAATAATAATAATAATAATAACAATAATAACAATAATAACAACAATAATAACAATAATAACAATAATAACAATAACAATAATAACAATAATAATAATAATAATAATAACAATAATAACAATAATAACAATAACAATAATAACAATAATAACAATAATAACAATAATAATAATAATAATAATGTGATACCTCCTTTATTTGAAACGGATTGCCCGGGGTAGATGGTTCATAAAGTGATGTATCGTATCCACTGTATCCACCTTCACCCACGTATCCACTGTAACCACCTTCACCCCCATATCTATCGTATCCACTGTGTCCACCTTCACCCACGTATCCACTGTAACCACCTTCACCCCCATATCTATCGTATCCACTGTGTCCACCTTCACCCACGTATCCACTGTAACCACCTTCACCCCCATATCCACTGTAACCACCATCACCCCCGTATCCACCTTCACCACCGTATCCACTGTAACTTCCGTATCCACCTTCATCCCCGTATACCCCGTAACCCGGATACGATTGCTGCATCTGGTAATATGGTTCATCAACAGGTGCATTCTCAGCACCGTATCCACTTTGTTGCACGTACGGAGATTCATACCCGTATCCGTAATCTGGATACACTTGATGCGCCGGGTAATTTGGTTCATCAACAGGTGGAGTGGGAGTCTTGTTCAAGTCTGGCAACTGTGTTTTTTGATCAACAGGGACTCCAGACACAACCTCCTCCTCCTCGTTGGCAGCATTTGCTCCCCATATGTCGTTAGAATAGCGATTACCGAAATAATTATCGTTCCAAAATGATGACATTTTAACAAGATTGAACAAAAAACAGAATAAATGATGTGTAAATTGGTTACTGAAGAAGAAGATGAAAAAGAAAGCAGTAGGCAGTAGGCAGTGAATTCGAATTGTGAACGGATGGATAAATAGACTTTCATGTGACAGTTCAATAGGCAGCGTATTGCCCTCTACTCCCCGTATTACTTTATTCACGTGCCTGGACAACATCGTATCGATGTCAAATCAGTCTTACATACGCTGCGTATTGACCACTACGCAGCGTATATGGTTACATCTATACGATGCGTATTGATCACTACGGACCCTATGTCAGACTGATTTGACCATGGTACTAGGTTTGACTGTCTGGTTGTATACCTATCATTAACATACGCTGCGTATTGATCAATACGCAGCGTATAACCTAACTAGTGTATATAAGTAATTAAGTTTCATATTCTAACAGCTCTGGACAGAGGATAAACTGGTTAAGGCGTTGCGGTTCTAAACGAGAGGTCATGAGTTCGAGTCTTGCAAGGGCCGGTTCTTAAATGAAGACCCCCTTTTACCTCTTTTTTGATATTTTTACAAAAATGGTCCCTGAGATTTCGTAAATTTATACAAATGGTCCCTGGTTTTTCGAAAATTTACAAAAAGGTCCCTAAAGTTTCGAAAACTGACAAATATGGTCCCTGAAGTTTCATAAATTTACAAAAATGGTCCCTGTTTATAAGCTACGTATTGCTCAATACGCAGCATATATAAACCTGGAAAAAAAAATTACACTTCAAACCTACCTAAATGACCCCAAATTTGCATCAGTTTTATATACGCTGCGTATTGACCAATACGCAGCGTATAGAAACTTTGTTTTCTGTGCAATGATTGGTAATCAGGCACTGAGATCTATGGTCTATATACGCTGCGTATTGACCAATACGTAACGTATAGGGTTAACCATAATACGCTGCGTATTGACCAATACGCAGCGTATATAAACCCTAAGTGTGCAGATAGGCAAAGCGAGTGTCTAGATAGTGAGAGCCTTGATATATCCGTTCTTTAAATGATGACAGTAACAAGTGTTTAAAACATAACAGGACTACAATATGTCCATTGACTACTACTGGGCTCCGATGCTGGTCGACTCTAATGGTGATGATCCATCAAATCATAGCCTTAACCATCGAACGGTTCGAATCGAATCCATTGAGAAACATGCTAGGCATTGGGTTGATGCAGATATACTTGTATTTAATACATATCTGTGGTGGAGATTACCCATTATAAGACTCTTGTAAGTTCATATAAGTGTAAAGAAAAACCTCTAGTTGTTACCTTAAATATTTTGCCAAACTAACATGTTATCTGTCCTTTTGATTCCAAATTTCAGGAAGGGTCCTGGATCAGTGTTGGGTGGTCCTAATCAAGTGTACGATGAAATCGATAATGTGCGTGCGTATAAGAAGGTTCTCAAAACATGGTCTAAATGGGTACTTACACATATCAATCTGGCGAAGACGAAGATGTTCTTCATGGGCCTTACAGCAACTCATTCAAAGTATGATTTTTTTTTCTAGGTGTTCTAGCAAAATTATATGTGTTTCAAGGACGGGTTCAGCTGGACTTGTTTTGGTTTTGGGAGTTCGCTTCCCTACTCTAAAAGAATCTAACACCAGATATTCACGTGGTAAGTGAACTTCTCAAATACGCTGAGATGGCAAAATGAGTTCGCTCCTTTGATTAGCGGATTCCTTAGAAACCAAAACAAGTTCAAAAACCTCCTAGAAGCGGTTATGATTTTGCTAGATCGCCTAGAAAACAAAAAATTATTCGAACTACCAAACAAAAGAAACTTAACCTTTTACTCTCTTTTGGCCTTTTGTTCAGTTATTAATAATTTCTTTTTCGTTCATAATTTGTAGAGCTAAAGATTGGGGAGGGAAGAATCAGGAAACATGTTACAAAGAGACAGAGCCGGTGACACTTGACGGATTCTGGGAAAGTGGAACGATTCCACAAATGCTAAGAATATTAGAGTCATCATTGAACAAGTTGAAAGCCAAAGGGGTGAATGTACAACTGATAAACATAACACAACTAACACAACATCGAAAAGATGCACACCCTACGGTTTATCGGAGACTATGGCGTCCCTTAACGGAAGAGCAAAAAAACAACCCACAACGTGCTTCTGATTGTACACATTGGTGTCTTCCTGGAGTTCCCGACATTTGGAATGAGATTCTGTTGGCATACATTTTTCCAACAACGAAAACGCCAGTTAATTAATACACAATTATTGTTAGAAAACCAACAAAACGATAACACGATATTTTGTTTTGTACAATAAGAAACTATATATGTTATATGATCCAACATTCTAGATTCTTGATTTTTAGGTTATTAGCATTATATGACACTTCAAAATGTGTTGTATTTGTTGATCATTTATGTTTTGAAGGCATCAAACCTACAAATCTATAATTTCTACTGCTTTTCACTTGGGTTTCTACTAATTAATGAAGATCTTGCTACAATTAAGCTTCAAGATGTAATGAACGAACTAACGTGTACACATAATATCGAGACATGATTTTATTTACATTATTCTGTTCAAATCACTATTTTAAAACCATTAATCTCAGCTCATAGTTATTATTATACTATAACCATATATCAAAATCACTCTTAATAATTGTGCACATATGGGGAAGGATCCACTAAAAAGTGGATTTTGTCTAAGTAGCCTAAGGCTAGTGGGTATGGTTGATGGACCATCCTTGAGGATGATCCGCCACGTATGCGCCACGTCATCATCCTCCCAAGATTGGTCCATCCTCCAAAACTAGAGGGCATGGTTAAGTTGGTCCTAGTCATCATCCTCCACCACTTTTATGTTTTTTTTTTTTTTTTTAATCTTCCACTTTTTTTAACATTTAACAAATAAAGTAACAAAATATTTTCATTAATATTAAAAAACATTACATAAACTTAAAAAAAAAAAGCAAAAAAAAACATAAACTTAAAAAAAAAAAAACTTAAAAATATCCTAATATATTAAAAGAAGCAACTAGTCTTCGTCTTCCATGTCGTGGTCGGGTTCGTTTTGAGCGTTGTTCCAAATGTACTCCACCAAGTCCGCTTGTAGGTTATGATGTGTGTACTCGTTACGTAGAGCGAACATGTTCAAATCTTGTTGTTCCGCACTAACTGGAACAGAATTTCCAGTTGACGCGTCTTCGTCGTACTCGCATATCGCTCTACCTTCGTCTTCAATGACCATGTTATGAAGGATGATACAAGCGTACATAATGTGTCGTAACCTCTTTGGTGTTTGCGAACGTGCTGGATGTTCAATGATGTGCCATTTTTTTGTAGAACACCAAAAGCCCGTTCAATATCTTTTCTCGCACCCTCTTGAAACTTCGCAAACTTTTTTCTTTTGTCGTCTGTCGGGTGCGGAATAGTTTTAACGATTGTCGAGTACTTTGGGTATATCCCATCGCCTAGGTAGTAACCTCGCCTGTATTCCACCCCCGAAACTGTAAAGCTTGTGTCCGGACCTGTACCCGCCACTACATCCTCAAATATCGGTGACTGGTATATGATGTTAAGGTCATTGAGCGAACCAGGTAGACCAAAAAAAGCATGCCAGATCCAGAGATCCTGTGACGCAACCGCCTCTAGAATAATAGTCGGATGTCCATGATCTCCCCTAGTATACTGACCTTGCCATTGGACTGGGCAGTTCTGCCACGCCCAGTGCATGCAATCAATGCTCCCGAGCATTCCTGGGAAACCATGTCTCTGTTCGTGTGCTTGATATAATTTTTGAACGTCGTTTGCGTTCGGTTTCCGCAGATATCGCTTGCTATACAATTTGACAACCCATTCGCAAAACTTGTGCAAACATCGACGTGCGGTTCTTTCAGACATCCTAATATACTCGTCTAATGCGGAACCGACGTCGGAAAATCTCGGCTGGGTACACGGGTTCGTCGGCAAGAATACCACGCAGACGAACCCGATGAAGACATAGAAGAAATTGAAGAAATGGAAGACATGGGTGAAGCCAAGATAATTTTTGAGCGAGAAATGGGGTGGTAGTGTGTAAAAAACGGTATAAAATATGATGAGTTTTTATAAAAAGGGAAGAGTGGTTTATAAAATGTGAGAGAGATGGGGTGGTAGTGGGTGAAAAGTTGTGAAAAAAATGGTTAAAGATGTGAGTATTTATAAAAATGGAAGTGAATTGGGGTATATTTTGAATTATAACCGTTTGAATATTTAATGTTTATTAGAAAATTAATTTTTTTTTTATTTTGAACGGTCACAATGGATCGGGGCCCCACCACTTAGCTTCGTCGCAAACGTCTAGAACCCGACGTTCAAGACGGGACGGGGGGGAGGGGGCGGCGCGGTGTTTGGATCGTCGCCGACCCAGGATGATCCGGGGACGAACCCCATGCCGACTAGCCTAAGAAGGATTGTGATGATGACATGTGACACTCCTAATAAGTAGGAATAAAAGGCATTTTGATCCTTATAAATAGGAGTGAAATGACATGTGACACTCCTTTTGTTTTTTAAAAATACAACAAAAAAATCTAGTACAAAAAAATATAGCACAAAAAATCTAGTACAAAAAAATATAGCACAAAAAATATAGTACAAAAAATGTAGTACAAAAAAAATATAGCACAAAAAAATCTAGTACAAAAAAATATAGCACGAAAAAATTCCGCAAAAAAATGTAGTATAAAAAAATCTAGCACAAAAAATTGAGAAAAAAATTTAAGACAAAAAAATTAAGCACAAAAAATTTAGCACAAAAATCCAGCACAAAAAAATGTTATACAACATAGAAATACAACACATTTTAGTGGGTTTTTTAGTCTTCACATTTTATATAGCAATATGGTACTCAAATTAAAGATAAAAAGACGCTTGATTTTATGTTGAAATTTTTATGAAAAAATAATGTCGTATAAAAAAGTTATGAACGTTTAAAAAATTTGGGTGAAATATGCATGTGCCTTGCATGTGGAGAGAGAAAGTCTATAAATATGATTTTCCCAAGATACACTTGCACTCCTCATTTCTCCTACATTTTCATCTTAACCATTGATTTGAAAAATGAATGGTTAAGATTCCTTCTCATCCTACTTAGGCTATCCGTAGTCATAAAGCCCCTTGTGGGGCGTTATGCGACACGTGTCGTGCCACGTCACACGGGGGCTTTATGGGGCGTTATATCACTAGAGCCCGTAGTCATAAAGCCCATACCCATCATTACCTAGTTATTAATTTTCAATTTTATTAATTATTTATAAAAAACCTTGCTTAAATTTGATTGGTTAAACTTTGAAAACCAACCCCAATACCACCGCTATAATAATCGCGTCATTCAAAAATTTTTGGTCATACCGCCCTGCGTTTCGGTGTTGGGGGGCTTTTTCCGGCGCTATGTGAGGGCATAGCGCCCCACTACGTTTGCACTTAGGGAAAATTAACTTTTTATTTGATCTTACCCCGTGCACATATATTTATCATTTCCCTTCCTTAGACCATATATGCACGATCATATTCTTGATTCTTTCCTGCTTATGTTAATTAAAATGTACTACTTTTTCTTACAGGATGAAATTCATCTACAGCCTATTAATCTATTTGGATTCTTTAATTTATTGTTGGATTAAAATACACTTCCCGCATCCAACATATTCCGTACGCGAGCTTCGCACTATACAAGAGTAATATATAATCTTATATTTAACCCTAGATATCCCACTAGTGGAAAGTAGTGGCAGACCTAACAACTTTTTTCATGGGGGCCGGAATTTTTTTAGTGCTAGTTTGAGTTTCGCTATATAATAATTTTTTTAGGTCCGGATTAGGCCGGTTCGGGTCATATTAAAAAAATGGTAATCAAACTATTAAAGTGGTCAAATCATATATGTTGAAAATGGTCGTTTGTTCATAATAACTTCACATATTCGAGAAAAGTTGAAGTTTTTAAATTGACAATACACTTTTATAAAAAAAAAAAAAAAAAAAAAAATTGATGCAAATATACATAATGATGTTTACAACGTAACTTGTGTCTACATTTTAAGTTTAATTGGTTATTGTAATTAGTTAAAACACCTATATCACATTTTGTGTTAAAGTGGTACTAACACTACATACTTTATTTATTATAACAAGTTTTAATGCTTAAATATGTTCTTTTAGTAAGAAGCATTCAGTTTATTTGGAAAAAACCTCAAAGTGATTATGAAATTAATATTTCTAACATTATGAATATAGTTTAACATGTTTTTTTGTGTATGTTAAAAAAGAATTGAAAACCCTCGCACTAACATATAAGGGTGAACGGGGCGCTTTGCGGGGAGAGGTTCGGTGAGGCGAGTCCCCGAGCGGGAACACCGCCGCCGACCCCTCGGGGAGCGTAAGCAGGGAGGGTGGCTCGGTGGGTGTTCACCGCGTGAGATTTCAAGTTTTTTTTTTTTTTTTTCCTTGTTTTTTCAGGTGAAGAAATGAAGAATTCAGGTGAAAAAATGAAGAAGAGATGAAGAAGAAGAGAGGATCTTGCAGGTGGAGAATTAGGTTGGAGAAAGAAGGAGGAAGAAGGAGGAGGTTGGAGAAAGAGAAATTTTTTTTTCAAAAATAACTCTAAACTTTAGTTTAAAAAAACACTCAAGTTTTTTATTACTTTTAAAAGGACCCTAAAATTTGTTTTTAATTTAATGAAATGTGTTTTTTTATTTTTATTTAGTTTTATTTTATTTAAATTATGTTTTACTTTTATAAAAATATTTTTTATAAAAAAAACAAAAAAAGCAAGCCCCCCCCCAAGAGAAGAGTGTCGCCATCAAATTGAGGGTGTGGGAGGAGTTAATGAGGGAGCTAACGTGGCGCGTGCTGATTGGGTGTGTGTAAGAGAGGTCACTCCCCCCTTAGAGGAGTGTCCCTTAGAGCATTCACATCCTAACCATCAAATGATGTGAGGAGGGGTTTTTATATTATAAAGGGTATAAAAAGTGGTTGTGAGTAGAGGAGAGAGAAAATGTTACTGTTCATCTGTATATTTGGGGGGACACTGTTCACCCGTTATAATTTTTTAATATATTTTGAAAGTGGTTGTGAGTGGAAGTGAGAGAAAAATGTAATGATAATATTATTTAATTAAAAGGAGAGAGAAAAAATATTTGTTTTTAGTGGAAATATATTGATATAGTAGTTGTTTTTTAGTGGAATGTATGTATAATTTGATGGATTGGATGTGAATGCTCTAATAAATAAAGAGCTTGGGTTGCCAGGTGGCACCCATGACAATCTAGAAATTTGGAGGGAACCATTTATAGATTTTTCACATTTATTATTTAAGTAATCTATTAATTTTTCAATTCTTCAGTTATAACTACATTTATATTCCGTAAATACAGGTATGACTTTTGACTTTTCCTATTTTTCATCAATTTACTTTATTCACTTTCTGTTCTACAAGCTTTTTTTTGAACAGCCTTTGAAATGCTTTTTAATCGGAGAGTTAGGGTAACCAATCTCTCCTCAATCGTTATATAATAGTGAAATTGAATCTCGCGTGTTGTATTTTTCATGGTTTTGAGTTATAGATAAATTTTATATTTCAAATTCAAATCCCTCTTATTTTGCTTTCAATACATGCTAATGGAGCTATGCTATATATGTGATCGGTGTTATCTACTGCATATGACTTCTCTCAATTGCGATTATCGGCTTAAATTTCAGGTTAGTGTTTTTTATTTTATTGTATTAGCCAGTTTTCAGCTCTCTTTTTTGTGATTTTAGGTTGCGATTGTTATAATTTTTTTTTTGTTATTTTTATTTTGTTCATGCGTATCGTTTTAATATGGTAGAATTTGAATCTATTGCTGATATGTTCTGCTTATATTGGTTTATCATGAGGTTAGGGTTTAAATTTTTAGCATGTTATGGTTGTATCAATCTATCATGTTGTGTTTCTGTAAACCAAACATGCAAACACCTTCAATTTTTTTATATACTTTTTCGACTTTTTAATACAATTATATTTGCTACTAAAACATAAATCATATTGAAGGTAAAGGTTGTAATTATTACTACAACTATATTATATATATAGTGTTTTAAGTTGTGAGTTATATAGATTTCTCATGTTATTATGAATCATGTTGTGATCTTTATTTAATTAAGGCATGGTCCTCGCCTCATAATCAAGTTGAAAATGTTACAACCATTATTTAGTTGAGACATGGTCCTGTCGTCATAATCAAGTTGAAAATGGTACTTACATGTTTTAACAAAAAGATTATCATTAAATTAATTCACATCAGCATGTTTACCAAAATTATCGTTAAGCTAATTCATTAATTTACCTTTTTAACATTAAATCTTTATGGTAGACTTAAATACATAAAATAGCAAGCAGTGATAAAGTATATTCTAATATCAACACAAAGTTGTCAAATGTATATAGTGAAGACTCGGTTAGAAAGTTAGTTATATTTAAATGAGAATAAAATAAAGGCAATTAGCAACATTTTATCTTATGTTCAAATGCTTTGAGAAAAGTTGCAGTACTAGCCTTTGCAATTTATGTTCTATGAATTTACAACCCTTAGAATTTGCTTCATATGATTCGTATTGTGTTTAAGATCCTTGTATAATTAAATATGTAAACTACTTTTTTTGTTTTTTCTTATCCATAGCTCAATGGCTTTAAATAATGTTACTCTCATCAGTGACCTTGATGTGTTACTCGAAACTACAAACTTAAGGTAAGAATCATTCGTTTGTGAAAACATACTGTACGTGGAAATTCGAAGGAAACCTATGCTATTGAAATGGTCCTAATGGACTAGCTGATATATAAACAATTATTAAACATTCAGGTGTTCCAAGTTACTCAGTAAACGTTATTTATACTAATTGTAATTTGCACGCAGGGAAATAAGATTCAAGCTAATGTTTAGAAACAATGTGTTTTAAAATTTGAGAATTTACTTCATTGAAAACCCCCAATTTGCTAGCAGTGATGCACCTTATAAGTATCCAGATAATCGCTGCACACTTACTTTTAATTGGGTCACGAAGGTTACAAAGTGCACTGATTTTAATGGTTGGATTCTAATTTTTGCCTTTGCTACATTTCCGTCTATTTTGGCATGCGAACCAAAGAAAGATTGCACAATTGGTAAGTAAATTTGTGCTACTAATATATATTTGTTATTTTTGTTCACAACACTGTTTGACCGAAACAAATTTTTTTTTATGTTTTTTAGATGAAATCGGCGAAGTTTTACAGTGTTTTGAAGTGGATTATCATATGATAAACGACATCCGAACAAAAAAAAATGAATGTGGAAGTCAAAGATCTAGAGTGAGACATTGATGATTCAATTGAGAGCTAATATATTCTTGTAAAAACTCAAATAGGAAGTTTTAGATAAAGATGATAAAGTTACCAACAAAACAACAAATGTTGTATACAAAGAAGTCTTTTGAGATTTGTGAGTTATATGTATATACTTTTACTTTTCAATCTTATTGTTTTTTTAATAGAAGTTTTATTTTATGCCAATTTTGAGTTGTATCTAATCTCATAATTTTGTTTTACATCCCATAATTTAATATTTTTAATTTGTGATTGTTATTGGTACGATCGATTTAAACTTATGTTTGTTTTTGGTATGATTATTCAACTTGCGTTACAATTTATTAATTTTATCATTTTATTGTTCAACCTGTGTAATACACGGGTTACTAACCTAGTAAATTATGTATTAAAATAGAGTTAATTGCCCGGATGGTCCCTGTGGTTTCATGTTTTTTCACGTTTAGTTCCCACCTTTTGAAAATAGCAGGTATGCTCCCTATGGTTTGTTATTTTGTTACTCGGATAGTCCCCTGAGTAGATGCAATTAATTTGGAAATAACAGATATGCTCCCTATGGTTTGACATTTTGTTACTTGGATAGTCCCCTGAGTAAATGTCAGGGGACTATCCGAGTAACAAAATGACAAACCATAGGGAGCATACCTGTTATTTCTAAAAGGTGGGGACTAAACGTGAAAAAACGTAAAATCACAGGGACCATCCGGACAATTAACTCTATTAAAATATCTTGGAGCTAACATATATCAATTTAAAACAATTAAAAATAGAAAAGAATAGGTCCAAATCCTATAATTAAATCTCCACCGTCGAAATCGCACATTATCTTTTCTCTCTTTCATCCCCCTACCCCACCCCCACCCCACAACTGAGTCTTCTTCTTCTTTCCTGCAAGCTTTAACCATTGCCGGAGTTCACACTAGTTCACCGGAAAATCATTTTTAGAAAATGAAAATCTCTAGTTTTTCACTTCTTTCAAAAGCTTAAGGGGTGCGAATGGCAAAATTTCATAGGGGGTGATCCGGGATTTTACGAATATATAAAACTAATTATAATTTTTTTCAAGGGAGGTGGTCGCACCCCCACGAATGGCTCCGACTATTTCACAACGTTGATACGAAGAGACACCACATAAATTAAGGTTTTCATTGCACCGAAATGAAGTAGTTGTTAAAATATTTTTAATTAATCTATAGAAAATTAACTACTTAAAGCTTAGAAATTATGCTCAAAAAGGGAAAATCAAAACTATGCACTAAGACTATAACTATTGGTGACTTTCTCGGTTGTCTAAATAAATTAAAGAAAAATTTTATTTTTCTCCACAACCTGGTTGTCCAAGCAACCTAAGGTTGCACATGCTCTTTTGCCACTTGTCAAAATTGGATTAGTTCCATCACCTAATTTTCTTTTTTATATTTTATTTTCTAACTACCAATTCCCCCAATAATTTTATTACTCAAATAATTTTTAATATTTAAACCGAATAACAAAATTAAATACATCATATTTCCTAAAATATGGCTGGTGCCGTAGGCTACGACGATATCTGGAGCCCTTGTCTTTGTCGTAGTTCAGTATAGATGCACCGTAGGACTTATATTGGTGTCGTAACCTACGGCAGGTGCCGTAGGTTACGGTGGTGAGCAGCGTGAATTGTGTAACTGCCTCATTTAAAGACGTTTTAAGGTGCCTTTTCACTTCCAATCATTCTCATTCGGTTACACAGCAGTTCTCAGGCGAAATTGGGTGTTCTTGCTTGGTTTTCAACTATTCTAAACAATTGTTTTGGGGTTTTGATTCACATGAACATTGATACTTGTTTGATGATGATTTTCCAAGGCATGAGTGGCTAATCTTGTTAGGGATCATCTCGAATGTAAGGTTTGCTTGTGACAATTATGTTTTGTTCTTGAATTTCTGGAATAATAGACTTTGCATGTGTTGTTTAGTTTATTATGGTGTTTGATTGATCGTTTGTAAATTGTTAATGTGTGTTTGCTCATAGTTCTAAACCATATGTTCTTGGTGTCGTTGGCAATGGAGATATCATGGGAGGGATTAGGGGTTGGATATATGTTAATTGATCATCGGGTAACAACCTCGCGTTCTAGGAATCCGAGTACTTAGTTCCCTTTCATCACAAGCAATTGATCTTACATGAGCCATGTCTATGTGGTTCTTTCCAGTTGAACATGAACATTGGTTGTCACTTAAAACCTGAAATTCGGGATGATCGCTACCTTCCCTAAACTGTTTACAAAACCGATTGTTAATTTGCAATTTAATTAGTTAATCTTAGTTTTTAAAATCAAACAACCAAAATTCTGAATTTATTTTTCTTGCAATTAAGTTAATTTTAGTCAATTTAGCAATCCATTTAGATAACACAAATTCCACAAACTCCCTGTGTTCGATACCCACTTACCGCTAACTATTAATAGTATTTGGATTAAATGATTGAGACTTCGACTTCACGTCAGCGCTATGGGGCGTTATGGTGCCGAAAAACGCTTGACTACGGAAGGACTAAGGAAGGGTGACGATCGACGGTATATCCAAAGCTAGTTGGTGGAAATCAGATAACTATGAATTGGCAAGTTTAAATAAGAGAATCAAGATAATAACTTTGAATAGGATTTACTAGTTCAAAGATAAGATCCACATCTCTTTTAACACCAATATCCTATACTTTGGCTTTTTTTTTTCAAATAATAATAATAATAATAATAATAATAATAACAATAATAATAACAATAATAACTAATACAGCACAGTTTTAGGTTTAAAATCTTGTCATTCCCCTTTGGACCTAAAACTAGGTTTGAGGAAAATCAACTTCTTCAAAGTCAACGAGTTCTTCCTCCTCTTCGGGTTCTTTCCGTATGGTCTCGTCATAATATCATCAAATTGAACTTGAATTTCATGACATGTAAGTTCTCAATCAGGTTGTAATACCCACAGTAATTTTTAACATTACTATAAAATTAAATTAAGCATTTTATATGTAAAATGTCACTTAACAAAAACTTTTACATAGTAAGTATTTAAACCTGTTTTCAACATCCAAAATATCATTAAAAGTGTTGACATAATCCACTTTTATAAAACAAAACAAGATTTAACGCGGAAGCTTCATTTAACGTGTGTTCGGTTCATGTTCGTCACTTGATCTTCATCCATCCTAAGTTCAAACACACCTACATTGTAAATTTATCACAAACGTTAGTATATGAGGCCTTAGAACCCGTCTAAACGGACCCGAAAGCTCAAAATCTTCAACTAACCAAAATCAAAATTTTGTTTAAAAATCGACTGTAGGCTACGGTTCTGAAACCGTAGCTTACGGTTCACCTTAATACTTCAATAAGAACTTCTGAATGGTAGGCTACGGTCCAGGACCGTAGCTTACGGTCTGCCTGCAGGTTATTGCTTGTTTTCCGTTTTTAATACGGAAACCTTCATAACTTTTTATCCGTTTGTCCGATTTGCGTGATTTTTTTTTCCTACACCTTAGTAATTTAATTCTCCATCTCATGGAGTAAAAATTTAACATTCATATTAACAAAATTTGAGACTTTTAAGCCCTTGGTTTATTACCTTCTTACTAATTTTTTTGACCCGTTCATGTATTTATCAAACAAACATGTTTGTTTGATCCCCATTTCTCATGAATCTCATAATTTCAATGTTGCCCATCATACTAGGTTTAAATCAAGGGTTTATATACATTCTTAAACTCGTCTTTACTTAAATGTTTGTTTTGACCCGTTAAGGGTATTTAAACACTTTTACGCGTGATTCTTACTCATTTATTTTAGCATCTTATTCCCACATTAGGATATCTATTTGCCTTCCACCACAACTACATTTGTGTTGGATTTACTATCGTAATCTAACTATTCCGAAGTCTACCCTTCGGTTAGTCAACTTTTACAGAAAGGTCCATTTTTTGGCGTTTGACCCAAAAGGATTATGAAATTAACTTATGCATTTACCAAAGACTTACTTAGTGTTAATACTCATTTCTAAATAACCTTTAGAGGTCGTTTGCCCTGTTTATTAATCAAGGGCGTTTTGGTCAACTTTAGTCCATCAACTTACGACGAAGGACTTTCGCTAAATATTTGACCAAATAGCATGTTTAACTATAATCTTAGCTATGCGTACCTGGCTCGGGTCAAAGTATAGACCCGTTTAATACCTTGCCTCAATAATTTGCTAATACATAGCAAATGCGAAATCCCATATGTCGTTTTACCCTGTGAGCATCATACTCGACAAGCACTTATTAGTCGTTACTTGCCAAATGGTGTTAACGTTACCATTTGACCTGTTATGATTTACACCATATGGTGTCTTTTCAAAGCTTTTTATCTAACCGTCAACACGTGTCAGGATTTCTATTTTACCATTATTACCCAAACATGTTTTACCCTTTTTGCATAATTTATGGCTTCTTACCATTTTCCTTTGTCCCGACCCGTAATATCATCACACTTCAATTACTTAAATCACCTTGTTCATATGCAATATTCGCAAATGAATATTTTGTAAATAAAAAAGGGCGTAAGCTTTACTTACCTTGCATCCAAAACACGTTTTTCCTTCACATATGATTTGTTTGACCCGCTTCCTTTCCAAGCCTCCACCTAGCTTGTCAAGCGTCAAACTATCACCATAATTCGTAAGACGGTTAGATTAGTCATTATCACATACGACTATTCCATCTTACGAATTCTATGTCGAATCTACTATTCGCCTTCATCATTGGTTGATACGACTTATAAAAGTCATTTACCCTTAATCATACAAAAATACAAATTTGCGTTCAATAACTCATTTAGGCAAACCCATCTATTATCAAAGACACATTATTCATTAGACAACATCTACGGGTTTTCATCTATAAATGAAACCCCTTTTTATCATGTTATTAGGCGTTCCTACGGATACCCAATCAAGTCAAATTCTACATACAACCGAGTAGACGCGCGATTTCACTTAGGCATTTTATCAAACACCTTGTGGGCATAATTTTTACACATTTACAAACTAGTTCATAACTAGTTATATCTACCAAACATAAACATAAATTTTGATTCCATTATGTCTAGCATGCATACTATTCTCATATTCATCTTTTGTAAATCAGTTAACACCATTTTGATAGTCAAAATTCTAGGGTTCATCTTATTTCTACAAAACCCATTTAACACATAAATGGATAATCATGAAATTCATAATTTTGAACACCAATTTAACAAGCTATTGACTAGGGTTTACTCCTAGACATGATTTCATCCCCAATTTCATTCAAACATTGGTCATGCAAACTTAATTTTCGATTTCATGTTTTCACCAAAATTCAAGACATAACCAAAAGATGAGATTTGACATACCTTGTGATCCCTTCACTTAGGTGATCACTATATAAGCTTGGATTTCGATTTGGGACTGATTTGGCCTTTCAATTTCTTGGATTTAGACTTGTTAGGGTTTGAACAAGGAGTTCTCCTTGGCTCCTGTGGAAGAAGTCAACCAGAACACACACAAAGTGTGTGTTTTGGTGTTTTAATTTTTGTTTTATTAAAATTAGTTTGCACTTGTCCCACTTTGGCCCCTTAACTTTTTCCCAAGTTTTATTTAGGGTGTTTTAGTCAAGTTTCCTCATTACTACAAGACTTGTGATTAACTGGGTTATTTATTCCTAGTTATTTCCATCTCATTTATATCCGACATTAAACTTATAATATAAGGGTTTATATTTTCGGGTACGACTCAGTTTATTTTAAGTCCTGTTATCTCGGGCTGTTTACAAACTTTTATTTCCTCAAAAGTTTTCGTTCAACTTTTATTTAATATTAAGTTTATTTATTTAAATCCTAATATTTACCAGGTTACTTTTACCACCATCGGTACTTTACCCGTCCTTTAGTATTAACGTGGTTTGATTACCAAACCCGTTTTCGGGGTGTTACAAATCAGGAGGCCAATTTCTTATTACTAAAACTCGCATACTTCTTTTGAATGGTCATTTGGGGGCTGTTTGGCAACATCTAAATGGTTAAGTGTTGAATCAGTAAGAGGTCTGAACCATTAAGTGCTGAACCAGTAAGAGGTCTGAACCATTAAGAGCTTGTATAATGCTTAACCGTTCAGAGGCAAATGTCTGACCAATTCAGATTAGAGGTCTTAACCATTCAGACTCTGTATAAAGCTTAACCATTCAGAGGCAAATGTCTGAACCATTTAGACATCTGCTCGTGAAAACAAACAGTCTGAACCATTAAGTGATGAACCGGTAAGAGGTTTGAACCATTAAGAGCCTCATTAAGAGGTAAACAAACAGCCCCTTAGGCTATAGGGTATGGGGACCGTCCCCCATCCCGTCGAGCTCCGGCGACGCCGGCACACCACGCTGCCCCCCTCCCGTCCCGTCCTCAGCGGCAGCATCTGGACGTTGGCGACGATCCAATCTGGTGGGCCCCCTCCCCAAAATCTAGGGTTTTATTTTCGATTTTAACGGCAAAATTCAACTGATTTGCAGACTTATTGTTAGCCATATACACTCAGGATTAGATCCAGTTTCTGTTACTGAGCTTATCCAGGTACGTATTTAGCTTCTCGTGATTTTCTTTTCTGTAATTTTGTTTCTAATTGTTAAATTGATGTGTGTTATGTGTAATTGATGCGTATGTGTTGTTGTTTATTGTGTTAATCGGTCGGTTTTATGTTTAGATTTGGGGAAAGTGAAGTTTTACTTGTCGGTTAGTGGATCGATTTGAGTTTAATGAAATGTTAGGGTTTTTGTTTATGTAAATTTAGGTTAAAGTGTTGTGATCTTGATATGGATGATTTTTTCTCAAGTAGTGGTGTTCATATTTTCAGTTTGGTTTTTTTTCGGATATGATTTTGGTTCGATTTTCAGTTAATTCTTTATCTAAACAATATGTGATTAATTGTTCATGAAATCGGTTTTTGAAACAAAAATGTTGTTTGCTAGTATTTTTGTAATATATGATGGAATATTGGATGTAGTTTTTGAGTAAAGGATGTACTTTATATGATTATTGGTGTGTCATGTGTGCATATGATTGTGCTTTGTATTGACTGTATGGAGTTGAATTTGCAGTATGGAGAATATGCAGAGCTACTGGCAATTAGGGGATGAACTTAGAGGGCAGTCAAAAGTGTCGGAGGATCAGAAGTGGTACGCAGCAGCGTCGAGGTTGGCTAAACAGACTAGGTCAAAGGGCGAACGGAGAAACAATTTGGATTTGTCGAAAGTGTCGGTTGACCCAAGGCCAAGAGATAATGTAGGCGACAACTTTTGGTGGTTCCAACATCGATCCAACTGCTTGGGAGGACAAGAAATGCAAAGGCGAATCTCGGTTTCCTGCTCAGGTATAATATGTATCATGTTTTCTTTGACGGATCCGATGCATGGTATTTGTCTGCGTCACGCAATCTCATTTAGTTTGTGCTAAATCAGGTGAGGATCCGTATAAGGAAAGTTTGTAAAGCATTGGAAGAAGATGCTTTTAGGCCAGTTTTGCACCACTATGATGGTCCAAATTTTCGGCTTGAGCTGTCCATCCCCGAGCACAACTTAAAAAGATGAAATGGATGCATCTTTTGCTTTCGGACCACTCACAATCCTCACATGTCGTTATGATCCTCAACGTTTTGTAGGATGGTATGTTTATATGCAAAAGGAGGTAAAGCTATAAAATTGTCGAATTGGTGATAATTTTGTTAAATATGTTAAAAACAAATTTTTTTTGTTGTTTTTGTTAAGTATTAATATTTGTTGCAGAGCTCTTTAGGAGAGGTTTTTGTGACTGTAATTTGTTTAAAGAGTTGTTGAGCATGGGCATGAGCGCAAACAAACAGAAATCACTGAGCTCCTCAAGTATAAGCAGCTGGTAATTTGCACTGAAAATACTCAATCAAATTAGGATTAAGAAGGATTCTTAGTCTGGCCTACTAATGGTGGTTTATTATATTTAGTCGTGTGTTTTTTTATTTTTATGGTTAACAGGCAGAGAAAGCAAAGCATGGCGAGAAAGAAGTAGAAACAATTGCAGGAAAGTTTACAATCTGTGCAAATATGTCTCTCTCTACTAGAGAACACATAGGTAGAACTCTGCAAGAAAAGGTACATAAATCGGCTTACAGGTTACTTGCCATTATAATAACTGGTCTGAATGACAGCTGATGGTTTTAAACGATCACTTCGACCTATTTACTTGCCATTGGCCTATGCTGAGAGTGACCCACACCATCTAGTCCACGTCCAACCACCGCTCGGATCAGTTTCGCTAATCATATAATGTGTACTACACATGAAGTGTGCTTAGATTACATATGTGTGATAAACTTCAGGTGTAGAAAACTTGACAACTAATGAAGTGTGACACGAGGACTTTGGTACACATATTATCCTGAATAATACTTGTGAACATTTAATGGTAAATTACAGTTGAGAAAGGAGTGTGATTATGATGGACTCTCATGAAGAATTAAGTGTGGTTATTTGAGGAGAAGAAAAAAGTTATGGTCAACCGACACTAAAAAAGAGGATGATATATCTATGAGTGCCAAATTAATATTAATGAAAATATTTAGTTAATTTATTTGTTAAATGTTAAAAAAAAAGTAGAAGATTAAAAAATATATATATAAAATTGGTGGGGTATGATGTGGCGCCTACGTGGCGGATCATCCTCCAAGGGAGGACCATCACCATACCCTCTAGCCTTAGTCCCACCACATTGTTACGTCCATGTGCATTTATTATTTGTTTTTTTTTCTTTTGACACCGTAGCCTCCAAGGGTGCTGCTAAACACTTCGTGTTCCATCTTCAACCATATAAACCTGCTCTTTTTCTTCATCAGGAATCTCCAATTTGCACTTCTTTGAACTATTGCTACTTTCACTAGTCCCTTGTTCTTCAAGGAAATCAAAGTATTTGGTATATAAGATCCTCAACTCAACGGACATTTCCCAATTATGAAACCGAAGATCTCTTGCTAAGTTGCAATAACGAGCTATAAGTTATTGGTGGAGATGTGTCTTTTCCTGCCTTCCATCTTTACAAACATGAATAGATCAAAGAGATCTAATATTTGTTCATTTTTCATCCTTGGGGGAATTTCATGCTCAGTCGTGTGATGCATTATACTCTTCAAAAACCATTTCACAAGGCCATAAAATCCATTCCTTATTTCATGATTATGATGATTGACTAATTCATAGTCTTTAATCACGTCCTAAAAGGTTATTGCTTGTTTCACCGATTAGATATCTTTAGGAAAATGTTGCATTTTTTTCCTTTTGATTGGACTTGAATTCTCCGTAGTCGTTTCCAAATTTTTCCAATCAAATAATTATACATTTAATACCATACAACGTTATGCCCCACACACCAATCTTGGTTTAACTAACAAAAACCCTATATTCAACAAACACCACGTTATACCCTATTTCAATTATGTTTACCACTCTCTGGTTGATTTTTTTTTTTTAATAAACTAAATCGTTCTAATGGTTTGTCTTTCTAAACAATTGACAAAATGCACTTTACATCAATATCGCAGGTAAGCGAGCAACAAGCTGCGCCGCTACCCCTTTCTGGATAGCAAACCCTGGCCTATTAAAAACAAACCCCTGCCCCCTGTTGATGAGCCACTGCTGTGGACAACCTGTTGGACCCTAGTCAGCAAACGGATAGCTTCTGGAGCCAGGGATCCAAAGGTGTCGAAGGCGAAGGGGACAAATGCATGTTGGTTATCAGCACATGCTTTAGCGTGTTTGTCCACCTTTTTAGATTCTGCTTTCTTTACCGCTTGTCCTGCTACAAACCCATTTTCCCTTAATCCAGCTAAGGGAGAGACTCCTGTGAGATCTACACAAGCATGTTTCCCTCCTGCCCAGCCAAAGACGAGCAGGTCCGCTGGTCTCAATGTAAATCTCCCTTCCATGGGGTCTGTAAGGAAATTCACAGGGGCCCCCTTCTTGGCAGAAATCCCCGCTCTCCTCAAGATGTCCCCCAAAACATCACTCACCCAGTCATGCCGGTATTTGAAACCAGGGAGCTCCTTGCAATGAACAGCATGCTCCCCGTATTTTTCCAAATCATTATGTTTCAAAGATTCTTGAAGATAAATGGCTTCCCTACTATCACCATCTGAATCTGTGTCATTATGATTTCCATTATGAGTGTTGTTTTCTTGTTTACCTTCGTGATCATCATCATCACTTATTGTTATAGTAACATTCATATCTTTTGTTATAGTGGCAATCAAATAATCATTCTTGATATGTCACACGTCGTCAATTATAACACATTTAAAAAACCTACTTAAAACCATCAAACATTCATTCATTCAAACCAATATAACACGCAATCTAGTTACATATAACTAACTAGGTCAAACAATCATTCCTACAGGCAAAATGTCACACAGTCAAAGGGCATACAAAAAGTTTAAATACATACACTAGGTTAAAGATTAGTAACAAACCTTAAAGTAACCCTATGCATGTATATAACGAAGAAAATTACATACATACATTTCTCCGATGCATCTCAAATACAAGTATCTAAAAAGAATTAAAAAACAACTACAGGTTGAGAAATGTAGCATGACACAACATTATTACTTTTGACTTGATTACAAATCATAATGATATCACAGAGTCGTTTACAAGAACCTAAACCAAACTAGGAAAAGTAACATGACAAATCACCAAGTATGTGGTTGAAAGCACATCGAAATAGGTCGTGAGAATGAGAGAGGGAACATACAAGTGATAACGTATATAAGTGGTGATTTTGTTGGGACGAAGTGAGAGAAGCAGAGAGAATAGTCTAAACAGAAGGCATCGGTGGCTAAATAGAAGGTGGTACGGTGATTACACATAATAATATTAGATCATAACAAGTCAATTTGGTGTTAAAATAGGTGTATGATTATTATTATTACACTGATTGATCGTAATGAGTCTTGTTATGTGTTAATGAGTTAGTAGAGTTAAGAAAGTCATATTAAGTTATAATAGGTTATTTAAGTGTTAAATTATATATGTTTGGTGATTATATACTGATTGTTATGTGTTAATGAGTTGGTTTAAGTTACATTGGATCTCATTAAATCATATATCTTATTTTGTTAGTAAAAATATAATATAGAGAGTAAAGAAAAATTAAATCCGAAAGTTAGCTTATTTAAAGACTTTGGATCGACTTATATATCTTTTTTAGTTAAAAGAGGGTTGGGCTTAAAATGTTTACGCTAAGGCCTCATACAAGTTTGGGCCGAAAGAAAAATAGACTTTTAATATTTTAACTTATCTTCTTATTCAATTCCTTTTTTTTTTAGATTTCATTAAGAGGGAAAATGATCTTCATGTCAAGTGGTGAAATATTTGTATACTGGCCCAAAACAAGAATTTTTAACAGATCTGCTCCCATGGTCCCTATATCTAACCATTTTGGCCCCTAATTCTAACCAAACCTCAACTCTGGTTAACTTCTTAGTCACATGGGTTGCACATGATGGGTAAAATTGTAATTTCCCCTCCCCCTTTTAATGACTTTGTAAAAAAATCTCAGATCTTCAACCAAACATCATCATCTTCATCTCTTTCCTTCCCCTCCACTTTCTCAAAACACTAGCCCCAACTTCCCATTTTTTTTCTACAACACTCACACCTTATCTCCATTTTCACCCCACATAACACACACTTGCATGTGTAGTTACCAGAGAGATCGAGAGAGAGAGATGAAACTAGTGGATTTCTAGCCACCCATGGCAGCCGCAGGTGGCGGCGCACGGTGGTGCACAGCGGTGGCCCCACATAAACTCAAGGAATGATGATGATGGTTATGTATTTGAAGATCTGGGTTTGATGATGATATGTTCTTGAAGATCTGGGTAAGAAGACGAAGATGTTCTTGAAGATCTGGTTTGAAAGTGGTTTGAAGATGTTCTTGAAGATGTGGGTAACAAGATCATCATCTTCAACCATCATCATCATCCCCAGATCTTCAATTAAATCTAACCCAGATCTTTAACGAAAATCATCATCTTCAACCATCATCATCATCCCCACATAAACTTCAAACACAAAATCTAACCCAGATCATCATCATCATCATCCCACATAACAACATCCAAACACCCCCTAAATTCCTAACACAAAATTGTCAAAAAAAAAAAAACATAACAAAATACAAACATGAAGATGAAAATCCACATAACAAAATACAAATCTTACAAAATAAAGTCTAATATCCCAAGGTGCATAACACAGAACAAGAATATCATTATAACAAGTATCACTATCTACAAGAAATCAAAAACATACTTAATCAAACCCTAACAAAACACAAACACCTGAGATAATTTCCAGTCAAGAGGCGGTGGAGGACCGTCGGGAGCTGCCGCAACATCTCCGCCATCGCCACCGTTCATTTCTCCTCTTCTCCTCCTCTTTTTCGATATTCAAATCAATCAAACGATAAATCGATCAACTGAATCTGAAGAAACACGGAACTAATTAGGGGACTAATCAGTTTGGTTTATGTTTCTACCATGATGGTTAATCTTCTCTGTGGTTTCCTGAGCTCCTTAATGACCGTGGTTTATCTGCAAAACAGAACACCGTTACTCGTTAAGAGGGGAATGTGGGGGTTTCCCTCTTAACCGGGCTCTGGCGTGAGAATAAGCGACTGTATTTAGGGGGAGAATAAAGTATTAAGTGAGAGTAGAGGGAATGGAATCAATTAACCTGTGAAGTGAAGGTCTCTATTTATAGTCGGAGAGGTGTAAGAGGGTGTGGGCTGATGGGCCTTGGGCCGGAAGGCGACAACATGGGGGATATGCTCCTTGTCTCACTGGTGTCGACCGTTAGTGGCTTCTAGGAGCTTTATGGAGCTGGCGCAGCGTGATTGGAGCCACGTGTCACTGTTGTCGGCCTTGTCGCCCTTCTGCCATCAGCAGGTAAGCGGAGATCGTGGGGCAGTTGTCTCTGCCCTATGATTGGTGCCACATGGGCGTCCTTAAGTACTTTTTGTCTCCTGCATGTCAGACGATCGTGGAGCACGATTGCGCAGGAACAGAAGAACCCTGATTGGCTCTTTATTTCTGCCACTTGTACCTTGTGTACTATCTGGAAAGCCTTGCGCCTTAATTACGCATGATTCTTGCTGAGCACGTTATTACCTTGCGCGAGGCAAGGGCTTTTAGATGTTCTTTTTAGAATGCTAAGTGTTGCTAACTGGAGTTTACTCTTATGTGGACCTCGCGCTGCGTTACAGAGATGTGTTGTAGCCCGCGCGAGGTTTGGCAGCAAGAAAATTGCTAAGTAAGGAGTATGGTCCCGCGCGACCTTGCAGGAGGATGCGCAGCTTTTTGGGACCATACCCCTTCAAGTCCCCCCAGTCCAGTGCTGCACCATACGCAAGGCAAGTGGTTGGAGCTCTGGACTTAATAAAGTAGAAGGATGCTTCTGGCTTTGGTAGACGGCGCGCGTGTAAGTTGTTGGTTACTACGGCGCGGCTACCAGGCTTGTTGCTGGCTTTGTTGTTAGCTTTTACATGAAGTTTCTAATGACTTTGGGCGGGAAAAACCTCGAAATTTGAATTTTCTGACAGGTTGGTGAAAAAGTCGCGGCTGGTGACGTTTGAGTTGACCTCTGGCGGTTGTCATCAACTTGTTGCTGACGGTTCAACTTTTCGTCAGGAGAGTGAGGCCCACGCGCGCGTGGTAACCGTCACTCCGGGAAACACGCCTTACGTGGCGCTTTCTGGTTGGCCTTGCTTGCGGCGATTTCGGCACGGTTACCCATCGCATTAAATGCGATGGGTATATATATCCGAAGAGACGTGAGGTTTATCACTTTTCTCTTCTACAATTCCTTTCTTTTTTCTCGGACTTCTTTGAATCTTCAAAGTTTGAAGAACACGGTTGCAGCAGATCTTCGAGCTCTTGAACATCATAGCAGATTATCAAGCTTGTTTCCAGAGTATTCAGGACTTTTATATATCTATCGATGGCTGAAGAACAACATAAGGATAACCCCGGAGAAGAAGGTCCTGTGCCTGTTCTCCGGTGGGATTTAGGGCTTTTTGAACATCTTTCACGTAGTTTCCGGTTCCCACCGGAGTGGGATGCCCGGTACCCCGGCCAGAACCAGACGGCTGCTGATGCACCACCGGGGTACATCACTTTGTTCGAAGACTTCTTTCATCAGGGCAACTTCTGGTTGCCGGCGACGAACTTCATGGCTCATATTCTTCAGTATTATGGGTTCCATATATCTCAAATGAGCCCACCCGGAATGGTTCGGGTTCGACATTTCGAGTTCCTGTGCTGGGCTCATGGCATCGAGCCAACTGTTGATAAATTCCGGAGTTATTCCTTCGCCAGTCGAGGCACGGCGAAGAAGATACTGCTAAACCCTCCCAAGAGTTTCCATGACTGGAAACCAAAGTTTTTCTATATTCGGGAGGAGGTAATTCCGATACCCATGACGTTTCGCGCCTGGACCGAAGCGATCGTGAAGGAAGACTTGGAGATCCCCAAGACTGAGGCTTGGTATCGGGAGCTTACTGCCACCCCAAACCGAGTGTTTGGGGAGAATGTCTTGGTAGCGGCGCGGATGAGCGATCAGTGGCTGCCTGATAGCAAGGACGTCCCTGTCTTAAAGTTCCAGGATGAAGGTTAGTTAATTCGTTTGTTTTGTTGATATCCGTTTCACAATTGTTTATTCATACAATTTGTCTTGTAGAGGTGCGCCTGTATCAAGCTGCGTTCGCTACCTTTGATGGGTCTATGGGCGTGCGCCCGCTTCAAGCTGGAGAAGAATACTGGTACGACCAGATTAAGGGTAACTTTATGTACCCGGTTGCTGATGCGTTTACCGCGCCGCCTACCGCAACTGAAGGTGCGCATATACCTAACCCTCGTCCCTTGCGCTCTATCACTTCTGCTGGGAAAGAGGTTGTCTATCTTTCCAGCGAAGAGTCTGTGGGGTCTTCAAACGAGGAGTTAAGTTCCTGGTCTACCGTCTTTGCAGGTGTGCTGCGCGATTTGGGCATTGACCCTGAAGAGAAGAAAAAACCACCCAAGAAGAAGAAGGTGATCAACATCGGGCCTGAAGTGACAAGTAAAAAAGGTGGGAGCAGCCGCGCAGCTGCTGGTGCTGCTGGTAAAGGTACTCTCCGGCTTCGTCAAAGTGACTTGAAAGATTATGTGATAATTAGTGACTCACTTGAAGGCTTGTCGCGCGCAGGCGAGAAGAAAGCTGGAGCGGGTAGCTCGAAGAGTGGGGGTAGCGCGGGTTCTCGTAACCCGGATGCTGGCGCTACTCCATCCTCTGTTGCGCATGAAGACGAGGAAGAAGAAGAGGAGGCTGCTGAAAAGTTGATCAGCAGAAAGAGAGTTAGAAGCGAAACTACAGCTGGCGTCTCAGTTGCGTCCGGAGCTGGTGAGGTTCCCTTAATTGGGAAGCGGAGCAACCTGCGCTCGCTTTACAAAGTTTCTCCGGGTTAGTTCTTTAGTTACGTTATTTTGTTACCTTCGCTCTTTTTGGCACGTTGTTTTTGCAGAGGTTAAGAAGACAACCCCAGAGAAGGGTGTGGTATTCCTAGATCCGGTAGAGCCGGTGCACAAGAGGCCGAAGGTTACTGGTAAGCCCCTCAAAACGGTGGAGTCTGATACGGCAAAGTATGCTGTCGAGGTCGAGAAGGGGAAAGCTGGCGCGACAGAGAAAAGTGCGTCTGAAGAAGAGAAAAAGAAGGCTGATGAGATGCGTAGGAAAGCCGAAGCTGATGAAGATCGTCGGAAGAAGGCTGAGGCTGAGAAGAGAAGGTTGGTTGAGCAGGAGAAAAACAGGCAAGCCGAGCAGGAGAAGAAAAAACTAGCTGAGCAGGAGAAGAAGAGACTGGCTGAGCAGGATAAGAAGAGACTGGCCGAGCAGGAGAAAGAGAAGGAGAAATCTGCTGCTGACAAGTCTGTTGGGATTTCTGGTGGAAAAGGTCCCGCTTCTGGTTCGGGCGGTGTAAAACAAAGTGCGCCGCCGCGCTCTCCGATAGGCCCCCGTGATACTGTGGGGGATATTTATTACAAGTCTTACACGGAAGAGAGCCGTGGTGACGCTCCGCACCAACCGCCGTGGGCCTTAAAGCAAAAGGATACCTTCCAAGAATTCGCGCCTTGCCGCGATTGGTTGCTTAACTCCATTCCTCCAGGTGAGGTTGATCGCTAAAGAGCGCGCACCCATAGCGGTTTATATCATGCGTATGTTGTTGGCGAAGCCAACACCCGTGCTGCTAACCAGGAGATTGTACGGGAATGGCGAACCCTGGTTAGGGAGAGGGATGATTGGGAGAAATACCGCGATCGGATTCTAAGGCGTGCCACTGAGTTGGAAAAATCTAGAACTGCCTTTGACGAAGAGAGGGCAAAGTTCGAGGCCGATCGGAAATCAGAAGAGTGGGGGCGTGAGGGCTTGAGAAGCAAACTTCATGCCGCTGAACAGCAGTTGTCAAAAGAGAAGGCTGAGTTCAAACGCATCTGTGAGAAAGACAATGAGCGCGCGGCTGCGGCTCGCAGCAAAATAGTCGACCTTGAAGCTAAGGTTGCTATGCTGACGGCGAAAGTGGAGGATGCGCAAGCTGCGCAAGATGCTAAGGAGCAGGCTGAGGTTTGAGGAACTTCTTAAATTCTGTTAAATACTTTCGTTTAGTATGTTAACCGAGACTCTTATCCCCTGTAGGCCGAATTGGCTGAGGTAAAGGCGCAATTGTCTGGCAGAGACAAGGATTTGACTGCTAAGGACGTCGAGATCGCTGAGCTGAAGCGTCGTTTGCGGGAGCAAATTGAGAAAAGCGAGTCCTTGGAGATCGATCTCGAAGCTGAGAAGGTTAAAGCTGCCACTGCCGATGAGGCCAAACAAAAGGCTGAGGAGGCGCGAGACATTAGCACCACTGCTCTTAATGTAGCGCAAAACAACTACTCTGAAGCTCAAGGTATCGTGGATACTTTGGTCTCTGAAGCCGAGTGGCTGCGCGGTCGTGGAATGGTGCTGGTATGATTCCTCTTTTACTTTAATTTGATTTATTTAAACCTGTTGGCTAAAGTATTGCGTTTGCTGTAGATGGCCAACTCCATCCTAAATGCTGGAGAATTGGATAAGGCTGTTGCGGCCGTTATAGATGCTTCCCTCGCCGTTGGTCACCGTAAAGGCTATGTTGAATGTGCGCAACATGCATCAGTTATGCTAGGGCAGGAGTTTGATACTAGTCACTGCTCAGTGACTGAAGAAGCTGAGGCTGATCTAGCCCGCGCGGAACATGGTTATGATCATCTATCCATTCCGGTGATGGACTTGGTTACTGATGCGCTGAAGCATGATGACTGGTGTCAGCGGCTGAAGAATATCCTTGATCCACCGGAGACTGTTGAGCTCTCGGATGAGGAGGCACCTGCAGGTGGTGATGGCGATGGAAAAGGTGATGGTGATGGTGGTAAGCGTGACGATGATCCTGATGATAACTTTGAATAGGCTAGTATTTTTTAGGCTTTGTGCCTTGTAATTTTGTTTATGCTTTGAATGTAAGCTCTTGCGCGGTCGCGCTAGTTTTAAATGGAAAGAACACTTCGTTGTCTATATAACTGTTGCGCGGTTGCGCTTGTATTAAATATGATGTTTGTTTTGTTCCTTTCCTGTTACAATTATTGCACTGTTGTTAGAAACTTTGGTTAAGTTAGCGCGAATAAATGTAAGAGTGGCTCTTGGGCGAGCGTAACTGGAGTGTTTTCGTGCTAATCAGCGTAAAAGAAAACATGTCGCATGCTTTCATTAACTTGGAAATGGGCGCTTAGGCCAAACATACATTGCTTGTAATGTAAAAAGGCGTGTAGCCTACACGGAGAAGTAAAAGGCGCGTGGCCAACATTAGTAAATAAAGGCACAGGGCCCAGAGTAGTCACATATAGCATTTGCGCAGTTGTTGCGCATTCCACGTGCGCGGGATGATGTGTCCATCCATGGTGCGCAATTTGTAAGCCCCTTTTCCTAGCACTTCGTGAACCAAGTATGGGCCTTCCTATTTGGGTGCTAGTTTTCCTGGGCGTTCGGCGTTTGAGGCTTCGTTGTCTCGAAAGACGCATTCCCCTGGAGTGAAGGTACAGATGCGGACTCGCGCGTTGTAGTACCTCTCCAGTTGTGTTTTGTACTTGGCTTCTTTGATTCGCGCGATTTTGCGCCTTTCCTCTAGCAAATCCAAGTCAAGACGACGCTCTGCCTCGTTGTCGATTGCGTTGACTGCTGTCAAACGCGGAGAGGGCAGGCCAACTTCTGCCGGGATAACCGCTTCTGAGCCATAGACTAGGCTAAAAGGGGTTTCGCCGGTACTTGTTTTCGGCATGGTTCGGTGAGCCCACAAGATACTCGGGAGCTCATCCACCCAGCCTCTTCGCTTTGTGCCCAGTCGGGCCTTAATCCCATCGACAATACACTTGTTTACACTTTCAACCTGCCCGTTGCCTTGAGGATGCGCAACGGAGGAGAAAGTGTGTTCGATTTTCATTTCCTTCATCCAGTTCTGGAGGTCTTCAGACGCAAAGTTGGTGCCATTGTCAGTTACAATCTTGAGTGGGAGCCCAAATCTGCAGATGATGTGTTCCCAAATGAACTTGCGCACCATCATGGCTGTAGTTGAAGCAAGGGCTTTGGCCTCCACCCATTTTGTGAAGTAATCGACGGCCACTATTATAAACTTGACGGCGCCGGGAGCGTCTGGGAAGGGTCCTACCATGTCAATTCCCCACTGCTGAAAAGGCCAAGCAGTAGATACGGGAATCAGGTCGTTCTTGGGGCGCAGGGTTTTTGGAGAGTGCCGCTGACAGGAGTCGCACTTACGCAGCTCCTTCAGGGCATCCACATGCATCCCTGGCCAGTAATATCCGGCGTTCATAATCTTCGCAACAACCATGCGTGGTCCCGCATGGATGCCGCAGATTCCTTCGTGAATCTCCCTTATCAGATAATTCGCATCTTGGGGGTCCACGCAGCGCAGTAGTGGCCCCAAGAAGGACTTGCGGTATAAGATACCACCATTCATTTCGTACTGCAGGGCTTTGTTCTGAATCTTTCTTGCCTCTGCCTTATTCTCTGGGAGTATTCCTTCTTTCAAGTACTGAATGATAGGGGTCATCCAGGATGGCTGCCCTATCTCGATCACATTGACTTGTCGTAACAAGACTGACGGATTCTTGAGTACCTCAATCCTTACATCTTTGGCAAGATGTTGGAAGGACGTTGAAGCAAGCTTGCTCAAAGCGTCAGCTGGTTTGTTTTCAGAACGATTGATGTGGATGACCTTGTGGGACTTGAACTGTTGAAGCAATTCTTTTGCTTGTTCCAGATATAGGGCCATGACTTCACCCTTTGCATCGTATATACCATTGACCTGACTGGCTATCAAGAGTGAATCCACATGCGCTTGTAGATTTTTAGCTCCCATTTTGATGGCGAGGCGCAAGCCTGCCAGAAATGCCTCATATTCCGCCTCGTTGTTGGTGTTTTTAAAATCCAACTTGATGGCGTAAGTGAATTCATGGTTTTCAGGGCTTACTAGGCGCAATCCTGCTCCCGCGCCGTCCTCATTTGAGGCCCCATCCGTATAAAGCATCCAAGTCTCAGTTGTCGTGTCTTTTTCGGGAGTCTCCACCAGCTCACAATCTTTGATTTTCTCAACTGGGACTTCTATGATGAAGTCCGCTAGAACCTGACCCTTGATGGCTGGGCGAGGCCGGTACAGAATGTTGTGGCCCCCCAGCTCGATGGCCCATTTTGCTAACCGCCCGGATGTTTCTGGTTTTTTAAGTATCCTGCCGATATGGAAATTGGTCAGTACGGTGATCACATGCCTTGTAAAATATCTGCGCAGCCTTCGGGAGGCGTGTAACAGCGCAAGCACCAATTTTTCCATCGTGGAATATCTTGTTTCCGGGTCAGTGAGTACCCTGCTGACGTAATAAATTGGAGTTTGAACTCCATTTCTTTCCACCAGTAATACCGATCCTACTGCCTTATCTGAAGAAGATAAGTACAGTACGAGTGGTTCTTTTTCAAACGGTGCAGTCAGGGTAGGGAGCTCGATTAAACATTCTTTCATTTGCTGAAAAGCCTTTTCCGCTTCTGGGGTCCATCTGAACTCTTGCTTCTTGACACAGTTGCGCAGCGTGCTGATAAAAGGGTATGACTTTGCGGCGTGATTTGATAAAAAACGGTTAAGCGCGGCGAGGCGGCCGGCTAGCCGTTGCATCTCTTTGATTGTACGCGGCGATGGCATTCGCTCTATGGCCTGGACTTTTTCCGGATTCACTTTGAAGCCGCCGTTTGTGACTATGAAGCCTAAGAACTTCCCTTCTTCCATGCCAAAAGAACATTTGGCTGGATTCAACTTCATATTTACGCTGCGCAATGAATTGAAGGTTTTTTCGATGTCTTTCAACATTTGGTCCTCTTCGGGACTTTTGACCACTAGATCATCGATGTAAACTTCAATATGCTTTCCGATGTCACCGGCGAAGGTCTTGTCCATCAATCGCTGGTATGTGGCGCCAGCGTTTTTCAGGCCGAATGGCATCTTCGTATAGCAAAAAATCCCCAGATCAGTGCGAAAAGCCGTCTTGTCTTCATCATCGAGCTTCATTTGAACTTGATGGTACCCCTTGTAGCAATCCAAGAAGCACTTCCATCTGTATGGCGCGAGAGAGTCTATCTTTTTGTCGATCTCAGGCAAAGAGTAACAATCCTTAGGGCATGCCTTGTTGAGATCGGTATAGTCAACACACATTCGCCATCCACCACTAGACTTCTCTACAATTACGGGGTTCACAACCCAACTTTGATAACGTACTTCTCGCAGGATGCCAGCTTTAAGTAACTCGCATACTTGCTCATTCATTGCTTTCGTTTTGTCTGCCCCTAAGCTGCGCCTTCTTTGGACTTTCGGCTCAACAGAGGGGTAGGTATTTAAACAGTGCTCTGTGATGTCGCGCGGGACTCCGGTCATGTCGGCCGGGGTCCAGGCGAAAATATCCATGTTCTTGAATAGGAGCTGCTTGAGACGAGTTCTGACATTCGGTGAGATAGCGTGGCCTATCGTCACCGTTTGCTCCGGATATTTGCGATTTAAAACCCATTTTTCGGGCTCGGTTGCTAAAACCTTCGCCGCTTTTGTTGGGCGCATCTCTTCTGTTGACATCACTTCCTTCTTTGCATAAACGATTGCCACCCCCGTCTTGGTTGGGAAACCAATCGCTGGGTGGGGGGTGGAAGTTATCATATTCAGCTCACCTTGCGTTTCTCTCCCGATCAGCACATCATGTCTTGACTTAACAGGCATCACCATGAAGTTGACGTTTGTTGTTCTCGAATGCTTCCCGTCAGAGAGTGTGACGGGGAAGCTAATTTGGCCTAGCGGGAAGACCATTTCATTGCAGAACCCAGACAGTGGGTAGTCAATTGGTTCAAGTCGCGCTTTGTCTTCGTCGTCAAACTGATTAAAGCATTGTTCATAGATGATGTCTGCTGTACTCCCCGGGTCAATGAAGACGTACTCAGTTTCATAATGGCCGATGATACCGGTGATGACGATGGGTCGTGTAGCTCGGGGACCCCCGCGCACCACCGGGAAAATAACTTGTTGTTCTTGCCATGAAGGCTCATAAGGTCTCTTGCCCTTTTCTCTCGCGCTATACCTTGGTCCATTGACCATGTGTGTCTCTAGGCGTCGAACTTTCTTGTGATTTCCCTCATCGTGGCGATGGAGCTGTCGAGTTTCTTTGGGCACGTTTTTCACTAAGTGGCTCAGCTTGTCACTCTTTAGTGCTCTCTCGATCTCTTGACGCAAGCTGTAACAATCATCTGTTAAGTGGCCTGTATCCTTGTGGAAATCACAATACTGATTGGGGTCTTGCCCCTTTTTGTTCGTCATGGGCCTGGGAGCCTTAAAATCATGGTTCTCCGTCATTAGCACCTCTTTTGGTGTTTTTATGAGCGGAGTCCAATGCTTTTCACGATTATCATCTCGGACCGCCTTTCTATAGCCGATGCGATCAATAGTATCTCGCGCGTCTTCCTTATAGCGGGATCGTTCTTCGTAACGGGGTCGTTCGTTATAACCGCTGGAGTGGTTGGCCTTCCACCCAGGGTTCTTGCCTTTGTTGCGCCTGTTGTCGTCGCGCGAGTGACCCCCTTTAGAAAATCTATCTTCAGAGCGATAGCTGTTGTTTCGTGCGAGTGACTCTTCAGTTTGCGCGACTATCTTCGCGGCTTCCATGAGTTTATCCCACTCCTTTGGCATTCCATCTTTCCCAGTGATGGTTCTAATCAGGCTATCACAGCGGATGGCTTTCTTAAAATGGCAGCGCATGAGTTGTTCACTTACGCCACCGATCTCCAAACATTCTTTGTTAAAGCGCGTAATGAAATCCTCCAAACCCTCGTTATCTCTTCGCCAGATATCTTCAACTTCAGCTGTGTCGCGCTGGTATCGCCTTTGTTGACTGAAGTGACTCAAAAACTGAGTCCTGAAATCTACCCATGATTTTATCTTTCCCAGAGGAAGGCTGTCGAACCAGGCGCGAGCAGCCCCCGTTAATGTTTGGATAAACAAATGACACCACATGGGCATGTTCCAACCTCCCATGCAGCCCACGCTAGTAAACACTCTGCGTGATCGTCGGGATCAGTCAATCCGTTAAACTTTCCGACAGTTGGAGGTAATTTTTCTCTCTTGAGCGGCGCTAGTGCTATCTTTGGGATGAACTTCGAATGCTCTATAGCTTCCTCTGGTTGATAGGCGAGGCGAAAGTCACGCTCTGCCTCTTCAGTATACCCAACGTGTTGCCTTGGTTTGTAGTACTCGTGATTTCTTTGCAAACGATTGAAGACCGAAGATTCGTCATCGTTCTCCCAGGTTGGATCATTTGGGTCAGTCTCTTCCCACTCATCGTTCATGTTGCACGGCGTGAACCGGCTATGAACTGGGCCTCTTTGGAAGTTTGACGGTTCGTCATAGTAGCTTTCTGTCTCCCCCCGTGTATCGCACGTGTCCTGCACGCTTAGTCTTCGGGTAGGGGGAGGTCTGTTGGTTCTTCCCTGGATACTTTGCGGTGGTGGCATATGGCGCGGCCCGTGACTTGGGCCGTTTGGTGTAACCAAGGAAGGTTCTGCCGTTAGAACTGCTTGTTGCGCGCTGAAGGATTGATATGCCGCGTTAATGGTGGCGAGTTGCTTGGCGTACCATGAGGCTGGGGTTTCGCCCTCTGGTAGCCCTAATAGCGCTGAGATATTCTGAGGTGGAGCTGTGTTCGAAGGTCCAGCACCGTTGTTTCCTGGGGTAGTTTGATTGATGCGGGTGAAGCTCCCGCGCGGACCCCCAGTGTTGGCCATCTCGATTTCACCGATTTCCTCAACGTGTTGAGATTGGATATTTTGGTTATCTGGCCCCAACGCTGCATCCGGGTTTGCTCCAAGACCAACAAACTCAGGAATGATTCCTTGACCAGCCATGATCGAAGGAAGAAAAAACAACGAAAAAACTCAGGAAATGAGAAGATGAAAGTGGTTTGTAGAAAAAATCGGTGGGCGCCAATGAAGAAACACGGAACTAATTAGGGGACTAATCAGTTTGGTTTATGTTTATACCATGATGGTTAATCTTCTCTGTGGTTTCCTGAGCTCCATAATGACCGTGGTTTATCTGCAAAACAGAACACCGTTACTCGTTAAGAGGGGAATGTGGGGGTTTCCCTCTTAACCGGGCTCCGGCGTGAGAATAAGTGACTGTATTTAGGGGGAGAATAAAGTATTAAGTGAGAGTAGAGGGAATGGAATCAATTAACCTGTGAAGTGAAGGTCTCTATTTATAGCCGGAGAGGTGTAAGAGGGTGTGGGCTGATGGGCCTTGGGCCGGAAGGCGACAACATGGGGGATATGCTCCTTGTCTCACTGGTGTCGACCGTAAGTGGCTTCTAGGAGCTTTATGGAGCTGGCGCAGCGTGATTGGAGCCACGTGTCACTGTTGTCGGCCTTGTCGCCCTTCTGCCATCAGCAGGTAAGCGGAGATCGTGGGGCAGTTGTCTCTGCCCTATGATTGGTGCCACATGGGCGTCCTTAAGTACTTTTTGTCTCCTGCATGTCAGACGATCGTGGAGCACGATTGCGCAGGAACAGAAGAACCCTGATTGGCTCTTTATTTCTGCCACTTGTACCTTGTGTACTATCTGGAAAGCCTTGCGCCTTAATTACGCATGATTCTTGCTGAGCACGTTATTACCTTGCGCGAGGCAAGGGCTTTCAGATGTTCTTTTTAGAATGCTAAGTGTTGCTAACTGGAGTTTACTCTTATGTGGACCTCGCGCTGCGTTACAGAGATGTGTTGTAGCCCGCGCGAGGTTTGGCAGCAAGAAAATTGCTAAGTAAGGAGTATGGTCCCGCGCGACCTTGCAGGAGGATGCGCAGCTTTTTGGGACCATACCCCTTCAGAATCCAAACTAAAACTAAATCAACAACAACAATCACGCGATCGATGAGTGTAGGTTCGCCGGAAGTTGCAAGTTCGCCGGAATCTGGGTAAAGTCGCCGGAAGTTGCAGGCTCGTGGATGGGGTGGGGTGTTTTATGTTTAAAAAAATTAGACACCATCTCACTTGAGATTGATTGCTTGTTCTGATTGAAGATGATGATGGTTGAAGGTGATGGGTTAGAAGATGATGATGATTGAAGAGGGTAGATGATGGAGAAGTGATGAAGAAATCTGCAAATGTGGGTTAAAAAGAAATCAGGATGAAGGGGGAGGTGAAATTACCATATTACCCATCATGTGCAACCCATGTGACCAAGAAGTTAACCAGAGTTGGGGTTTAGTTAGAATTAGGGGCCAAAATGGTTAGATATAGGGACCATGGGGGCAGATACGTTAAAAATTCTTATTTTGGGCTAATATAGTAAAACTGACATAACCACAGGGGCCAAAAACGTAATTTACTCTTTCTTTTGATAGATGCAAGTTTAATTTTCACTTGATACAAATTAGGGCACTGATGGACATTGATAGGAGACCAAGCGGGTTTTACCGTTAATTTCACCGTCGTGCCTACTGGCGGGTGGGTTACCGGGTTTTCCCCGGAATTGGTGCTGGACTCGGGTTACTTTCGGAGTACTCCGTTTGATCCAGTGGGTACCCCGAGAGTGCTCAGGATTGATTATGTTAACCGTTCAAAAAAAAAAAGATTTCATCAACAGAAAATACATATAAGTATTTTCTTAATTAACTAGTGTTATCCCTCCACGTTACGGGGCGGGGGCATAAAACCGTGCTGCTAGCATTGTAGGCGGGAGGCGTGAAATCGTGTTAAGTTGCAACCAAACGACGACTAAAACCAGGAAAAAGCGTAAAACAAAATCATGAATTTTTAACATCGAGTAACTCACGTGACGTAAATATAGACAAAGTCGAATGTATACCAACACGTATTAAAAATTTGAGGGGGTAAAAACCCGATGGGCCAGGTGTGACCAACAAACACCATACTAAGTAGCAATCAAACAACGATCATACCCGAAAAAAACGTAAAAACAAAAAAACTAATATAAAAATTAGAGTAAGTGTAACGCCCAAAATTTCCTAATCCGAAAGTAATATTATCATGCTATAATTTAACAAAAATCGGGCATGACCCGTTCGTATTATGAACAATTCCCTGTAAGACTAACTTGTAATAACTTAAAAATACAACACAGCGGAAAATATGAACCCAAAATTTCGTTCTTTAATAGACATAGTACTTACAGGAAAGTTCGAATACCAAATGTCATACACTCATTAAAAAGGATTTACCACGTTCCATTATGTTAATACTTCGGACCTACATTTGTTAAACTATGTGACCGATCCTTCCCGTACAATCCTTTGCCCTTGACTCGATCTTCAATCTTTCTATCCTTCATACTGATGCTAAATCCACGCAACCTGCACTCACCACATACATTCATCACATTAGTACACAAGACATAAACAAGATTCAAATCTCGTACTCCTTCCATTGCGTTATCTTTCTAACTTTTGGCATTTCATCCGCATATCCATATTCTGGCGAAGTTCCAATAATGTACCTGCATTACCTTTCATTCTCAAAGCACACTATTAATAACGTATTCCTCGACGTATCTAAATCATGCACATGTACATTCTTACATGTATACATATATATCTACACACTTACATACCTTCCTATATCTCTACATACCTGCATATTTTCATACGTACCTTCATATATACCAAATACATATCTACATACGCTCATATATTACTACATCTCTACATACGTTCATATACACATACGTATCTTCGCATACACATAAATACACATCTATGTACATACATCCATTATTATGTCTTCCTGCATTACATTTCATTCTCGAAGCACACTGTTAAAGACGTCAATACTTAAATGCATTAAAACCATGTATACAAATCATATATATATATATCCACGTGCATACATACATATCTTTACTTGCATACCCACGCATCTACTTACATACATACAAGATTACATCTTCGCATACGTACTTACATACCTACATACATAACTACGTACACACATACCTACTTACATACATACATACATTCATACATACATACATGCACACATTCATAAGTACATACATACCCACCTACTCACATACATACATACATACATACATACTTGCACCCACATATATATATACGTTCATACCTACACACGTATGTACCTTCACACTCAAATACATAATGCTCATGTTTATACATAACTACTTGTGTACATACATATACCGATACCTACATATATACATCAATCATCTCCATTCATCCACACACAAGAAAACTTTATATGTATACTAAGAAGTGAATCGAAAGTCACTTACCTCGAGTGTTAGTGTTCATGCTTGTTTCCTCGCCTCCGCTTGACCCGTTAACCTTCCGTTTTCGAGTCCTTGCTAATGTGATTCCTATCCTTACATGTCATCACAATTACATTTTGGTTAGCACACATGCTCATTCATACTACATTCGTTTCTTTCCATTCATACATTACTTGACCTTTTATTAACCAAATACCACATACATAAGGCATATAGACTAAAAGTCACCTTGTTCCTTATTCAAGCAACTCAATTATCATCATACACGACACATAGATCATCTACTACAATACGGCTGACTTCTCTATTATTACAATCATATCCGAAAGGCTAACCATGCTATATATTAACGCCAATTTTACACATAGTAACGCTTTAAACACACCTTAACAACTGTAACATTCACCCAAAGCAATATTTAGTGTTTAGTAAATTGGTGACTAGAAAATCATATGTTCTAAGTTCATAAAACACATTATTTTCATTGCTGCATTTTCCACGCAGCAGCTGTTCGGGGTCACTTTCCCCCTTTTTAATCACATATTCCGACTTCGACTTTCAATTAAGAATTGTAATATGCAAAACAAGCTTTCCAACGATATAAGGCTCGTTGTCTAACTCCTAATAACGAATGAGATACGGCCTTTACAAGATGACTATCTAGGGCTGTCAAAGTGACGAATTTACTAACTTTTCATGCTGTTTTGACCCACTAAATCTCATAACCAGCATCTTGTGATCAAATAAGAATTGTAACATGCGAAACAAGCTTTCCAACGATATAAGGCTCGTTGTCTAACTCCTAATAACGAATGAGATACGGCCTTTACAAGATGACTATCTAGGGCTGTCAAAATGACGAATTTACTAACTTTTCATGCTGTTTTGACCCACTAAATCTCATAACCAGCATCTTGTGATCAAATAAGAATTGTAACATGCGAAACAAGCTTTCCAACGATATAAGGCTCGTTGTCTAACTCCTAATAACGAATGAGATACGGCCTTTACAAGATGACTATCTAGGGCTGTCAAAATGACGAATTTACAAACTTTTCATGCTGTTTTGACCCACTAAATCTCATAACCAGCATCTTGTGACCAAATAAGAATTGTAACATGCGAAACAAGCTTTCCAACGATATAAGGCTCGTTGTCTAACTCCTAATAACGAATGAGATACGGCCTTTACAAGATGACTATCTAGGGCTGTCAAAATGACGAATTTACTAACTTTTTAACACAAACTTGAATCAATTCAAGTTTCATGTAGGCATTTTATCAAACACTTTGTGGGCGTACAACAAATAAGGCACAATGTACAAGTATCATTTGCATAACATGACCAATCCATGTCAATATCATCAAGAACATCAATATTCCATAGAATTTCACATAACTTCTCTTCTAATTCAGCCCTAACTAACAATTTATCATTATAAACAATCATCATACATTCCCTCATCCAATTTCATACTTTACTACACATATTCATTCTACTCTAAGTGGGTTTTCACTCCCAACATTGAATTAATCGATTTCAAGCATTCATGATGTTCTAGATGATGATCTTAGTTCAATATCATACTAATTTCATATAAACACATGGAATTTCTTGAAACCCTACATATTCAAAATCACCAAACTATCAATTTCTTCTTACCTTAAGCTTTAATAGGCCTAGATGATCAACAAATCATTGACATGCATGAGATTTAGTCACGATTAGGGCTTCAATTGGCTGATTTTGAGTGATTAGAAGGGTTTTCCTTTGCTTCTTGGCTCTGGCGTCGAACACACACACACACACGCCTGATGTGTGTGTGTTTTATTCTTGTTTTTCATTTAATCATTCCAACTTTCTAATATGTCACCATTAGTCCCTTAAGTTCATGACACCATCATATTTGGCTTTAATTTCATTCCTTTACTTAATTTGCTAGACATTTAACTAGGTTTACTAACCCCGTTATTACACCTCATTTTGTTAAACATGATAACAAACTAGCAAATTAAATATTCGGTTTTGGGGTGTTACAGTAAGGTTATTGTACAAATGAGTCTTAATATACAAATTGCCTTAACGTGAGAAGTAAATGATAGATTTTTTAAGTATTTTTTCCTCGTCTTATTAAACATGTATTTTTGTCACAGGATCTAAAATAATTTTTTTTTTCTTTTTGCAATTAAAAATCATACTTAAGTAGATAGAAAAAGAAAAAAAAATTCTTACATGAAGGCCATTTTGTATGTTAAGACTCATATGTATTTGATATTTATATATAAAAATTAAACTTGTTTAACTTTTGTCATGAAATTATAAAAAAAAAAAACTAAAGTTTTATTATAAACAACGAAAAATCTTAACATTTGTTTAGAAAAAGTAAACATAAAAGTTCAAAAAAAAATGCTCTTCGTCAAGTTGTAAATGAATTAATAGAAATATAACAGTTCTGTACTCCATTCAAAGAGAATTTGCTTCTCGATTTTACCGTATAAATTCATAAAATGATGAAATATATAAAAACATGGGGATCGATCTCCACCTTTTTGTGTCGTAAACTCTCTTAAATACAAATTTGAGACAAGTGTTTTATAAATTAAATAAAAAAATAAGCATGAATGTGTATAAAACTAACTAAAATCATTGTATCTCATAATTTGAATTTATCACAAAAACAAGATTCAATCCCATTTAAAGACATGTATTTTTTTACCGAATAATATAAATAAATTAAAAACAAACTAAAATGTTATAATAATAAATAGTACATCAAACTTCATTTTTAAAAGAAAAATCTTGACGATTGTATGTGTGAACATATAACATTATATTGTTATAATAATAAATAGTACATCAAACTTCATTTTTAAAAGACAAAACTTGACGATTGTATGTGTGAACATATAACATTATATTTTATTCAACACGTGCAATACACGAGCTTTTTAATGATATATTTTTTTATTATTTGTTATATAAAATTACATTTATGCAGGCCGTGTAAAACACGGGGTTCAAACCTAGTGAATTAATAGAAAATTTTCGACTTGCATAAAATTCACATTGCCCAAAGATTTTTTTTCAAATCGACTAATTGTTTGAAAATATGAAAAATACACGTAATAAATTAGTTGACTGAACTCGATCTGGAATAACAAATTATTTTAGGGGCCGTTTGGTAGCCTCTTAATGACCATTCAGATGCTACCTCTTAATGGTTTAAAACCTCTGAATGAATAAGAGGTAACCTCAAGTCTGAATGGTTAAGAGGTAACCTCTGAATGGTAAATCATCACATGTCACATTCTTGTACATTCTTATTGGTAAAATTCTTAATGGTTTCATTAAGAGGTAGCCTCTTAATAACCATTCAGAGGATACCAAACAACCCCTTAATCAACGGAATAGCTTTTATTATTTAATAATACTTTATTTATTAAAAATAAGAAAAGGACACCTAAACATAAATGAATTAAAATAAAGCAACTCATTAATATAGTTGTTGGGAGAGATTGACTTGCCCCATAACTAATTTAAACCCTTTTGTGTTAGTTATCAACTTCTCCCTTATTTTAATATAAGTTCTTAAATTCTAAAAAAAATTAAAAAAAATTGAAAGTCAAATTTGGATCACTACCGGTTGGATCATTAACGGACTACTGGACTACTATAATTTGACAACCGTGTCATATTTTGTGGTTGAACTTGTAATTTGACAACCGTGTCATATTGTGGTTGAACTTGTAGTTGGAAAACCATATTGTACTTTGTGGACGAACTTTAGTTTATAATCTTATCGTATTTAGGATTTTTATTGGATTTTTTATCTACATTTTAATAGATAAATTTTGGATTTTCCAGTTTTTTAATAGTTTTTTAATAAAAAATTTTAGTCGGAAATTGGTAGGAAGAGAATTTAGAAAATCTAGTCGGAAAACAATAGGAAAAGGATGGTCGGAAAACAGTAGGAAAATGGTGCTCGGAAAGCTGTAGGAACACGGTGGTCGGAAAATAGTAAGAACACGATGGTCGGAAAACAATAGGAAAATGGCGGTCGGAAAGTTGTAGGAAAATTATGGTTGGGACTTTGTCGGAAATAGTAATTTCTTATGTTTCTCGGAAATTTGTCGCCAATTTAGTCGGAAACTTGTCGGAAATATTTTCCTACAAGGGTTTTTCCGACAAATGTAATTCTGTCGGAAATTGGTCGGAAACGCCGTTTACCGACAGTTGTCCGACAAAACCTTAGTCGGAAAAGAGACAGTTTTTTAGTAGTCACCAACGAACCACCCGGTCTTAAATAGATAAATGATTTTATACGCATTATATTTCTTTAATTTTATAAATTATGTACTAAATTTATTTCAGTATCCCTAGTATTCTTTGTTCTTTCGTATAACATTTGTGTTAGTTATCAACTTCTTCTTGCTTTGTTTTGAGTAAGTTTATTGTTCTTTCGTATACCATTTAGTCCATTATTTATTGTTCTTTCGTATACCATTTAGTCCATTATTTAAATATTTACATTTATTTGTTTGTCTAACCATGACAAATTACAAACATATGACTCCTTAACATAAATTGCATTTGACTCATGAAATTTACAATAAATTTATTATTTGAAGTATCTTACAAGTTACATTAGCTATTTTTATATCAGAATACATTAGTTCAAAGAATAAATCCCTGCCTATTATATTTTGACTAACAATATAAAATATTTGCTTAGTTGCTATTGAACATTCACCATAAACTACAACTTTGTAGACCAAATTTACTAGTGTGATACATATTTTAATAACTTGAACCAACATGATTTGTTTGACACATGCTGTAATAATAAAACACCAAAATAATTTAATATTTTTAATAATTGCCAATAAAAAATATATAATATCATTCTAATATTATATTTTTCCTTGAAAAACGTTACATTATTTTTCAAATCTTATTGCATTAATAATGTATGGATTGTCAGTAATAAAATACAATATTTTATAAATCTAGAAAAATCAATAAGTAGGAATATCGGATCAACTGCCAAAGTGTAATAAATACCAAAAACATAAACAATAATATTCTTGATCACTACTTCTTCTTCTTCTCCCTTCACCATTCTTGAAAACACACAAAACCTTAGCAATCTTGTTCCTTTCTTTTGTGTTGTGTTGATCAACAACAAAAGTTGTGAAAATGAAGGGAATAGTTGAAGGAGTACAGAAAGTGAAGGTTCATGGGTATCATTCTGTAGGGTTTATGCTTGTAATGGGAGTGATAATGGTGGTTGTTTACTTGTGTGGAGATGATAGTGGAATATTAATTAGATTTGATTTCAATGGAGAAACTGAAATGGTGGAGGATTATTCGTTTGAAGGTTGTGACTTTTTCAATGGGAGTTGGGTTTATGATAACAAATCAAGACCTTTGTATAAGGAGAGACAGTGTCCTTTCATGACTGATGATTATTCTTGTGAAAAGTATGGAAGAAAAGATCTCAAGTATCAGTTTTGGAGATGGCAGCCTCATGGTTGTGATCTTCCAAGGTCATCTCTCTCTCTCTCACTCTCTCTACATATGTATCATGTATGATGTATTGTATATGTGTATGTGCGGATCCAGCCAGTTTTTTCACTGGGTTCCTTTTTCCAAATCATACAAGGTTTACACTAAAAAAAAAAACGTTCTTTTCCAAATCATTCAAGGTTTACACTAAAAAAAAACGTTTTTTTTTTCAAATCGACTGGGTTTCTGGGAACCAGGTAAACCCCTCTAAATCCGCCCCTGTGTCTAGGTCCCTTCTCTTTTTCCCTATGCTCTATACATATATGTATGTATGTATGTATATGTGTGAATGTACACATACATGTGTATATGGGGTGGTATGTATATGTGTGAATATGTATGTATATGGGGTGTTTAGAGCATCTCCAACAGTGCATTTCGGTTGTCTAGGTGGACGGAAGCCTCCATTGGAGGACCCGTCTTCGTTTGTTGAGGCATCCGGAAATTCAAACTCCACCGGATGGAGTCGTAGTGGGCCCCTCTCACGCACAAACAATATATTTTTCTTATTTTAAGCGTGTTTGAAAGTAGGGAAAGAAAATGAGTGTTTTTGAAGAATGAGTTAAGGGTGTTAGGAGTGGCAATTCGGTAAAGCCACTTTACCGAAGTGGTAAAGAGTGGCAAACCAATGCCATCCAAGTTTACCGATCAAACATTTACTAATTCGGTGAGTGCATGCCGATGCGGGGAAGAGAGGAAGGAGAGAGAGAGGGTAGTGTGGGGTTGGGTCCATTCCAATCTCAACCAATCACACATTTTTCCTTTTTTTTTAAAGTTTACCATTTCACCAAATGTCTAAACTATCGCCAACACTTTTCACCAAAGTTTAAACATTTTTCATTGATTGACGTGACACACTCTCATTGGTTGATTTTTTAGTTTGCCATTCTCAAGTGTTTAACCACTCCTAACATCCTTAAATCTGATGTTTTAGGTGATCTGACACGTTTTAATTAATGCGTTTGAAAGTGAGTGCATCGAAGATGCTAATAGGATTGTTTATTATTTTCTTAATTACTAATTGTTTAATTCAACCCATTTGTTTAAATTATATTTAATTAAATAAACAATTAGTGGAATGAGCTCAAAAGAGTTGAATATATATCCATTCCATTATAAGTTGTACTATGTAACATATAATTGAGAACTAAATGATGCAATGGGTTGTACATACATTTTGGATTAAAGTAGTAAGTTTGTGCATTATAAGTTTTTAAATTTTGAAGGACATCCTTAGGTTCAATGGAACAGCACTGTTGGAGAAGCTAAGAAACAAAAGGGTTGTTTTTGTTGGGGACTCAGTAGGCAAGAACCATTGGGTTTCACTACTTTGTCTTATTGACACTTGGATCGTTGAACCATCTCACAAGGTTGCAGAATGGCATGGCTCATTGATCACTTTTAGGGCATCTGTAAGTACTCAGTTTTGTCTCCTCATTAGATTCAGTATACATGTGACATTTTTTAACTTTTATTTACATGTGACATTTTTTAACTTTTATCTACATGTGACATCCATAGGAATACAATGTTTCCATTGATTTTTACTGGGAACCATTGTTGGTAGAATCAAATTGTGACGATCCGGTTAACCACCGAGTACGTGATCGGATCATGAAAATTGAGAGTATTGAAAAGCATGCCAATCAATGGATTAACGCGGACATGTTAATTTTTGACTCGTATTCGTGGTGGCTAGAGCCTAATATGACACTTTTGTAAGTATTTTTTACGCGTATAGAGTTGTAATAACGATTAGTAAATATATATATTGTAACACTAAAGGTTTTGTATTTTAGGTGGGGATCGTTTGAAAACCCTAACAAGACTATTGTTGAATCTAGAAGGGTGACACGTTATGAAATGGCACTAAAAACATGGTCAGATTGGTTGGACACTCATCTTGATCGCAAGAAAACTAGAATTTTTTTCACAAGTCTCTCCCCAGATCACAAAGAGTATGCTTTTACAATTAGTAGTTACTTTTTTATGTCATTAATCGTATTTCAAGCCACGATACGAACCTAACATGATGGATTTTGATTTAGTCTAAACAGGTTTGGGCCAGTTTTGGCTCAAACCCGTCAGCACCTTTAGCCAAACGGGTTGTTTTCGGGCAAGGTTCATCGGTTGACCCATTTAACTCGTTTTGTTTATAATCTAGATAAATGCTTTTTTTTTTTTTGTCAAAATTCAAAATTTTATTGACTTTTTTTACCAAAGTTTAAAAGATAAATAGTAAGAATTCGGGATAAATAAGTCATGTTCGTGTCAAACCGCAAATAAATGTATCATGTTCACGATTCCCTGGTTCGTGTCGAGTTAGACCTACCAACCCGTGAACACAACCGATTTAACACCCGTAATTTCACATAGTAAGTGTATGTTTCTTCCTTTTAGGGGTGGAGATTGGGGGAAAACAATTGGAGAAAACTGCTATAATGAAACCGAGCCGATAATGGAAGAAGGATATTGGGGAAAGGGATCAGATATTCATCTAATGAGAACAGCACAATCGGCAGTACAAGATCTTGAAAAGAAAGGACTAAACATAACTCTTTTAAATATAACGCAACTCTCACAATACAGAAAAGACGGGCACCCTTCTATTAACAAAAGGCATTGGGTTACTCCAACAAAGCTAGAATTAGCGAACCCTGTTTTATATGCGGATTGTCTGCATTGGTGTCTTCCGGGAGTCCCTGATGTCTGGAATGAGATCCTATATGCTTACATACGTTATAAAATATAACTAATTTTATATATGTGGGTTGACAAGAGAAATTAAATTTAGGTAGGTGGCATGAACAATATATATTCAAATTGTTATTATTACTAGAGGTTTAAAGCAAGTCTTGTTAGGTGGTTTTGCTACACCAACCCTTTTGTTGTTTACTTTGTCGAATATTACAAAGTCAAAAGCTTGTATTATTTACTTTCGATTTTAATTATTCAAACTCAGTATCCTTTAAACGACTCCAAATTAGCACACTTCAATATAACTAATTCAATTCAATCAAATGAATTAATCATTTATGTTGGTTACAGAAAAACTAAGCATTTTGTATTAGTTATTCTTTTTTTAATGTTGGTTACAGAAAAACTAACCATTTTATATTAGTTATTCTTTTTTTTTTATTTTAGAGTAAAATGGGAAAGTGGTTCTTGAGTTTAGGCCATTTTTGCCACTATAGTCCAAAAATGAAAGTTTTTGTATCTGGGTCCCTCAGGTTTCATTTTTATTGTCACTTTCATCCGATTGACAAACTGGGTTAGAATTTTCTGTTAATTTCTTCCTTTTTTGTCGTTTTCCTCGTTTAATTAAAATATATTGTGTGATAAAATGACGATTATACCCTTCATTTAAATAAGAAAACTGACAAAAAAAAAGAAAAAAAAATAACAGAAAATTCTAACCTAATTTTCCAATTGAATAAAAATAGAAATAAAAATAAACCTCGCAGTCCTAGATACAAAAAATTTTGTTTTGGGACTAAAGTGAACAAATGACCTAAATTAAGGACATTTTGGCATTATATGAGTATGTCAAGATTCTTTTTTAGTTTTATATAGTCTAATATAAAATATATATTTAGAAGCTTTTTTTTTTTAAGTTTAACCTCTCACAAAAACATTAAAAAATGAATTATTCAATTTTGTATTTATGAATTGAGAGAAGAATTGAGCAGGGTCAAGATCCACACAGTTCAAGGTGTATTCTTTCCATGAAAAGAAACTATGTGCCCTTTACCTTTTACCGATGGAATTTTTATATATTTTATAGTTCCATGGTTATAAAAATCCTGACTAGTGATTGATTAATCATAATTAATATCGATTAATCTCAATTAATTCTGATTATTCTCCGATTAATCAGTAGTAGTTCCCATCTCACAAACCGACTAGCAATTAGTGATTTCTACAACCGTGGATAAATCTATAAATCAAATTCTATGAAAAAAGAAATAATAAAATTATTCAACAATTTATCGTCTTTAACTTATTAACGCCAAACAAACACACCCCTTAGGGAAATCTACTCTTAAAATCCACATAATACTCATTTTGTGGGAGGAGTTGAACCCACACCACCTTGTTGTGGATAGATACTTCTTGCCACGAGGTCAAGGGGTCGGCGACAGTTATTGACTTATTTCTTTAGTGTATTTTTCATATAAACTTGTATAGAAATAACAACACGTATTTCTTTAGTGTATTTTTCATATAAACTTGCATAGAAATAACAACACATTACAGATTTACCCGTTACTCGATCCAACCGAGACTAAACTAAATGTCAAGGAATGGGTTCTCGTGATTCACATAAAAAGATAAATATGTTAGTAGAAAAAAAAGGGTTTAGTAATTAAATCTCAATACAGAAATAAACATTTTTATTAATAATCTGAGTGGATTGATATTTGAACCCATTTTTTTTTTTTTTTTGGAACGATCCTCGTGTAAACTTTTTTTTTATTAATAATCTCAAAACTATATTACATACTAAAGTGCATTCTTTACTCCTAATTCATATATCTAGTCATATCATAGATTATACGAAAATGTGTGATTATTTAATTTAGTAAACATAAGTTATGTTTTATTTCCTAAATGAGAACAAATAATATTTTATTGTAGAAGAGTAATTTTAAAATGGACCTTCAAGTATGTCAAGACGTTTACAAAGAAAGAAATTTTAAGGCTTGTATTTCCGCTACGTCTTTATGGTTAAAACGTGTTATGGGTGTTACACGATAGCCACAAGGGATCGGGATATAATCGATGGCGGCGCTAGGGTTCCATCGTGATAAATAACAACGGCGGTTTAACCCTTGGTGGTGAGTGACAGGGATGACAACCACATCTAATGATCAAATGTGTTCTTTCGACAAATCAGGAAAACCCCAACCACTAACAGTATGTACACTCCACCGTATTCCACCACATCAAATCCTCCACCCACCGTCAACAACCCACATGCCTAACAACGCCCACACGCCTTGAATCTGGGGTCTCTTGGGTTATTGGGGTTCTGTGATTGAGACTTTCTTGGTGGATGATCATGAGATACATTTTAAGGGGGTTAAATGAAAAGTGAAGATGTTAGGTTTTTGATTGGAGGTTCATACGCTAATCGAGTTTCACTATCATCTACATCAACACCTTTAACAAGTCTTTGAAACAATTCTTGGTTCCTAAACTTATTACCCCTCAAAGGATCAATTTTCGGAATTCCATCCACAAACTTTATACAACTTTCAAACTTTCCAAATTTAATAAAATAAGGGGATAATTTTTCATTTATACCTTGCATGGCCACCGTAGCAAATCTAGCCTTTTTGGGCCTTGGCTTTACCAGCCGGCCCATCAGTAGTGATACTAGGCCCAGAACCCTCATGTCTTTCACTAATCTATCCTACCTAATAAAGTTCATAATCAGAGAACACATGGAATCTATCTAAAACATCTATTTTCTGTTTTCCCACCAAAAACACAACACAGTTCCCTTTGGTGCAACAGGTTTGAGGACCCGTTTTACTAATGTAGGTAAAAAAGTCATCTCCGTATAAATAGAATATAACCCGACATATGTATCACTCACAAACTTCATTCGCGAATCATAGGGTTTCTGCAGCCTACCTTTCCCTCTCATCCATCCTGCACATTAGGGTTTCTACGTATTCTCTTTCTCTTGATTCATATCAGATCTTCAGACATCTTCAAATCAAAGTTAGATCAACAATTATTTTGATTAACCATTATGATTTTATCATTCTTTAACAATCAATCTTCCTTTTAGTTGTTGATTAAATTGATCTTCGTTCGTTCTGACCTAGGGTTTCTTGATCTTCGATCGCTTTTCTTTTCTGATAGTTAAATGTCGTCGGCACCAAGGTACGAATCTGTTATTTATCTATTATTCAGATTTTGATGTTGATATAATAGACTTTCTTATGTATTATGTGTAAAATCAGAAGATTGGAATATAACGTATTTAGGGTTTTGTATCTTTCTAATCGTTTTAGGTGATGTGTTTATATTTTTTTTACCAGATCTCATTGTTGCCATTTATGATCGGGACATATTGTATTTAGGGTTTTGTATCAGATGTTATCTCTAAGTGTTTGTAAGTTAAATTAGTTTGATAATATTGTTTTTTGTAATTTTGTATACCAAATACCACATCAACTATATGTGAAATTTAACAAAAGGAAGATACAATAGTGTGTGGGTTGGCCCAACCCGGGCTATTTCGTTACCCAACTTGCATGTTTAGTTACTATTATGTAAACAAAAAAAAGGTAAAGTTGCAATAATGAGGTCAAACTTGCACATGGTTCTAACATTACTTTTGTATCTCCAGCAATTACCAACATTCGAGGAAAACTTATTTCTTGGCAGGCTTAGACTGAGTGTAGTGGGGCAACCTGTTGAGTGAGCGTCTTGCGACACGTGGCGCCACGTCACATAAGAGGATTCTGACCAAAAAAGGGGTAGTGGGGCAACCTTGCTGGGTGGGGCGTCTTGCGACACGTGGCACCCATTTATTTTGTCTTTTTTATGTAAAAGATATAAAAAAAATCCTATTTTTTATAAAAGTCTTTTTTTACTTCAACCAAAATAAAAAAATACATCAACTAAAAAAAAAATTACTTCAACCGAAATAAAAAAAATACATCAACTAAAAAAAAAAATTACTTCAACCAAAATAAAAAAAATACATCAACTAAAAAAAAAAATACTTCAACCAAAATAAAAAAATACATCAACTAAAAAAAAAATTACTTCAACCAAAATAAATAAATTACTTCAAAAAAATTACTTCAACCAAAATAAATAAATTACTTCAACAAAGGTTCCTTTTGATAGTTACTACACTTCGGGTCTTCGGTTATTTCTAGCCAAGCCTTTGACAAGCTCATTTCCTCGTTGGAAGTCCATGGTATCGGTTTGGTTTTCAAGCGTTCTTCACCCGGTGTTTTCCTCTTGTGTGAACGTTTCTTTTTTTGACCGACATCGAACTGGGTCTCCGGAACTTCTTCGTCATCTAAATCAACCACTAGATGGAATACAAACAAAGTTAAAAAAAAAAACATATTCTTTACAAAAAAATATCTAAAAAATTTATACCATTTTGTTGGCTCGATCCTCCAACGTTTTGAAAATCACCGGGTTGTTGTGTGTTCCAAGTGGTGAACCCCATATGTTGCGGTATGGGCGTATTGTTGTAGTATACTTGCGGTGTAGGGCTAGCAACGTGCATATTATTGAAATAGGCGTAAAAAGCGGGGTTATTTAAAACGTTTGGGTCCGTCAGATCGGGTTGTGGATTGGAAGATTGCGTATTTTGGTTGAAAGGAGGGATGTTGTGGGGATACATTTTGATGAGTTGATAGAAGATTGGTATAAATTTTGATGAGTTGATAGAAGATTGGTATAAATTTTGATGAGTTTGAGAGAAAATTGTGGTAAAAATGTGTTTGATATGGGGTATTTTATAAAGGTTGGATTATTAAAAAAAAAAAAATAATAAGCTTAGCCAACATAACCGTTGGCAACGGCTATATTGGAAATCAAGACATTTGAAATGGGCGACGAGAATGAGTCGGGCAAGAGGGGGTCGCCCCCCAAGTCGCCCCCGGGGGCGGTGTTCCAGGCGACTTGGGGCGACTTGGGGTGGGGAGTCGCCCCACTACACTCAGTCTTAATTTCTTTGATCAACTTAGGGACATGAGACTGGACATTGATAACATGTCATACGAGGTTTATTTTCTTGCTTTGGACTCCATTATTCATCTTTTAGTGTTATATCAGTTTGGGTAAATTACACTTTTCGTCCTTTATGTTTGTATCACATTGCAATGGATAGCCTTTAAGTTCAATAATTACAGTCACAGTCCTTTATTTGGAAACCTATTACACCCTACGTCCTTTAGCACTAACCAGGTTAAAATTTTCAGTTAACTATAGCATGTGACTTGCACATGAGGGTATGTTAGTAATTTTACCCATTATATTTAAACTATATCTTATTTTCCCCTCATTTTCACATCCACACAACCTAAAACCTTATCCCCTTTCTCTCTCTCATCTCTCTCCTCTCTCATCTCAACTTATCAGACAGGTTGTTGCCGTCATCCTCACCTGCATTCCCATTCCATCTCTTTTTGAACAAGCTTGCGAGGTCTCAACTTATCAGACCGGTTGTCCAGTAGATCTATGTTATTCAAACATGAACAATCACAGTACAACAAAAGGAGAAATTTACCCTTTTGTAAAATCAAATGAGATGAACATATTAAGAAGACAAACTTTTGATGATACATAATTGTAACTCAAAAACTGTTTAAATTCGGGTTAATTCCCAGCCAAAAAAGATGAAAAATTTACACAACCCCAAAATAATAATAATATAAAAAAGATTTAACACAAATTCTTGTTGATAACCAGAATTCACAAATTTAACCCAACTAGAACACAAAAATACTCAAACTTCGGTATAAAGATGAAGATTTAAAACAACACCATGACAAAAGAAAGCCAAGATTCAACACAAAATGTTGTATTATAAACAAACTCAAACTTTACCCAGCTAGAACACAAAAAGATTCAGACTTTTAACACAAAAGACAAGATTTCAACAACCAAAAGCACAATCCTTGACCATCAACCCTCCTTGCCCAACCCTGCCATACGACCCATCATCCCCCGCCTGCCGCGCCTGCGACAGCGACGCAACTTTAGGGTTTCTCCTTACCAAATATGAATCTTCTGGTCGAAGATGATGATGGTGGTTGATGTTCGAACGATGATGCTTTGTGGGGATCGGTGGTTCTCCGCGGTGGCGATTATGGTGTTTCCGACTAGGTCTGTGCCAGTGAGGGTTTGGTCGGACTTAGGTTGGAGGTAAAGACTAGAGAGAGAGAGGGGGTAAGAGAGAGATTAGTGATTGCAGGTGAATTATGTTCTTGATTTTGTGGATGAGTTAAATAATAAATATAAAATTACTTACCTACCCTCATGTGCAAGGCACATGCTATAGTTAACTGAAAATTGTAACTTGGTTAGTGCTAAAGGACGTAGAGCGTAACAGGTTTTCCAAATAAAGGACTGTGACTGTAATTATTGAACTTAAAGGCTATCCATTGCAATCTGATACAAACATAAAGGACGAAAAGTGTAATTTACCCTATCAGTTTTATGTAAATCATCTTCTATTAGTCAGAATGTTACTACAATTCGTAACAAGGGCATGCACCTAATATATTCATGCAACAACCAAATCCATCAAAAAATTAAATTGAAAGTTGTGAGTTAGTCTTTGTGTCACACCCCAACCGATGGCGGAATCATCGGGGGGCGGCACTAGGCGAATCAGATTGCTCAAGAGAATCCATAACAACTATATTGCGACAGTATTTAATGCGTTCATTATCCCATACTAATAAACAATTACAATCACATAAGCTGTCACGAATTTCCTGTTTTCTCAAACAATTCAAATCCGACAACCTAGATTTTAGGTGTGTTTCTAGACTTCCTAGCTTGATTTGATGTAGTCTGCGACTAAACCTGCAACATACGTTAAAATAATGTCAATACAAAAGTATTGGCGAGTATACAGGTTTGATATGTAATAGTGTAATAGATAAAAGCTGCGAATGTCCACATACATAAACGTAATACACGACATATATACTCACAAAACTGATACTACCAGCTAAGTCCTCGAGCTTCGATCGCGATTGCTAAACTAGACCGCGTCGGGCGCAATAGTACTATACTAGTCATGGTGGGACGTCGCGAGTATAAGTCCTAGCACATATGTAACTAGCATCACGTATAACTATGCACATTGGCCATTCGCAAGTGATAAATAGTTTAAGCATTTGATGTGATTTGATTTGATATCAACGTATGTTACACCCAAAAGTGCAAAAGCAAAAAGGGTTCAAGTATACTCACAGTCGGTGTTCGGCAAGCAAACACAACTTCATTGGATTGATGGAAGCGCGTCTGAGATTAGCCTGGTTTCAGTTTGATAGCGTAAGCGTCGAACAGTGCATTAAACGGCGGCGAGTGAACCAAGTGTAGAATGGTAGTCCGATCGGATGGCAATCCGATCGGATAGCCAGTCGATCTGGTGGTAATCCGTTCGGATGGTCATCCGATCGGATGACCATTCGATTGGATTGTCACTTTGTTTGGTGAAGAGGCGTTTGTGTATGATGGTTTGCCTTTTGAAGTTTTCGTTGTAGCATTTTGAAAACAGAGAAGTATCTCTACCTTTCAGGTCGGTCGATCGAACGGCCGGTCGATCGGGTGGCTGTTCGATCGGACGGTGATCCGATTGGCAAGACACTTTGGTTGTTGATAAGTTTACATCAGACTGGTATCTCGATCGGGTGGAAACCCGATCGGGTGACAATCCGTTGGAACTGATGTGTGACGAGGATTTGTAAAACGTTTAAGTGTTAAGGATCCAAAAGTCAGCTGATCGGATGGTCGTTCGATCGGACGGCAGTCCGTTCGGATGGCAATCCGTTCGTTGTTCAGATCCTTGAATGTTTGAAAATTTGATTAAGTCTTGACCCCAAGTGTAACCCGACCGGATTGCAGGTCGATCGGGTGGCAGTCCGATCGGATGGCAATCCGATCGGACGGTAATCCGTCCCGCAATCTTATCGTTTTACATCTTGGCCATCTTGTTAAGTTTTTGCGATTCGATCGAGACGTTACGACTACGAGCTAAAAAAATGGAACTCCACCAGGTCTGAGTCACCGGATCAGATGGGAACCATCCCGTCCGATCAGTTAACTGTTCTCGATGGTTATTCATGTTTAACACGACAAGCCGGTTATCTCGTTGATAGGAACCAGTTCTCAAACTGACACTTCACTATAGGAAAAGTAGAAGGTCTGTAAGAGCTCTGTTGCTACCATTTTTGAGTGACAAGTTAGGAAAGTTTGAATAAAAACTTAGAAAACTTTGATTCGGCTTAGATTTGTGCGAGTTTATTGTTTATTCTCCGTGGAATCCATCAGATCTGGGCTGTTCTTGATGAAATGAGGTCATACTTCATTGTTCCTAAGAACTTCATGATGACATCACCTTAGAACGGCTTAAATCCGAAGATTTAACGGTGAAGAAGTGAGATTTGATGGTGAGAACGATGAAGGAGTGCGTGTAGATCATAGAAGTACAAGATTTGAGGTAGAAACTTACAAGAATTGCGAGAAATCGAGAGAAAAAGGCGAGAAGACAATGGTCGAGAGAGAGCAGTCAAATCAACTGTTGTTGATGTGACAAGTGGGGTATTTATAGGCAAAGGAGGAGAAAGGCGGTGCAGTGCCTCGGATCGGATGGCTGTCCGATCGGTTGGTTGTCCGATCGGATGGCTGTCCGATCGGATGGCCATTCGATCGAAGTGTTCGATTGCTAAGCGTTGCGATAGTTTGGTTACACATTCTCATCCACATTTCCATATATTTATTATAATTAGCTACGTTGGGTCGTATATACATATCCATATTTCAAAGTTGCGATACAATAACCGGGTTTCGTTTCAAATATGCGTTGCTTTCCGACGCTTCACGGTCATCGAGGAGGGTAGAATAGGTCCTCACTCAACGCCATCGTGAACGTTAATGTGTGTGATGCGATGTTCGTTTTGAGTAATGAGTTGCACTGCGACACATCACGGCTATCAAGGAGGGTAGAATTGGTCCTCCTTTGATATCTTCGTGGTTGTCAGCAAGTGCAATGTGATGTGATAGCGATAAAGTATGCGTAATATGCGATATAGCTACATTATGATCCGAATCTCTGGTGCTAGGCGTAACGAGTATAACGAGTAGTAACAACGCACGAACGTGTGGGTTGTTACAGTCTCCCCTGCTTTAGGAAATTTCGTCCCGAAATTAATCCACAAGAAGGGTTGCGAGAGTTGATGCGAGCGAGTAAGAGATAAAAGCGACGAGATAGCGAGCGATCGATAGAGAATTAACGCGCGAGAGCATTGCATAGACTAAGCGAGAGCGACGAGTAATACGATTCGAACAACCAAAAGCGATATCACACACGAGAATGCGATCCCCAGCGTTTTAAATTTCCGAAAAGACGATTAATTTGGAGAACTTGTTTATGAAAATCTTCTCATGGCGCGGCATTAACTGTACCGATGTCCACACCAGCGCTATGGAAAGGGTTTTATTAGGTTACTAAAAGATTTTAGGGTGTAAAACAAACTCGTTTTACGAGGTTTTCTCGTCACGCGGCAGTAACTTGAGTCGATTGTCACCCCATCGTTACAAGATAATCTCGTTTTGTACAACGGTTTTGATCAAAATATTTAGAAAACGTTTTGTAAGAAAAGGTCGGTTTAAACTTTTGGTAAATAAAGCTTTTTAATAATATCAAGAATTTAAATTTTAAGGTCGGCCCCGCATGGTATTTTTCCACGAAAGTTCGACAATATGGCTAAAATACTTATATATAGGAAGTACCAGCGGCGTATCCACCACGTTTTAACCATATGGCTTCCGTCTCGTGAGGCGGTGTCATACGTGTCAACATAGTACAGTCAGATTTGCGATGACTCGATCCAAACGAGAAAGGGTTGGATCAAGTCTTTGAAAGGCGAACCGAGTGATGAGTCATTTTCAACTCAGTTTAGTGACACTTGCGAGTGCGATAGGCGGTAAGCGAGATGCGAAAAAAATTCGATAGTACAACACAAACATAATAAGCGAAGACGGCGGCGACAAGCGTAAAGCAATAAGCGATAAGTGACAACCGTCGAGCGATAGGCGACGGTCGATGCGTTGCAAATGATAGGAAATATGCGATTTGATTAGATTAAAAGACACCACAAGTTTTAACTAACATTAGACCCCACATGGCCTTTTTCCACGAAGTTCTGCTGATATGGCTAAAACACTTATATATAGGAAGTACCAGCGGCGTATCCACCATGCTTTAACCATATGAGTTTCGTCCCGTGAAGTGAGGTCATGTGTGCTAACTTAACACAGACATCACGATTATTGGTAAGCGATAGCGATAGCGATTACGTTAAGCGATACACAATGAGCGATGGAGCAATACACAAGCGATATAGTGATAACCATGATATGCGATAGTGCGATTTCGATTAGATTCCACATTAAAACCTACATTAAGCCCCACATGGCATATTTCCACAAAAGTTTGCAAATATGGCTAAAACACTTATATATAGGAAGTACCGGCGGCGTATCCACCATGTTTTATCCATACTAGATCTATTTCGTGAGTCGATGTCATGTGTGCCAACATACACAAGTAGCGATAAGCGTTAGAAGCGATAAGCGATGCGAGTATCGAAGCGATGAGATCGATATATGCGTTAAGCGTTAAAGTGTTGCGAGGGTGATGTGCGTTAGATTCCAGCGAAATTGCGATTGAGTTGCGATTAAATACTTACGACTAGTCTTGCGTCGATGCAATTGCCCTGCGGGGGTAGACTCTCCAGAGTCCATCGATGAGGCATTTGCATTGCGTTTGCAGACTTACGACAAGTCTCGCGATGATGCGATGTAATTGTTACGCCTTGCGAATGAGTGTAGTGTGTCGAAAAATAACCATAATAGTATAGGTCTAAATAACGTTCAACTCCACGTGGCACTTTCTTCACGATACTTCGGTAGTATGGCAAAGCACACCTTGCTTTACTCCTACTACTTGCATCCCGTGAATAGATGTCGCACTTTGTTGACATGGTCAAGATGCTTATATATAGGAAGTACCAGCGGCATATCCACCACGCTCGACCGTGCTTTTTAACGTTATGGCACCATTAGAACTCACTACCATCTCCGTGCACTGACCAAAATAATCCCGTGTGCACCCGTGATTAGTCGTTCCTTGCACGTTTATCGTACCTTATTCTAAGAGTGTAATGGGGGTATAACACATTATATCGTGATATAATATATAGCATGTGGGTGATTCCGGATTAAGTGCAAAGATGAGAGAGAAAGCGAGAGATACATAGAGTCCACATTGCGTCGAGAAATAGAACAAATTCAACACATAAAAGAAACTAATGGCGAAAATCGTATCATTACAACATCATTGGAAGCATAACTAATGTTGCTGTGGAGGACTTCTACGGAGACTGCGGTTGTTGTTGAAATTCCTTAAGTCTGCGGCCCCGTGCGGCAGTGCTGGGTAAGATGACCATACCAGTTGCAATTTGCGCAAAAGCGACAGTTAGCTTCTGGCGGGTGGTGATACGTACACATGAAACACAGGGGATGAATTCCGTTGTAGTCACGCTTCGAGTGAACTGGAATTGCTTGGAGAGGTTCTGGCTGCGACAGTTCGGTTGTTGAAGAGTTTGGGCTCGTGGTCTTTCGTTTGTGGTTGGACTGAGCTTCCTAAAGCGGTGCGTTGGCATTGGAGGATTCGTCCGAGGACTCACCTGAAGAATCGTTGGTAGAATCGTCGGAGGAATCGTCGTAAGAATCGTCAGAAGAGTCGATGACGATTGCTTGATGAGCTTGTTTAACAGGATTCTTGGAGAAAAATCCGTCCAAGACTCGTTTGTCATTGATTTATGCGGCCAAGCGGTAGGTTTCTTTGATGGTAGCAGGTCTTGCAGCTTCGACAAAATCACCCACACACTCAGGCAAGCCGCGAATGTACTTCGTGATGGCTTTTTCTGAAGTGTTGACTTGACTGGGGCAGATCATGCTAAGCTGTTTAAACCTTGCGGTGTAGCCAGCATTGTCACATTTGACTTGCTTGATTTCCCAAAATTCGTCTTCTAGCTTCTGGACTTCGTGGGGAGGGCAGTACTCTTTCTTCATGAGCTCTTTCAGCTCATCCCAAGAGAGAGCGTAAGCTGCGGAGATCCCACATTTATTACGTTCGGCCGTCCACCAGTCGAGTGCTCGCGATTGAAATACTCCGGTAGCGCAAGTTGTATGAAACCCATCGGGACACCCACTCTGACGAAGGGTAACTTCGATAGAGTCAAACCACTGGAGTAACTGGGACACACCTCCTTCACCCGTGAACTCCATCGGGTCACAGGCTTTGAAGTGTTTGTAGAGGAAAGCAGATTGCGGCGCTTATGTCTTGAAGTCTTCCGAGGTTCGAGAGTTGCTGAGAGAGTGCACTTGAGCGACAATTTGAGGAATGACTTTGGCCACTTCCTTGGCCACAAGCGAGGCAATCCTCTTATCTGCGCTTCGTTTGGCTCTTCTCCTAGCTGTTCGTCTCGAGGTAGAGTTGTTTGAAGACATCTAGACAGAGAAATATTTGGAGTGAGATTCAGTCATAATGATTTTGAGTTTTTGCGATGCGATTGAGCGCGATCAAAACTTGTTGTAGGTAGTATAATAGATTTCACATAGGAGCCACATAGGAGACACGAGATTCCTAAATTCCCACACAATTGATTCGTTTGTATACCTAATTAGTTGCAGCTTATACTTGTACACATACATGTCGGTATAGAATGCGCGAGGACGCGATGCAGAGAGCGAGGGTGAGAGCGAGTAATTTGACATTAGTTTTGTTGCGAACATTCGGTTTTCATTTTGGATTGCGATGGCTGTGCGAGTCGTGTGTTTATAAACTAGGGAGCGAAAATCGATAAATTGAGAAATCGATAAAGCGTAAATTTTAAATTGTAACCATATAAACGTAAATAGATTCCATAAAATGTAAAATCGGCGAGTCGTATGCTAGAAAAATAGATAGAGTGCCTTGGGTGTTTAGGCGTCGACTGCCCAAGGTAGCCCAACTCTACCCAACAAGTTTGTGCACGTGCATTGCCCTAGAAGGCTTATGCTTCCACTGGGATGCAGCTCATGACATTCGTCTTCCTGGTCATCACGTGGCTCGAGTTATTGTTATAGCCGAGTCCTTGGTGAGAGCTTTTGAAAACCATTTTATAAGGAGCGTAATGGTTTATTAAGGTACGGGTTTCACCCATGACTTAATAACTTCGCTCCTAACTGTGGTTGTACTCTTCGAATAAATCCGGGAGTTCCACTGGATTTTGAAATGGAGACTTCCGTTGAGATATGGTTGTCACTCCTAGCTCGACGAAAAGTTCTCGTGCTAGAAAATGCGCTGAGTGAGCGATCTTATCGAGAGTTCTTGGTTTTCACGCCTGATCTCGACTAGATCACTCGGTTGTGTTACGCGAGTATTTTCGAAAATGTGTGTATTGTGTTGGCCATAGGAAAGGCTAAGTAATATTCTAGCCTTAGGAAAGGCTCTTCGTGTGAAGTTGTAGTATACGGTGTTCACGCGAAGTAGTAGCTTTTAGCGAATTCGAACGAGAGTATCAAGTAGGCCCGTGCAATTCCTACTGGGTTCGCACGAGTCAGCCCGTTGGTACCTAGACTATAGACTAGGTCGTTTCTAAGACATCGACCCGGACTAGGTCAAGTCTTGCCTAATTCCCTATAGTTATGGCTCAAGAGAATCCATAACAACTATATTGCGACAGTATTTAATGCGTTCATTATCCCATACTAATAAACAATTACAATCACACAAGCTGTCACGAATTTCCTGTTTTCTCAAACAATTCAAATCCGACAACCTAGATTTTAGGTGTGTTTCTAGACTCCCTAGCTTGATTTGATGTAGTCTGCGACTAAACCTGCAACATACGTTAAAATAATGTCAATACAAAAGTATTGGCGAGTATACAGGTTTGATATGTAATAGTGTAATAGATAAAAGCTGCGAATTTCCACATACATAAACGTAATACACGACATATATACTCACAAAACTGATACTACCAGCTAAGTCCTCGAGCTTCGATCGCGATTGCTAAACTAGACCCCGTCGGGCGCAATAGTACTATACTAGTCATGGTGGGACGTCGCGAGTATAAGTCATAGCACATATGCAACTAGCATCACGTATAACTATGCACATTGGTCATTCGCAAGTGATAAATAGTTTAAGCATTTGATGTGATTTGATTTGATAGCAACGTATGTTACACCCAAAAGTGCAAAAGCAAAAAGGGTTCAAGTATACTCACAGTCGGTGTTCGGAAAGCAAACACAACTTGATTGGATTGATGGGAGCGCGTCTGAGATTAGCCTGGTTTTAATTTTAGAGCGTAAGCGTCGAACAGTGCGTTAAACGTTAGCGAGTGAACCAAGTGTCGAATGGTAGTCCGATCGGATGGCAATCCGATCGGATAGCCAGTCGATCGGGTGGTAATCCGTTCGGATGGTCATCCGATCGGATGACCATTCGATTGGATTGTCACTTTGTTTGGTGAAGAGGCGTTTGTGTATGATGGTTTGCCTTTTGAAGTTTTCGTTGTAGCATTTTGAAAACGGAGAAGTATCTCTACCTTTCAGGTTGGTCGATCGAACGGCCGGTCGATCGGGTGGCAACACGATCGGGTGGCTGTTCAATCGGACGGTGATCCGATTGGCAAGACACTTTGGTTGTTGATAAGTTCACATCAGACTGGTCGCTCGATCGGGTGGAAACCCGATCGGGTGACAATCCGTTGGAACTGATGTGTGACGAGGATTTGTAAAACGTTTAAGTGTTAAAGATCTAAAAGTCAGCCGATCGGATGGTCGTTCGATCAGACTGTAGTCCGTTCGGACGGCAGTCCGTTCGGACGGCAGTCCGTTCGTTGTTCAGATCCTTGAATGTTTGAAAATTTGATTAAGTCTTGACCCCAAGTGTAACCCGAGCGGATTGCAGGTCGATCGGGTGGCAGTTCGATCGGATGGCAATCCGATCGGACGGTAATCTGTCCCGCAATCTTATCGTTTTACATCTTGGCCATCTTGTTAAGTTTTTGCGATTCGATCGAGACGTTACGACTACGAGCTAAACAATGGAACTCCACCAGGTCTGAGTCACCGGATCAGATGGGAACCACCCCGTCCGATCAGTTAACTGTTCTCGATGGTTATTCATGTTTAACACGACAAGCCGGTTATCTCGTCGATACGAACCAGTTCTCAAACCGACACTTCACTATAGGAAAAGTTGAAGGTCTGTACGAGCTCTGTTGCTACCGTTTTCGAGTGACAAGTTAGGAAAGTTTGAAGAAAAACTTAGAAAACTTTGATTCGGCTTATATTTGTGCGAGTTTATTGTTTATTCTCCGTGGAATCCATCAGATCTGGGCTGTTCTTGATGAGATGAGGTCATACTTCATTGTTCCTAAGAACTTCATGATGACATCACCTTAGAACGGCTCAAATCCGAAGATTTAACGGTGAAGAAGTGAGATTTGATGGTGAGAACGATGAAGGAGTGCGTGTATGTCACGGCCCCCGCCCCGGTTTGACCTGGTCCAGGAGCCGCGGGACAGGAACCCGTGGTATTTATTAATTGAGTTGACAGCGGAAGATTTTACAGGATCTTTTTAAATCTTGAAATGCCCGATTATTTTATTTCATAATTCGGGATAAACCCCCGTAATTTACAATAGAGGAATTTTCCTAGGAAATTCCCTGGTTTGCAAAACATGTTTATTTATTTAACTGAGCCACTACTTCAAGCTTGTTAGTGCTCCGTAGTAGGGGTGTTCAAAAAAATCCGAATCCGAATTATCCGAAATTCCGAATCCGAATTATCCGAAAATTCAGATATCCGAAATTTCGGATATCCGAATCGCGGATATCCGAAAATTCGGATTCGGATAGTGATATGGGAAATTTTCGGATATTTCGGATATCCGAAATATTAACTATATTTTTAAAATAATAAATATAAATATAACCATTTATTTCTAGAAACCCTACTTTTCTGGCTTCCATTCAGCCCTTTTTTTTATTGAGAGTCCAACCCATTCTTCAAACTTCATCTTTCAATCTAGAACTAGCCGGTTCGTTTCTTCCACATCGTTCCAGTCGCCGGCCTTCCTCTAACGATGCGCCGGCCTTCCTCTAACGTTGAGTTCAATCCACAGTCAACTTGCGCTTGCTTAGATGAGTTCAATCTACACTTTTCCATGCCTTTCCATCGATTAATCGGATTTTTAAGAAAGATGTATTTTTACAATTCGATAACGATTTCTGCTAACTGGTTGGTCTAAACTTCATTGAATCTTCTTTAATCCCTTTACACGATTTATGTAAGCTCATGAGTCATGAGTAACTTTTTGATGAATTGTCAATTTATTAACTAGATTCATATCTGTTAATACTCCAGAATATTAAATAAAATATCCACTTCCTTGTATTGGTATATGTTCGTTGTTTGTAGATTGATATATTTGAATCAGAGAATGATAAATAATGGTTTGCTAATTTAGGTGATGATGAAGATGAGGTTTATCTTTAATGAATGTTGGAAATAGATTTTTTAATTTTTATTCAAGAATAAGAATTTGGATATCCGATTCAAATATCCGAATCCGTATCCGAAATTTCGGATATCACGGATTCGGATATTAAAATCCACTATCCGAAATTTTCGGATATCCGAAAATCGGATATCCGAAACACCGGATATCCGAATTTGAACACCCCTACTCCGTAGCACTTTTCCTTGGTTCACAGTAGTCACCTGAAACATGTTTTGAAAATATTTTATCAGCGGGGAAATACTGGCGACTCACTCAAATTTAATAAAATGACACATAGTTATAAATTACAGCATAAGAGCGATTACAATGGCTTCTATCTTATTTTTATCTGGCGCCGTGTCACCTCCTGGTGACGATGGTCATACCACTATTGGGTCTTTCCCCAAGTAGTGATGATTATCACTGTTAGGATTTATTAGCCTAACTGTGAGAAATTAGTAATGTACACAATACCCCACTAGCCAGTGATTCAAGATAACCACGACTTAATCCCTGTAATTATAACTTTTGAAAATAATTAGAGTATTGTAAAATACATTTGATAAAAGAGAATGACTCACATTGCAGATTTAAACGGGCAGAGTTTAGCCTACTGATTTGCCTTGTAACCTAATTTAAATAACAATGCACACGAACTAGGTCAGTAACTAATACAGCATTTACGATAACTCACGAGATTAAAACCCTCACAACGAATGACAAAGTGCAATACTTAAACATCCATCGAATTCATGACGAATGAAAAAGTATAGCCCTAATTTGGGCAGTAATTAAACATCCATTGGATAGTTTTTAATCGATCGGACATTGAATCGTAGCGGCGATCGAGTTAATACCTTGTATCGTAGCAGTGCTTCACTACTGTGAATATAATTTTCGAATTTTGAGCAGTAAACTTCGTGTTTTTTATTGAAATTTCGACACCATTAACTGCTCGGGATCAGATCTATTTATAGCTGAAAATTGGGGTTTACGCGGCCCGCGTAAACCCTAGCTTGAACCTTACGCGGCCCGCGTGGCCACCTAGTCTACGTGTAGGTTTGCTGGGTCACGAGTAGGGTTGCCAGGTGGATGCCACGTGGATCGGAAACGCTTATCCGGTCAACACCACATTGACGCGGCCCGCGTCAACTTAAGCTTGACCTTTACGCGGCCCGCCTGAAGACCAGATTTCTTGTTTTCTTGGTTTTTGATATGGATTAGGGTTTCAGGGGTCCGGGTTTTTACTTACGGGTCGTTTTAGGACATTTTTGAAGGTCCTTACATCCTCCCCACCTTATTTAAAATCTCGTCCTCGAGATTTACTGAAATAAGTGAGGATACTTTCGCTTCATCTCCGATTCCAACTACCAAGTGTATTCGGGTCCTCTTTTGGAATCCCATTTGACTTTGACTAGTACCAATCTTTTGTGCTTGAGAAACTTGATCTTTTTATCTTCTATTTGCAGTGGCTTCTCGACAAACTTTAGCTTTTCATTTACCTCTATGTCTTGAAGAGGCACTACCAGAGATTCGTCCGATAGACATTTCTTGAGATTGGATACATGAAATACGTCATGTACTCCAGCTAATTCCTCTGGTAGTTGTAAGCGATAGGCAACTGGTCCTATTCGTTTTATTACTAGGAATGGTCCTACGTACCTTGGACTTAGCTTTCCTTTCTTACCGAACTACTCCTTTCCAAGGAGAAACTTTCAATAGTACCTTGTCTCCCACTTGGAATTCTAGTGGCTTGCGTCGATTATCGGCATAACTCTTCTGGCGATCTCGAGCCGTTTTCACTCTTTCCTTGATTTGAGTAATCTTGTCGGTAGTTTCTTGCACGATTTCAGGACCTGATAATTGACTTTCTCCTATTTCTGCCCAGCAGACTGGAGTTCTGCACTTTCGTCCATATAGTGCTTCGAATTGGGCCAGCTTTTATGCTTACATGATAACTATTATTATAGGAGAATTCGATTAAAGGTAGGTGGTCATCCAAGTTTCCACCAAAATCTATTACACATGCCCTGAGCATGTCCTCCATGGTTTGGATCGTCCTTTCACTTTGTCCGTCCGTTTGAGGATGGTATGCAGTGCTTAGATTTAGTCGGGTTCCCACTGCTTCCTGGAAACTTGTCCAGAAGTGGGAAGTGAAACGACTATCTCTATCTGATACAATGGAGAGTGGAACTCCATGTAAGGATACGACTTCATCTACATACAACTTGGCCAACCTTTCCATACTAAAGGTTTCTTTTATGGGTAGAAAATGAGCTGATTTGGTTAATCGATCCACAATTACCCAAATCGCGTCATTGCCTTTTCTGGTTTTGGGCAACTTAGTAACAAAGTCCATGGTTATAAGTTCCCATTTCCATACAGGCATTTCTAATTGTTGTAGTAGGCCTGAAGGTTTCTGGTGTTCTGCCTTAACTTGTGAACAAGTAAGACATTTAGAAACATATCTAGCTATGTCCTTTTTCATTCCTATCCACAAGAAATTATTTCTTAAATCTTGGTACATTTTATTATTTCCCGGGTGCATGGTATACCTAGATTTATGGGCTTCTTCTAAAATCTTATTTCTTAATTCTCCTTGCTTAGGTACCCAAATTCTTTTCTTATGGAATCTCCAAATTCCATCACTTCCTTGCTCTAATTCTTTTACTCGTCCCTTCATTCCTTCAGCATCATCCTTGATTGCTGTTTCTTGAATATTTTTCAGTTGTTCCATTAAATCTAACTGTAGATTTAATCTAAGAGCACAAACTCGCTTTTGCTTTTCATGATACTTACGACTTAAGGCATCTGCAACTACGTTCGCCTTTCCTTCGTGATATTGAATATCACAGTCGTAATCACTTAATATTTCCATCCATCTTCTTTGCCTCATGTTTAATTCTTTTTTCCCAAATACGTATCTTAAGCTTTTATGATCTGTATAGACAGTAAACTTACTTCCATACAGATAGTGTCTCCAAATTTTAAGGGCAAAAATTATAGCTCCTAATTCTAAGTCATGAGTCGTATAGTTTTCCTCGTGCTTTTTCAATTGTCTTGAGGCATACGCAATTACCTTTTTCCGTTGCATTAGCACACATCCTAATCCTAGCTTAGAAGCATTGCAATAAACTTCAAAATCCTCTGTTCCTTCTGGCAAGGCTAGAATTGGGGCGTTTGTTAACTTTTGCTTCAAAATCCTAAAGGCTTCTTCTTGCCTAGGTCCCCATTCAAACTTAACTGCTTTAGATGTTAGCTTAGTTAATGGTACAGCTATCTTGGAAAAATCATTAATGAATCGTCTATAGTATCCGGCTAATCCTATTAAACTTCTAACTTCCATAGGTGTTTGTGGGGCTTTCCATTTGGTGATCACTTCTATTTTGGAGGGATCTATGTGAATACCTTCGTGATTCACCGTGTGTCCTAAAAATTGCACCTCTTGTAGCCAAAATTCACACTTCGAGAATTTGGCATAGAGTTTCTCTTTTCTTAACAAAGTTAAGAGTGCATGTAGGTGCTCACAATGTTCATCCTGGCTTTTGGAATAAATAAGTATATCGTCGATGAAGACAATTACAAATTTATCCAAGTACGGTTTACAGATTCTATTCATCATGTCCATAAATGCTGCTGGAGCATTTGTTAGTCCAAAGGGCATGACTGTAAACTCGTAATGACCATGCCTAGTTCTGAAAGCAGTTTTAGGTATGTCTTCTTCTTGTACCTTCAACTGATGATATCCAGAGCGTAAATCTATCTTAGAAAAGTATCTAGCTCCCTGAAGTTGATCGAAAAGATCATCGATCCTAGGTAACGGGTATCGATTCTTAATTGTAACCTTATTTAATTCCCTGTAATCGATACACATTCTCATTGACCCATCTTTCTTTTTCACAAACAACACTGGAGCTCCCCACGGGGATGAACTAGGTTGTATGAATCCTTTGCTTAATAATTCATCTAATTGCTTTTTCAATTCTAGCATTTCGGTGGGTGCTAACCGATAAGGTGCCTTAGCTATCGGTGTAGTTCCAAGAATTAGATGAATTCTAAATTCGACTTCCCTATTGGGTGGTAATCCAGGTAGTTCTTCCAGAAAGACATCCGGGTATTCTGCTACTATCGGAATTTCTCTAATTTCCTTACCTTTTGTGTTAATGATTACTGAAATCATATACACCACCTCTTGTTTTCTTGAATAACTGGCCAACTTCATTACCGAAATGAATTTCAGTGGTTTTCGTGGATTATCTCCGGTAATCACCACTAACTCTCCTGTGGGTGTATGAATTTCTATGGAGATTTTATCACAGAGAATTCGAGCATGGTTGGCTACTAACCAATCCATTCCTAATACTATGTCTAATCCGCCTAAATTCATAGGTAACAGGTTTGCAGAGAATTTATGGCCTAAGAGTTCTATCTTTCCTTCTTGTAAAACCTTATCTATGTTAACAGAATTCCCATCTGCCGTTTCGACTGTAAAAATTTGCCTAAGGTTGGTTAAGGGTAAGTTAAGAGCTTGGCAGAATGAAGTATTTATAAAACTTTGGTTTGCACCAGAGTCAAATAATACTTTTGCATAAACCTCGTGAACTAGGAACGTACCAGCTATCACGCCAGGGATTAACTCTGCTTCCTGAGTAGTCAACTGGAAGGCTCTTGCGTTTCTCTTGGTAGTTCCTTCTGCATGTTTGGCTTTGTTATCAGCTGGTTTGACCAATTTCGGGCAGTCTGGCCTAAAATGTCCAGCCTCTCCGCAGTTGTAGCAGATTATTGCTTTCTTCTTTCTGCAATCTTGTAACGCCCCATAAATCGGTTAATATTAAAATAAATGAAAGTGAACAAATAAACTAACTTAGTTGACGGGTTATGATAAGATATAAGTTAATGTTGGAAAAATGCTTGAATTAGATAGTTATTAAACTTGGAGGGGTGTAATGTGAAAAGTTTTAGTAATTGGGGAATTAAAAAGTAGAAACACAAAAACATCTCCTGGGTGCGTACCTGGGATCGATCGAACAGAAGAAGCAGGGTGAAAACCCTTGCCCTTGCTAATCCACTTAATTGATCAAGAAATTCAAGTCTAATCAGTTGCATGTCTCAAGTTTATCGATTATCTATGCATACATATTGAAGTGGTAAGTTTAATTTCTTGAAAAGATGAATTTTAGAGTAAGGGGTTAAACCCAAATGCGATTTCTTGTATCTATTGTGAGAAATCTGAGTTAGAATTGCTTCCTAGGACAAGAATCATGTGTGATTTTAGGTTGCATGAAAGATTGTAATGAAAACCCACTTTGTGAAATTTGTGTTATGATTAAGAAGATCATAATGATTTTGATTGTATGTTATCTTGATATATGATCTAGTTTGTAACGCTTGAATGTTAGATAAATTGATGTAGGAGGAATTAATTATGCAAAATTAGTATAAATATGAATGTTGGGTGATGATGAACTAGTAAAGATGTGCTTTAGAGACTTGTACCTTATACCTTAATTATGATGCCTACCAAGTGTTTGATGAAATGCTTAAGAGATGAATTTATGAGTAACTTGGAGAAATGGTAGAATGAAGTAGATGAACTAAATGAATGAATGAATGTTGTAATGTAGGCGTGAAGGAAGAAGGTACAAGCACTAGGAAAACGGAAGGCACGCAAGACCGAGGTATGTTCCGTTGCATACAACACCTTACTTAAATTTCGCTAACAATTATGATGAATAACCCTAGTTATAATGAATATGGTGATTAGTAAATAAATAACAAACTCCTTGTGGGTTTGATTATGCTAACGAAGATTATGATAAGCTATGCAAATCGATCGATTCAAATTGAATAAGTCGAGTAAGAATAAGGTACCATTCGTTTTGAACGGTGGTCATTAATGCAATTAAGTAATGAATGAAGTTCAATCCGTTTAACGGATAGAACGAAGGAATTATGTTGAAAGCAATTAATCCGATGTATTCGGGTTGTAAGTGGTATGCGTGAATCTCATTATGAGAAAGTATGCCAACCCACGTAGTTGGGTAATCGAATGAATAAGAGAAATGAAAGAACATAAACGAAGGAAATTAATTGATGTTATTGTAAGCGAAACAAGCACTATGATTAACTTTTTAAAGTTTGTTGTGAATGTAGGTAAATCCTCATCTTAGGCGACTAGGAGAATTGGAGCGAGCACGTGTTTTTGATATGTCATGCCAATCGCTTCCGCTAGTTGTTTTAATGTTTTGTGTCAAATACTTGTCTATTTTGCATAACCTTGTTAGTCGTCATACTTTTCAAAACTTGTTGCTTTGGTTTTAGTAGTATGTTGTTGAACAAACTGTAGTGTTGTATTTAGTATGATTATATTTCTAACAGGGGTATGATCGTCTTATGAACGGGTCATGCCCAAATTTTGTTTAAAAGTTTTTATGAATGTTGTAAAATGCAAGGTCTTTAAATCATTAAAGTTGTTATTTTTCTTAATACGAATAAGCGGTCCTTACAAGTTGGTATCAGAGCCTAGGTTTGAGGGATTCGAGCTTTAACGCGATGCTTGAACTCAAACCGACGGCTCATTCGAAAGTGTGCTCGCTCCAAGATCGCCCATGAGGTAACGTTTAAGTTATAAACAAATTGCAAGTGTGTTTATTATGAGTTTGGTGAAAATAATAAAATAGATATGTGGGAAGGTTAAATGAGAAGTTCAGGAGCTATAGAGCCTAAACGGAATGGAAAGAAGCGAACGAGAATGCTTAAAAATAGATCTGCAGCGTTTCTGCTAAACAAAAGCCCGTCGCCGACGGGTTACCTCCCGTCGCCGACGGCATACCCTTGTCCGACGCCTTAACACCCTGTCTACGGGTAACATGTCCGACGCCCATTTTAAGAGCCCGTCGCCGACGGGCAACCTAGCCGTCGCCGACGGCTTACACAATGTAAACTCACTGATTTCTTTGTTTTTCACATTTTGTGTTGCCGGGCTATCCGAAAACTTATTTCATGACTACGTAGAGTCCATAAAAGGCTTAATGGGTGTAGGTAATCACAATTAGTGATTACAACAAGAATGAATTCGTAAGAATCAAAAGTGATAAACCGAATGACACAAAATGGATTAAGTAAATGCTGATTAATGAATAATGATATACTGAAAGTCTGTGATTTGTATTAAACGAAAACATGACATTGTGTAGATGGCTGATGCAAGCAACGTTAATGATGATGATGATAATGCTCGTCAAGAAACATTTTACAATAAAGTCACGGAAGTGACAGAAGGGGTTATGCAAGCTAATCTTCCACGATTAGCACAAGAAGTAGAAAGTTGGGTGTTGGGAGTTGTGGATGCCATTATGACTAGCAAGATTGAAGAACTGAAAGAACTGATAGAGGGATCTAAAAACAAAAGCAAAGAACGACGGTGCACGTATAAAGACTTTATGGTGTGCAATCCCGCAACGTATGATGGTAAAATCGACCCGATCGCATGCCAAAGATGGGTTTCAAATATAGAAGCAGTATTTATTCGAAGTCGTTGTGATAATGAAGATAAGGTGATGTTCGCTACTGGCCAACTCACTCTTCAGGCGAAGGATTGGTGGGATGCACACAGTAAAGAAATAGGGGAGGATAGATTCCAAGTGATGACTTGGCAAGAATTTAAGGAACCCTTTATGAGATACCATTGCCCTCAGTCGGCTATTGATAAGATCCAGGAGGATTTCTTGCGCCTCCGACAGAAAAACGAGTCGATAAATGAAATATCAAATACTTTCATGGATAAGATGAAGTTCTGTGGGGATTTTGTGAAGACTGAAAGGATGAAGATCAATCGCTTTTACGGAGTGTTAAAGGCGGAATTTAGGGAGTTCATTACTCCCTCGAAATGTGAGACCCTTGATGAGCTCATCAATCTGGCACGGGATAGAGAAATTGAAATTAAGAGGCAAGAAGAACGTGGGGAAAAGAGATCAAGCGAGAAAGGTGCAAGTTCGAGTCCATCCAAAAAGGGAAAGTATCAAGAGCAAGGAAGGAAAGATAAGTCGAAGGGTGGTCTCACTCCTTGTAAGACTTGTGGAAAGCTTCATACTGGGGAGTGTCTGTTAGGCAAGAAGCGGTGCTACAAATGTGGAAAGGAGGGACATTCATCTTATCCATGTCCAAATAACCCGAAGACTTGTTTCAACTGTTTCGAAAAGGGGCATGTTAAATCGGAATGTCCAAAACTCCAACAAGGATCAAAGAAGGAGGGAAAGAACGAAGAAAGCTCTAAAGCGAAGGGGAGGATGTTCCAAATCACCTCCGAAGAAGCTAAGTCTCATCCGAATGTGGTTTCAGGTATCTTTCTATTAAACTCCATACCGGTTTATGTTTTGTTTGATACCGGGGCCACTATGTCGTTTATTTCAAATGAAATCATACAACATCCTTCATTTAAGATCGAACGAATGCCGATGCCTTTAGAAGTAGAAATAGCTGATAGTAAGATTTATATGTTACATGAGATTTGTAAAAATTGCAAATTTACCATAGAAGATAAAGAATTCGATATCGACCTCATACCTATGGTTTTGGGGGAATTCAAAATGATAGTGGGTATGGATTGGATGACCCGACACCAAGCGGGAATTAATTGCGAAACTAAAACAGTACATGTCCAGTCCCCAAGTGGAAAACGAATAACTATACAAGGCGAGGGAAGGATGGAAGCGAAACTTTGTACCCTCGTTCAAGCCGCTAAGTATACACTTAACGGGGGCAGGGCATACCTAGCTTACGTGATAGATGTTCAACAAGGTTTCCCAAAGCTTGAAGACGTGGAGATGGTGAATGAATTTCCGGATGTATTTCCGGAGGAATTGCCGGGACTTCCCCCCGAAAGAGAAATAGAGTTTCGCATTGAATAGAATCCGGTTGCGAAGCCGGTTGCGAAGGCTCCTTATAGATTGGCTCCCACCGAGATGCGGGAGCTAATGACACAATTACAAGACTTGTTAGATAAGGGCTTTATACGTCCGAGTGTGTCACCTTGGGGAGCGCTTGTCTTATTTGTTAAGAAGAAAGACGGGTCGATGCGCATGTGCATTGACTACAGAGAATTAAACAAGCTAACCATCAAGAACCGCTACCCTTTACCTTGAATTGACGATCTTTTTGATCAATTGCAAGGGGCGAGTTGGTTCTCCAAGATAGATCTGCGTTCGGGGTACCATCAAGTTAGAGTACGGGAAGAAGATATTCCGAAGACCGCATTCAGAACCCGTTATGGGCATTATGAATTTGTAGTCATGTCTTTCGGATTGACGAATGCGCCGGCTGTGTTTATGGATCTTATGAACCGGGTATGTCGACCCATGTTAGATAAATCGGTGATAGTGTTCATAGATGATATTCTAGTCTACTCTCGAAGCAAGGCCGAACATGCAAGACATTTGCGTGAAGTACTTGAAGTTCTCCGTAAGGAGAAACTCTACGCGAAATTCTCAAAATGCGCCTTTTGGCTCAGAGAGGTGCAGTTTCTGGGTCATGTGATCAATTCGGAGGGTGTCTTAGTAGATCCGTCAAAGATTGACGCCGTAATGAAATGGGTTCCTCCGAAGAACCCGACTGAAATAAGAAGTTTTCTAGGCCTCGCGGGATATTATAGAAGGTTCATACAGGATTTTTCGAAAATAGCTTTACCCTTAACAAAACTGACGAGGAAGAAAGAGAAATTTGTGTGGGGTAAAGAACAGGAAGAAGCCTTTCGAGTATTAAAAGAGAAATTATCATGTCCCCCGGTCTTGACATTACCGGATGGGACTGAAGACCTGGTGGTCTATTCAGACGCGTCACACCAGGGTTTAGGTTGCGTTTTGATGCAAAGGGGAAGGGTTATAGCATATGCTTCACGACAATTGAAACTGCATGAAGTAAACTACCCAACACACGATTTGGAATTGGCAGCGGTAGTATTTGCCTTAAAAATTTGGAGGCATTATCTATATGGCGTGAAATGCACAATTTACTCGGATCACAAAAGCCTTAAATATTTCTTTGAGCAGAAAGACTTAAATATGAGGCAACGGAGGTGGTTAGAACTTATCAAAGATTACGATTGTGATATCCTTTATCACCCGGGAAAAGCGAATGTGGTAGCCGACGCGTTAAGCCGAAAAGAGTATCCGCCTCCCATTCGAGTAAAATCCATGAAGATGATAGTTACGCCACGATTACTCGAGACGATACGTGATTCCCAAATAAAGTCGCTTGGAGCGGAAGACTTAAAGAAAGAAAGATTGAAAGGTGTAACCGATAAACTAGAAGAAAATTCGATCGGACTCAAAACGAGATTCGGCCGAATTTGGATACCTCGTTTCTGTGAAGTCAAGACTGCGTTACTTGAAGAAGCTCATAAGTCACGGTATTCGGTTCACCCCGGGGCTACAAAGATGTATCAAGATTTGAAGATCAATTATTGGTGGCCGGGCATGAAACGTGATATCGTTAAGTATGTCGCGAAATGCTTAACATGTTCCCAAGTGAAAGCAGAGCATCAAAAACCATACGGGGAGTTGCAACCTTTAGAAATCCCGGTATGGAAATGGGAGGAACTAACGATGGATTTGGTAACCAAGCTTCCTAGAACGAAAAAGGGGCACGATACAATATGGGTAATCGTAGATCGACTTACGAAAAGTGCTCATTTTCTACCCATCAAAGAGACTTACTCTTCCGAGAAAATGGCAGAAATATATATGAATGAGATCGTATCTCGACACGGAGTGCCCGTGTCAATCGTCTCGGATCGGGACACCAGATTTACCTCCCGCTACTGGAAAAAGTTTCACGAGAGTGTGGGCACGAGGTTACACATAAGCACCGCCTACCACCCTCAGACCGACGGCCAGTCAGAAAGAACCATTCAAACACTTGTCGATATGCTAAGAGCGTGTGCATTAGACTTTGGGGGAAGCTGGGATGACCATCTACCCCTAGTGGAATTCTCTTATAATAATAGTTACCATAGTGGCATTAAAATGGCTCCTTATGAACTACTGTACGGGAGAAAATGTAGAACTCCCATTTGTTGGGGTGAAGTGGGGCAAAGAGAGCTTGCGCCAAGTGATCTAATAGCAATAACAAATGAAAAGATAAAATTGGTAAGAGCTCGAATGAAAGCAGCCCAGGATCGGCAAAAAGCTTACGCAAACAAGAAAAGGCGACCTATTGAATTTCAAGCCGGAGATTTCGTTCTGCTGAAAGTGTCCCCATGGAAGGGTATAATCCGTTTTCGCAAACGTGGCAAATTAGGTCCTCGATATATTGGACTGTTCAAAATCTTGGCTCGAGTTGGAAGGGTTGCATATCGATTAGAATTACCGCCTACTCTAGACGGGATTCATAATACCTTCCACGTGTCACAGTTGAGAAAGTGTCTTGCGGACGAAACAACATTAGTACCTCTTGATGACATCGAGTTGAAAGAGGGGTTAAATTATGTCGAAAGACCAATAGCCATTAAAGACGTCAAGGTGAAGAATCTCCGCAACAAAGCTGTTAGACAAGTGTTGGTTCAATGGCAACACCGAAAGGGGTCGGAACTCACATGGGAAGCGGAAGATGAAATGAGGAAGCACTATCCTTTTCTGTTTGGTATGTGCACTTTAAATTTGTTATGTACCCAGGTTTCGGGGACGAAACCTCTTTTAAGGGGGGTAGACTTGTAACGCCCCATAAATTGGTTAATATTAAAATAAATGAAAGTGAACAAATAAACTAACTTAGTTGACGGGTTATGATAAGATATAAGTTAATGTTGGAAAAATGCTTGAATTAGATAGTTATTAAACTTGGAGGGGTGTAATGTGAAAAGTTTTAGTAATTGGGGAATTAAAAAGTAGAAACACAAAAACATCTCCTGGGTGCGTACCTGGGATCGATCGAACAGAAGAAGCAGGGTGAAAACCCTTGCCCTTGCTAATCCACTTAATTGATCAAGAAATTCAAGTCTAATCAGTTGCATGTCTCAAGTTTATCGATTATCTATGCATACATATTGAAGTGGTAAGTTTAATTTCTTGAAAAGATGAATTTTAGATTAAGGGGTTAAACCCAAATGCGATTTCTTGTATCTATTGTGAGAAATCTGAGTTAGAATTGCTTCCTAGGACAAGAATCATGTGTGATTTTAGGTTGCATGAAAGATTGTAATGAAAACCCACTTTGTGAAATTTGTGTTATGATTAAGAAGATCATAATGATTTTGATTGTATGTTATCTTGATATATGATCTAGTTTGTAATGCTTGAATGTTAGATAAATTGATGTAGGAGGAATTAATTATGCAAAATTAGTATAAATATGAATGTTGGGTGATGATGAACTAGTAAAGATGTGCTTTAGAGACTTGTACCTTATACCTTAATTATGATGCCTACCAAGTGTTTGATGAAATGCTTAAGAGATGAATTTATGAGTAACTTGGAGAAATGGTAGAATGAAGTAGATGAACTAAATGAATGAATGAATGTTGTAATGTAGGCGTGAAGGAAGAAGGTACAAGCACTAGGAAAACGGAAGGCACACAAGACCGAGGTATGTTCCGTTGCATACAACACCTTACTTAAATTTCGCTAACAATTATGATGAATAACCCTAGTTATAATGAATATGGTGATTAGTAAATAAATAACAAACTCCTTGTGGGTTTGATTATGCTAACGAAGATTATGATAAGTTATGCAAATCGATCGATTCAAATTGAATAAGTCGAGTAAGAATAAGGTACCATTCGTTTTGAACGGTGGTCAATAATGCAATTAAGTAATGAATGAAGTTCAATCCGTTTAACGGATAGAACGAAGGAATTATGTTGAAAGCAATTAATCCGATGTATTCGGGTTGTAAGTGGTATGCGTGAATCTCATTATGAGAAAGTATGCCAACCCACGTAGTTGGGTAATCGAATGCATAAGAGAAATGAAAGAACATAAACGAAGGAAATTAATTGATGTTATTGTAAGCGAAACAAGCACTATGATTAACTTTTTAAAGTTTGTTGTGAATGTAGGTAAATCCTCATCTTAGGCGACTTGGAGAATTGGAGCGAGCACGTGTTTTTGATATGTCATGCCAATCGCTTCCGCTAGTTGTTTTAATGTTTTGTGTCAAATACTTGTCTATTTTGCATAACCTTGTTAGTCGTCATACTTTTCAAAACTTGTTGCTTTGGTTTTAGTAGTATGTTGTTGAACAAACTGTAGTGTTGTATTTAGTATGATTATAATTCTAACTGGGGTATGCTCGTCTTATGAACGGGTCATGCCCAAATTTTGTTTAAAAGTTTTTATGAATGTTGTAAAATGCAAGGTCTTTAAATCATTAAAGTTGTTATTTTTATTAATACGAATAAGCGGTCCTTACAAATCTTCTTCTTGATGCCCCGGAATTTTGCAGAAATTGCAATATCCTTTGCATCTTCCAAAATGCTTTCTTTTGCAGGCATTGCAAAATGCAACAGTGGAAGATTGTCTAGTTCCCTTTTTCTTGAAATTGTTACGGTTACCCATACGGAATCCCTGGGTAATCTTTTGGGCCACTTCCCTCTTTCTATTTTCTTCTCGCGTACGCACCACTCCCTCCGTTAGGATGTTAGCTAATTCCACAGCATCGTCAATAGTGCGAGGTCTCGCAGCTTTAACGATATCACGGATTTCACCAATCAATCCCCAAATATAGCGGGAGATAAGCACCGGCTCTGGCGAAGCCAGGGTTGGTACAACTCTAGCGTACTCGAAGAATGTCGAAGTATACCCTCGACAATCTACATCCACCATCCGGTGGTTCGGAAATTTATTCGCCATTTGTTCTTTCTCATATTCGGGACAGAATTTTCTTTCCACTAGTCGCTTAAATTCTTCCCAACTTATGGCATAAGCCGCATCGCTTACCTTGGCTTAAAGTATCGTATTCCACCATTCTAGCGCCCCTTCTTTGAAAAGATGCGACGCGTACATGACCTTGTCTTCTTCAGTACATTTACTTATTTTAATCACTGCCTCGGTTTTCTCTAGCCAACTCAGTGCAGCAGTCGCCCCTTCGTTACCTGCAAATTCAACTGGTTTGCAGGCAAGAAATTCCTTATAAGTGCAACCAGGTGTTGCAGCTTTCATTTTCTTAAGGAGTGGGGCTTGCATCCCATCGTTGTTGTTATTAGTATGGTTGCCTCCTCCGTTTACACTATTACAGAAATTGTCACCGTGTGTACGTTTGCTAGGAATAATTTGTTGAGGTTCAATTGGATTTCAGGCAGCAGCAAGAATTGCTGGAATAGCATTGGCTATTCCCTGAGCAACGATATTCTCGATATCTTGCCTATTCAGAAATTGATCTTCATTGTTTTGCTCAGAATGATTAACTTCATTAACGGGTTCATTACCGGCGTGTTCGATCTGGTAATTAATTTATATAAATAATTTGCAGAAAATAATTAATAATCAAACATAACAAAACAATTGCACATAATTACGTTAACAAGTATAGCCAAAATTGTCGATTTTTTGACGTTCGATATTTTATATATTATAATAGGCATCCGTACACACTGGTTATCTTACAAAAGTTTTATTTTTAAGTTATTTCATACGATTATATTTTGATTATTATATTATTATTAAACACATGCTTCCACCATCACATGCTATCCCATCAGCTGGCATTTTCAGTAACGACGTTCCCTCTCGTCGTACTTCCAGGAGATCTGTTCTCCCACCTCTCGGATTCGATTTCCTGCATCCATCAGCTCCTCGCCAAAATGGCGGAGCTCAGCCAGGTTCTCATTGCTCATTGGTGGGTTTGGTGCAGGCTCGGGGTCAAACTGAGGGAGAAAAGTATAAGGGTTGTTTAAAAGATTCTGGAATTGCCAATCGGTTGTCCACCATTCTTCCATTTCTCCTAAAGGTCGGGTATTGACAAGGGGATCTGGGATGGCTGGTTCCAAGTTTACTGGAAGCTGAGTTTTGGCAGGATAAGTAAAAAGGTTTTCATTAACAGGCTTGAGGATATCCCAACTTGCTAGTATGCAATCTAGCTCTTCCTGCAATGGCATTTCCTCGGCTTGCTTGGAGCTTTCTCCAATTTCTATTCCTTTCCCTTTATCCATTGGGTCCTCCGTCTTGGAAACTTTCATAGTTACTGGTTTCCTTCTGCGCACACGCCTCCAACCCATGATTCTTCTTCTCTTCTTTGGCTTGGGTTTCTCCGGAGGTTGAGCTTGAAATTCTATAGGTTCCTCAACATCGGCACAATAACCGGTAAAGTCTTTGGAAACTTCCACATTAACAAAATAGAGATTGAGATTCTGAAGAGCTTCAGACAACTCATTCATGCTGTTTAGAAGATATGAAGAAACACACAAAATTCTAGGTTAAAATTTTGTAAATTAAATTTTCACAGAATCACAAAATGGTAATCAGAACAATTAAGTATTTATACAAATAGATTGATTAAAATAAAATACTGCGAATTACAAATTACAACTGAAATTTAAAATATACTAGGGGATAATTTATTTTAGTCTATCTTTTCTTACTAAGTTGTTTATTTAATGAGCAAAGTTTCTGGCGTATAGATGATATAGGTGTTGGTACTAGTTTGGCAATTTAACTATAAGTTAGCATTTACTGTTGTAGTAGCTAACATATAGAGATCTGCCCATTGTTCGTCTAATTCATCTTCCCATGGTGGGTTATTGCCTATATCCTGAGTTTCCTTACTACTCATCACTCCTTTTGGTTGTGACTTCTTTATTTTCTCTTGACTTTTTCTAATAATCCAACTTCTTTTATTAGGGGTAAGTGGTTTCTCAAACTGTGCCTTACGAACAAATATTCCTTCCTCAGTATCTGCTGAGTATTTTGAGGAATTTGATTGAGATGAAGTTCCCTTATCTTTTGGTGAACTATCTAATTGACGATAGATGTCCGAAAGTCTTTGCTTACCCATACTGTAACTAATAAGTAGTCAGTTAACAAAACATGTAATCACAAGATGGCAATCAGTAAAATTAAGTATTTCTAAATACTTAATTGGCTTAAATCAGTGGCTCTGATACCACCTTTTTCTGTCACGGCCCCCGCCCCGGTTTGACCCGGTCCAGGAGCCACGGGACAGGAACCCGTGGTATTTATTAATTGAGTTGACAGCGGGAGATTTTACAGGATCTTTTTAAATCTTGAAATGCCCGATTATTTTATTTCATAATTCGGGATAAACCCCCGTAATTTACAATAGAGGAATTTTCTTTGGAAATTCCCTGGTTTGCAAAACATGTTTATTTATTTAACTGAGCCACTACTTCAAGCTTGTTAGTGCTCCGTAGCACTTTTCCTTGGTTCACAATAGTCACCTGAAACATGTTTTGAAAATATTTTATCAGCGGGGAAATACTGGCGAGTCACTCAAATTTAATAAAATGACACATAGTTATAAATTACAGGATAAGAGCGATTACAATGGCTTCTATCTTATTTTTATCTGGCGTCGTGTCACCTCCTGGTGACGATGTCCATACCACTATTGGGTCTTTCCCCAAGTAGTGATGATTATCACTGTTAGGATTTATTAGCCTATCTGTGAGAAATTAGTAATGTGCACAATACCCCATTAGCCAGTGATTCAAGATAACCACGACTTAATCCATGTAATTATAACTTTTGAAAATAATTGGAGTATTGTAAAATACATTTGATAAAAGAGAATGACTCACATTGCAGATTTAAACGGGCAGAGTTTAGCCTACTGATTAGCCTTGTAACCTAATTTAAATAACAATGCACACGAACTAGGTCAGTAACTAATACAGCATTTACGATAACTCACGAGATTAAAACCCTCACAACGAATGACAAAGTGCAATACTTAAACATCCATCGAATGACAAAGTATAGCCCTAATTTGGGCAGCACTTAAACATCCATTGGATAGTTTCAATCGATCGGACATTGAATCGTAGCAGCGATCGAGTTAATACCCTGTATCGTAGCAGTGCTTCACTACTGTGAATATAATTTTCGACTTTTGAGCAGTATACTTCGTGTTTTTGATTGAAATTTCGACACCATTGAACTGCTCGGGATCAGATCTATTTATAGCTGAAAATTGGGGTTTACGCAGCCCGCGTAAACCCTAGCTTGAACCTTACGCGGCCCGCGTGGCCACCTAGTCTACGTGTAGGTTTGCTGGGTCACGAGTAGGGTTGCCAGGTGGATGCCACGTGGATCGGAAACGCTTATCCGGTCAACACCACATTGACGCGGCCCACGTCAACTTAAGCTTAACCTTTACGCGGCCCGCCTGAAGACCAGATTTCTTGTTTTCTTGGTTTTTTATATGGATTAGGGTTTCAGGGGTCCGGGTTTTTACTTACGGGTCGTTTTAGGACATTTTTGAAGGTCCTTACAGTGTAGATCATAGAAGTACAAGATTTGAGGTAGAAACTTACAAGGATTGCGAGAAATCGAGAGAAAAAGGCGCGAAGGCGTCTGGTCGAGAGAGAGCAGTCACATCAACTGTTATCGATGTGACAAGTGGGGTATTTATAGGCAAAGGAGGAGAAAGGCGGTGCGGTGCCTCGGATCGGATGGCTGTCTGATCGGATGGCTGTCCGATCGGACGGCTGTCCGATCGGATGGCCATTCGATCAAAGTGCCATTCGATCAAACGCCTCCGGCGAGCTGAGTTTTGGCGTTCCGTTTCGATTGCTAAGCGTTGCGATAGTTTGGTTACACATTCTCATCCACATTTCCATATATTTATTATAATTAGCTACGTTGGGTCGTATATACATATCCATATTTCAAAGTTGCGATACAATAACCGGGTTTCGTTTCGAATATGCGTTGCTTTGCGACGCTTCACGGTCATCGAGGAGGGTAGAATAGGTCATCACTCAACGCCATCGTGAACGTTAATGTGTGTGATGCGATGTGCGTTTTGAGTAATGAGTTGCGCTGCGACACATCACGGATATCTTCGTGGTTGTCAGCAAGTGCAATGTGATGTGAGAGCGATAAAGTATGCGTAATATGCGAAAATATTTGCGAAATAGCGATGTATGCGATATAGCTACATTATGATCCGAATCTATGGTGCTAGGCGTAACGAGTATAACGAGTAGTAACAACGCACGAACGTGCGAGTTGTTACACTTTGATTGCACATGTTTTGACTTCATACAGGAATTATTTGTGCTTGAAGAGAAAATGAGTATCGTGAGCACAACATTATCCGAAGAGGAATTGTCAAAATGCATCAAAACAAGCATAAGCGTAGCGCTTGTGTAGAGTAGATGATGACGAATGTAGCATATGTCAGGTGATACCTAGGAACCTCAAGATAAAGGATTACTTCAATAATATCGAATTCACCCTCTTCTTTGAAAAGCATATGTTTATTTGTTATTGGATGTTTTAGGTCCAATGTGATTCTAATCTTCCTTTAATCAGGGAATGGAAGTTAGTTTGACCCATTTAGGGTTTCGGTTCAAGCACCACCACCGATCTCTCTCTCTCTCAACGGTAGGGTTTTATTCGATTTGGGGTTTTGTTCGATTTAAGGTTTTGTTCGATTTGGGGTTTTTGGGCAGGGATGTGGTGGTGGAGGTTTGGGCAGGGATGTGGTGGCGGAGGTGGTGGCAGGGATGTGGTGGTGGAGGTGGAGGTGGTGGCAGAGATGTGGTGGTGGAGGTGGTGGAAGAAGAGGTCTGCCAAGAAGAGGTTCCAAGAAGACATGGAATTATGTCTGTGTGGTGAAGAGGTCTCGCAGACCTTTTTTAATGAAAGGTCTGCGAGAAAACAAACAAGCTGTGGACTCCAAACCTCTGTGCGCGTTTGCGCGGCGCAGACATAAGTGGCCAGAAGTGCTTCTGGCCAAAAAACAAACACCACCATACTGATGTGGGTCAAGCTCCTGGTCCATTTTATGAGTTTTGTAAGGGCCAGGGGATTGTGAACCAATACACCATGCCTGGTACACCTCAGCAGAATGGTGTCGCTGAAAGAAGAAATTGTACCCTTATGAACATGGTGCGTAGTATGTTAGCCAACACTAATTAACCATTATTCCTCTAGACTGAAGCGTTAAAAGCAGCTGTTCATATACTCAATAGAGTTCCTTCTAAGTCTGTCCCTAAAACTCCTTATGAACTTTGGATAGGAAGGAAACCGAGTCTTAAATATATGAAAGTATGGGGCTGCATTGCTGAAGCGAAACTTTACAATCCTTTCCTAAGGAAACTTGACCCTAAAACAGTTACCTGTTTCTTTATTGGGTATCCTGAGAATTCAAAGGGTTATCGTTTCTATTGTCCTTCCCATGCCACCCGTATTGTTGAAACCAAACGTGCTGCGTTCCTGGAGGATTTCAAGGTCAGTGGGAGCAGTACCAATCCTTACGAAGAATTGCAAGAAGTACAAGACGCGGGGGGGAGAGACTCGTCACTTACCATTACTCCGATTACTCCTCTTGTACCCAATGCAACTACTGTACCTGAAGCTACTGCACCAACTGCAAATTCACCTCTACAATCAGAACCCATTATACCTCATAACGAAGGCACATCAAACGCACAAAACCAAGACAACGCTGAACCTGATAATCCACTCAGGAGGTCATCTAGGCAAAGAAGGCCTACTAATTGGGATGATTATGTTACCTACCTGACTGAAATGGATCCCGGAAAGCTCAATGATCCTATCTCTTACAATGAAGCCATTAGCTAGGGGTGAGCAAAAACCGAACCGAAAACCGAAACCGCACCAAAAACCGTAAAAACCGAAACCGCAAAACCGCAACCGACACAAAAACCGTAAAAACCGAAACCGCAAAAACCGAAACCGCAAAGGTATGGTGCGGTTCGGTTTTAGCTTTAAAAACCGCACCAAAAAACCGAAACCGCACCGCAAAATTATTATATATATATATATATATATATTATATATATAATATACTTAAAGATTTAAATATAAAATTCCCTATATATTATATAATCTGTGTTTGTTAAAAAAAAAAGTACAGACTTGACTTTGTTAAGTTAACTATCGTCTGCTCCCTCTCAAAAAAAATGATGTTAACCTACTAGTTACAAGCCCATTAAAAATTGGTAAGGTTTTCTTTACATGTGTGAGTTTATATTTCAAATACCTACTAACATATATTTTTTGTTTTTTTTTTTTCTATCTAGGAAACACTAATGGCAAATGATAGTTGGAAACATTGAAAGTTGGAAAGATTGAAAGATGGAAACAAGAATGAGTTGGAAACAATATTACGTTTTTATTTGGATACGACTATGTGATTAAGCTTTCACCGTTTCACATAGCAACTATTATTCTAGACATGTTTCTAGTACAAACTCTTGTTTTGATTGATGTCCTCTAGCCCATACATATGCTCTTCACATTGCTCTTGCAAAAATTATATTCTAATTACCATCAAGTATTAGATGTATTCCAGTATTAAAACCGAGAGTTTTTTTTAGATGTATTCAAGTATTGCTGAGAGTTTTTTTTAGATGTATTCAACTATTAAAACCGAAACCGCACCGAAACCGAACCGCAACCGCAAATAAACCGCAAAAACCGTACCGCAAAAAAACCGCAACATGTGGTTTTAAAAAAATAAAAACCGCACCTCGCGGTATGAGTTGCGGTTTTATGCTAAAACCGCACCAAACCGCACCATGCTCACCCCTACCATTAGCAGTGATCAGTCTTCTGAATGGAATAAAGCAATGATTGAAGAGCTTGAATCCATGAAGAAAAATGACGTTTGGGATTTGGTAGAATTACCCAACGGTGTCAAACCCGTAGGATGTAAATGGGTGTTCAAAACAAAACTGGATCCGAATGGGAACGTTGAACGCTACAAAGCGAGATTGGTTGCAAAGGGCTACACTCAGAAAGAGGGAATTGATTATCAAGAGACATTTTCACCTGTCTCTCGTAAAGATTCATTAAGGATCGTCATGGCCCTAGTATCTCATTTTGATTTAGAGTTACATCAGATGGACGTTAAAACCGTTTTCCTTAACGGAGACTTGGACGAAGATGTTTACATGAAACAACCTGAAGGCTTTAAACCTGAAGGTCAGGAGCATCTAGTCTGTAAGTTGAAGAAATCCATTTACGGGTTAAAACAAGCATCACGTCAGTGGTACCTCAAGTTTGATAAAGTCATGAAGAAACAAGGTTTTATGAAGAATCAAGTGGATCAATGCACCTACCTCAAGATGAGTGGGAGCAACTTTACTATACTTGTCCTTTACGTAGATGATATTCTATTGGCAAGTAATAGTTTAGACATGTTGCATGAGTCGAAGCGGTTACTCTCGCATAACTTCGACATGAAGGATCTCAGAGATGCTTCTTACGTCATTGGCATCGAAATTCACCGAGATAGACACAAGGGGATTTTAGGATTATCCCAAAAGGCTTACATAGATCGTTTCCTTACACGTTACAACATGCAACAGTGCAAACCCTCAGTCGCTCCAGTAGTTAAGGGAGATGTCTTCGGTTCATTCCAGTGTCCGACAACAGAGGTTGAGAATGAGCAAATGAGCCAGATACCTTATGCGTCAGTAGTCGGGATCTTGATGTATGCTCAAGTCTGTACTCGCCCAGATATCGCTTATATTGCTGGAATGCTAGGCCGTTATCAGACTAATCCTGGCCTAGATCACTGGAAAGCAGCTAAGAAGGTACTTCGATATCTACAAGGGACGAAAGACTATAAACTGACTTATAGAAGAAGTGATCAATTAGAAGTGGTGGGCTATTCTGATTCTGACTTTGCCAAGTGCAAAGATGACAAGAAATCCACTTCGGGCTATATCTTTATGTTAGCAGGCGGCCCTATCTAATGGAAGAGTCATAAACAACAGTTGACCACAACTTCCACAATGATGGCAGAGTACATTGCTGTTTATAACGCAACCGGTCATGGAATGTTGCTTAGAAATCTGATAACTGGACTCAAAATCGTTAATTCCATTTCTAGACAATTGAAGCTTTATTGTGATAATTCAGCTGCCGTTAGTTTCTCGAACAGTAACAGTTCGACTGGAGCTGGTTTATATCTCGATACAAAATATCTGTTCGTACGTGAACGAGTTGAGGAAAATAATCTTTGTATCGAGTATATTAGTACTAAAGATATGCTTGCGGATCCGATGACTAAAGGTTTCCCTCCTAAGGTTTACGAAGAACATGTTCGGAATATGGGATTTAGTAAAGACCTTATTTGAGCATATTGTACTAGCTTATGTTTTATGATTAATGAAATTTCCTCAGTTTGATTTTGTATGTCTCTTAGAATATGTTCAACCGGTATAATGGCATATAGACAAATGAAGTTACAAATTAAACAAAGGGCTTATGCGTATTTTGATCATGACGATTAGGTTTTAAATTAAGGCTATAGTATGACTAACGGGGGTCCTGAGTCGCATAATGATTCAACGGCTGTATTTCTCTGCTATAGTACTTGTTTAAGGCTAAAATGATTGTTAACTCCTGATCAGGCTTATCTAATACTCATAGTAAATGATTACTCGGCTAAGTGGGAGAATGTAAGATTAAATATATTATGTTTAATATTTAATCTAGTAGCCATTATAATCATTTACATAATATAGATCAAAATATATAATAACCTATTAAATAATTAGTTGGTAATTGTTGATAGACCATATTACCCTTATTAACTAATTAGGTTTCCTCCTGGGTGCTTATATAAGGAGAATTATGTAGAGGTCAAAAGGTTACACAGTTACACACTTAATCAGATAACCTAATCATAACATCGTCATCATCGACCTCCTCTCCATAACCGATTCCCTTGTCGGTTTTCTTAGTCCCCATCATCAGTTAGCACCCTAAGGAGGAACCAGATCACACTGACAATTATGTCGAACGGGATGTCATCTTCTCTGACTGGATTCTCCACTGCACTGTCAGCTGTAACAGGTATGTTTTAATGTTTTCCCTCATGTATAAACAGAACTGAACCAACATTTAGCCCACTTGGAATTAGGTCTATTGAACCCAGTATTAATTTGATTTTTTTTAAATAATAACAAAACATAACGGAATGACACATTTTTTCAAGCTCGAACAGGATATGTGAATTCTCAGAGACGCCTCTGGTGTTTCTTCTCTCTATCTCTATCTCTACAATCGATAATGACAGTATTTTAATGCAAACAGATTCAATCAAATATGAGATTTCTGTTATCCCCCACTTGTAGTGGAGTGGTGGAAAGAACTTTGGGTTTCCTTGGAGACCTGGGTTCGATCCCCACCTCTTGCATTTGGGGGAAAATGACCCCAACCTTGGTTGAGGGGTCATGGCAATGATGGATAAGAGCCTTGAGTGCGTAATAGCCCGGGTTCGAGTCTTGAGCCGCACACGAGTTTTCTATTACAGTGCGGTTACTCCGGCTCTTGAGTGCGGAGGCTGCAACGGCAATCAAGTGGCTGTCGGCTGGAAATTTTCTCGTGGAGCGCCTATGGTCAACCTCGGATGCCTCGCCCGAGGGGGACTAGGACCCATGCAATGTGGGTGTGATCCTCTCGACTGTTGGAGTCAATCGCCGTTCAAAAAAAAAATGAGATTTCTGCAGAAAAATATGCGTCGGAGGTGTGTACGTACGTACCTGCTCCGTCTTCTTTCTGCGTGTATTCTGACAGTGATAATGACGTACAAGATGTTGTTTACTTTATCCAACAATATTGTGATAAGGGCATGTGTAGTCATAACGCCCATTTGTGGGCGTTATGCGACACGTGGCGCGCCACGTCAGCGTGGGGCGTTATGGGGCTTTATGCACTTTAAGCCCGTAGTCATAAAGCCCCTGTCTAATCATTACTCAATTATTAATTTCTAATTTTTTATAATTATTTTCTAACTTTATAAAATTAAAATTCATTTCATTAAATTAAAAAACATTACACTAAAATAAAAATAAAAACATTACACTTAAAAAAAAAAAAACGGTTACACTAAAAAAAAAAAAAACGGTTACACTAAAAAAAAAAAAAAAAACGGTTACACTAAAAAAAAAAAAAAAAAAACACTTCAAAGATTATATTTTTTTTCGATCCTTTCCTTTTGGGCCAACGCCATCTTCAAAGCTTTTCCGGTAAGGTGGTCGTGCGGTTTCGAGTAGAACTCAAAGTCCCGTTCCCATTGTCTATCCCGCATAATCTCCGTAACTTCGTGGTTCTCCTCCAAACGTTTATTACCGAGTTCGTGTAACTCATGAAGTCGCATGTTTATCTCCGAAAATGCGTTACTCATATCCGTTCCCATAGACATCGACGACGACTCGGGTTTTTTCGCCCGGCTTTTTCTTCCGGGCGGTCTTGGTAACTCCTCCACCGGCTCGTCATCCGGAATATCCTCGTTCAAGTCGGTGTTTCGAGCGTCGGAGGTTGGCGTTTCGGGTTCACCCGACTCGTTTGTTTTGGACCTCTTTGATGGCCGTGTATTTCCCGAACGACCACTCGGAGTAGATACGGTGGCCCATTTGGGGCTATGGCGAAGGATTTGCCAACACCTCATGTATGGGAAATGGCCATTACCCTTCGTATACTCGACCAATGCCGCTTGCGTAATATCTTCATCGTTACTTCCACTTTTCCATCCGGCAAACGTGCGTTGGTACACGGTTTGAAAGTTTGAGCATTTCTTGTTTATATCGGTCCACTTCCCCGATAGAGAGTCCGGTGGGCGGTATTCCTCATCTTTACCAATTAGCTCGAAAAAAAGTGCTCGTATTCGGCTCCAAAAAACTGATTTATCTTGATAGTTTGCTACAAAAAAAAGATATAATTTATTAGTCTAAAAAAACTGAAAAATAAAAACAGAAAATAAATAAAAAAACTGCAAAAAAACAGAAAAATAAAAACAGAAAATAAATAAAAAAACAGAAAAATAAAAACAGAAAAATAAAAACAGAAAATAAATAAAAAAACTGCAAAAAAACAGAAAAATAAAAACAGAAAATAAATAAAAAAACAGAAAAATAAAAACAGAAAAATAAAAACAGAAAAATAAAAAACGAAAAAATAAACAGAAAATTAAAAAATATACCTATAACCGGGTCCTCCGACACATCGATGAAAGCGCGGGTTAACGCATACTCCTCATCGGACTCCCACCGGATCACATTTTTTTTCGCTCGGGTGCTGGTTTCCGCTTTTTTTTTATGTGGCCGTTTTGCTTTTGCTTTTCCTTTTTGCGTCTCCGGTTGCGTATCCGGTACCTCGGGTTGCGTCTCCGGAACAACATCGGGTTCGTATAGTGGGGAGGCGAAAGCATTAGCCGACCCAAACGCTTGAGACGACCCCATCCCATCCGTGTTTTGATTCGGGTTCCACCCGTAGAGATTAGGGTCCCATGACGGAGGTTGGTTCAAAAGATTTATGAACCCGGGACTTTGTTGATTGTAATCGAGAAAACCGGAGCCGAAAGGGTAGGGTCTAGTGGGAACCGGCAACACGGGGCGAGTAGGATTACCACTTTGGTTTGAGTCCGCACTTGATCGGGGAGGAATGAAGTCACGGTTGTATGGATGCATTGTATAAAATATCAAGATTTGTAAAAAAAATAGAAGAGATAAGAGTATTTGAGTGTTTGTGGTAAAAAAAATAGGAGAGGAGGTAATGATTTATAAAGGAAAGTTTGAAAAATAATTTTTTTTTTTTTTTTTTAATAAAATGACCGTTTACAAACGGTCAAAATAATCAAACCTTCGTTCGAATAGCGCCGCGATAACTATCGCGCTTTGAATTTTTTTTTGGGCATAGCGCCCTTCGTCCCGGTGTTCTCGGCGCTATCCGGGCATATACCGCCCCAGTACGCAAGGTCTAAGTAATATAAAAATATTTAATTTGATTATTATTATTAATTAAACGTGAATATGAATGTGATTTGTAATTAAAATATCTAATTATAATTAAGCAAATAAAAGGTTTTAAAAGTACCTAAGGATGAATGGATGATCGAGCCTCAGTTTTCATTCAGATTTTAAGTATTTTGAACCGAGCAGAGCTGGTTCTTTTAACTTCGAGCCTGAGCTCAAGTTTGGTCCTGCTCGACTTAACTCTCTTTATATTAGACTTTAATTGTTACCAAGTTTGAAAGGAAGTTAAACGAGTCAAAGTGTAAATAGGCTAGAAGTGTAGTTTATGTTATATACATATACGTATTTTAGATTAGTTGAAGGGTCAAGTAAGTAAACTCTTAATTGTAAACCGGTGTCTTTAGGATTGTGACGTATCAAAAGAGTCACGTCGTTTACACACACCGTTCCACCATGTATATATGTATCGAACAAGTCAAGGTTTCAATTCAGATTGATTCCTTGCAAAATATGATTCAATGAAAGTTTATTTGATTCTCAAATCATGTTCTTTCTTAACCTGTGATCTTGGGCTACACTTTATACGTAGCTCTAGATTGGATTGTATCCAGCATATATATAGAGAGAGAGAGAAAAAAAAATGTAACGTACAATAGGCCTTATCGTACGTTCGTATGTGATCAAGTTGGGAAAATGCTTGAAAGCATAAAATAAAATAAAAAAATAAAAACCCTTGAATTGTGTTGTGGGTGGCCAATCACTGATTTTCATTTGTAATCTCACATAGCTTAAATATGATGTTTAACATACATTTTCCGATAAATTGAAATACACAAACGGTGGATTACTAGGTATTAGATTATCGGATACACTTTTGTTAAAACCGGCTGTCACGATAAGGCCAATAGAGATCATGTAATACTACAATTGCATAGTTACACCTTTGACCCATAAAAAGTCCAAAACTTATTATAATATAACATTTCAAGGCTAGGTCTTTTCGTGTCGTGTTCGTGTTAACCTATTTCGTATTCGTGTCCTAACTGTTGGGGAATTTCAGTTTGCTGAATGATCAGAGAGGCGTGATGTCACTCTCAGATCAAATTATTTCGGTGATTCACCCGAATAATTCAATCGGATACAACTCTGATTTTGAGAAAATGAACCAGTGTATGTGTTTGCGTGAATTGTCTGAACCAGAGGATTGTGACCAAAAAAACTCAATACGGATTTTGGGATTTTTGCCCAGAGGCAGTTATTTTCGAATTTTTAATCAAATTGCATTAAAAACTGCCATGATTTTTTGTTTGAAAATTTATGACAAATTTTCATAAATTTCATTTTCTAAGGCATTTTCCATAACGCAATTTAATTAACCCCAGCCAGGGGCTCTGCCCCTTGGACCCTGCTCCAAGAGGCGCTACCCCCGGATCCCCGCCAAGGGGGCGTTGCCCCCTTGGAACCCCCGTAGAGTACGGGCTCCGCCAGTACTTCGAATTATAATAACTCAAACAAGCGTGCACTCTCGCACCTCCTAACTTGCTTGATGTGTATTATTATTCGCTTTGATCACCAAGTCAATCCTCGATTACACTAAAATATCTAACATTAACAGGTAATGTCAGACACGATATGACATGTTAAGACTTAAGACCATTATATAATATCTGTTAAGACATGTTAATGGCTAAATATAAAAAATGTAGTAACAGGTAGTCTTAACATGTCGTGTTCATGTCTTAAAAGGTTGCATGATACGTTGGTAAATTTTCCGTGTTTTAATAGGTCATTTCGTGTAACCAATTTACTATCAGGTTCGTGTTTGTGTTTGGAAAATATGACACAATAAGATTTCGTGTCGTGTCTTGTCGTGTTCGTATTTACCTGTTTCAGATTCGTGTCTTATCGTGTTCAGTAATCTATCAGTCATCTAAATTTTTCATTTATTTTTCAAGATCTGCCTGCCCTATCTTTCGTTTCCGTTTTTCTGATTTCCCCAAATCAACCACCACCACCGTCTATCTCCGTCACTACACCACCGCCAACGTCTATCTGCACGGCTACTTCATTCATTCATCAGAGATATCGATCGATCTAGAAGGATGGGGTTTGTACTCACAACCTTGATTTTCGCCGCTATCGGTATCATCGCGTCTCTTTGTGCCCGTATCTGCTGCAACAAAGGACCTTCTGCTAATCTGTAAGCTCTTAATTTCACAAAACTTTGTGTTAATTCTGGTTTCCTAATATGAGATGATGAAATCCCCTAAATTTAGATCGGATAGAATACAAATTACACATTTAAATGTTTGATTTCTGTAATATGTAGTTGTATTGGATTGGATTGCTGTATTTGCTGCTAAGAATTAAAATTTAATTTCGTTATTGATATCAGCAGCAGAAATATTATTATGTCTGATTAAATGCAATTGTCCTTTACCCTAAACCTAATACAAAGAGTAAATTACAAAGTTCGTCCTTTATGTATGTCTAATATATCAAAGTATGTCCTTTATCTTTAATAAGCTCAGAAAACATCCTTAATGTTTGAAAAACCAATCAGGTTATGTCCTTTACCCTAAACCTAGTTTGTTTTCCCAGTTAAATCAGGTCACGTGAGGAGCACATGAGGGTATATTGGTCATTTTACCCTAAATACTAGAAAAATTATAAAAAAATCAGATCTTCCTCTCTCCCTCTCTCTCTTTGAACGCATATCTTTATTTCATCATCATCTGCACACTCCTCAGCCAATTCATATCTAAACAAAACCACACACAAAATCAAAAACCCAAATCAAGATAAGTCTTTCTCATACACTCCATCTTACCTTGCACGATTCATCTTCAAAAACCCAAATCTGCACAGTCTCCAAACACCTCAACAGATCTAAACAAAACCACACACAAAAACTTCAAAAACACAAATCTGCACGATTCATATCTTAACAAAACCACACACAAAAATCAAAAACCCAAATCTGCACACTCTCCAAACACCTCAACAGATCCACACCTCGAACCAGAAGACGATTCATCTTCACCTTGCACGACTGGAGTACTTTTTCTATTCCATAAGACGATTCATCTTCATTTTTCCATACCATTGTTGTTTTCTCTCCGTCACTTCACCCCCAAAACTCGAACTCAAACCCGAACCTCCGTCACTTCACCCCCAACCTCTCCGTCTCCCCCAACCTTGACGGTGGTTGAGGTGGGAGTGTTGGTGAATGGTGGTTGCAGATGATAAGAGAGACTTCGGTGACGTCGGTGTTAATTAGGTCTTTAATTAGGGTTCGAGAACGGAGGATTTGAGAAGGAAGCGTGTTGAAGAAGAAATCGTCTGGTTGTTGGAGGAATTTGAGCTGCCAGTGTTGTTGAGCGGCAATTATGGAGGCTGGACAGCTGCCGAAGCTGCCGTTGTTTATGCGGGCGACGGTGGGCTCGTGGTGGGCGAATTCGTGGTGGATTTCGGGTTGGGTTATGAAGGATGGTTTGGGTTTTTTGGGGAGGTGGTTGTTGGTGTCGTCGTCTTTAGGGTTAGGGTTATCTTCATGGTTTTTGAGTTCACCCATTTTCGTTTGGTAGATAAAAGTTCTATAGAGAGAGAAAGAAGTATGTATGTATGTATGTATATGATATTAAGGTAAAGACCAATATACCCTCATGTGCTTCTCACGTGACCAGATTTAACTGGGAAAACAAACTAGGTTTAGGGTAAAGGACATAACCTGATTGGTTTTTCAAACATTAAGAATGTTTTCTGAGCTTATTAAAGATAAATGACATACTTTGATATATTAGACATACATAAAGGACGAACTTTGAAATTTACTCTATTACAAATGACACCCAATGACTTTGACCTCCATTTGTTTTAGCACTATTATTATTAACATTAAATAAACTTATGATGTATAAATGGCAAACTTTTTGTTTTAGCACTATTATTATTAACATTAAATAAACTTATGATGTATAAATGGCAAACTTAAATAAAGGGGTGTTAATGAAGTTTACTTTTCAAAATAAAAAATAAAAAAATAAAAGGGTGTGATAAATACACCCAAGATAAGGATTAATATACCCGAAAGTCAAATTTAGTAATGTTTAACTACTTTATTATATTATTTTATTATAGAGTCAAAAGTAATAATTATGTTTTATTATAAAGTCAAAAGTAATGATTATGTTTTTTTATGTTATTTTATTTTATAATACTTTTATTACTTTTTTATATTTTGTTATACTATTAATTAATATCAATATTAATAAATAAATAGTCAAGACACTTTATTATAAACACGAAACTGAAAAAGTTCATCATAAATAAATAAATAACGAGTCTCTAATAAAACAGTAAACATGCAAACATTAAAACAATTAATCACCTAGATCGACAAAACCACTTTCACGACGATAAAGTTGGGTATATAATTCTAGACGCCACCTATACATGGTCTCCCATCCAGCCGTAGACATGCTAATGTTGCGAAAATTCCAATAAGGCATGATTGTAGGCATTGGGTACCCTCCTTGTAATTCCACCATAACATAATGGTTCTCCTCATTTACTAGGTATTAGATTATCGGATACACTTTTGTTAAAACCGGCTGTCACGATAAGGCCAATAGAGATCAAGTAATACTACGCTTGCATAATTACACCTTTGACCCATAAAAAGTCCAAAACTTATTATAATATAACATTTCAAGGCCAGGTCCTTTCGTGTCATGTTCGTATTTACCTATTTCGTGTTCGTGTCTTAACAGGTAATGTCAGACATGATATGACCTGTTAAGACTTAAGACCCTTACATAATACATGTTAAGACATGTTAATGGCTAAATATCAAACATGTAGTAACAGGTAGTCTTAACATGTCGTGTTCGTGTCTTAAAAGGTTGCATGATACGTCGGTAAATTTTCCGTGTTTTAATAGGTCGTTTCGTGTAACCTGTTTACTATCAGGTTCGTGTTCGTGTTTGAAAAATATGACATGATAAGATTTGATTTCGTGTCGCGTCGCGTCGTGTTCGTGTCTTATCGTGTTTGGCTCTTATCAAGTCGGGTTGACACGATATGTCAGCTTTATGAATTGGTGTATAGACATTATTTCTAGTGAAAATGGATATGATCAGCTAATTCCACCGATGTAACGGTGATGATTCAATAGTCCATCACTGATCTAAATTTGTCATTTATTTTTCAAGAAGAAAAACAAAACAAAACAAAATATAACATTTCAAGTGATACTATTGTCAAGAAAAACTTAGGACGTGTTTATCCAAGATCCAAGATCTGCCTGCCCTATCTTTCGTTTCTGTTTTTCTGATTTCCCTAAATCAACCACCACCACCACCACCGTCTATCTCCGTCACTACACCACCGCCAACGTCTATCTGCACGGCGACTTCATTCATTCATCAGAGATATCGATCGATCGATCTAGAAGGATGGGGTTTGTACTCACAACCTTGATTTTCGCCGCTATCGGGATCATCGCGTCTCTTTGTGCCCGTATCTGCTGCAACAAAGGACCTTCTGCTAATCTGTAAGCTCTTAATTTCACAACTTTCTGTTAATTCTGGTTTCCTAATATGAGATGATGAAATCCCCTAAATTTAGATCGGATAGAATACAAATTACACATTCAAATGTTTGATTTCTGTAATATGTAGTTGTATTGAATTGGATTGCTGGATTTGCTGCTAAGAATTAAAATTTAATTTCGTTATTGATATCAACAGCAGAAATATTATTATGTCTGATTAAATGCAATTGTTGTACCCTGATTAACATTAATGGCATGAGGCGCGCTCATCGGGAGCGCCCCTTATTCGTGTGCTGATTTTGTGATATATCGGTTATCGGTACCCTGGTGAAATATCGGTGCAAAATATCGGTCAGAATATCTGTACCGATATTATCGGTGATATTGACTAATATATCACTGATTTTCTCGATATCTGTACCTTTCTTCTAAGTTCTAGCATTCGTCTTTCAATTATTAGTGTTTTTAGTCTTAATTGTTAGTGTTAAATGATAGTGTGATAAGTCTTAATCAATTCCAACTTGCTACAATTGTTTATGTTTTGCAAGTTTCAAAAGGTTAATTTGTTAATGGTAGGAGAGTATACTAAATTGTTAATGTTAAATCGCTATAAATAAATTCAGCATGATATTATAATTACCAATATCCACCGAGATTACCGATATCTCAAATATTGGTCTTGATCGATACGACGATATCCGATTTTTTTACCGCATTAACTACTTAGGCGTCAGGAGGTTATACATAATAGAGGTTATCTATGTACAATCATATATAGAGGTTCTTTACCCAAAAAAAATCATATATAGAGGTTATATATATCTAAGTTTTGGTTACTTGATGATAAAAACCTATGATAAATATAAAAAAAAGTTATATAAACCTTGCGTCTCACATACGTTTTGTGTACGCCTCCACCTTCTGCCTCACACCTCGGCTCTGGGACCCTATCATTTTAAAACCAAGCGTCCATAATAGGTTTCTTTGGCAACAGCTAACTGCTAACTTAGGTTTCTTGTTTTTGATGTAGATCGAAACATGTTCCTTTTTCATAATGTTGGGATAAGATGAGTATTTTTGGCTAATATGTATGACATGCTCTTTTAGAGTGTCTTGCGAATCATAACTCTCTTTGTTCACTTATACATGTTAATGTTATTTGACTATCATGAGATATTTTATTACTTATTCTTTATGGTGCAGCTTCCACCTCACTCTGGTGATCACTGCAACCGTATGCTGTTGGCTGATGTAAGTTTGACACCTTCATTCTTAGTTAAAGTTTATTTATGTTGATTAAAAAGTATTTATAGTGTATTAGAGATAAACAAAATAGAACATAACCCATTTGGCTCGTTAGAGATAAACATTACCCAAACAGACAGTCTAATAGATCTATTTATAGGTTGAAACAGGCCCGTTTGACTGAAGTTGATATATGTTGGTTTTGTTTTGTGCAGGTGGGCAATTGTATATCTGGCCCAGATGAATCCTCTCATCGTCCCAATTTTGAGCGAAGAAGGCGAATAAGGTTATTTTTGTGAAAAATAAGATATTAAATTTGTTTGCTCTCTCTCATTTGTGAATCAAGGACTGAAAGAAACAACAAAGGTTTGTAAACCTCCTAGGTTTGTTCCTGGGATGAATTTGATTGATGTCAAATCCATGTGTGTTGGACAGTGACTGAAGGCTTATGTGATGTAATAAATGACCAATTCAAAGGTTAGATTCTTATCTGGCTGGCTAGGGAGAATGTACAACCTTTATTGCACGAGTAACAACTAACAAGGCACTATAACGACTTTAGTTTAAAAAAACGAACGTGGACCGGTAACTGGTCACTTCAAAGAGTGGTGGCTGTTTAAATATGATTAGCCAAACCAATTAGGTAGCTAGGTTTCGATCTAACTGGATAATCTTCTTTCTTCTTGGGTTAATTTTCTTTTGTACTTATTGGTCCACACTACCATTTCACCATCACCCTTCTCTTTTTATTTTTATTGGGTTAATTTTCTTTTGTGGTTATTGGTCCATACCACTGCTTCACCATCACCATTCTCATTATTAATTTTAGGAAGGGTTATTTGATTTTATCATCTCAACTATTGGTCATTGGCCACTGCAACTCTCAACTAACACTTTGACGTTTGACACTCCAAACTTAATATTTAGTGTGTTCTGACACCCCGTCGTTAACCAAACATTAACTCAGTTTTTTATCCTAATTTTTGATGATCTAGCTTGTTTTTTATGAGGTGTTATGGTGAGTTGGACAATTATTTTTTTAAAAAGTCTATCTATCATTATACAAAAGCCAATAAATTAAATTATCCCCAAATCAAGTAACCCTTATCATTATACAAAATCAAATCATCATCTTCATCTTCCCAAACACCATTTAAATCTGCCGCTTACTTCAATCAAGTTACAACATATCCTTTTGACAAATCACTCGTAACAAACAAGATGCATACAACTAACAAAATCGGTCAAGTAGTAACTCAACACAAGCCCAAGTGTTCTTTTTTCCAGCCCACAAACTACTTCTGTGACCAATCACATTCCATTCATTGTTGTTTTGTAAGCTACTAGTTGATTGATGCCCCGCCCGCGTTGCGGGGCGATGGCCAAATAATGAGCGAGTGTTAGGCAGCTCATTGACATGAAAAACAATTAAATCGAGTCAACCAATTAAAACAAAACACTTTTATAGTTTTGATTAAAAAAAACTAAAACAATGGCAAAATTGTAATTTTTAACTGAGGGAAAGTTGTATTTTTTGACTGGGGTAAAATCGTAATTTGCCAAAAGCTTAAGTGATGGCAGTACTGTAAATTTGAACCGTGGGCAAAATTGTAAATTTTCACAGGGGCAAATTCGTAATTTTGAACTTAGGGTAACAGCGTAATATAAATTTGAACTAAGGGCACAATCGTAATTTTAAGCTGGAGGCAAAACCACAACTTTATTTTGAACCGAGGGCAAAATCGTAATTTTGAGTTGGGGGCAAAAACATAATTTTATTTTGAACTGGGGAAAAAACGTAATTTTGAACTGAGGGCGAAATCATAATTTTTTAAACGGGAAAAAATAACATTTTTTAACAGAGAGCAAAATCATAATTTTTAGCTGGGGGCAAAAACAAAATTTTATTTTGAACTGGGGGCGAAAAGGTAATTCTGAGCTGAGGGCAAAACCACAATTTTATTTTGAATCGAGGGAAAATCGAAATTTTGAGCTGGGGACAAAAGCGTACTTTTATTTTGAGCTGGAGGCAAAACCGTAATTTTAAAGAGGGGCAAAACCGTAATTTCAAAATGGATATAAAATATTAAACTGGTTGGTACAATGGGGGAGTACCAGGCAAAATCGTAATTTTGAGTTGAGGGCAAAATCGTAATTTTGAGATGGGAACAAAAGCGTAATTTTATTTTGAGCTAGGGGCAAAACAGTTATTTTAAACAGGAGCAAAAGCGTAATTTTAAAATAAATATAAAATATTAAACTTGTTGGTCCAATGGGGGAGTGTCAGGCAGCTGTCTGGCACTATTCACCCATTTGGTAAATGTATGTATGGGAAATGTGTTAATTTGCTTTGATATATTTTTTTTATAACAGCAATTTTTAGAATTTCCTAAGTTAAATAAATTACAACCTGCATTCTACAATATTTGAACTTATAACATAAAAGTATTATCAAAACCCTTTATTAATTAATGATCATATATTAATAAATTTGTAGTTTATTTTAGGGAAAATGGCACAGAATAGTAACTAAGTTTTAAAAGTGTTCTAATCAGATAACTTAGCATTCAAATCGAGCCATATCCTTTTTTCTATATGTCAAGAAAAAAATAGAGCATAAGATGTTAGGGTCGGATTATTTTAATATATGAAATTATATTTATTAAAAATAAACACACTTTGATTACATTAAAAAATTAAAAAACAAGTTACAATTCATGTCACTCGACGTTAGCATCAAATAAAAAGGAAAAAGAAAAAAAATATCCACAACACCACAGTTACCTATAAAATAGATGAAAAAACTTTTAATTGTAATGAAAAATGATTGTTGAGTGAACTGATTGGAATACTTTTGACAATTGAGTGATCTAATTGGAACACTTTTAAAACTTGGTTACTATTCTACAAAGTTACCCCTTTATTTTATCGTAAACAAACAATCTTTTTAGTTTTTAAACATTATCCTATATATTAAAAAACAAAGCTAATGAATAGTTTCGTTAATTAACAAATTTCACGTCTAAAACAAGATAAAAGTCACAACGGCACTCAAATATAAACAAAAAAAAAACAGTCAAAACACTTAAAAAACCTATACTCAAAACACAAAAAAAAATCAGTTAAAACTAGGGATGAGCTCGATACCAACCTCAATCAAATAGTATAAAACATGTTTTCTAACACGGTGTATAGTGGAATAACTAAAACGCGCAAAAGTTACTATCACGTAGACAATAGGGTAATAACTAAACTATACATTCACAATGACATAGTGATTTAACTAAAATTCAGCCATTTGCAAATCATTAATTTTTATTTGATTAGTAGGGTGAGAGTTGGCTACAAAGTCCATTATTCCTACAAAGTGTAAAAAGTCATAAAACACCATAATGTCAACCATAAAACACACTCAAAACCCACAAATAACAAAGTATAGATTACTAAAACGCTATATTTGTGGGTTTTGTGTTGTGTTTTGGATGATAAGGTTTCGATTATCGAATGACTAACATTAGTGTGTTTTATGTTGATTATGATGTTGTGTTTTATATTCATAGTTTCTACGATGGAGTGTTTGGAGTTTTTATGGACTGTTAGGGTTTGGATATTGTGTTTTTGTGATCTTCACTTTGTTATTTGTGGGTTTTAAGTGTGTTTTATGACTGAAATTGTGGTGTTTTATGACTTTGTACACTTTGTAGGAAAAATAGACTTTGTAGCCGAACCCCACCCTTGATTAGTAATATTCTTTTAATTAAAAATACTAACTTTTAAAACCACCACAACTGTAAAATTAAATAAAAAAAATGCAAGTTACAAAATAAAGCTAAAAAACTACTAAATAAATTACATTTATTAATCATCATCCTCGTCATCATTGTCATCATGACGACTATACCATATATATTCTGTCAAGTTCGCCCGTAGATTACCATGCGTCTCCGAATTGTGTATTTTCATTGTACTGGTAATGAAGTCGCAAGTTGCATGTCCTCTTCATGCGCCGTTGGCTACTTCCCTCGATCCATGCGCCAAACCAAAGGTCAATTGGGCTTCATGCCTATTATTCAGTCCCCCCCCCCCCCACCTTTGGTGCCCCAAGATGGCGGGCCGAAACGGTTTTTGGCGCCCCTCGCTGCTAACTTTCCGTGGGTAGCTAACCCACGGTCTAATTGAGAATGTGACAAGGAAATATAAGCAACTAAAACTTTTACAGGACATCACACAAATTACAAAAATATGTTTCATTTAAACCGGACTAACTGGTTGCTTAAATTGTTAGTAAGTAACTAGCCATTATTCACATTCGCAAAGAAAGATTAAATGAGTCGATTCGAAACGTTACACGATTTTAAATGAGTCCGACTGGACACAATATGAATAAATATTCAAGTCGTGTTAATATTGAACCACTTAATCCACCAACCTGCTAACCTAAGATCCTTACAACTGAATTTATATAATTGGTTGGTTGGTCTCATGCTAAATGATATCATCATTTACTAGTTTTATCAGTTGACTTCAAGGCTAAAGTGACTAGTGACAGTATAACTGTACAACCACATAGATACAATCGTGGAAATGAATGATGACGTGTATTATCACAAAGGTGGATATGCGTAGTGTCATTTTTGACCTAGAAAACCCTATTAGATTTTAATATTTAAATTTAAGCATCCAACCAATGTTTAAAAACCGGTTTTTAAATTAAACCGAATTAGGCTATAAATGGTTCAACCGGTTGAACCAGGTTGTACCGAGCGGTTTAACCGGGTTGACTACCTAACTCTATAATTTCATAAATTACAACATCAACTCAAAAGTTAATCCAAAAATGCATTATTATATGTTAAAAGATGATCCAAAAGTAAATATATAATAAAAAAATTATCTAAAAGATAATCGAAAATCATTCAATTTTCCAACAAACTCTTTTAAATAAAAGTGTACGATATGTTTAAACCATTTGAGTGTTGAATACATCAAGCTCAAGATCGCATAAAATATAAAATTCACTATTATCGCCATCCTCATCAACTAGAGGATAACTATTTTCGTTTCATAAAATATTAAATAAGAACTTTTAGTTACGAATAATCATAATATATAAAATTTATGTAAGATAAGTAACATATATAATAAAAATAAGTAACAACCCAAACTAAAATCACTAGTACAAAAGTGACCATTAGACGCGGTTAAAATAGTTTTTAGTCGCGGTTTTGAACCCCGACTTAAAATGCCGTGGCTAAAAATGTATTGTTTATCAGACGCGGTTTGATAAACCCCGTCTTAAAATACACCACCGCGACTTAAAAATTGTTACTACTTTTTGGAAAATGGTTTTAGTCGGTGTTTTAAACCGTGACTTAAAATCACTTTATAATTTTATATCAGCTTTTAGTCGGTGTTAGAGGAACCGCGACTTATAAGCAATTATGTAAAAAAATATGCAATTAAATTTTAAACAAATAAAAATAATAATTTGTAGTAAAAAATAAAAAAAATGCAGTCCAAATTTCAAACAATCAATTCATATATATATTCAACATAATAAGCTGAACATACTCAAATCGACCCAATACACATTCAACCCGAAAGTTTACACGGGTAAAATAACAGTCATTACTTATCTATTCAAAACTATATTACTATCCATAAAAAAAACTACAATTAAACCAAGAAACACCTAGCCCGTTAAAAAAAGGCATCTCCTTCCTTGTCTTTTCTATTTCTTCATTCGTAGCCTACTTCGTGTCTGCACCAAGTTTCGTCGGTGGCCGTCAATATCTTTAACATAGCTTTAAGCTCAACTCTTTTTTTCTTGCATGTTCCTCTTCAATCTCTTTTCACATTTCATGATATATAATGAACACGGCATCAACTATCAACAAGACAAACAAAAAACGACTAAGTGAAATTTCTGTTTTGGAAGTAGTAAAAAAGCAAGTTAGTTATGAATCTATACATAACCAAAGCTTAAAATGTAACTAGTAGTTAAATGGTATGGGGAAGTTTATAATCTGTAGTTGACCAAATTGTTGCAGCCAAATAGCAACTGCATGAGACAATGGAACCATGAGGCATTAGCATAGATTTCCTTATAAATATTTCATCAAAAAGAAGAAAAATACCTGTTACCAAGATTATGTGATGTTAAATAATTAAGATGTACATCATATAAAAATATATATATATATAAAAATCTTCCCAAATCAATCAAAATGCGGGCTTACATGGAGCACTGGATGGCATCATGAACAGTGTTTGAAGGCAGAAACTCGTCAACTGCAACCTCTTTGTTCTCATTCTTCTTATCTTATTTCATTTGTCAAGAAAATTTTATTTTGTAAAACAGAAATAATTAAATAAATATTCTAAAATTAAAAGGATACAATCCTCAAAGAATCATCGGATCTCAGCCAAACGATGAGGAGGTAGCTAGCTTATATCAGTGTAGTGGCGGTACTTTGGATCATCAGCACATACTGCAATAATCTTGTCATCTTTTTCTCCCTCAATCCAAAAACATGATTTTTTTATAAAAAAAATCATAATTGACAAATATTTAACTGTTATGATGACGATGGTAGATGCACCTGATCAATCATAGGCATTAGTCCAATGGCCCTGTCTCTAAGAAAACATCCAGGTAGCACAGGTTCCTGCAACGCACAAGTTTTAGGAGATGTTCTGATTAAAGTGATCAAAATAATAATAGAGATAATGTATAAGGGTCAACCTGACTATACAAGTTTTTCCATGAAAAATAAAACATGTATAAATACCTGCATAAGGACTAGTACGTCCATCGGGTCATTATCTTCACATAGCGTACGAGGAATGAATCCATAGTTATGAGGGTAGACCACAGATGAATACAAGATGCGATCAACCTGCTCATAAAAAGAATGAAAAGGTCAGAATCTGAAATTACCGCCATTTGTTCAATCTCTTCTAACACAGCCAAACAAAGGGAAGTTATTTATTTTAATAGTGATTATTGTAGTTTTTTTTTTTTTTTTTACATTTCTCTATATACACTCGTTTTTGATGTCTGAAAAAACAAACTGGAAAGGTAATTAGTAATATACATGATGCTTGGTGTGCCAATTTAGACACGCCTATGTTTGATCATTAACATGTCAAAGAACTAAACAGTGTCTTCTAAGGAAACATGTTAAAAGTCACCAAAGGTGTATTTTTCATGCTTTAAATTCTCTTAATCATATTATCCTAAAAACAATTGGTTATCATTAAAATAACAAAATTTTGTTAAAAAATGTAATATATATATGGAAATAACGTGGTTTAAAATCCAGACAACAGTTGACAAGTTCACAATTGGAATTCCTGCAACATGTAATGCTCCTGAATCTGTCACGACTGTATCAGATAAACAAAACCCAAAATCCAAATCGATCCCTTCATAGGTAAATGTTAGTATAAAATTTAATACATTTCAACGTTGCAAGCTTAAATGAATTCACCCACTCGAGAACGCTAACAAAACCTAAATCAGTAGAGACAAAAAATCCATTCAAACAACAGGGGGCGGGAGTACGCGCAAAATTAAATGCTGATATAGAATATATATAACAATATGGACAAGGTTTTAAATTCAAATATATCAACAACAGATGCTAATAGAACATTTAGATAATAAAATCATCTTGAAACTAAAATTAGCAAGCTCTTAGAATAAGTATCAAGTGTTCTCAACTAATAAGTAGTGTGTCGAGTCCAGTTGACACAGGAACAGAGCATATCAATTTCAATGTCAATTTTACACCTCACAATATAAAAAACACTTTCCCTAAATCACATAATGTTTACTTCGTTAAATGACCAGTCCCAACCTCCTTCAAATTCCCACACATTCCATCTTACCTAACCTCCTTCACCACAAACTCCTTTCCATTATCCAATTTCTTATTCGTACACACCGCATCCTCATCAACATCATCACCCTCATCCTCACCATCAATCATCATCATCATCATCATCATCATCACCTACGCTAGGATTAACAACAATCCCATCGCTCCACCTAACACTTCTACCAGTTGGAAGCTTACTAGGCGAATCACAATTAGGTATAGGTTTAACAACACAATTAGAAACAGAATCACAACGTTCATGATCAGCAGATTTAGGTCGAACAATCATGTAATCTATATGTATAAATCACGTAACAACGATTGATTCAACAATACTAGACGATTATTGCACACACAGACAGTTATGCATTCAATCGCGTAATATATACATATAAATCGTGATTAATCTACAAACCTTTGCAGAAACAGATCTTGATTCCTTGCGAAATCAAACAAGTACAAGAGTTCCGTGATGGAGTTGAATTGCCATACGAGCGATTGATCTGCAGCGGATTGTTCTTCGATTAAGTAGCGAATTGATCTTCGATTGAGTAACAGATTGAGCTCGATTGAGCGTAGTGATTGAGTAGCCGATTGTTCTTCAATTGAGCGTATTGGATGTGAAGTGGAGATTGAGCAAAAGTGACCATGGGGAGGGAGGGAAAAACCCCGCCTTTTCTGATAAAACCTTAGCCATTGATCACACTCAATATCAACGGCCAGTATTAACCCAGCCACAAACACACGGATCCAAGTTCATTAATACAAAAAATTTAAAAAAATCACACAAACATTTATAACAAAAACATACAACTTCATTAATATTTATAAAATTACATAAACCTAAAAATTACAAAATAAGAAACCTAAAGCGTTAAATAAATTTCAAAAAGGTCGATCTTGTCGAACGCCTTTTTTTCCTTGCCGCGAAACTCTATGTTCGCCACCGCCACCCGGTCCTCGTGGCTTAACTCGCCCCCGGGAACGGCTTCGTAGTAAGCCTTGAAACGCTCGAGCTTGGGACGTAGCTCGCGCCATTTATGTTGGCACGCGTTGACGTTGTGGCGGTCGTTACCGACGTTTAGTCGGTAGGCCGCAAAAGCTTCCGGCCAATATTTTGTTTGGCCCGGTGGCCGCCCCTTCATAGCGTCAACGACGCTTGTGACTAGGGCAAGTTCTTCTTCGTGGGTCCAGGATGCCATAGCGGGTTCGTGGGATGTTGGGGTTGGGGTGACCGGTTGGGGCAGCGGGGGGGATAGCGAATGTTTGGGATGGACCACGGTGGGGTTTGGGATGGACCACATGGTTGGGGTTTGGGGTTATTTATAGGGGATGTTGGGGTTGGGGTGATCGGTTGGGGTGACCGCTTGGCCAAGCCAACGGTTTGAATTTAAAAATTCAAAACTTTTGGGATGGACCGCTATGACGTGGCGGGTGAGCCAATGAGATTCAACCAACTAGGATGGCCATACCGCCCCACGCCCGGCTTGAAACCCAAGCCCCAAGGGCCACGCCCAAACCCAAGCCCACCCGAGATGGTGGCTTGGGCGTTTTCCCCTACGCACGCCCAAACTCCCGCCCCATACCCCGCAGTCTAAAATAACATTGATATTTCATGAAGTATAACTAAATTTCAAATCTGAAAGAAGATGTTCAGCAGATTATCGGTTACATAAACCCTAGAATTTAAGATGCTTTGTTAATAGATTATTGGATGAGGATTTTTACCTGGAAGGAGATGATCAGCAAGAAACTTGTTTGGATTTGGGATGATGAAGCGGCTGAAGATTTGGGTTTTTGAGAGGGAATTGGGAATTTGGTGTGTAGAATTTTGAGAGGGATTTGGGATGATGAAGCGTAGGGTTTGGGTTTTTGAGAGGGAATTTTGGGGGATAAAACTTTTTGATAAGTTTTTAGATGGCGCCATGATAAATTGGTGATTAAATTAATTAAAAATTAAACGATGACACACAACAATGACACACATATTGATGATACACAACGATGACACATACGTTTTGTTTAACTATTAAAAGTTAAAAGATGACACAAAATCATGACACACATATTTTAATGTGTTTTATTTTTTTGAAAATGACATTTAAACGATGACACACAAGAATAAGTGTCATAAAACATTCAAATTTTACCAATGATGACATTTTTTCTATGACACAAGCGTTTGTGTGTCATAAATTTAATGTGTGTCATTGTTCTTGTGTCATTAAAGGTATTTTTTCTAGTAGTGTAGGAAGCATGCCTTTTATCTCTATCCATATCATACTTAGAAAATTCAAATAATATATATATCTCCATTGTATCATACTTAAAAGGGGTTTTATAATTATATTTTAAGTCAGGGTTTGTAAACACTGTCTAAAGCTATGTAAGCGTATTTTAAGTCGGGGTTCGTATCAAAAGACACGAATTTTATTAGTGTTCAATTATATTTTAAGTTAGGGTTTGTAAACACCGTCTAAAGTTATGTAAGCATATTTTAAGTCGGGGTTCATATCAAAAGACACGAATTTTATTAGTGTTTAAAGGATATTTCGTTAGTATCCTGATGTGATGAGATTGTGTGTGTGTATATTTAGACGGGGTTATGTGCATTACCGCGTCTAAAAACAAAATTGAACCCCGTCTAATGGTTACTTGTGTACTAGTGAATAACACTGGGTTGTTACCGGTATTACGTTTCAAACCGGTATACCGGATTTTACCGTCGGTACAAACCTTATGCCGTTTCACTTATTTACCGGGGTGTTTCGTACCGGATTTACATTTGGAAACAGTAATACCAGAATAACCGGCCGGTATTAACCGGTTTTTAAAACATTGCATCCAACAATAAAAAACCGGTTAGATTTTAATATTTAAATTTAAGCATCCAACAATAAAAAACCTTGCATCTTGTTACTATGTTACCCTTTTTGTGTTTATTATCTTTATATAGGGCAAGGTGTCGAAAAATTATTGGTATTTGTGATAATTTCCATCTAGAGATGTAAAAAAAAACTGATTACGCAACCGAAACCGGTTATTTTCAAAACCAGTGTTTTTGTAACCGGTTCGGTTACTAACCAGTTTGACCGGTTATATATCGGTTGTAGTTTTTGTATTTGAAATCGGTTTAGAAACCGATTGTATAAAAAACCGGTTGAAAAAACGATTTAAATAAAAAACGGTTATGAAACTGGTTAACCGGTAACGACACAATAAAAACCGGATAAAAAACCCGGCTAAAACCGGTTAAAGGCGCCAGCTATGCAAAAACGGTCATATGACCGTTGGGACCAAATTATAGCCATTTTTTCTAGAATTCATCTCCACGTATTATAAAAGGGTGGTGGGTGTTTTGGTTCAATCACTCCATTCTCTAATCTCCTAAAACTCTTAAAAACCCTCACTTTCTTATTTGATAATTCTTAAAAAAGCATGGCAAGCTCTAGTGCTCATGATTCGGTCAATGTTGCGAGTCTACAACCGACACGGTGGTTCGTGTTATTCCAACGAAGCGCAACCCCGAAGTTTGGTCACATTTCGATTTGTACGAGATGGCTAACGGGGCCAAAAAAGCGTGTTGTCATCAGTGTCATGGTTTTTAAGCCATAGGGGCAAACACTACCTTGAAACAACACATCGACAAACCGTTTTGCAAGTCGTTGAAACAACAACCCGCTAGTGGTCAAGCTTCCATGGCAAGTGAAGACGCTAGTTTCTTCGCCTACAATTTGGATATGACTAGGGTGGAAATGGCGAAGTTTGTAATCCAAGAAAGTTTGTCGTTCAACCATTTCGACAACCAACGCTACACAAAGATGGTTCAAAGAACTCTCCAACCACGATATACCCATGTAAGTCGTGCTACTCTTAGGTGGGATTGTTTAAGATTGTGGAAAATGTTAAACTAGAATTAATTTCTTATTTTGAAAAATTAGAAACCGGTGTTAACTTGACTAGCAACGTTTGGTCCGCATCGCACGGTTCACCCGACTCGTATATTTGTGTCACCGCCCATTGGATTGAACTGGCGACGTGGCAAATGATGAAACGCACGATTTTGTTTAAACTTTTGATTACCCTCACACCGGTGAAGCTATATATAAAGCAATCGACAAATGAATTACAACATACAAATTGGAAAAAAAAAAGTTTTTTTTCAATATCTTTTGATAACGCCTCAAACAATACGCTTTCGGTAACGCATTTAAGATTAAAGTACAATCTGATTTGTGAGGGTATTTTTTTCCATAGTCGATGTGTTGCACACATCATAAATTTGGCCGTTCAAGATGGTTTAAAGGTTATTGAACCTATAACACCCTAATTCGTACTTGACTAAAGTCGCAGCGGAAATTCGTACCATAAAAATTTCTTTCGTTACAAATACCTTGACGCACTTATATTCATTTTTAAGGTTAATTCTTTTACAATAAATACATTTATTATTCTCATTTACAATAAGAAAACATAACCTAGTTACGTACTCAACACTCCCGTACAATCTATCTTGTGACTCGATCTTCGATCGCTCCTCTTCAATATAATAATCTGGCTCGAACAACCTGCACTCACCAAATACATACAAGTCATTAATATGTTATCAATATAAACGATACTTAGCCTTGGATTATTTCCGTTCCATTATTCCTTTACATTAAACGTTCCCTCTTTGTACCTCACCTCTGGTGAGTCTTCGATACTGTACCTGCATTACAGCTAAAACTCCAGGTACACGAATAACAACGTAAAACTTAATCATACTGAATGACTTGCATACATACCTAAACTTCATACGCATTACTCTCATACATACATACGTACACCCATGCATACATACCTGCTTGTATACCTACTCATACACATACATGCCAACTTACATACATACCTTCATATATATATATGCCCTTTAATATACTTACCTACATACATACATTCACATATACTTACTTACACACATTAAACATACACACGTGTATACCTACATACATACACCCTGCTTGCATACATGCCCACTTTACATACCAATAAACATACAACTCATAAACGCAAGTTAGATCAGTTATACGTAGCTTTAAACGTATTTAAACGGTTTCGCAATACATATAACATCAAAAAAACAATTTTTCAAAGTCTGGACCCGTCGCGTGACGCGACGCCCCACTTTTTCCAGAACGTTTGCAGCTGACTGCTGCATTTGCCCAGCTCCGATTTCGATCGAAATTATAACTTCAACGCTTAATAACTTTTGATCTAGATGTCCGTTTAACGTGATTCTTTTTCCTACACGTTCGCAATTTGATTCCCCATCACATGGAATGAAAATCCCATACTTGGACTACCGAAATTTATGACTTTTAAGCCTTCGGCTTATTACCCTTATACCCAAATTTTGACCCGTTCATGCATTTATCAACCTAACTTGTTCGTTTGACCTTAATTTCATACAAACCTTGTAATTTCGAGTTTATCCATCATATAAGGTTTAATTCCCGGATTTCTTACCTCTTCATATCTTATTATCGTTCAAAAGCTTATTTTGACCCGTTAAGGTAACCGCGTATTTTAAAGCATTTGACTCTCAAGATCATACTTTTCGCTTTCATATTGTCCTAAATATTCGCTTGATCAAATGATTTGTTCCAAACATCTTTTAAAGGTCATTTGCCCGATATACCCATCAAGGGCGTTTTAGTCAACTTTAATCCCATCATTTACGACGTAAGACTTTAGCACATATTTAACCTCAAACATCCTGTTTAATTAAATTAAAACACTATATTACTTAAACAAACTAAGAAGTGATTACGGAAATCACTTACCTTATGCGTCCGTGCTCGTATCCGATTCCTTGCCTCTTCTTGACCCGTTAACACCTCATGCTTGAGCCCGTCTCGACGTGATTCCTATACTATCATTTCATCGAAATCACGCTCTTATTAGCATACTCATTTGTACATGTTAACAATCATAACAATCACATATTTCACACTTAACTTTCATTAGTCATTTCTAACAAACATAACTCATATAATCATGTCCATGTACGTTTAAACTCATGTAACTCATCATGTCATTACATTTAACGCGGATTGCTATAACATGTATCATACGACTTCCTATAATCCTACCTTTACGACAACGAGTCATATCATGTTTCTTATACTTAGTTGACTTTCAAGAGTCAACTGTTACTCATATTTAACTATCGACTTATCATCATATACTCGTAACGTCATAATCGACTATACGGACGACACTATATACCTTTCATCATACATTTGACGTGCATACAACTTCCTAAGCACAGTGTACAACTAATTCATGCATAATCTTCTAAGTTCATACATAATTCATCAAATCCTACTCCTAGTCAACACATATCATTCACATATAAACATCAAACATATCACCACCACATTTCTTTCAATTCATCTCATAAGAATTCCTCATATCCATCATAATTCATTAACAATCAATAAGAATTGAACATTGATGATCATTCAAGTCATAATCCTTACCAAAACAAGTGGGTTTCACCTCTAATCATCAAATTAACACAAACCATACATAACCTATGTTCTATATGATGATTCTAACCCTTATACATGATCAATTTCACATTAACTTACGGATTAGAACATAACCCACTTCACACATGATCACCAATCTTTGATTTAAGACATACCTTACGATCCCCTTGTGAAGGTGATCACTAATTCATGTTCGGTTGTGAATTTGGGCCTTGATTCATTCTTCAATTTGAAGCTTTTGAAGAACTAGGGTTTTGGGGCTCTTGAGAGCCCCTGCTCGATCCATCCAGAACACACACGAAGATGTGTGTGTGTGTGTGTGTGTGTGTGTGATCTTTTTCTTTTAATTACTTAGCTTTCATTTGTTCCACTTTAGCCCCTCGGGTTTGCCTTTAAAACATAACTGACATTACCTTCATCATTTAATACTTTTGACCAAACCCTTAACTAGGTTAAATAGCCTAGTTATTTATTTCATGATGTGTCATATAAGAACACACGACAAATATTAACATTCGGATTTTGGGGCGTTACAAGTCTACCACCCTTAAATGAGGTTTCGTCCCCGAAACCTTTCTTACCTCTATTTAACACTAATTAATTCTTCTTTACGTCCATCAACACTACCGCTAGTCCATCACAACGACTATCTTCTTTCTTAAAGAACCCGTTCCGGAGTTCTGATTAGTGTCGCTTTCACTATTAACGCTAATTCCTAACACCCTTCATAGCTAATGGTTCATTCATCATTCTAATACTCGTATATCATATGCATTATATATCTTTTTATTTACTTGAAACCATTCCAACATCCCATTACTAACATTCCCATTTGTTTATTTCAATCATTCATAATGTTTTTATCGACTATACGATCTTGCATCGAAATTTGTATATACTCAGATATGTTTAACTCTAACTAATACATCATAGTAATGGGTAACTATACATTATCGATTCATAAACTATTCAAACAATTGACTTTTTCCAAACAAGTCCATACTTTCCTGATCATATTTTCATATGTCATTTTCATTTCCTTGACCTGTCAATAACGGGTCAATACACATACTCTTCCAACCTTTAATATGATCCGTTCCACTTTAGCCCCTCGGGTTTGCCTTTAAAACATAACTGACACTACCTTCATCATTTAATACTTTTGACCAAACCCTTAACTAGGTTAAATAGCCTAGTTATTTATTTCATGATGTGTTATATAAGAACACACGACAAATATTAACATTCGGATTTTGGGGCGTTACAGAACCACAAAAAGAAGCTTTCAAAAAAATGTTACGTCATATATATAGTCATACATAAAGACATTCAAAATATATTAAAATGTGTAAGGAAGCGGGTCGAATATGCTTAGGACCCAATTGGGGCATTGCTCATAAATGGAACTCGACTTGCACCATGTTTGAAAAAGCTATTTTGCAAAAAGAAAGTTTAATAGAATTTCATAACATTTTGTTGAATCGTGGAAAGGTTTCGCCTTACCACTCATTGAATTGGGGTATTATTGAAACGGTTACACAATTGCTTCAAGTTTTCAAAACATCAACAAAGACTTTATCGGGGATTTACTATCCAACAAGTTCATTGGTACTTTACAATTTGTTTAAAATGTGTTTAAAATTAAACGAGTTGTCGGGGAGAGGTAGACCATATTGTGATATGGTAGATACGCTGAAGGAAAAACTAAGAAAATATTTTAAAGAACTACCCGCGGTTGTCACTTGTGCCGCCGCTCTAAACCCTTGCTTTAATATTTTTGAAACCGGGTCTTTGATTGAAAAAATTGCAAATGAGTTGAATTTAAACACCGTAGAAGAACCAAACTCTGGTGAAGCCACAAAAATTCGTTTTAATGAACAACTTTCAAAAATGTTTGATGTTTATGTAACAAAATATGGTCAAAACTCGTCACACATTCACGAGTCAATGAGAAATGCCGCTTTCGGCCAAGGTTCAAGTATGGAAGATCAAGATTTGTATGTTTATACCCAATTGTTTGATGAGTCGAGTCAAATGCAACGTGGTAACACTAGTAGTAGCGAAGTCGGTGGGTGGGTCAAACTTTCTACGATCGATGACTTCACAAGAATTTAAAAATTTTGATTTGTTGGCTTGGTGGAAAAGTAAGGAAGACCAATTTCCGATCTTAGCCACAATGGCCCGAGATTTACTAACGGTCCAAGCTTCCACGGTAGCTTTGGAAAATGCTTTTTCTATAAGTGGTAGGGTGATTTTGATAAGGAGGACTCGACTAACACCAAAGGCGGTTGAGATGTCGATTTGCTTGAAAGATTACTTGGATGCGGCGGAGAGATGTCAACACATACGCTCACACGAGGGAGAATTAGATTACGAAGCCGAAGTGTATGAGGATGAGGTTGAAGCCGAATGACAACCCCAATGACCAGCGAAGAAGCCGAACTAGATGCATTCCTATGCAATAATTCGAGTTCGGGTTCGGGCGAAGAAGATTAAACGCGGCTCAAGATATATTACTATTGTCGTCCCACTAAAAAATATATATTAGTGTGGACCTTCTTGCGGATTAATATTTGAAGTTTATGTATTTTCATTGTTACGCTTTAGCGTTCGTATTTCCGTATGTTATGTAAAACCGTATGTTCGAAGACTTAATGATATTATGTTTTAACTTTTTATACTATTGTTATGCTTTTCTATAAAAAACTGCATTTAATTAAAAAAAACAGCAAAAACTGCATTCTGATGTTGTTTCTGCAGAACCAGTTTTTTTTTCGGTTTTCAATTCGGAGGACTGGTTGTATATTTTATGCTTTGAAACCGGTTAAAAACCGGAACCGGTTTTTTAATAACCGGTTTTTAATTAGCCCAAAAATAACCGGTTAGGTTATTAATCGTAACCGGTTTTCAGAAAAAAAACCGATTTGTACACCTCTATTTCCATCGAGCATTATTTTTATTTTATAATCGGTAAAATGTATTTATTTATATGTATAAGATACAACTTTTAAACCTCTTTCACTCTTTGACAATTTTACACGCCATGCTCTTACTATTACGTGGCATATAATATTGACATATATACGTAACATGACACGTCGTTTTAATTATCACGATGTTACTAATATTATGCCTATATCTTCTTACCCTTATTTTTTTTGTTCATCTCTTATTCTATAAACTAACACAACCTAATGTGAACAGTTCTATTTTTTTTTTGTTTTTTTTTCTTTAATAGTTTAATATTTGTTTTTTTTTCTTTAATAGTTTAATAATTAAAAATTATAAGATTATAATAATAATAATTATCACGATGTTACTAATAACTAGTATTTACGACCCGCGCTTTGCGGCGGAATTGTTAAACCGAACAAATAGTAGACGCAAAAACATTGAACCATACACGCGCGTTCTAGCGTATTAACTTGCAAAAATTAAACTGAAACATAAAACATAGAAAAGAAAAACTAAGTTGACATAGCCCCCTGTGCATTGCGATAGAGCTGTTAAACTGCAAAACAAAATAACGTAAAAACTTTGTACCACGCACGCGCGTTGGAGGTGTTAACCTGTAAAATTTAGATCCAAAAGTAAAACGACGAATTTGTAAAAGATGAAAAGTGAACAAAGTTGAAAATGATAAAGTATTGGATAAAAAAAAAGTTGTGACCAAATTAAAAAAGACAAAAAGGTATAGGTCAGAAAAGTGTAAAATGTTGAATTACACCTCTTAGTTATAAACCAAAAATTGGTAAAAACGGGAATATATGAACTAATAGTTCGATGGACCAATAAAGCAAAAAGAAAAATGAATTGTGCATTAGTTAGCTGTACACATTGCTATTATAACTTATACAAAATGAAATAGCAGTTTCAACTCACAATTTTTTTTTTTTTTTTTTTTTGTGAAATTATAGAGGGAAAATTCACTAAATTAATTCTGAAAAAAAAAATAAACATTGATTTTTGTTATCAATGGCATAAAATCTCAAATCTCAAGGACGATTTTGACAAAAAAAAAAAAAAAAAATCAGACGTTTGGATGAAAATGACAAAAACTCTCAAAAGTAAAGGACTATATGGTACAAAAAAAATTTGTTTTGATTGAAAATGAAAAAAATGCCCAAACCTCATAGATGATTTTAGCAATTTACTCTAATTAAAATAACGTAAACTAAAATAAAGTATAGTATAGTATTTGTAGAAATTCACTAAATTCATTTAGAAAAAAATAAACACTGATTTTTGTAATCAAATCAATTTATGTAAATAATTATTATGTTAGTTAAAATAAAGTAAATTGGGATTGTTACTAATATAGTATGTAACGTGTATATTATATAATATAATATATGATATTAATATATTGTAATATTTATTTGAAATTTGAAAAATTAAATAGGGATAAATAGGAGATATAGATGAAATTATTTATTTGAATAAAGATAAGAATTAATGATAAGGGGAAGGTTCATTGGGGAACACTAAAAAAGTGGGGAACAGTGGAGAATCGACTCAAACGAACTCCGATTGTACTCATTCCAGCGGCGTTGGAACTGGCTCGTCGAACTCTAACTAAGATCTCTTAACCCTAAACCCTAAATCCTAACTCCTAAACTCTAAACCCTAAAGCTAAAAAATAAGGCTAAAACCTAAGCTAAACCGTAAAATCTAAACTATAAACCCTAAAAGCTAAACCCTAAAGGCTAGACCTAAAACTAAACCCTAAAGCTAAACCCAAAAGCTAAACCCTAAAGCTAAATGCCTAAACCCTAAAGCTAAACCCTAAAAGCCAAACCCTAATAGATTTAGGGTTTAGGGTTAAGAGATCCTAGTTAGGGTTCGACGAGCCGATTCCAACGTCGCTGGAATGAGTCCAATCGGAGTTCGTTTGAGTCGGTTCCCCACTTTTTTAGTGTTCCTCAATGAACCTCACACTTAATGATAAATAATAAAGCATAATTAAAAAATTTAGGATTGAAGGAGAAAATGCCACGTGGCATTAATTGGAGTCTTTTATTATAATTTAGATTAGATTTATGCCTATGAGAGCTTGTTTACCTTTGTGACAACATAGGTGGCATGCATATGCATAACATGTTGGTTAGAGTTTTATTAAAACATAAAATATTTATCTTTGACATAGAAATTATCATAGATAATAAAAATCTCATAATCTTTTTACACAAGTCACAACCATTATTGAAGTACCAAATTCCAACATTATATTTATTTATTTATATAGTTTAGTTTACCAAACAATCCATTAACCATTAGTGTTTGGTCGGACATTTTGAATTACCGACAAATGAATTCAAAGGAATTGAATATCGTGTATATCCACTACAATACCTTTTAGTGCCTTCCGACTATTTTCCCATTTTATAGTTGTGTCAAACACTACACTTTCTATTTCCTACGTATGCAACACAATACTTGGATGACGGCCACATGTAGTTGGAAACATCCTACTAAGCCGCAAGCGCCTACAAACAACAATACATGGGTTATCCAGCTCTGTCTGGAGCGACAATCTGGCTTTTAAAAAGTCTATCGCTTATACCTGATCGTTTATTTGGTTGTAAAATATATGAATCATGAATATAGCTAATTCACAAGTTTATTTAGCTTTTTAATTTCAATTCATATCAGTAAAAACTTTAAGATTTGATTTTACATGATCAATTCAAAACCAGTCAATAAAAGAAGTTATGATATATTGCTTAAGTACTAAAAATAAACATTATTTTTTTTCTCTAGTGTTTTTTTTTTTTTTTTTTTTTGATTTTGGATTTCTGCTTTCGTCCTTCGTCAAACTTCTATGTAACTTCGCAAGATAATTTTTTATATAATATAAAAACAATTGATACTAAAAAGTTATAGGACAATATTCAATATTTTATGTTCCCTTTTGTATGGCTATATAAGCATGGAATATGTAGTTGCCAAAGAAACCACTCTTTGTTGATTCATGCTAAATTTAGGTCTTTACTCATTTTGAAACATCGGTATGTTTTGTAATTTAAATTTGTATTTCAAGTGTTTTATATATATATATATATATATATATATATATATATATATATATATATATATATATATATATATATATATATATATATATATAATGACTTACTATTTATAGTAATACTCTCATGCATCAAACGTGCAGGGCACGTGATTAGCAACAAGATGAAGAATCAAAGAGAAACTCTAATGTGTTCTCTTTTATTTGTTGTATTAATGATGGTTATGAGCACAAAAGTTTATGCTCACTCGCAATATGGTGGTCGTTTGGTGGATTTGTCGTTGAGCTACTGTTTGAGCTGGCGGCTAGCAGAGGAAACGGGCAACATACAAGGGTGGCGCACTGTCCCAATTCAATGTCTTCTTGATGTTGAGGTTTACATGCTTGGTGGCCAATATGCTTCTGATCTTAATTTGATTGTTGATCAAATAAGTAGTTATGTGGACGAGATTATTATGTCGGATGATGGTTTGGATGCTTGGATCTTGGATGTCGATGATACTTGTCTTTCGAATATCTTTTATTATAAAGGAAAGAGATTTGGGTAAAGATGTTGGTTTTATATATATATATATATATATAATCATCATTTTAAAGCTTGTTAAATCGGTTTTGAAGCAGTGGCGGACCCAGAAATTATTTGTTGGGGGTGCGGATGAGGTGTTCAACCATATTTTCAAGGGGTGCGGTCGGGTTTTTTGCCTAAAATATACACTAAATTTTTTTTTTCAAGGGGTGCGGCCGCCCACCCTGACCACTATGTAGGTCCGCCCCTGTTTTGAAGCCAATAATGTTGCTAACTTGTAGCACTCATTTGTATATTATATGTAGGGGTGATCCATATGACCCACAAGCGTTTAAAGAATGGGCATCAAGAGGCATATGCCGAGCGATTCCCCCAATCCTACGATTGTTTCAAAAGCTGATAGACCGTGGTTTTAAGGTGTTTCTCATCAGTGGTAGAGATGAAACGATGTTTGAGCAACCCACTCTTCATAATTTACACTTTCAAGGATTCTTCGGTTTTGAACGACTCATTCTAAGGTAAATTATTTTATACTCTGATGACCCATTAATGTGAACTCACGTAGGGGTGTTCAAGATCGGATAATCTGGTTTTCGGATAGTGAAATATTGACATCCGAACCCGAATCCGAAATTTCAGATATCCGATTTTCGGATATCCGAAATTTCGGATTCGGGTTCGGATATCTAATCGGATATCCGAATATCCAATTTTTTATTTAATTTTTATTTTTTTATTATTTTTTAATATTTGGAACCAGATTTTTCGGATAGTTTAGGATATCCGAATATAAAATTCGGATATTTTTAGGATATTTCGGATATTTTTTCGGATATTTCGGATATTTTTCGGATACTTCGTATATTTTTCGGATACTTCGGATATTTTCGGATATTCGGATATCCGAAAAAAATAAAAATTAAATTTTCGGATATTTTCGGATAATCCGATTATCCGAAAATTCTCAAAATCACTATCCGAATCCGAATCCGAATTTTCGGATTATCCGATTTTCGGATATCCGAAAATTCGGATATTTCGGATACGGGTTTTCGGATATTTCGGATTCGGTTTCAGATTCGGATTTTTTTGAACACCCCTAAACTCACGGAATCCCACCAATATAATATATATTGCTAGCCAATCTGATAAGGTAAAACACAGCTTGTGTTAAGCAAGCACCTTCAAGGGGGTCAAAGGTAAAAAAACACTGGAAACATAGTCGAGTCTCTGACACCTACTAAGTGTTTACCGCTACACAAGTACATAACCCCTTGAAGGTTTATTGATTCTAAGGTAATTTATACTTTTATAGGCACCCTGTGTAGCGGTAATTTATACTTTTATGTGGACACAAGGGGGAGCGCCCGCTACCGCTTGGCGGAGAAAAATTTGACGTTTTTAGTGTAAATTTTGGAAAAATTTGACGTTTTTTCGATTTCGTTACCGCTTTTCTTATAAAACGTTCCTGCTTGGCGTGAATCCTAGATCCGCCACTGCCTGTTAGTACAACTTAACTAAATTCTTCCTGTTTTTTTTTTTAATTTTAATATACTTTAGGAGTGAAGCATACAAAGGGCAAAGTGGCATTGTTTACAAATCAGAAATGAGAAGGAAGTTAGTGGAAGAAGGTTATAGAATATGGGGAAATGTAGGTGACCAATGGAGTGATCTTCGTGGCCAATTTGTTGGCAACAAAACCTTTAAACTTCCAAATCCTATGTACTTTGTACCATAACATTAGTTTACATGTTTTTTTTTCTCTTATCAAAATTAAAAATTGTCGTATAACGTTTGTCTATATTATGATTTGTATAAATTGACGTTTGAAAGAGCATTAGGACATCATTTCATATCATATAGACATATACTCATATCATTATATAATTCGTTAAAAACAAGTTAACACGTATCTAAGTTTTATGAGGTTGAGGGGCGTTGGACCCTAAGCCGATGTGTAACTCGTATGGCACGGGCTTACGTACGCAAGATGTCTTAGGGGTTGTTTGGCAATTTCTGAATGGTTAAGTACTGAACCAGTAAGATGTCTGAACCATTAAGAGCCGGTATGCTTAACCGTTCAGAGGCAAATGTCTGACCAATTCAGATTAGAGGTCTTAACAATTCAGACTTGGTATAATGTTTAACCATTCAGAGGCAAATGTCTAAATCATTCAGACACATGCTCTCGAAACAAACAGTTTAAACCATTAAGCACTGAACCAATAAGAGGTCTGAACCATTAAGAACCCAATTAAGAGCTAAACAAACAACCTCTTATATGCATACTTGTAAATTTAATAGTTATGATATTTAGTGGGTGTTTGGGTTAGCTTATTTTGGAGCAACTTATAACTTATTGACTTATAAAAGTTAATAAGTTGTTTTTATAGTGTTTGGTTTAACTTATTTAAGTTGTTTTTGTGTGTGAAAATTTTGTTTTTGAAAAGTTAGAAATTCTAATTTATAAAAAAATATACCCGCGACCTAGAAAATTTTATAATTACTTACCATTCATAGACGTTTGATTTAATGACATTGTTAGTGTAAGCAGAAATAAAATGGTAAAGGAACAAATAATATATACGCAATCTAATGTTTTTTTAAAGTGTACCCAAATAAGCACAACTATCCCTACAACCTAAAGAAGGTTTAAAACCAACCCTAGGTAAGAGCATTCACATTAAAAGTCCGATACCATCCCAAACCATATAATTTAAGAAAAAAATTAAGGGTACAAGGGGCACTACTCGGGTACCCCTTATGGGTTATACAGGTATTGCGGCTACACCGCCGCATGCATATCCGAAAGGGGTGGGTTGGTAGTACTCACCAAGCCAGGTAACATGAATGTTTGTGTGTTTGTGTTTGACGGTTGAAAGCAAAATTGATTAGGGTAGTTTTAATAAAAATTAAGGTGCATGTGGGTGATTGATTGAAGCAAAGAGAGTACTCAAGATAATGAGGGTAGCACCCCTTGTATTGTTGTACCTTAAGGTTTTCATTAAAATTTGCACTTCATCCGATCCCTTAATACTCGTTAACATAGTCCACTACCTTCCACCAATCACATGCAAACACACATTTGTTTTTTTTTTTTTTTAAATTCTGTTCTTTTATTTGATTTTTTTAGTTAAGCCATAACACACTTGTTAAAAAATGGGTTAGTTAAAGCCCACTCCATACATGGCGGTGACGACTGACGTGACATAGCGTTATTACAATTTTTTAGTTGAGCCATAAAGCATAACCTTAGCGAAAGAAAAGATAAAATATAATTAAAGAGGAATAAAAATGATAATATTTTTTTGTTAGATATTCATATTATAAAAACCATTAGAAATTTAAAATAGGGTAGCAAGTAAACAAGCATCAGTCTGCATTGCAACCCTCTTTTGAATAGCAAAACCAATCCTACTGAAAACAAAGTTATGGTTCTTCGACGTTGAGAGATTGTTGTGCACAACCCGCTCTCCTGTGTCCGGAGGCAAGAGATCCAAACGTTGAGAGATTGTTGTGCACAACCCGCTCTACTCTTCGACTGTTTATATCTGCCTTTAATAAAATAAAATTTTGGTCGACTGCTTATAATTTGGCATATCCTAAAAATCAAAATCAGGTTCCAGACATCAATTTCATTTCCAACGTCCCAAAGAAAACAAAAGGCTTCTGGTGTCGATTTCAGGCTTGAAAAATCCCAAGGTTTTCGGCTTTAGGCTGCAATGAAAACTTCCAAAGGTTTCCAATAACAATTTCAAGACGCGATTGAAAAATCTAGAGATCTGTTTTAAACCGTAGAGTAACATACTCCTAATACACAATTTGACCCACTACACAACTCGAACCCTCACCATTTTGGAGGACTACACACCTTGATACCACTAGGCTAAAAGCCCATTGGTATCCGGAGCTGGCCCAGGCATAGTATGATCAATGTGCAATTGTTCATCACTTTGGGGCGTTTCTCCCATTGCATCAGTGACATCGTGCATCAGTAGGCGTATTATATTTTAATTTAACAAGACAAATAATAATATATATACCTTTTTAATAGAGCGGATAACTCACACCCTCTAAATCTACTCTTAAATCTACGTCTTGTGACGACTACAGGACATGAACCATCCCACTAGGCCAAAAACTAGTTGTATAAAAACATGTAGCTTAAAGATAAAACAAATCATATGAATCAGTATATATTTAAAAGTATATTTTCATTAAATTATAATAAAAAATAAATCGTCAAAAGATCAGCTAGATCTTTACTAAAAGTGGCCCAACCAGAAACCATGTATGTATTTATGAAAAGCACACCACTTTTGAATTTTTAGCCATAAAAGATCAAACCAACCGACCTACATGCATGCATCCTTTTACAGCCTAGCTTTGAAAATGGACAAATGCTTCATTTAATCATGTTGGCCCCATCCATCACCTACAATATCTTTGTATTCACAATGTTGTAATCACTTGTACCTAATGCTTTTAACTTGTACAAATATCTAATGACTCTTTAGCTATAATCAAGGAAGATCAAGAAACAAGCAAAAAAGATGAGTGGGCCAAAAAGACAAGAATAATTATGATGCCACTTGAAGATGTGATAATGAGCAGAAATCGCTATATAATTATTAAAAAAGGATATGCCAAACACTCACCACCACATGTAAGAGTATCCAAATTTGTTCATGTTTCGGTTATGATCTTTTTAACCAAACCATGAGCCAAACCATTAGTAATTGTTTTTAACTATTGTAAACCAAAACCAAACCATTGAAAATTTAAAACCCAACCGAACTGTTAATAACGGTTTGGATTTGGTTTGGGCTTATTGGCTAAACAAAAAATACAATCAAAATAAAGTGATAATGTTCCAAGAGTAAAAATATAAAAGATTAACTCTATGTATTGTATTGCATTGCATTGCATTGTTAAACAAAATCCTATCATGTGTATAATCTACATTAAAATTTTTATGGGCCCAAGTAAGATATAAGAAGCTACATATCCCAAAATTCTACGATCCGGTTTGGTTTTTTCAGCTGGTATCAAGTATTAACTGTAAACCAAACCGTTCAGGGCAGTTTGAAAAGTGCTAAACTGACCAACCCAAAAGATTTATAAAACTAACTGCGACACCAAAACAATGACCCATTTGGGCGGTTTCAAGCCAAACCATGAACACCGTCTCTCAAACCACGTTGTATACTTGTATTATAGTTAATTATAATCAAAACACTCCCCACGACATTCAACTTTAGTAATCCTGGACACTCAAGTTTGAGAATTCAGACGATGGGCTTAAAAGTGAAGAATTTTAACATTCTAACAGAATCGGAGATATGACAAATATAACCATGTATATAGAACAAGGAAACTAATGAACCAAATCACAAACTGATATAAACATTATTATGAAATGATACAGAATTGGGTGAACTTTCTTTCAAGTAAAATCTAAATGAATGCAGAAGAAACTGATGTAAAATACAACAATTCATGTATGAAAACTCCTAATGATGAAAAAACAAAGTATAGTGTGTTTTACCGGTTACCACCATTGATGAACAAGAACACCTCGTTGTCTTAACGATTTGAACAAATCCAAACATTGCCCATAAGTTTTCTGATACTTCGGACTCCTGACACCAGGGCAGCATTTCTGCCACCGATTATAATGGCATTCAAGAAAAACCTCATCAACCAAACAAATAGCTCCGGTTTCAATCAACCTCGGGATCAAATCGAATTCAGTCCCCTCAACATCCATCTTCATCACCACATAATCTTTTTCAGATACAGTGTTCTTCAACCACTCAGCAAAATCAAACCCTTGAATCTCATCAACAGAACCCACAATCCCACCACCTGATTTAACCGGCTGAATCCGCCCCATTCCTCTACCTTGCTCCACATTTTCATCACCCGGAGTTTGATTAATTTCAAACACCAAAGTCTCGTTTTTAACCCAGGCAGCATACGGTAACAAAGTAACACCTTTTTTGAACTTATACTGATCATGAAAATGTCTATCCGCTTCTACCGCGTATATATCAAACGTCTTGTTTTGTTTCGGATACTGTTTCCTAAACCAGCTAACTATACTTGAGCCGTAGCTCCGAGCGCCCACATCTACGTAAACATACCTCTGCTTAAAATTAATATCCACCATGGAAGACAAATACTTCACATTCTGAATGTTTTTCTTCAACGTAATCCATGGTTTCAACGGCTCCTTCATAATCAAAGGCTCAGCTCTCTTAACCAAATCTTGTTTATAACCAGAAACAGAGCATTTTCCACTTAAAACCTGCTCTGTTTTCTTCTTAATATTAATTCCATTTACTTTCTTCATCACAATTTCATGAATTTCAGATCCAAACCCATCTATATGTCTCGACCGTATGAATTTACAACAATTGAATAAAGCAATAAAAGAATTGAAGCTATAAGTATCTTTAGAAGCTGTATGAACAACGAAATAACCTTCCGGTTTAACCGTCCGGCAAACTTCCGCAGCAAACTCCCCAGCTTTTTCCGATCTGTCCAACCCACCGTCACCGGAAAACACAAAATCAAACGTATTATCCCCAAACGGCTGACGAAACCCTAGACCTTTAACCACCAACGGCTTAACCGCCTTCTTATAGATCCCAACGGCGTCATCAACTCCGATCTCTTTCAGAGCGTACACATCATCACCAATCGGCGTTTCAACGCAAAGCGCCTTAGATTTCGTTGACAAAAATCCGTCAACGATCAGATCCTGAAACACAGTGATGTAAAACATCACTCGTTTGTGAAACTCCGGCGTCGTTTCACCGGCCGGGTGGAGCGTAACCGATGAAACGCCGGCGTGACCGACGCCAGCGGCAGTTACGAGTTTGTCGTTACCGATCGGATTGTTGAAGAAGCAGAATTCGTCACCGGAATCGCATGATTCGCCGCGGAGTGTGATGACGTAAGCGAACCGAACGGCGATGAGGAGGAGAGAGAGTAAGAGGAATCGAACGACGGCGTTTCGGAGGAAGCCGCGTTTTCCGGTGACCGGATCCATAGTGGATTGAACGAATTGGATGAATTGAATAAATTGATTTGATTTGTGTGAGATTAACGGGAGCAGAAACGGGCAGAGGTGTGGTTAGCGCCGATTAGGGTTTGGTGAGGGTTATTCGATGAAACGAAGAGAAATTGGAGGAATTGAGAGGTGAATTGAGTGTAATAACATTTCATTGTTGGTTGATCTTCTCATGGATGATTAATGTTCATCATTATCTCTGCAAATTTCTTCAAATCTCTGCAAATTTCTTCAAATCTCTGCAAATTTCTGTGAATTTCTAGGGTTTCTTGGAGTTAGAGGAAGGGATGAAGAACAAGAGGGTTTGGGGGTTCTCTTTTTAATTTTTAAGCTAATATATATATATTTTTTAAATTTAATTCTTATCCATTTTTGTTTTGTTTTTTTTTTTAATTTGGAAATGTGACGTGGATATATGATGATTGTTTTATTAAAAAATAAAAAATATTAAATTGATTGATAAGATCATGTCGTTTACCTTTGTCCATCGTTGTAGAGGAAAATGCCATCAAAGTGCGACCCATCCCAAGTGGTTGATATGCATAGTCAGGTCACTATACATGAGATATTGAGATCGGTGCACGTTTTTCACTCGTATAAAAATCAGCCATTTGATCACTTACAGAAAAAATTAGTCTTTTCAATTGTAGCCGATGTTGAAAAAATCGGGATCAAGCAGTTCTAAAGAGATGAAAAACAACAACCAGACAACGTTTTTCTAACTAATGGATCAATAATAAAAGCTACTTACAAGATTTGTTTCATATATTACATAATTGTAAAACTAAGCGGTACACATTCTGCTTATATTAAAGAAGTATAAATTGTAAACTTATCACCAAATTTGGTGTCACTGGCGTGCGCCTATGCTGATTATATATGCAAAAACAAGTGTATGTCTGGTGTGCGATAAAAACTTGTAGGGTATGCAATTTAAGCTAGTATGTATCTACGTCAAGTGGCGTACGGATACATTTGTGGAATACTGGAATGGACCTAGGCAACCACAAATTCATCTCAAACAATGATTATTCCACATTTTTCCTACATGTTGTGTGAATATACAACATGCAAGTTGAAACAGACAACATTCGTCGATCCCATTTCAACATACAACATTCATTCGAGATTCAAGATTCCAAATAAGCACCTACCATTAATTACTTTGAGATTCAGGATTTCGATTTGGTGTCTTTCATCCATATAAGACCCTAAATCTCATATTTGTGCCAAATACTTCATATTTGCACATTTAAATTTGATACACCTTACTCTCTTGATATTGAAGATCACATTTTCACATAATTCATACATCATATATAAGGTAAAAAGAGTGAAATACTCTTCTATTCTATAGAAAAATAGATGCGGCACTTTTAGAGACTGATATGACATGAAACGTATACCACATAGTTGTTAGTTGCATTTTTAGGCACGGTTTATCACAACTTAAGTATCCATTTTCATTACATATCACACATACATAAATCAACATCATATTATTTTGTGAAATACTTGTTTTTGTAGAACAGGATTTACTTTAAATTGTTTTTATTGTTTCATTTTGGTGCGAAAGAAATGCAAGGGACGATAGTTGGCAATGGAGAGATGATCGATCCATTATGAAAGGAACAAGATAAAGCAAGTGTGGATGAAAAAGCTTAAAAATAAAAAAATGCCATCATATTCCTTGAGTGATGTTGGGCTACAATAAGGCATTTAAAGGCAACCACAGGTCCACAACAATGGACTTAAATATTAGGTGGACATCATATTAGCTAATTTGGGCCTCAGCAAATTTCATTGAGCTTGAATCTAAATAGGTTGAATTAAATGTGTTTTGGGCTCATAATGGTTACTAGGAAAAACGTCGGAACTCGGAAATACGGAATTTTGGGGTACTAAATTCGAAGTTAGCAATCAACTTTTGACGGCTGAAACACGGATGAGAATTTGGTATCGGGTACCGGCACCGAACCATACCAAGTATATTCGTTACCAATACCGATACCGGTACCCACTTTCCCTGTTTTTCGGTACCGGTACGGTACCGTTATATACGGGTAAAACACCGGTAAATACCGGTACCGGTACCGAACCGATGTATTTGGTATCGGTACTCACTTTTCCCGTTTTTCGACACCGAATGGGTGCCGTGCTCATCCCTAGACTGAAGAACACAAATTAATATGTTTTCGTTTTCGTAAGTTTTGATCGATTTATCCATTGTTAAAAGAATTTTAGTTTCAACATTAGGGTATGATGAATTTAATTCAAATCTATTTTTATTTTTCTTTTATTTTATTTTTAACTATGGTTGTAGTCACCCGTGCGTTGCGCAAGGACGCGGTTGAAATTCAGAAAGTATCGCACACCATGACAACTGATGAATAAATTCGTAAACTAAACAAAATAATATCTAAATGTGTTATTTTATATGTGTTGTAACTCGGCTTTGAAGATAAAAAAAAATAAGAAAAGGTAAAACAGTACAGTAAATAACAAAGGTGAACGAAAAAGAAAACGATAGAAATTCAGTCAATTTTGGTGCACTCGTTATAGCATAGAAAAAGAAAAGTTCTCTAAAAAAAAAAGTATCGACTCGTGCATTAAAAAAACTATGTATGCTTAGCACCTTGATGTGTAAAGGTTCTTGATGAAGCCATGTGAAGTCTCTCGAAGAACTATTCTAAACCTAATTAAGTTTAGGGGAGTGTGTTGAAATTAATGAACTTAATTATGTTTCTATTGCGTTCATTTGTAACGCCCATAAAAAAAATTAATTATTTAGCACCTATATTTACCTTAATGGTAAATATTAAATGCATGAAGACTATTATAATCCATTGGGAATAGCCCAATGGTGTTGGTGAGTTAGATAAGGTGTAGGTAGAATAGTAGGAGGTCATGGGTTCAATCCCCATGGTGTGCAAGTTTAGCCATTCAAAAAAAAAAAAAAAAATGAAGACTATTATAACTTGGTTAGATTGCTAATTGATAAATAACAAAGCATTTAAAAGTGTCCCTTTTTATATCTACTAATTTTTTTACCATGCCGCGCGTTGCGGCGGCAACAACGTGTTTACGACTACGTTACACGCGTTACGATGATGACATTAACATCTAATGCCCGTGCATAACATGACTTTTCACACATGTTACATCCGTGACATTAATATAGTACAATAATTACTTATTTTTTTTTTTTGCAAATAATTACACTTAGTGGTTCATATTTGTTAGTATAGGATATCAATCAAATTTAACAAATAATTACACTTAGTGGTTCACATTTGTTATTATAGGATTTCAATCAAATTAAAAAAATCTATACACGTCTCGTAATTCACGATGATGTCACTTAATAAAAACATTATTTTAACATATCTTATAAAAATAACCTAAAAATCTTCTATTTTCGATAACATAAAAATTAGAAATATTGTATGTCTATAATATGTACAGATATTTTTTTATTTCATTTTATTTTTATCAAAAGAGAAACTACAAAGTCAAACTGAGGATACATGCTTTTAAAGCAGTCCTTTTTTTATAATTCTGAGAACAGTAATGAATTACGATTTTGATTTTGAGAATTTATAACTTTTATCAGGATTTTTAAATATATATTATTAGGTTATATACTTATATGTACAGCTGGATTTTTAAAACCATCAAACAAAACTGTCACCATTCACTCTCTCTTGAATTACCACTAGGGATGGGATTGGTACAGTACTCGTACCTATACCCGTACCAGTACCGAAAATACCGGTACCGAATTTGAACAAAACTAGGTACCAAATACCGTACCAAATATATAGGTACGGTACGGGTACGAGTACGGGTATTTTCGGCACAGTACCCGCTTGGTACCATTTTGTTTTTATTTACTTTTTGAGCACTTGTACGAGTACTAAATAGGTAAAATTGACATGAGTACCAATATAGTACGAGTACCAAATAGGTAAAATTGGTACGAGTACCAATACGATACGGGTACCATATAGGTAAAATCAATACGAGTACACTATAAATACCATAATATGAAATAAAACATAATACAAAAAAAACTTTTTAAAGGTATACATAGAATTCGGTACCAGTACCCGTTTTTACCCGTACCCGTACCCGTACCAATACCGATAGTACCGAATACCAAAATCAATAAAACTGGGTACCGATACATGTACCAAATACCTAAAATCGGTACGGGTACGGGTACGGTACGGGTACGAGTACGGGTATTTGGGAAAAAAAGCCCATCCCTAATTACCACCGTCTCCCTCTACTATTTCCTTTCTCCCCACACTGCCATTGCCATAGCCACACCACCTCCACCACTCCAAGTCCGCCGCAGCCACTACCACAATCGCTCACCAAGTTCCAATATTTTTTTCTCCGAATCTCTAGCTTCTATCTCTCTTTGAAAACCTTATTTTTTCTCTCTAAAAAAACCCAAACTTTTAGCACATCAATCCAATGAAAGAACAAATATGAAAGATCGGAGAGTGGAGGTGGTGGTGTATGTAGTATCTGGATAAAGTGGTTATGGGTATCGTGGTAAAACCGCCTCTCAGCGGCGGTGGTGGCGGTAGAACCCAATGGTGGATGAGGTGGAGAAAACGCCCTCTAAACAATCGTACCTTTAAGTGGCCAGGTAAAATCATGCAGTGAAAGTAAAAGAACAAATAAAAACGTAATAAAAAATACATGAAGCGTTGTCTTATCTTTCCAACTTAATACGAAGCTAGACCTCAACGGTGGTTCATCGCCTATGATGACGAAGCCATCATTTGCAGGAGGCGGTCTGTGAAGACTGTATTTGGATGGACCTGGAAAGTTTTCCGGCGTATGAAGACTGTGTTTATGTGTATGTATGTTGAATCAAGCTTTAGACAAAGGGTAAACTTGTAATTGTGTCGATGGCACTGTAGCCACCGACCTTTTGTTTTAAGATTATGTAAATTAATACATGAGGGGCTGAAATAGACAAATAGAAAACTTGAATTAATAAAAGAAACTCAAAATTCAAAACACACTTGTGTGTGTGCTCTGGGGCGACAAGAGGAAAGGGAAGAACACCCAAACCCTTATTTTCATCAAAAGATCAAATTGAAGTCTGATAAGGAGTCTAAATTCATGCATGAATCTATATTTGTGATCCCCAAATCAAAAGGATCATAAGGTATGTTGAGATTTGATGTTTTGTGGTGTTATGAAAATTTATGAAATCCATAAATTCCTACTCTTACAAGAGTTATGGAAATTAAAGTAAGCCATAAGATGTAAGTAAGCTTATGAACAAACCGTTGATGAGAAATTAGAAATCTAAATGCCATAAATTAAGTGTTTAGATGGTTAATTATGTTTGTGATAAATGGGTTTTGATGAATGTGAAGAACACTTAAATAGTGATAGTGAAACTAGAGAATTTGATGTTGATATGTTAAAATATAGATGTTAATCACACATGCTAGACATAGAGACTTGTAAGGGTGTGAATATATGGCTAATAGCAATATTGTAAACTTGATAAATGTAGTGTAAAAATCTTGCCCACAAGATGCTCGATGAAATGCCTAAGTGATCTTGAAGTGATCTTGAATTGTTGAAAAGTATAAAAGGATCATGTAATTGGCAAGTTTAACAATTTGCGAGTGATATATTGTAATATGGGTTCTAAAGGATAAATCTGATTGAACCCTATAGGCAAATCGGGTGAAACATCAAGTGGCCAAGTTAGAATGGACACGCGTTTGAAGGAAAAGCTTTAAGGTATGTGGCTTATTTGCTTTGTAGTATTTCGTTAGACAATTTTGGAAATACATATATGTTGATTGAGGAAATAACGAGTTTCAACAAGTTTTGGATTGTTTATAAGTGATGGATATCACACAAACAACCAAACGGGTCAAAATAAAGAAAAGAGAAAAATGTCCGGATAGTCCCTGTGGTTTCACCTTTTTTCACCTATAGTCCCTATCTTTCTAAAACTACTTGAATAGTCCCCAAGTTTTCCATTTTTGTTCTCGGATAGTCCCTGGGTCTAACTTCAGTTACTTTTCTCTGTTAAAATAATGTGAAATGACAAAAATACCATTTCCTTAAAAGGCCAAACCACAAGGACTATCCGGGCATCTTCTTCATCTTTATTTAGGGTAATTAACCTTAACCCCCAATTTGATTTCAACACATTGCCCTCAAGTTTTCCAGAAATAATAATAGATTGATTGACCCCAGTACAAACAAGTGGTGATCAGAACAAACAAACACTTCACTTACGCCTTCATTATCCGCCATGGCTGTCCACCTTTCTTCATCTTCAACTCTTCTTCTTCCATCATCTTCAACCTGTAATTAGGGTTTGAATGGTTGAACCTTTTCTGTTAATTTGGAGGTGGTGGTGGTAGCAGTGGGGCGGCGACGGTGGTGGTGGAGGAGTGGCGGTGGTGGTGGAGGTGAGACAATCTTCAAATCCATGAGAACCACATCTCCTAAACCCACTTCAATTCCATCTTTCACTCCTCATTCATCACCAACGACTTCATCTCCAATAAGGTAAAACCCTATACAAAACCCCCATCAAATTCACCCAATTTATAACTCCCTTTTTAGGGATTTTCATGTTTTACACATCTTAAAACAGTGGGAAAAAGCCTTTCAAGAGTCAGAACCCTACGATCACGTGAGAACTTCGAGCTCCGCCGTCTTGTTCGCCAGAAAACCCTTTCAAGAGTCAGAACCCTACGGTCACGTGCTCTGAGAACTTCGAGCTCCATCGTCTTTTACGGCGGAGACGGCGGCGGCAGATGCCAGTAGAATGATTAAGAACTCCATTGCAGACTTTACAAGAGTTCTAAAATAGTAAAATTAAATGAGGGTATTGGTGGTTTTCTTTTTTGGTGGGTGTGTATGACACTATGTATAATTGTAATTTTGTGAAAATAAAGAGTGTAACGGTTGAATGGGTGTTTGGAGGTGCAATTGTGATGGTGGTGGTGCCGGAGATGAGTGCTACAACGGTAATGGTGGTGTGGCAGTGATGGTGATGTTAGGGTTGGTGTGGCAGTGATGGTGATGGTGGTTTGGCCGGATAGTCCCTGTGGTTTGGCCTTTTAAGGAAAGGGTATTTTTGTCATTTCACATTATTTTAACATAGAAAAGTAACTGAAGTTAGACCCAGGGACTATCCGAGAACAAAAATGGAAAACTTGGGGACTATTCAAGTAGTTTTAGAAAGACAGGGACTATAGGTGAAAAAAGGTGAAACCACAGGGACTATCCGGGCATTTTTCTCTAAAGAAAAATGATAAGTTGATTAGTTCGTGAATGATAAAGTTCACACGAACAAAACAAATTAAGTTGAAAGCGTAAACTGAGAAACGAGAACGCATATTTAAAAGTAAAAAGGCTTGGATTATGAGTATGACTAAAACATAAACAATTTCACAAATAGAAATTGTGGTAGTTGTATTGTATTGTATTGCTTTGCGGATGAACAGGTTGAATAATCTTTATGCACACCGGGTGATGAATACATAAAACCCGTGGATATTCCCCCGAGTAATAGGATTTACTCATAGATATGATATTCATGAGATTTAGATATGATCGGATAAGTTTGTTGTTTAAATATAAATGGGTCGAATAAGTTCGTAATTAATATTAAGTCAAAGACCTATGAGATGGAAATATCGTTAATCCGGATGGTGGATTTTGAGTCCAAATGATAAAGGACCAAATTACGATCACGTAGGAAGAAACGTGAAGTTAAACGGATTAACGGATCAAAAGTTATGGGCATTTTTGCGAAAAAAAGGGCAAAACAAGGAAAACATTGAACAGCAGAGCTGGACCGTAGGCTACGGTAAGTTCAACAAAGTGGACCGTAACCTACGTTAAAAACCGTAGGCTACGATCTCGATCTTCTGTCCGGCACATACATGTGGATCGTAAGCTACGTAGCTTACGGCGGACTTTTGTCCAAAAATTTTGTTTTGTTTTGCAAGGTTATTTATGTTATTAAGTTACATTTAAACCTTATATTACTAACATTTTAGAACTTTAAATGTTGTTAGGTCTCTTATATGCGAACAATGGATGGATCAAGCTTGAACAAGAACCGAACACACTAGAAGTCGAAGGTTCCACACTTGTTTTAGTTCTTTTGTTAATCTGAACTTATATCATCATCATCATCATCATCATCATCATCATACTCAGTATATCCCACCAATAGCAAAGCTAAGGTAGGGTCTGAGGAGGGTGAGATGTAGACAGCCTTACCTCTACCCCGTAGGAATAGAGAGGCTGCGTCCAATAAGACCCCCGGCTCGATTGTAGTTTTGCATCAAGCCTTGGACATAAGGCACATAACACTCAGCAATTGAGACAAACGCCGATTAGTGCATGTACCTCCTTGTCTTTGGGCTATCAACGCCACCACATGATGCATGATTAACCATCCCCCACTTTTAACGTTATTTTCACGAAATTAGTAAAATAACGTTAAAATTAGTGCACTTTCACTTTTGCCCCCCCAAGCGCCCACACATATGTACAGTATATGAGCATACCGCGAGCGGGGCGTATAATCTGAACTTATATAAATGTTTTAAAACATACTTTTGAATATTTCTAAAGTCTGAAATAACTATGAATCATGTTTGGCGTTTGAGTTTTAGTTCTTTTGTTAATCTGAACTTATATAAATGTTTTAAAACATACTTATTGAATATTTCTAAAGTCTGAAATAACTATGAATCATGTTTGGCGTTTGAAAATGGCATTTTTGTATGTAAAAATGCAATCTTTTGTAAACATGATATGTTTTATTTGATACGGGTCTTACATCATTCGAATATTATATGTAAATATTTAGTATTAATGTAGGGATTAAAACATTAACGATGGAAAAGTCTGGCATTGTTTAACCGTTTCAAACGGTTGTCTTTTGCGCCAAATCAACCACCATTAACTAGCTTAAAACCGCCAAATACTATGGATATTGATTCAGTTTACACTGAATTAAGAAGTCCTAAAAGCACTAGAAAAACGAAGGAACCATAATAACTTTAAATAGAAAATAGGCATGAAAAATGACTAAAACAAAATAGAAAATAGAACTGAAAAATGACAACGAAGGACCATAATAACTTTAAATAGAAAAATAGAAATGAACAAAGGACCATAATAACTTTAAAATTAAAGTGCACTTTTACCCCTTGGAGATATAGCCCATTGGCACCCTTACCCTCTACCATAAAATTTTTGCTTTCTAACCCCCAACGAATGCGAAACGCTGCAATCTTGGATCTTCTTAACGGTCAACGGTTGTTTGACTGTTATAGGTAAGGGTGTTTTTGTAATCTTACCCCATACTTATTATTATTATTAATTAATTAATTAAAATCAATCTTCAAATAGATATAGATTCCATATCATCTTCCTTCAAACAGAAGGTTACTCTTAAAATTAAAACAATGTTTGTCTCTCAAAACACACACACACACAATATTCACTCTCTCTCTCTTTCTATATATATATATATATATATATATATATTTCTCTCTCTCAAATAGATATAGATATAGATATAGAAGGTTACACACACAATCTTCAAATAGATATAGATTCCATATCATCTTCCTTCAAACAGAAGGTTACTCTTAAAATTAAAACAATGTTTGTCTCTCAAAACACACACACACACAATATTCACTCTCTCTCTCTTTCTATATATATATATATATTTCTCTCTCTCACCAACTCCCACCACCACCACCACGACCATCCACCACCACTTCTTATTCTCTACCACTCTATCTCTACAACACTTTCTCTCTACCACTCTCTCAGATAAAATCTCCGGCCACTAATTCAGATTAAATCGTCTGAGGTAGTGTATCGGTGATGTTCAGGCGATATTCAGAGCGAGATCGGCGTCCGAGGAGGTGGTGTACTAGCGATGTTTAGATCTATCAGTGATGTGGCTCATATACAGAGGCTGTGAGGCAAAATCGATGGTGGTATTTTAAGATTTCGACCTGATTATCCAGCGTGGGCTCAGATCCAGAGGTTGGAATGAAGAATGAACTGATGATGATGAACTTGATGGAATTGAAGGGAATAAAAGCGAGAGGGAGGTCGTATGCTAGATAATTCGGTGACCTGAGCTGAAAAACAGAGAATAGGTGGATCAAAGTAGAAGGAATCGACTCACCTGTAGAGAGAGAAAGAGGACAGAGAGAGACTGAGAGGCGTCTGGGTGGTGTGTGTTGTGTGTGTCTGCACCAGGAAAAGAAATGTGTGTTTGGAGAAGAAAAGAAAGAATAGATAGGAGCAAAAACGACTTCTCACACATTATTAACAGTCAAACAAACGTTGACTTGACAGAGTTGGGTGCCAGGGGGTAAGATTGCAGCGTTTCGCATTCGTTGGGGTGTTAGACAACAAAAATTTCATGATAGGAGATATGAGTGCCAATGAACTATATCTCCAGGAGGTAAAACTACAATTTACTCTAACTTTAAATAGAAAATAGAAATGAAAAAAAAAATAGATAATAGAAATGAAAAATGACAAAAACATAAAGGAAATGAAATAAGTAACACTTAACAAAAACAAAACAAAAGGGATGCTAACACCGTCAAATGAATGTCCGTTAATTTTCTCTTTTTCAAATACACAATTCACCGTCAAAAGCCGAAGTCACTTTTACAGTTTTCACATTCCTTTGAACAATTGAACTTCATGGCCGGAAGTGGAAACCACGCGCCGGCGATCGGCATCGATCTGGGAACAACATACTCATGCGTCGCCGTTTGGAAGCATAATCGGATCGAGATCATACCTAATGATCAAGGCAACCGAACCACACCTTCTTCCGTTGCTTTCGTTGACGAAGAGCGTCTGATCGGTGATGGCGCCAAAAATCAAGCACCAATGAACCCTGCGAACACCATTTTTGGTCAGTCTACAAGCTTTTATTCTCTAGTTTCTGCTGAACGCATGCTACTTATTTTGTTTACCGATATAAAATCGCCTGAATCGTATCACAAGTGTTTGTTTTCTGTTATTGTATAGTATTTTAAGCTAGGCAATCGCTCATGTTTACTGTTAGGGTTAGGGTTTATATCTGCTACTTTGTATCACTTGGTTTTTGACTTTATTTACCCTGGATTTTTAGATGCAAAGAGATTGATTGGGAGGAGATTCAGTGATTCCAAAGTACAGGAGGATATCAAGTTGTGGCCTTTTAAGATCATACAAGGGCCTGCCGACACACCAAAGATTGTGGTCACTTACAAAGGTCAAGAGAAGGAGTTTTCGGCTGAGGAAATTTCTTCAATGGTCCTTGGAAAGATGAAAGAAACTGCTGAGGCATATCTTGGGAAAGTTGTGAAAAATGCTGTGATAACTGTTCCTGCTTATTTCAATGATTCACAGCGTCAGGCTACCAAGGATGCTGGTACCATTGCTGGATTAAATGTCATTCGTATGATCAATGAGCCTACAGCTGCTGCAATCGCGTATGGACTCGACAATCAGTCTGATATTGTTGGCAAGATAAACGTGCTTGTTTTTGATCTAGGTGGTGGCACTTTTGATGTTTCTCTAATGACTATTGAGGGAGGAGGTATATTTGAGGTCAAAGCTGTCGCTGGTGACACTCATTTGGGAGGTGAGGATTTTGATAATCGAATGGTGGATCACTGTGTGCGGGAATTCAAGATGAGATGGAATAAGGACTTAAGTGGGAACCAAAGAGCTCTGGGGAGGTTGAGATTTGCTTGTGAGAAAGCGAAAAGAATTCTCTCATGTACTACTCATACATCTGTTGAATTGGATTGCTTGCATGAGGGGATCGATTTTTCTTTGAAAATTACTCGAGCTAAATTTGAAAATCTGAACATGGGTTCATTTAATAAGTGCATTGAGACTTTGGAGACATGTTTAAGTGATGCTAAGATGAAGAAATCATGTGTAGAACAAGTGATTCTTGTTGGTGGCTCAACCAGGATACCAAAGGTCCAACATATGCTACAAGAGTTTTTTGATGGCAGAGAGTTATGCAAGAGTGTGAACCCTGATGAGGCTGTTGCATATGGTGCAGCCATTATGGCTGCAAAGGTAAGTGGTAGCAGTGATAAGTGTGTTCAAAATCTGGTGCTACGTGATGTCACTCCTTTATCACTCGGTGTAGAAGTGCGAGGAAAAGTATTAGATATTGTGATCCCAAGAAACACTCCAATACCTACTAGTAGATCCAATCAATACTGTACAACCTGTGATAACCAATCTGCCATCACTACCAAGGTGTATCAAGGTGAAAGATCTAAATCTACAGATAACCATTTGTTGGGCACGTTCAGCATTTATGGAATACCACCTGCTCCCAAAGGAGCGCCTTCAAGTATGAAATGTTTTGATATAGATGCCAATGGTATCCTCACAGTCACAGCTGCTATAACCACCGGTAAGATGGAGAAACTCATAATATCCAATGAAAGTGGAAGGCTCTCCAAAGAAGAGATTGAGAAGATGGTAAATGATGCTGAGAAGTACAGACTTGAGGACCAAGAATTCAAGAAGAAAGCAGAAGCACGCAATGCATTAGAGGATTGCATATACAACATGAAGAATAAAATCGAAGAGCACAGTGTCAAGAAGCGTGTGCAACCTGATATCTTGAAGCAAATGGAGAAAACCATTGCTGAAACGACCAAGTGGCTCAAGGACAACCAAGGTGCACCTTTTACTGAGCTTCACCTTATGAAGGTACACCTAGAGTTTGCTTGCAGGCTACTGTTTTAGGTCTTATTGGAATCTAAAATTGTGTTTATCTTTTTGTTCCACTTAATATGGCATCAATATCCATGGTTGAATATTGGAATCTAAGTAAGTGGATACCTCTCTGTGGGTTGATTTATGCTTAGGGAGTTAGGGTTCTACTTTTGCTATGACTCTTATTTATGTATGGATATTAAATAATTTAGTATTTGAAGGTAAAGTCTTCCCATATTTTGTTGCTTTCTCTTCAACTATGATTTGATAAGCATTTACGTGACACATTAATTGATTAATTTACGTTGGTTGATAAGCCTTTGCTGTTAGAGCAAGGCGTAATTAAATGTGATATTACAATATCTTGCATGAATTACTTTTGAGTACATTAAAAACATACTTAAGTTTGGTTATTGTTGGCATACTTCACAAAACCAGTGTATACGAACCGCAAGTGATTATACTCTGTTTGTCTACTTGGTGTTAACTGCACACTACAATTACTTGCTGCTTTACAGTTCTTAAGATATAACAATTAAAGCGCATTGTGGTGGTTCACTATTATGATTTGTTATATAAATTATGACGTTGAAGTTAAATTGTACAACAGTCTGGTAGATGCCTCTTTCACTTTTGTTAGTTAGAGATATCAAACAATTTATGATTTGAAGTCAAAAAATCTTTTGTATTCTATTGCTTTGTTGTCACATATGATTTGATAAGCATCTATGTGACACGTTACTTGATAATTTCTTCTTTATGTGTATTGGAATTCATGAATAATTAAAGTTGTTCATGTGGTGCTTAAAATCTAATTATGTGTTGAAAATTACCAATAGTCTGCTAAGTACTCATAGTGTATAAGTGTTCAGTGGCGGATCTAGGATCCACGCCAAGCAGTAACGTTTTATAAGAAAAGCGGTAACGAAATCGAAAAAACGTCAAATTTTTCCAAAATTTACACTAAAAAGGTCAAATTTTTCCCCGCCTAGCGGTAGCGGGCGCTCCCCCGAGTAACCACATAGGTCCGCCCCTGTAAGTGTTAGATTATCTGTTTTGAGTATACACAAATTGATAATGATCACAAGATATCTATCTAGTGGAAATTGGTGTTTTGATGCAGGTGAAATGGTATGTATGTTACGAATTTGTGATCCGAGTTAATGTCTCATGTCTATTTTCAGATAAATTTAGGGTGCACTGTAGTTTCTTTATCGATCTCTCACATGTATTAGAACTAGTTTATGCCCCACCCGCGTTGCGGGGCGGTAAGCGGAATAATTCTCAGTTTGATAACATATACGTCTGTGTTTCGGTTGCTTGAACATGCTACTCATAACACGATCTCAATAAAAAATACATCGAGACATAGGTAAAATACGCTCGTCATAGAGTAACTTAATAAAGTCTAGGAGTAGTAGCATTTGTCTACCAATAGCAAACAATCACTATTCCCTCATGTTGGTTCGTCACGATAGCAATGAGAAAATACTAAAAGATGAAATACTAAAAAGAATAAAAGTAGGACTAAACATGTACATTATAAAAGTTAAAGTAGAGGGATAAAACACGCATATAAACGAAGTTAAACATAAAAATAAAGCTTCCTTTTTAAAACAGATGGGCTAAACACGTATTTGCCAGTTGAAGAAGGTCCGTCTCATTCTTCCACATCTCCGGCGAAATTCTCACAAACAAACTCTGCAATGAAGTCGTCTCACCGGCCACCCGCACTGGCGACCGCCGGATTGAAGCTCCTCACGTTCACCGCATGCTTATTGCCGTTTATAAATGAGTTCAGATCTGTCGCTCAATGTTTGCCGGTTGAAGAAGATTTAACACTGAATCTGCGTTCCTTTGTGCTGTTCAAATCTGTTTTTTGAATATTTGAATTGTTATGAAGAATTAACTAAATTTGTGTTCCTTGGGGAAAATACTGATTTAGGCATAAACTATTGTTTAAACATTGTGGAATCTGGTTATTACCTTGATCGTTTGGAGAGTGGTGGCCGGAGATGGTTGTTGGTGGTTGAGGGTGGTGGCCGGAGATATGTAGAGAGCATACAAAAATGGTACTGATTGTGTGGAGAATGGCAGGCAAAAGACGGTGGTAGGGTTATGGTGGCGGCGGCTGAGGTGGGGTTGTGGTGGTGGTAGCTGAGGTGAGAGAGAGGGAGAAGAGAAGGTGGTGGTTGGATGGAGTTGGTGCAAGGTGGTGATGGTGGTCGGGTGACAGGCGGTCTACGGTGATGGTGGTGGCGGCTGAGGTAAGGTTGTGGTGGTGGTGGCGGCAGAGGTGATAAAGAGAGAGAGAGATAAGAGAAGGTGGAGGTGGAATATATGCATAATCTTGAATTTAATGAGTTAATACCAAATAAATAAACCTTATATATAAAATTACCGAAATACCCCTACCCTTAATTGAATTATTTAACTGAGTTAAGAGGCGGGAGCAAAATGAAAAAACCATAGCAAACTATTGGAGGAAAGTGGCTATTTTTAAAGGTTTGAGGTAAAACCGTTTAAATGACCAAACCACAGGGACAAAACGGAAGTTTACTCCTACAAATAATTACTCTACAAATGATTTTGTAGAATAATTTTGAATTGTATTTTGTTTGATACACTTGTAGAGTAATTTTGATAAGAGTTAACTTCCATTTTGCTCCCTATGATTTGGTCATTTTAACGGTTTTGCCCCAATAGTTTAAAAATAGCCACTTTCCTCCTTGATTTTTCTAACTTATCTTCATTTTGCTCCCCGTTTCTAACTCCATCCAAAAAAATCCATTAATTAGAAAGGTATTTTGGTAATTTTATAGATAAAAGCAAGGGTATGTAAGTCTTTTCACCTAAATAAACCTATAACTTGTTTATTTACATGTATATCAGTAATTCTTTTCTGACCCCCCATCTTCCAACTATTTTTTCTACTGGCCACCACCATCCGCAACCATCCACCACCACCTGTAACTACCACCTGTCGACCACGACTACCGTGACTTTTAACTAAACATTTTAATTGAGTTAGAGCCAGGGAGTAAACGACTGAAATACCCTTACTTTTAATTGAACGTTTTAACTGAGTTAGAGCCAGGGAGCAAACTGGCGACAAACTCGAAAGATCAGGGAGGAAAATGACTATTTTTAAACTATTGGAGCAAAACCGTTTAAATGACCAAAGCGAAGGGAGCAAAATGAAAGTTAACTCTTTTGATAATTACCATACAAGATCAAAATTACTCTACAAGAACATTTTACAAAATTACTCTACAAAAACATTTTACAAAATTTCTCTACAAGATTAAAATTACACTACAAGATTATTTGTAGAGTAATTTTGATAATTACTGTACGAGTAAATAATTACGAAAATGTCACCGCGTTTTTTTTTTTACATTTTCACCATATTCGTACGTTTTGTATGATAAGGGTATTTGTATTTGATCTTTTGTCTACAAATTAAAGGGCTTAACAATTAAGGGTAAGGGCCACCTGAGTGAGCGGGTTCTGGACGCTCGCACACTTTGTCCCTTCCTAGCCCTACAAGGAAATTGTCTCCGCTAAATATGCCAAAAGTCGCTGCTAATGCCTTCCGCGACGACCCGTCGTCACTAATGGTTCTTTGCCAATGGCCAGCTAAAGATGTCGCCGCCAGCGACTTTTGTGACTTATAGCCACTTTTAGGGTGTGCGGAGCGGGCGGCAAACCCACTCGGCAAACCGCCTTCGTTGCGCGGTAACACTGTTGCCGGTGGGTTTGCCGATCGGTGAAGGTTGTGGTGCGGGGAGAGGACGCCGATGCGGGGAGAAGAGAGAGAGTGAGGGAGCAGGAGAGAGAGAGGGAGTGTATGAGAGAGAGGGTATTGTGGGGTGAGGTCCATGCCATCTCTCAACCAATCACACATTTTTTTTTAAAGTTTACCACTTCACCAAGTGTTTAAACCATTGCCAACGCTTTTCAGCAAAGTTTAAACACTTTAGTCTGATTGACATGGCGCGCTCTAATTGGTCGTTTTTTCAGTTTACCACTTCAAAGTGTTTAACCACTCGTTAGAGCATTCACATCCTGAGAATCAAAATCTGTGTGTGGGGTTTTTAAAGTATAAAGAGTATAAAAAGTGATTGTGTGTGGAGGAGAGAGAAAATGTTACTGTTCATCTGTATATTTGGGGGGACACTGTTCACCCACTATAATTTTTTAATATATATTGAAAGTGGTTGTGAGTGAAGGAGAGAGAAAAATGTAATGATAAATGTATAAAATATTATTTAATTGAAAAAGAGAGAGAAAAAATATTTGTTTTTAGTGGAAATATATTGATATAGAAGTTGTTTTTTAGTGGAATGTATGTATATTTATAGAGAGCTCGATGTGAATGCTCTTAGAGCATTCACATCCAAACCATCAAATCTTAGAGCATTCACATCCAAACCATCAAATTATACATACATTCCACTAAAAAACAACTCCTATATCAATATATTTCACTAAAAACAAATACTTTTTCTCTCACCTTTTCAATTAAATAATATTATCATCACATTTTTCTCTCTCCTTCACTCACAACCACTTTCAATATATATTAAAAAAATTATACTGGGTGAACAGTGTCCCCCAAATATACAGATGAACAGTAACATTTTCTCTCTCCTCCACTCACAACCACTTTTTATACCCTTTATAAGAGCACCCGTAGTGGGGCGTTTTTTTTAAAAAAAATTGAAAAAAAACGCCTAAAAACGCCCACCCCCCCATTACATGGCGCGTTTTTTTAAAAAAAATTCAAAAAATCATTTCCAGCGTTTTATTTATAACGCTATGTGCAAATTGGTTTAACCAATCAATGTTGATGAAGGTCTGACAACTTCCCACTTTTGCATGCGTACAACTTTGACTAGCCAATCCCATCTCTTTGCTTTTTGTTTTTTTTTTTTTGTTTAATGATTGTGAAATGATTGAATGGGGGTTATTGGCATAATGCCCCACTACGCCACTTTTGCTATAATGCCCCATCGCTGACTAGGACGCCACGTGTCGGATAATGCCCCATGGTGAGGGCATTATAACACATTACCACTACACATGGTCTAATATAAAAACTCCCACTCACATATTTTGATAGATATAATGTGAATGCTCTTACACCCTTACCCAACTACAATTATCTGCACTTTTTTTTTCAGTTGTCCCATCGAATTTAAAACATAAAATATCACAAAAATACAAGTATTTGGTCAAATTTTCAAAAAAAAAAATACAAGTATTTGGTCTAATTAAATGTTTTATTAGCTAAAAGAAGACCAATATATCTAATTGTAAATCGATCTATAAACTAAATGTTACGTGCATAATAATTTATTTTACTTGTTATGTTTATATCTTTGTTTCTATTTATTATCCATGTAGGTAGTTTGTTTGTTTGTTTTATGAATGAAAAATATTAAAAGAGAGTTATCTCAAAGTCTTGCTTCTTTGCTATTTTCTTTTGAGCTTAATCCACTCAACGGATTATCTATCACAAACCAATTTGGTTCATATCACTAAACTAAAACAGAAGCACTTTATTTAAATATCTTAAAATTCTTTTCTTTAAGAAATTTGAATGTGGATTTCAATACGAATACAAGATATCAAATAACCAATTCGAACTAGAAAATTGAGTAAATCTTTTATGAAAGAAGGTAAATCAATTAATACTAAAATGCCTTTCCTAAATAAATAAGATATAAATCAAATTTGGTTATCGCTGCCTTTCCTAAATAAATAAGATATAATATAATTCAAATTTGGTTATCACGAATTTCATTCGAATCTCTGATTTTTCGCAAAGCCAATCTTACATATATATCCTTTTAGAACGACGTAGAGGTCACCACAAAAACTTGAAAACACTTTTTTACAGTTTCATGGCCGGAAAAGGAAAACACACGCCGGCAATCGGTATTGATCTCGGAACAACGTACTCCTGTGTAGCTGTTTGGAAGCAAGGTCGCATCGAGATCATTCCTAACGATCAAGGCAACCGAACCACACCTTCTTCTGTTGCTTTTGTTGGCTCAGAGCGTCTGATCGGTGATGCCGCCAAGAATCAAGCACCACTGAACCCTGCTAACACCATATTTGGTCAGTCTACTAGCTTTTTTTTTTTTTTTTTTTTTTTTTTTTTTTTTTCTGAATGCTGGTTATTTAAGTTTTATTTAAAACGGAGTGTTGCATGATAATATATAAGTTATGAAAGCACAAACGTACACGCTGCCAAACGTGATAACTTTCGATTTTTTTCATTGCCACTGCCTATTTTTATCCGATTTTATCGTCAAAAGAATATATAATCACTAAAAGCCTAACGAAAAAACAACTAACAAAGGTTCTACTAGGTTTTTTACTTAATCAACCTTTGATTTCCAGATGCAAAGAGGTTGATTGGAAGGAGATTCAATGATTACAAAGTACAGGAAGATATCAAGTTGTGGCCTTTTAAGGTCATACAAGGGCCTGCTGACACACCAAAGATTGTCGTCACTTACAAAGGTCAAGTGAGGGAATTTTCACCTGAAGAAATTTCATCAATGGTTCTTGGTAAGATGAAAGAAAGTGCCGAGGCGTACCTTGGAAAAATTGTGAAAGATAGTGTGATAACTGTTCCTGCTTATTTCAACGATTCACAGCGTCAGGCTACCAAGGACGCTGGTACTATTGCTGGATTGAATGTCATTCGTATGATCAATGAGCCTACAGCAGCTGCAATCGCGTATGGACTGGACAATCAGTCTGATATTGTTGGCAAGATAAACGTGCTTATCTTTGATCTTGGTGGTGGCACTTTTGATGTTTCTATAATGACTATTGAGGAAGGGGGTGTTTTTGAGGTGAAAGCTGTTGCTGGTGACACTCATTTGGGAGGTGAGGATTTTGATAACCGCATGGTGGATCACTGTGTCTCGGAATTCAAGAGGAGATGGAATAAGGACTTGACTGCGAACCAAAGAGCATTGGGGAGGTTGAGATTTGCTTGTGAAAAAGAAAAAAGGGTTCTGTCATGTACTACTATCACATCAATTGATTTGGATAGCTTACACGAGGGGATTGATTTTTCTTTGAAATTAACTCGTGCTAAATTTGAAGAGTTGAACATGGATTTGTTTAAGAAGTGCATTGTGACTTTGGAGAGATGTTTAAGTGATGCCAAGATGAAGAAATCTTGTGTAGAACAAGTGATACTTGTTGGTGGCTCAACTAGGATACCAAAGGTCCAGCATATGCTGCAGGAATATTTCGATGGCAGAGAGTTAGGCAAGAGTGTGAACCCTGACGAGGCGGTTGCGTATGGTGCAGCTGTTTTGGCTGCAAAGTTAAGTGGTAATGGTGATAAGAGTGTTCAAGATGTGGTGTTACATGATGTCACTCCTTTATCTCTTGGTATATATGAAAAAGGTGATATATTTAGTGTTGTGATCCCGCGAAACACTCCGATACCTACTAGTAAATCCCAAATATACGTTACAGTTTCTGATAACCAATCTACCGGTAGTATCATGGTGTATCAAGGTGAAAGATCAAAATCTACAGATAACCATTTCTTGGGAAAGATCAAAATTTCTGGAATACCACCTGTACCCAAAGGAATGTCTTCAATTATAGTATACTTTGAAATTAATACCAATGGTATCCTCACAGTGACCGCTGCGTTAAAGTCCACTGGTAAGATGAAAAAACTCACAATTTCCAATGCAAATGGAAGACTCTCCAAAAAAGAGGTTGAGAAGATGATAAATGATGCTACGAAGTACAAACTTGAGGACCAAGAATTCAAGAAGAAAGCCGAAGCACGCAATGCATTGGATGATTGTGTATACAACATGAAGAATAAAATCGAAGAGCATGATGTCAAGAAGAGTGTGCACCATGAGATCTTGCAGGTAATGAAGAAAACCGTTGATGAAACAACTAAGTGGCTCGAGGACAACCAGGCTGCATCATTTGCTGAGCTTCACCATAAGAAGGTACACCTTGAATTTGTTTGCAAGCCGTTGTTTCAGTCTAAGAATCTAGGCTTCTTTTCATCGTTTTTTCGCATTTAATCTTGCATTGGTATCAATGGTCGTGGAACATTGGAATCTAAGTAAGTGGATAGTTCTATTGTAGGTTAAATTTGGTGACAATCTGGTATTTTAAGCTCTACTTTTGCTATGACTCGAATGTCATCATCATCATCATCATCATCATCGTACTCAGTATATCCCACCTATAGCAAAGCTAAGGTAGGGTCTGAGGAGGGTGGGATGTAGACAGCCTTACCTCTACCCCGTAGAAATAGAGAGGCTGCTTCCAATGAGACCCCCGGCTCGATTGTGGTTTTGCATCAAGCCTTGGACATAAGGCACATAACACTCAGCAATTGAGACAAACGCCAATTGGTGCATGTACCTCCTTGTCTTTCGGCTATCAACGCCACCACATGATGCCTGATTAACGATCCCCTCTTTTTAACGTTATTTTCACGAAATTAGTAAAATAACGTTAAAAATTAGTGCACTTTTGCTTTTGCCCCCCCGAGCGCCCACACATATATTACATTATATGAGCAGACCGCAAGCGGGGCTCTGCTATGACTCGAATGTATGGATATTAAATTGTTTGGATTTTCAAGTTAAAATCTTTCGTGTTTGGTTGCTTGGTTGTCAATTAAGATTTGATGTGCATTTAAGTCACACATTAACTAACTCATTTACATTAGTTAATGGTTTTACTTCATGAGAAAAGTGGTTTGATATGCAAAGAGACCTGCTTGTCGATGGCTTTAAATCCTAGTGACATCTTAGGGGTGGGATAAGACTTTAGGATCAATAGGTCCTGGGTTCGATTCCCAGGGGGTTTTCCCATATTTATTGGGTTTTCTCATAAATTGGTGTATAGGCATTATGCCTAGTGGAGATGGATATGATCGGGTGGTTTCGCTGGTGGCATGATGATACTCAAATAATTCGTCAGTGATCCCCATATTTGCTGTTAAAAAAACAGAGACCTGCGCAAAACCAAAAAAAAAAAAAAAAACAAGGCATTTGTATTTGATTTATTATTACTTTAAGTTTTGCATGTGATGCTTCTTAAACTTTATGTATTGAGAACCACTGATAGGTAGGAAATTTTTTACTAACTCGTTTTTTAAATAATATTATCTAAAATAGTGTCTTTTAACTTAGTTTTTCTCTCTTAATCTTATTTCCTAACCTATATATTTAGTTAATATATCGAGTTGAATCGTAAAAGATTAATATCACTTATGGGATGGAAATTAAAAATCAAGGTATCAAACTATGAAGGTTAAAGACTTTTCAAATTAACCGTCTAAATAAAATCTACAAAGAAGTTTTTTTTAAACCCGTAAACATAAACGGGTAAACAGGTTAACTTATTTATTAATCATCTCATGCTCGGATTAACCCATTTATTGAGGGTTATGTTTGCGTCGTATGCCAGGAATTGTCGTCGCTACTTGGTTCAGTATAAGAAGGTTGCATGGTCATTGCAAAATTTCCAACATAAAAACTGGAATGCAAAATGCTAAGGATCCCATGTAAAAAATGGAATAGAAAACCAAGTCCCTTTTTATTTATTTATTTATTTATTTTTTTTTTCAAATCCTCCTTTCCACACCTTTATCAAATGAGTGTTGTATTTGGTCCTCAATTTATTAGTAAACTCATTGCATAACCGAAAAAGTGAAAATCGAACCAACCCTATTGCAAAACCTCATAACCAAACCACCTTAGGCTAGAAGGTGTGGTATAAAGCCCCATAATCAAACCACCTTAGGCTAGAGGGTGTGGTATAAAGCCCCTAGGGGCTTTATCACGTCACGTCAGATCCACCTAGACGTCACGCCATATGGGGGGCTTTAAAGTCCCTCCCTTTAGCTTGCATGGTGTGGTATAAAGCCCCCTTATTAAACAAATTAAAAAAAAAATTTATTGGTTGAAAAGAGGTGGGCCACACTTGCACACCCCTTTTTGCTCGTTATCACGGTGGCGGACAAGGGTTGGCGCCCCCTTTTAACAACCTGGGGGTGGTCGATGGCGGACAAGAGCGCTAAACATGGTCGATGTGGCTGGTGGCGCTAAGCCACACCGTAGAGCCTTATAACCAAAACCCATCATTTCATTTGGCATATAACCGAATACTTTTGTTAGGCTCATAACCATCCCAATAGATTTGCCCGCACCGTTTTATACATGATTCATTTGACCCGTCAACAATAAGATCTAACCTAAACAACTCATATTAAAGTAAATGGGTTGAAAATGCACATCTAACTAACACGTTTAGGCTTATTTAAAGTCTTCGTTTACATCTTTTGTAAATTCAATTCGTACTCTTAAACACGTAAAATGTTATTATTTGTTTATTTTGATATTGCTTTTGGAGTTTTAAATTCTCGGTTATTACCTACACATACATTTACCATGAGGGGGAATAGTGTCAGGCAGCTGCCTTGCACCCCCTCATTGGTCGTTTTTTTGTATTTTTGTAACACCCTAATACGTTAAATCTTAAAAACGACGCAGCGGAAATACGAGCTTTAAAAATTTCTTTCTTTATTAGCTACATCACTTACATGAAGACTCAATTACAAAATATCAAACGTCTTCTAAAGGAATTACAACATTCACACTTAATTAACACTTCAAGCATTACATAATCTAAACTACGTGACAGTTCTTTCTGTACAATCCTTGCTATTTGACTCGATCTACGCCCGCTTATCTTCGTTAGTAATAGAGAAAATCCGTGTAGTTCCTATAGACATCATATACAACTTAACCGTTAGTCATCGACAACATCATACAACATTAATCTCATATAATTAAAAAAACGTATAACATTCGACAATATAAAATTTGATTCATTTGATTACCCTCTTGAATTCTCTTGTTCCGAGTTCAATTTCAATTCTTCATGAACCCGATGTTCTCATACATGCATTACATTCCAATCTCAAGACACATCATTAGTATTCATCAATACTCAAACGTGTTGAAGCCATTCCTACGTACATCCATAGCAACTTACATTCATACATGCATACATTCCTACATACGTACATACAATCATATACACCTATATACATGCATACATTCATACACGCATACATACTTACGAGCTCTTGATTACCACTTTTACTTTCATATACTTATTCTAACATGTCAGCATCACAACTTTCCATATTATAAATCTTATACATATTGACATACGTACTTACTCATTCCTTGACACGTTTGCTTATAGATTTCCTTCCCTAACACGTAAGTAAATCCATACTTATACTATCCGGAGACCCATAACAGCAGGGGAAGGAGAAACCCTTCTCCTTTAACCAACTTTTCTTATACAATGTAGACATCCTAATTCATCCAGAAATTACAAATTTATCATTCAAGCATTTCGTCGAACACTTGGTGTGCGTACAACATTTTAAGCTCTATGTACATGTATAATATGCATAACCTACTAGTTCTTTTCACAATGATCAATTCAACCAAATTTTACATAGTTTCTTAGTCTACATTCAAGTTCATCTAACAATACTCTAGTATTTATACATTCATACTTCAATTTCACATAGCTTTCACTATCATAAAAATCACTACATACTACCATACTACTAGAACATAATGGGTTTCACTCAAGTTCTTCAATCTCATCAAACTCAAGCAAGATTCACATTTTACATGATGATACTAATTCACATACAACTTGATTTCCTACAATTTTCACAAATTATTCAACACCCACTAAATCTTAAAGCATCAAAACATAAAAATTAACACCCTTAATTGAAGAGATTCTTGTGTTAGGTTAAAGGAGAAGGGTTTCTCCTTCCCCTGCTGTTCTCGCGACACACACCCACACCCACAATCACTGGGTTTTGTTTGGAGGGAAATGACTATTTTTAAAGGTTTAGGGCAAAACCGTTAAAATGACCAAACCACAGGGAGCAAAACGGAAGTTTACTCTATTTGTAGATTAATTATGATACTCTACAAAATTACCTTACAAGATCAAAATTATCATACAAGATCATTTGTAGAGTAATTATGATACTCTACAAAATTACTCTAAAAGATCAAAATTACCGTACAAGAGCATTTTACAAAATTACTTTACAAGATCAAAATTACCCTACAAGATCATTTGTAGAGTAATTTTGATAATTACTCTACAACTAAATAATTACGAAAATGCCACCATGTTTTTTTGGCTTTTTCAAACCTTTCGTACGTTTTGTACGATAAGGCACTTTGTACGTGAACTTTACCCTTAATTTGTATTTAGTTTAGACTCGTTAAACAATTAAACTTATTTACCCAACTAAACCCATTAGCCCAATAGGGGATGATTCAAATGAAAACCACTTTTAACGCGAAAACTCGAAAACTAACTAAAAAAAGCCTAAAAAACACACCAAATTTTTTTTTTTCAATTTTTTTTATAAAAAATCGCAGGTTTTTTTTATATAAAATAACTTAAATTTTTTTTTTGTATTACACATGTGTATGTGTACTACACATGTCTAGTATTACACATGTGCACTACAAATTTTATTTTTTTTATATACTAAAAGTGGCGAAAATTGGTATGCAAAAAAAAAAAAAAAATTTGTTATGTTTTTTTGGCTTTTTTAATTAGTTTTCGAGTTTTCACAATAATTAGTGATTTTAATTTGAACATTCCCCTAGCCCAATAATATTTTAAATTACAAACTTTAGACTTAAATAAAACTCGGGAGTGGCACCAACGAAATACAATAGTGAGTGTTTTAAGCCCATTTACCTTCCCCATGAGCTTAACCCACCATTAGCCCACTAACCAAACTTCAAAACCATCTTCATAATAAGGCCCATTAGCGGTAACCCGTACCCGATCTTGTTTCCATTTTGCAACTGATTTCAAACATCGTGTATGATTTGGGGGAAGAGTCATTCTATAGTTTTGTCAATAATAACCCTCTACAAAAGTTATGATTTTTTCGACTATGTTCAAAATAAGTAGTGAAATTCTATGGCGCCTATGTCAACGGAAATACCCCCATGTGAACATCAAACCCCACATAAGAGTTCCAAAATGTCGTTATCTAAGCAAATACCTAGAAGAGATAACATTATATTCACACTTTATGTAATAATATTTGCTATTGTGTTAGAAAAGGATTTTTATTGTAGGTAGCAAATGACGACTTACCATGAAATATGTTGGATGGGGGATTAAACATTGGGAGCCTTTAAGTACACATCCACACAAAGAAAGATTAATGACCGAAAAAGTAAATTCATTGCAAAGTGTAGGTCCCTCTCCGGATGAGGTCAAACCTTATCCTTGTTATATTAACACACTAGCAAGTGCGGAATCCAAGCCAGAGTGCAACCGAGTTGAGACAAGTATAAACACAAAACACACAAGGTTCAACGATTAACACCACTTGTATTAATGCGTATGAAAGGTTCCGGTTACAAGCACAAGGTTTACAAATCTGTATTGCAAACTCTCTAGTGTGTGTGTGTGTTCTTGACAGAATGCTCTCCCTATCTCTCGAGTGTATCTCTCTGTCTCTAGTGTCTCAAAGTGCCTCACTAAATGAACACAACACTTGGGTATATATACCCGACACAGCAGGTCTGGTCGAAGGATCAGACAGACTGATCGAAAGATCATCTGTCGACCAGAATCCCATCGAAGGATCCATATACACTTCGAAGGATGTCATCTTTCGAGGTCCATCAATCGAAGGTTCATCTTTCGAGCACATCGAAGGATATGAACAATCCTTCGATGTCTCATCCTTCGACACAGACAAATAACAAACAATGTGCTTACTGTTTGGCCAAGTCAAACCGGAGGATGGTTGACTTGGTCAAACTTACATCGAACGCACATAACAAACCTAACACAAGACATCGTTTTGTATCATGACACAATACAGACAAAGTACAGACACAAGTCTTCGTCTTGATCTTCGTGTCTTCAAGTCGAGACCAAATCGAACTGAGCCGAGTTGAACCGAGCCGAGTCGTGTCCACAAAATATGCATCAACAAACTCCCCCTTGGACGCTACTCGTGAGGTTCAACGCTATTCGTGAGATTCAACTTCGATGTCTTCCACGTCGGAGGATCTTCAAAGTCTTCACGTGTCGTAAGTAGAAAGTGTATCAACAAACTCCCCTTTTTGTTTAGGTAGTGTGTCAATAAACTCCCCCTTAGATTGAACTCTCCATTGAGTCATGCTCGTGAATCTTTTGACTTGTCAATTCTTCAGATCCTTATGATGTTGATGAAGTGTCAGCGGCAACTCGATCACTTTATCCTTTGAGTGCCTCCACTTCGTGTCTTCATTCCAAAGCTTGTCATCGACCATGTTCTCCTCGCCTTTAGCATCTGCACATGCAAGAAAGCTAAACGCATAATGAGAACAACCGCTTGGAATATAGTTAACATTTAAACAAATGACACATATGAGATCAAATCTCAATCAAACACCAACCGACAATATTTTGAAAGTTTAGCAAATGATCAATTTTAATCCATTAACTTTCAAAACTTGTTAACTTCGACAGTTTATGAAGATGCAATTGTTTTCCGGCTAACGATCAGGATTTTGGGTAGGATAGACTCGAGTTCCAACATCAGTCAATCAAAAATAAACTAGAAGCAAAATCTTTTTGGATTTTATAAAGTTTATATTAAAACACACCTAAAATCTTTTTGGAATTTTTCATTTGTAAAGACGGAAAACAATAAATAAATATACACAAGAATCATAAACTGAAAATAGTAAATAAATATCTACAGACATTCTTTTTGCGAGTTTCGAGGGTAAGAGAATCATATCAGTGTACGGTCATGTCCAAACGCTCTTGTTGTTCTATTAGTTAACATTAAGATAAGCATCCTATAACGATTATCGGTATTGTTGTCCACATAAACTCAACTTATCATTTGTAATCATGGCGAGGGGATACGTTAAGGTATAATTTATACTTACCGACCGGTGTTCATCCACATCACGGCACATTCCCGTATCAAGGTATGCACGAGGGTTCATCTTACCGGTGAGTATACCGATTATCATCTGTTTGACCGTATATGATGTGAGATTCTCACTTATTTTGATTGAAAACAAGCCCTATGTGATATAATCACTTATTGATGAGGAACTTGATTTTCGATGCATGAGGGCACATGAGCAAGTCCGTGAACAGGTCAGTACTTTCGTACAGCAGAGAGACGAACTTGACTCCCGGAAAGAATTTGTGATATTTTATCACTTATTTTGTTTGGACATGTGATTGTTTATCACTTATTGAGGTCGAATGCAATATGTACACGTATGTATGGTATCATGGAAGATCTAGACTTGCGTCCCCGTTATTTTTCGGTAAAAGATACAACCATGATATCCAGATGATAAGCAGCATAAAGACCGAATATCTCAGAGCCTCGGCAATCTCTCAAACGAAATTTCGGTACCAAGACCATATGCCAATGAATGGTTCCCACCCAGTCTTCAGTCGATTTAAGTTTATATCACCCTGCACACTTTAAAATGATTGTGAGCCTACCGATACATCTTATATAGAGCTGCTTATCGCTTTTCATTTAAGGTTTAAAGAGGTTTAGACAGACCACTGATGTACTATCATATTCTCTTTTGCTCGCCAGGAAACTCATTTTTGATTTTCTACTGTTTTTGTGTTTTTGAAATTTTTCGATGTTTTTGGATTTTTCAAATTTGGAATTATTACTCCCCCTAAAATCAACAAACTAAGATAAATTTTAAAACACAAAGATATTTACAAAAATGATTTACCGATGTCGGTTAACTCATGTTTTACCTCAATGCCGTTTACCAAAATTAAGTTTTAATCTGAAAAGATTTATCGAATTTTGGAAAAATCAGTTGGCATGTCGGTTTGCGGTGTGGACCATGACAACATTGTCTGGCCAAAGAGTGCTGCGAGAGGATAACAATTTATAAAGTAGCTTAAATAACGACAAGTATAGGAGAGATTAGAAATTTTAAAACCGTATCCTGCAACTGCTTCGTGCATTGCAAGGAATTTGAGTGCTCTCCCAAACTGGATATCCACCCGGTGTGGATTTCAAAGTTGATTCTTTGAAGCTACTGAGACGTCTCTTGACAGCAACAAGATCATAAACCTTTGGGTCCGGCTGGTCTTTCACATTGCACCAGCGAAGGTTTTTGTCTTTCTCTTTCAGAAGTAGTGTGCGGTTGTTCAACCCATGCCAAGGCATCCGCACACCCGGTTGGTTTGTTCAACAAACACTTTTACTTCAATCACACCGCGAACAAATGTACACTGCACGTTCATCTTGTTGATTTTGAACATCAGACGTGCTACAGGTGCGTACATTTTGATTTGAATCTACCCTGGGGAACCCGATCAAAGCTTGATTGTAAAAGGCTTTGCATTTTTGTCGAAGCTTTTCAAACTCTTTCAACAGATAATTCTGTTTCTCTTTTCCTTTTCTTTTCTTCTCTCCATCAAAGGCAACAATTTCTTCTGTCGCCTATTTTGTGCATGGACACTCCACTATCAACAATCTTACGACTATTGAAAGTTCCTCCTGGAATATCCTACACACTCATTCAAAGATTAGACGGAGAGGGGGACCCAAGCCTTTGTGGACTTGGGTCGTCCTTGATCATCAAGAAAAGTGATCTCAATCACTTGATGATTAGGAAAAAGAACCTCAGGTGCTCCCCCTGATTGAATTTCCTGCTTTGGCTTCCAAGCTGTTTGTCCTTTACCAGTATTTGTATTAATTGTTTTAGCATTTACTGGTTTTGCAGTTTTAGGTTTTGCTTGAACAGGTTTTTCTTCTTTGACCTCTGATTTTAAGGCCTTCTCAATTACCTTTTGATTCTTTTGTCTTAACTTCTTTTCCCTTTCTTTCAAGACACGTGGGTCTTGTTTCGGGGAAACAGATCGTTTTTGGTAATTGGTTTCTTGGGGAGCCTTCAACTTTTGCAGGTATGGGCAGTATCTTACAATATGCCCAATTGTGCCACACTCAAAACACATTCTCCGCTCTACAAACCTCGGAGAAACATGTTGATGACCAGACGGAGAACCAGACAATGAACTTTGTGATCTAGATGTACTTGGACCTAAATCACATCCGTTGGAGTGTTGGGTGTAATTATTCTGATCATTTCGTTTTAAAATTCTAACTTGTTTTATAAAATCAATGTTAGATTTATCCTGAAATGTTTCCAGTTTATCTGTACCCTTGGATCCAACAAAGTTCACTTTCTGTTCTCTTTTCTTAACAGGAGCTCTTTTGTTTTGCACCTTTTGCTGCTGAACTTTAGGTGCTTGAACATTCTTGTTCTGAGCTTTCTTTCCCTGTACCTTACCCTTTCCGGAGTTGACTTGTTGTTTTCGCTCAATTGGTTGTTTTTGGTTTCCGTATTGTTTTCTAATTTGTTCACACGGAATTGGATCACATTGAGTGACGGTAACTTTGTCACTTTTGTTCCCCAAAAACTTATCAATACATCCTTCAAAAATTTGCTCAATTAAATCTTGATTTACATTTTTAATTGGAAAATCTTTGTTAGAGTAGATTTTGTCATCTCCTTTGAGCGTATACAACAAGTTATTCCCTTCACTGCTCGAAACAAGGGACTCCACTGCTTTTGACATTTCAGTCTTACTCGGTTCCACTGGTGGATCACATAAGATGTGATTCTCAATTGGAATATCTGTTGTAACCGAGTTAGACTGTTGATTCACAATCACTTCAGACTCATCATCAGATTCATCAGATTCATCATCCGAAGAATCAGTATCCTCAACAGTGGGAGGACTCTGTTCCTTAACACATGATGAATCTGAATCTGTCACATTCTCAGATTCTGATTGACCCGAGGATGATGTACCAGTTGTGAACCCGAGGCCTGCTGCAAAATCATCTAGATTGAGTGGCACAGTAGGTTCAAAACGGGGCATATCCTCGTCATCAGGCAATTTGGAGTAATTGTGATTCATTGGGGGAGGACATGATTTGAATCCGTTACACTTCCTATCCCCCTTTTTCTTCTGAACATCAATAATGTGATCCAAAACATAGCGGGAATTGGAATAGCTTTCCAATTTCTGCTTAATTGTCTCACATTCACATCGAGCTGTTGCTAACTCTACCATTTGTTTTTCAATTGTGTCAATTAGATCATTGTTAGCATGTTGTTTTCTCAAAACAGCCTTTTGTAATTCAGAAACATCATGTTTTAATGACGCAATTGTTGCTTTAAATTCCTTTTCATTTCTGGTTAAAAACAAGTTAGCTTCAGTTGCTTTAGAAAGATCTACAATCAATTCTTGATTGTGTTTGTGTGTGATCTCAAACTGACTTTCCTGTTCAGCATATTTAACCTTTAAGCTATCACAACTTTCACAACTAACTACAGTGGGTTCATCGACACTTACCTGACCTGATGAACTGTCGACATTAGCCGTAAAGGCTGAATAGAAAGAAAAAGATCCATCTTCAGAGAAGAACTTAGCAAGCTTCTCGGAAGTTCCATCAGATTTCTGGCAGAGAATAGATCTCCTCTTGCATAATGCTTCAGCTTCAGCCAAAAGTTCATCAACCTTCAAATCTAAAGCATCACCTGATAAATCACCAGTATCAAGTGATTCCCCATCTGTGCTCCCACTATAACCCGAACTATCTTCATCTTCTGAAGATTCACCAGCAGACGCGGGTTCTACTACCTTCTCTGTTACTTTAGCATAACAAGCTGTTCCACCATTTCCTCCTTTTCCAAGCTGAAGCGACCAATCACAACCTTCATCCATTTGAACCACAAGTGCCCGGTTGGCATTTGACGACCCTGCTTGGCCTTGGTTGTTGACAGGTATCAACGTACGAACATTGTTCCTGTTTTGGTTCTGCTGGTTGCCTTGATTTCTGAAGGGATTTTGGTTTCCATGCTGAGCTGGTCTTGTGCATTCCCTTTTGAAATGACCGCGTTCACCACAGTTAAAGCACGTTACAGCTTGCTTGTCGAATCCATACTTGGTGTCTTTCTTGCTTTCCAAGTTGGTTCTCCCGGTCCTTTCCATAAACTCCTTTGCTCTTCGAATGGCACTAGCAAGAGCCCATTTGATATCCATCATTTCAAACTCGTCTCTATCCACTTGCTGATAATCTTCATTGGTTAGATTGATATTCCCAATCTGACCTGCGATCAATCCACAATAAGCACTAACCAAGGTATTCAACATCTCCATATGCTCCTTGGCTATCTCGACACTGACTTTGGAAAAGTTGGAAGTGTCTAATCTGACTGTGTTTGGATTGGAAGTGGCTTGAATGTTTGAAGAGTTTCCATAAAACCCTTGCTGTTGCGGTTGTTGCTGCGGAGCTGTCGGTGTCGGTTTCACATCTGGTCTTGGATACATCAAGTATGCTGAAGGATCAAACTGATCTGTTGTTGAAGGTGCGGTGTTTGAGATGAAAGCTGTTTGAAGCTTTGCGTGTTGAGAAGCTGGTTTTTCTCCACTGATGCCTCCTGCAATCCCAAAGTACATCTCAGGACTTTGAGGAGTTAGTGTTCTTTTCGCCTTAAGCTTTTCTTCCACATCCTTGTTCTCCAATTTTTGAATTAAATCATAAACGGTGATTGTGTCTAAAACACCATTTTCTTTGAGAATTTCAAGGTAACTGCTCCACTTCGCTGGTAAGCTATCAGCAAATCTCTTCGTTATTTCTTGTGGAGTGGCAGTGACTTTAAAAGCAAACATCTCGCTCAACAAGTGATGGAACCTTGTAGATAAATCTGCCAAAGTCTCATTCTCCACACACGTGAATCCTTCAAACTCTTTCTTCAGTAAATCTTGCTTAATCTTTCTAGATTGAGCATTTCCTTCACATCGTAACGTGAGCATATCCCACAAGTTTTTAGTAGTCGTGCAGTAAACAAACTGGTGATATATGTCTCTGTTAAGAGCTTGTGTGAGAATCATGAATGCTTTCTTTTCTAACTCAAACTTCTTCTTATCTTCATCAGACAGAGTGCTGTAAGTTTGTGGATTAGATCCTGCAACTTCCAACTCACTGTCAAATGGAGTGAAGAAACACATCCATAGATCTTGACCTTGCCCCTGAACATAAGTTCTCAACCTTTCTTTCCACCATCCCCAATCATTGATGTGATTTAACTTTGGCGGTTTTGTGCTTGTACCAGTTTCACTGTCGTTCTGCATCATAGATTGAATGCTGCTGCTTTGATTTGTGACCAATGCCCATTGATTTGCAGTTATCATTGCAGCTTGAGTTGGGGCAATAGCTCGCAAGAATGCATTTTTGTCAAACTCTGGCTCAGGTTGTGTAGCTGATGATTGTGGAGTCGAAGTTAATTGAGTCCACCACTCACCGTTTGTTCCCATTTTATAAAAATTAATATATTAAGTGAAAATTGATTTAAAATAAAATTAATTTTCACAAACTATGTTAATTTTTCGAATGATAACAACCAGCCGAAGGATCAAGGATCGAAAGACCTGCAACACACAACTGTTAATTATAAACAGACTAAGGATCGAAAGATCAACCCTTGTTCGAAAGATAGACACCTGTTCGAAGGATCAACAGTGTCGAAAGATCACTGTTGAGTTTCGAACGATGACTTCGAAAGATTCTCCAAGACGAAGGATCCTTATCTTTCGAAATGTAACAGTAGCTCGAACAATATATCCTTCGAAAAGATTCCTTGGCTCGAAAGATAACTCACTGACTTCGAAAGATTCTCGAAGGATGGGTATCTGTCGAACCTCCTTGATCGAAAGATGATCTTTCGACTTCGAAGGATATCTTTCGATGAGCACTGACACACTGACACAAAGTTGACAGGTTGGTGAGAAAGGTGACGGGTTGGTGCGCAACTTTCGGCAGAAGGTATGTTCAGACCTTACTTTCTGCCAAAATCAGATTTGGGTTGACAATTTTAACCAGTCGCCCCTTCCCAATGCACAAACAACTTTCGAAAATAATTAACCAAGATCAAAATATATAAAACTTTGAAAAGCACTTGAATATATGATAAAGATATCAAGAACAAACCCAGAAAATTTGAATTTTCTGATGAACCGACAACTGCCTAACACGAGTTTTGGCCGAAAATTCAATAAAAACCACCCTTTAACATGTGAAAGAGATAAACAACAAAGTTTTTATAAAAATTTCAGCAAAACAAGCAGATTTTCAAAGTTTTAAACACAAAATTTCCAGAAAATATAAACTTCAAAAGACCGAAACACACTCTAAAACACTCGGTTTTAACAAGGAAAAGAGCCAAGGCTCTGATACCACTTGTAGGTCCCTCTCCGGATGAGGTCAAACCTTATCCTTGTTATATTAACACACTAGCAAGTGCGGAATCCAAGCCAGAGTGCAACCGAGTTGAGACAAGTATAAACACAAAACACACAAGGTTCAACGATTAACACCACTTGTATTAATGCGTATGAAAGGTTCCGGTTACAAGCAAAAGGTTTACAAATCTGTATTGCAAACTCTCTAGTGTGTGTGTGTGTTCTTGACAGAATGCTCTCCCTATCTCTCGAGTGTATCTCTCTGTCTCTAGTGTCTCAAAGTGCCTCACTAAATGAACACAACACTTGGGTATATATACCCGACACAGCAGGTCTGGTCGAAGGATCAGACAGACTGATCGAAAGATCATCTGTCGACCAGAATCCCATCGAAGGATCCATATACACTTCGAAGGATGTCATCTTTCGAGGTCCATCAATCGAAGGTTCATCTTTCGAGCACATCGAAGGATATGAACAATCCTTCGATGTCTCATCCTTCGACACAGACAAATAACAAACAATGTGCTTACTGTTTGGCCAAGTCAAACCGGAGGATGGTTGACTTGGTCAAACTTACATCGAACGCACATAACAAACCTAACACAAGACATCGTTTTGTATCATGACACAATACAGACAAAGTACAGACACAAGTCTTCGTCTTGATCTTCGTGTCTTCAAGTCGAGACCAAATCGAACTGAGCCGAGTTGAACCGAGCCGAGTCGTGTCCACAAAATATGCATCAACACAAAGGATTCGAAAGGGTAAGGCACGACTGCGTCACGACAATAACTAACTTGCGACGAATTGCGCTTGTATATCTGTCAAACGCCAAAAACTATTGTTATTATACAAAAAAAATTAACAGAGTTCCAAGAACGCAAACAAAAAAAAGTGTAAAATCAAATTTCCAATGAAAGAAGGTTAGGTCGCTAAATCTAGCCATGTAAATGAATCGAACAAACATGAACATGGGCATGTTCGTGTCCATGTTTTTTTAACTTGAACCGAACACGAACATGAACACAAACATATAATCGAACTTCAATGAACAATTTAGGAACTTAAACCAACACTAATGAGCATATTTGCATAAATATAAACGAACACAAATGAACAGAATTAAACAAACATAAACAAAAACAAAGAACATAATTGAACAAATATAAAAAACACAAATGGACATAATTAACATTAATAAACACAAAAGAACAAATCTAATACATCGCAATTCATCCAAAAACATCCATTCACCATCCATGTTTCACAAAAGATCATCCATTCATGTTTAAATGTTTAAGCATGTGGTCAAAAGAAAAAAAAAGTCGTCACGTGACAGTACATCATTGGCTAGGATGAATAGTGAGAGAGAAGGAGTTGGTCCGGAGTTCTTTTTTTTTACAACACCACACATTACAATATATTCACATAAAAGATAAATGTTGGTAGATACCTTTATCTTTTAACCCTCAAACTTTACTTTTTCACTTCACACCCTTCACTACGCTATCAACTAAAAAGTAATAACTTCCTTATACTTTCAAGTTTTCACTTCACACACTCAAATATTTTTGACATAAAACATTATTAACCCTCATCTTTAAGTAAGTTACACATTCATTTCTAAATTTTATTTATTCAGAACTTCGGCCCTCCAACATTTTTTACTTAATAACTTGACATCTTCTTTTATTTATATTACTTTTATATTTTTCTACTTAATAACTTGATATCTCCCTGCAACATTTTTTGCTTAATAACTTGACACTTTCTTTTGTTTATTTTACTTTTACATTTTCTATTTAATAACTTGACATCTCCTTTTGTTTATATTACTTTTAGGACTTTACACTAAAACGTATGAAGCATTGTTATACTTTTTTATCTATGTCCGACTACGTTAATGTCTAAATTATTTTTACGATTTTACTCAGTAACGTCTGGGACATACTCTTTTTTTATCTATGTCTATGACGTTCCTTCCAACATTTTCTACTTAATAACTTGACACCTCATTTTATTTGAATCACTTTTACAGCTTTACACCGCAACATCCGAGACATACTCTTTTTTAATGCCGCTAGTGACGTTCGAGTCCGCTCAAGTCACGGCAGGAGTTGGCGGCGTTCCTCCGTTAGTTCGACTCGGCATACGAGAAGCAAGTGACGACGATACGACTCGAGAATGACTTCATGATTTTAAGGCTCGATTTCTTGTTGAAAACCGAGTTGTTGGTGTGGTTTTGGAGTCATTTTTGAAGGATTATTGTATAAAAACTCAAAACCCACTTATGTTGTTGAAAACATGGATTAAAACCTCAAAATCTAGTGATTTTTAATGATGTTTGTGTGTAAACGTGTTAAAAGAAATGGAGATTGTCGAAAGTACGATTTTTATTGAGTTTTAAGGTGAAAAGTTTCAAACTCTATTTTTCCGGCAAAGTGTTGTTAAAGATGAAAAAGATACAAGATTCCATTAAGTTTGTGGACGGAATAGCCAATAGCACTTCCAATGTTGCTAATCTTCTCCATGTGCAAATCAATGGTAGGGACTTCCACACTCAACACATTAACAGTTCCGAAATTCTCTCAGGGAACACAACCATAGAGTATCTGCTGGAGGTAGAGGGCGATCCTGATACGGTCAAAGCTGTGAAGCTGTCAAGGGTTTCCGTCTCCTATAATACCTTAAATGGTATACCGTTCAACATGACTCCTTCGTATTACTTCAATCAGAACATTACGGTAAAGTTTCAAGTTCCTCCTTTCTTGGCACCAGCCATTGAGAACCCAGATAAGCCGCCCGGTCTTGGAATAGCTGGTTTTATCGGTTGGGATTTTTGCCATAAAGTCAATAGCTGTAAGCAAAAGCTAACTTATTTCAGCTGTGACGTTTTTGTTGATGGGCCATGGTGTGGAGAGTGCAAGTATTAGCTAGAAAGTTTCTATTGACAGTATTAGTTTCTTGTATGTCTTCTGCTTAGGTATATGTTTATGTATGTACGTTGTTTTCAAATTATAATATCTGAATTAAGGAAGAATTATAATATCTGAATGCGCAATGAAATTATAATGGTGGTTTAAATTATGTTTTACCTCCAGTGGCGCGACTGTTAATCTGAGTCACCGGATAGGATTAAAAGGAATTGGGTTGTTTCAATTCCATGGATTTAGGGCTTCTCTGTTTGCTCAAAACAGAATGAAAACCGAACCAAGAGTAAATTATCAAAACCGAACTATGTTAAATTATCTAGACACTGAAAGACATCAACAGACACTATGACAAACAAGAATACTAAAACGGGTATTTGTACGCATTTAGTTCAAATACGGTGTTAAAGATTATACGAAATCGATCCTAACCAAACTCTGAATTGTCACTTTCATGCTCGAAAATAAATCGTGTTGTCACTCTATATTTTCTATACTATAGGTATTGGCGTGTTTACATTTCCGTCTGAAAATATACCCACAGATAAAGGAGTGACATCTTGAACACTCTTTACCACTTACCTTTGCAGCCATAACGGCTGCACCATATGCAGCTGCCTCATCAGGGTTCACATTCTTGCATAACTCTTTGCCATCAAAAAACTCCTGAACCATATCCTGGACCTTTGGTATCCTAGTTGAGCCGCCAACAAGAATCACTTGTTCTACACATGATTTCTTCATCTTAGCATCACTTAAACACGTCTCCAGAATCTTGATGCACTTATTAAACGAATCTATATTCAAATCTTCAAACTTAGCTCGAGTAAACTTCAAAGAAAAATCAATCCCCTCATGCAAGCAATCCAAATCAATCGATGTCCGAGTAGTACATGAAAGAATCCTTTTTGCTTTCTCGCAAGCAAATCTCAACCTCCCCAATGCTTTCTGATTCCGAGTTAAGTCCTTATTCCATGTCCTCTTGAACTCCTCAACACAGTGATCTACCATGCGGTTATCAAAATCCTCACCTCCCAAATGAGTGTCACCCGCAACAGCTTTCACCTCAATAGTACCACCTTCCCCAATAGTCAATATAGAAACATCAAAAGTGCCCCCACCCAAATCAAAGACGAGCACGTTTATCTTGCCAACAATATCAGACTTGTTGTCTAGCCCATACGCGATTGCAGCTGCTGTAGGCTCATTAATTATACGAACGACATTAAATCCAGCAATGGTACCAGCGTCCTTAGTAGCTCGACGCTGTGAACCATTGAAATATGCCGGGACAGTTACACAAGCATTTTTCACAACTTTTCCAAGAAACGCCTCAGCAGTTTCTTTCATCTTGCCAAGAATCATTGAAGAAATTTCTACAGCCGAAAATTCCTTCTCTTGACCTTTGTAAGTGACGACAATCTTTGGTGTGTCGGAACACCCTTTTATGACCTTAAACGGCCACAACTTGATGTCTTCCTGCACTTTGGAATCACTGAACCTCCTTCCAATCAACCTCTTTGCACCTGTAAATCCAAAGTTAATTAATTCAAAAACCAAGTAAAAACAAACATCAAGTAGCAAACCGAGTACCTAACATAATCAGAACTTAAACCTGTGTAATATAGTCAATTAAAAGTAATCATAAACTAGCTAACCCTAAACATGACTCACTTAAAATAATATGAGGCCAGTTAACGTACATTACGGCTTAACGTACGACCAGTACGGCAGGTAATTACGCACGTTCATTTCAAAATCACGCACGTTATAAACTAAAAAACCCAAATCACGCATGTTGAAAAACATTAATCACGCATGTTATACCTATAATCACGCCCGTTTTCGTACGTGATGTTAAGCCATAATGTATTTTACATTTTTCCAAATATTATTTAATAACAATGATTTTATATACTATTTTAATGATCACAATAAAACAACCGGCATTGCAATAAGCAGCACATATAATATAAACATCAACGAATAATTGCTTGAAATATTATTCAATAACAATAATCGAAGACTCTAGAAACTCCATTGAGTAGAAAATATAGAATAAAAACTCAAAAACTGACCAAATACGGTGTTAGCAGGGTTCAATGGTGTTTGATTTTTGGCGCCATCACCGACCAGACGTTCTGCATCAACGAAAGCAACAGAAGAAGGTGTGGTTCGGTTGCCTTGATCGTTAGGGATGATCTCGACCCGATTATGCTTCCAAACGGCGACACATGAGTACGTTGTTCCCAGATCGATGCCGATCGCCGGCGCGTGGTTTCCACTTCCGGCCATGAAGTTCAAAGCTCAAGTGACGTAAAACTGTGTGTGGGCTTTTATTTTCGTGACTTCTAAGTTTTTTTTAAAGGGATATATGTTATTTAAACTATTTGGATAAAAACTGAAAAACCGGTAAATTTGATTTCCTTATGACGATAAAAGTTTATAAACATTGATTAAATCTAATTTTTGAATATAGTTTCATGCTATTTACGTATATGCTAAGGTACAAATTCCAATCCAATACTTCTAAGTATGTAGCATGAATGTTTCTCGATTCTATCTCATTTTAAGGGGTTGTTTGGCAACTTCTAAATGGTTAATTGATGAACAAGTAAAGGTCTGAACCATTAAGTGCTGAACCAGTAAGATGTATGAACCATTAAGTGCTGAACCAGTAAGATGTATGAACCATTAAGAGCCAGTAGAATGCTTAACCGTTCAGAGGCAAATGTCTGACCAATTCAGATTAGAGGTCTGAACCATTCAGACTCTGTATAATGCTTAACCATTCAGAGGAAAATGTCTGAACCATTCAGACATCTACTCGCGAAACAAACAGTCTGAAACATTAAGTGTTGAAATAGTAAGAAGTCTGAACCATTAAGTGCCTCATTAAGAGGTAAACAAACAGTCCCTAAGCCCTACTTTAAAAACTTATCGTTGGAAGTTTCCAAAAATTATGCACTATGACTTGATCCTTCGTATTCGGAGGGCCAATCTATAGATTTTAGAGGTTTTATGCGACAAGTAAAAATGATGCACTCGTCTTTCTATGTTTACATTGTTGAATACCGAATAGTTACTTAGGAGGCATATTTGGGTTGTGTTGTACCACTAGGTGTAGTGGGTTAGTGCCCCGCTCCACTTCATATTTTGGCCTAGTGAAACCATTTCTCGTATACATGGAGAGGGCGTCTTTTCACATACTCATATAATTTCCTAAACCAATAAAAATATATGACTCTCGTCTTTGTCTTAATTTTTTTTTATTTATTTAAATCAAACATTATTTTAATAAAGTGGTCAATTAGTCTGTGTGTTATGATTTCACGCCTCCTATTTAAGTCAATTAGTTTGAAGGGACAGGGATTGCCGTGAGAGGATTCACGGGCATGGTTGCGGGAGAGGTCTTACCATAACACACAACCTTGAACCATTACACACTTTTGAGGGTTTAGTTAGTGAGAGCCTGTTGCCTCATGCCTGTATGTCAGTCACTTTTTCACTTTTTAATTAAACCACTACACATGGTCTAACAACGTGAACCGAAAATTGATATAACAATAAATAAAATTGTAATTCCAAAAAAGAAGTAGATGACTATAACCTACAATAGGTATTCAAGACACCTTGCCACGAGTGAGGAGAAAAACATAAACATAAATTATATTTCTACTATATTCGCAAACAACGTTAAATAAGTTGACCCAAAAACGATAAGATTTTAAGTGTGTTTGGATTAGAACCCATGGTTTTGACACCAAAAGTGTATGGGTCAAATTAGAATTCACATATTCAGTCCGCTAACCTGACATGATTGTCATCCCTAAAACCAACACCCGAATTGACAAAACCTATGAAGTCATTCCACAAACTTTTTGCACTAGGAATTGAAGCATATTAAGGGTGGAGGGTATGGTTAACCAGTCTAGGGTGATTGAGTGAAATCCTACCTAATAATATTATGTAATGGCCGTTCAAAAAAAAAAAAAAAAAAAAAATATTATGTAATGTCAACTCTCCCTTCCACTCCCCATTTTGCACTCAATCAGGGGGTATGGTTAATCACCCTAGGGTGTTTGAGTGATTCTCAATTTTGATTGGTTGTTCTCTCCTCTCTCTCTCTCTCTCCTCCATCACTCTTCAATCACTTCGGTGACTACACACCGAATTTGGCAAACTCTCACCCACTCACCGCATAACTCAATCAAGTGGGGGTGGTCACCGATCGGTGACTCCCACTCACCGCACCACTCACCGAGTATTATACCCTCCACCCTAATAAACTTTACATAACAAACTATAATAATGAATCAGCACTATTAATGCGCTTTAATTATTATACCAAAAGAAATGTAAAGCATGAACAAATTATAGTGTGGTTAACAACAGTCGTTAGACAAACATGAAGACTACTTGGTAAGTATAATTAATCATTAATTCATGGTTATAGATCACGTATAGTTAAGCATCGAGTATAATCATTGCCGGTTAGTGCCAACCATAACTGAACTGGTCATTCCCAAAACTAAAACCCGAACCATCAGTTAATCACACGGTTCAGTTAGTTTGGATAGGCTGCTTTGCTCACCCTAAACATGAAAATCATACGTGTATATCTTCATCATACATTTAAGAATTCCATATTGATATCTCACTGTCTCATTCAACGCTATCGTCATCTAAAGTTAAATAGAAATGAAATCTTACCTGAACAAAGTAAGAAACCGATGAATTACTTCACATAGATCAATACGTAAATGAACCAATTAATGTGCCACGTAAATGCTTATCAAATCATATTCAACAACAAAGCAACAGAATACGAAAAATTTCAACTTCAAAATCTGAAGTTCTGAACTATTAATACTATATATATAGCAAAAGTATCATAACGTACTAGGGTTCAAATATTAACCAACCATTCAGTGGAAGAAAAATATAGACAAAAGCTAGATGCCAATGTTCAATAACCATAATCTGAGACCTAAAACAGGGGCTTGCAAACAAATTCTAGGTGTACCATCTTAAGCTGAAGCTCAGCAAAAGGTGCAGCTTGGTTGTCCGTTAGCCATTTGGTCGTTTCAGCAATCTCTTTCTCCATCTCCTTCAAAATCTCCGAGCGCACCTTGGAATTTTTGATCTTATTCTTCGCCTTATATAAGCAATCCTCTAATGCATTGTAGGCATCGGCTCTCTTCTTGAACTCCTGGTCCTCATATTTGTACCTCTCAGCCTCTTTTACCTTCTTTTCGATCTCTTCCTTGGAGAGTCTTCCGTTTGCATTGGTAATTGTTAGTTTCTCAACCTTACCGGTGGATATATTCCTGGCAGTGACTGTGAGGATACCGCTGGCATCTATTTCAAAGAATACCTTAACTCCAGAGACTCCTTTGAGAGCAGGTGGTAATCCAGAAACTCTGAACTTGCCCAACAAATGATTATCTGTCGATCTCAATCTTTCACCTTGATACACCTTGATAGCAATGACAGATTGGTTATCACAACTTGTATAATACTTTTTGGCATATCTTGTAGGTATTGGGGTGTTTCTCGGGATTACAACATCAAATATTTCTCCTTTTACATCTATACCAAGTGATAAAGGAGTGACATCAAGTAGAACCACATCTTGAACACTCTTATTAGTATTACCACTTAACTTGGAAGCCAAAACAGCTGCACCATACGCAACAGCCTCATCAGGGTTCACACTCTTGCATAACTCTCTACCATCAAAAAATTCCTGCAGCATAAGTTGAACCTTTGGTATCCTCGTTGACCCACCAACAAGAATCACTTGTTCTACACGCGATTTCTTCATCTTGGCATCGCTTAAACATGCCTCCAGAATCTTGACACACTTATTAAACGAACCCATGTTCAGCTCTTCGAATTTGGCTCGAGTAAGTCTTAAACAAAAATCAATCCCCTCATGTAAGCAATCCAATTCAATTGATGTCGTAGTAGCACATGACAGAATTCTTTTTGCTTTCTCACAAGCAGATCGCAACCTCCCTAATGCTCTTTGGTTCCCACTCAAGTCCTTCTTCCATCTCCTGTTAAATTCCAGAACACAGTGATCCACCAAACGGTTATCAAAATCTTCACCTCCCAAATGAGTGTCACCAGCAACAGCTTTAACCTCAAAAATACCCCCTTCCTCAATAGTCATTACAGAAACATCAAATGTGCCACCGCCCAAATCAAAGATGAGCACATTTATCTTCCCAGCGATATCAGACTTGTTGTCTAGACCATAAGCAATTGCAGCTGCTGTAGGCTCATTGATCATACGAATGACGTTTAATCCAGCAATAGTACCAGCGTCCTTGGTAGCCTGACGTTGCGAATCGTTGAAATAAGTAGGGACAGTTATGACAGCATTTTTCACAACTTCTCCAAGATACGCCTCAGCAGTTTCTTTCATCTTGCCAAGAACCATTGAAGAAATTTCTTCGGCCAAAAACTCCTTCTCTTGACCATTGTAAGTGACCACAATCTTCGGGGTGTCGTCAGGCCCTTGTATGACCTTAAACGGCCACAACTTCATGTCTTCCTGCACATTGGAATCACTGAACCTCCTTCCAATCAACCTTTTAGCATCTGAAAAAAAAATCCATAATTACTTAAGCCATTTAAAAACGTCAAATACTAAGCAGCTGGTATAAACATCAAGTAGCTAACATAATCAGAACATGAAACTTTGTAATCATTGATAGCAGTGTATTGTTTATGTTTATCATAATCATACTCAGTAAATCCCACCAATCAGGGCCGGCTCTGGGCCCGGCAAACCCGTGCCGACGCCCGAGGCCGAAAATTTCAAAGGGCCCGAAAATTCTTTATAAGCTTGTATATATTTATTAAATTATATATTTAGTATATTTATCCGTTTATTATGCAAAAAAGCATTGGTGGTGTAATGGCAAAAACCATTTCAAAGTTCGAGTCTTTGCTCCATAAGTTTTTATTTTTGTAATTCATTTACCTTTAACCATAATTTTGGGCCCAATTCTTTTCGTCGCCCGAGGCCTAAATTTTTTCAAAAGTTTTCGGGGACGGCTCTGCCACCAATAGCAAAGCAAAGATATAGAGAGGCTGCTACCCCTGGCTCGATGGTAGTTTTGCATCAAACCATGGACATAAGGCACATAACACTCGGCAATTAAGACAAAGGCCAATTAGTGCATGTACTTCCTTGTCTTTCGACTATCAATGCCACCACATGATGCATGATTAACCATCCCCTCTTTTAACATTATTTTCACGAAATTAGTAAAATAACGTTAAAATTAGTGCACTTTCACTTTTGCCCCCCATATACATTATATGCACGTACCACAAACGGGGCGTATTGTTTATGTTTAGTCACTGATAAATCTAAGAAACTTCATTAAAGTGCATCATATTCTAATGTTTAGTTCTTGAGAATCCTAAACCCTGCTAAACATGAGCAATTGCTTAGAAAATAGAGAACATAAACGAAATAACTGACCAAATACGGTGTTAGCACTTAGCAGGGTTCATAGGTGCTTGATTTTTGGCGCCATCACCGATCAGACGCTCTGCATCCACGAAAGCAATAGCAGAAGGTGTAGTTCGGTTGCCTTGATCATTAGGTATGATCTCGATCCTATTATGCTTCCAAACGGCGACGCATGAGTACGTTGTTCCAAGATCGATGCCGATCGCCGGCGAGTCGTTTCCTTTTCCGGCCATAGTATTCAAAGTTGAAAGTGACGTAAAACTGTAAAAGTGTGTGAAGTTTCTAATGACTATAAAGAATGTACATCTATTGTTATTATATATATTTTGTATTTGTATGTATTTGAATACGACTCTTATTTGTGATTTGCTTATATTATTTTCTTGTAATTGTAATTGTAATTCGTTCTATTCGAATTAAACAATTATCTGATTGAATTTGAACTCAAGTTAGTTATCGATAGATAGAATAAGCAAAGTAATCCAAAACATGATTGGATAATGTAAAAGTTTAAAAACATTGAGAAAAAATCTATACATATAATAAAAGAAACTTCAAGGACACATGGCAGTCTCTCAGCCACTCTCTAATTGTGTTCCCGCCTAAATCATAATCAACTTTTATTCCACAAAATCTGCCAAAAATCTCTCATTGTTCATAAATCAGTTGGAAAACAACTCTGATGAAGCATAGGAATGCGACACGTGTCCCAAAACAGGTTTCTTTTATTATTTAGTATATAGATTTATGTGTGTGTTACTTTATGTATGGGTTGAGGTATGATTCCGAGTCTTCTACGTATGTAGCATGAATATTTCTCGTTTTTATCTTATTTTCCAAACTCTACATTGGAAACTTATCTTTAGAAGCCTGAACATTAATTATGTACTATGACTTGAGATTATAGATCCTTCATAATCATTCACATTTGTTACTTGGTTTACATTTGGGCCTTGTGCCGTGGTCCACCCCGCACCCCTATGGGCCGGTCCTGTTTTTTATTAACTTTTATATAATATATTATAATTGTTTATTATTATATTTAGTTTTAGTAACATATTACAAGAAACATTTTATTCAAGAATTAAGTTATTACTAAACAAAGAAGAATTGAAATGATTAAAAGATAAGATGAATTCAGAAGCATTTTATTATATAATATAGCAGACAGAATTCCAGTGTCTAGTGAGGACCTTACAATGGATTTAATTTAATATCTATTTATCCTACAAACATATCAATAAAAAGAATAATGGACGGGTCGTTAGATTTATTTACGACCTTTGAGGAGCCGCATGAGATGAAAATCTCATGTACGATTTTGTGATAGGGATGAGAACAATGATGTTATCATCTACTATGATTATCTAACAGTTCAAGTACACTTGATGGTATCGTTTATAACTTGTTTTTCCTTTTTCTCTTTAAAAAACAATTAACACGATAAGGTTATTACTATAACTAATTGGATTTTCTAAGGTGATTATCGGTTATACCAGTATTTAAAAGAAAATATCGTTCGGATTTCCATGTATATTATTTCTTCTTACTATTCTAGTTTTTATTTTTTATATAATTATATGTTTTTAACAACTATAATAAATTAAAATATGATAAGTTACATACATAATATTATCAGTATAAAAGGTTTAAAACATCTAAAATATGTAACTTTCATGGTGATATAAATCTCAAAATGTAATTCAAACTTCATATCGTACCAAATATTAAAAAGAATTATCATCAAATACATAACTTAAAAGAAAAGTTCATTTTTTCACTTAATGAAGTTATTAGAATGAAATATTATTAGCCAATGATTACTAGAAAATATAAAATATATTTTTTGGATATATGTTTCGATTAAGGGGTATAAGCAGTAGCGGAGCTTGACCAAAAGTTTCGAGAGGACGGAAAGTCATAGGACCCAATTTATATATTATATAAATGTTTAGGCAAAATAATTGGGGGGACAATCTTATAGAATTTTAAAATTTTCGGACGAAAAATAGAAAATTTTACACTTATAACCGAAACATTCAGGGGGCGGGTGCACCCCCACTTTACACTATGCTCCACCATTGGGTATAAGGTTTGGCATACTTAAGATATTACATTATGCTAATAGAGGGTTGTAGGTTCCTTTTGTAGTTACACAAAGATGGGGAGTTCCTTGTTCCAACTCTTCATGAGTCTCCCTAGGCGTTAAGTTTTGCTTCGATTTATCATTTATGAATTGACAAAGTGAAGAGCCTAATTTTGGTTGAGGGAGAGAAGAGATCGAGATCATATGGAGGGAGCCATAAATGAAACGCGTGACTTAGCTTTTGTGTTTAAAGCAACGGAACCCTATGGTGAGGATGTGTCGTCGGCAAAGGATAGAGCAAAACGATGTCAAAATATATGAAAAATAAAAAAAGTTCGATAACCTATACGTTAAATTTTTTTATTTTTATTTTTTCGTATATATTAACTTTGGATAAACGAAAATTACAATCATTTTTTTTTTGTCGTGGGAATAAAGTTTGTGCAAGGGCGGGCACCTAACTCTTTAGATGTCTGCCTAACACTTATGCCGAAGACATGTCGTTGAGATACTATCTGTAAAACCCTAAAATCTGAAAATGCCTTTGACGACATGTTTTTGGTGTAGGTGGAGCTATGCCGACATGTCATCGTTACATGACTCGTCGCCATAGCATCAGTTTCTTGTAGTGTGAATAGAGTATTCCGAATCTACAGTTTTATAGATGTATTACTCATGCAAGAGTAATTTGTTGTGCACAGTAAACCTATGTCTAAGGGAAAACACAGTCCAAAAACGACAAAAATATTATATAAATTACAAAACATTAGTGGTTCTCAACACATAAACAACTTTATGTTATTAGTCCGATAAAAATGTCATGTTTCATTTTTATTTTATTTTTTGCACATGCATGGGTTGCAACAACCACTTTTCACATAATATAAAATCACCAATTAATGTGTCACATAATTCAATACAGATGTTTTTTTTTTTGCGCAGATCACTGTTGCAACACCGTACTTTTCAGGTGATAAAACATCATCAATTAATGTCAGCAAACCAATTAATGTGACACCTAAATGCTAATCAAATCATTCTTGACAAAAAAGCAACTGGATACGATAGATTTGCATATTAAATTCTAAACTATTTAATATCCATACTGTTGATACATGATACTGTGGACGCGACTCGGTTCAGCCCGTGTTGACACGACTTTCCTCCGTCATGTACAAGACGTCAAGCCAACAAAAGAGACAAGACAAGGACTGGACTCAACATCACAGTCCTTGGACTAAAAGAAGATGACGAATCAGGGATTGGGCCTTAAACTGACTGGGCCTAAGACCACATCGGCGAATCAGCCCAGAAGTCGACGAAACAGATGTGTTTCGTCGACCATGATTCTGTTTCGTCGCCTGTTTTCTGTTTCGTCATATGTATGTGTGTCTGTTAGTATAAATAGAGTTCATTTGTTCTGTTTCGAAAAAGAAGAGAACACATAGAGAGAACACAGAGAACACACGAGAGTTAGAGAGAGTTTACAATACACATTTGTAAACATTGGATTGTAACCGAACCTTTCATACGTATTAATACAGAGGTGTTAATCGTTGAGTCTTGTGTGTTAATTATTTGCGTGTTCTGTCTCGGTTTGCTATTCCGGTTGGATTCCGCACAACCGGAGTGGTTCGTATACAAGGATTAGGCGACTAGATCCTCCCCTAGCCGGACCTACAAGTGGTATCAGAGCCTTGGCTCTTCTCCTTGTTAAAACCGAGGTGTTCTTGCGTTTTTCGGGATTTAAAAGTTCATAATTTTCTGGAAAATTTCTTAAAATCGAGCTAAGTGTTGTGTTTTGCTTTATGTTTTGTTAAAAACCTCGTAAAATTAACGTTCACATATTAGTTATTGGTTTTTTATTAAACATTTTAGCAAAAATTTGGGTTTTGGAAATTTTCGAGTCACCGGAAAATTCATCGTGTTCTTGCCATCTTCAAAGTGTTCTTCTTGAAACCCACTTTTTGATCTTAAAAAGTTTAAATTAATAAGTGTTTGTGAATTGGAAATTGAAATTTGATTAAAATATTGGAGACCATACTGGTTGGTGAACTTGGACGTGCAAGGTTGTCTCAAAGTTGTACCGTGTCAGACAGATCTCACCAACCCCTGTTACCGTTTCGACGAATCAGACATCAGACGAAACAGGTCTCATTCGTCAAGCCCCTCCACGACGAAACAGACTTTCTGTTTCGTCGATATTGCTTGTTTTTGGGCTTCTGTTTCGTGGACCTTGTTACTGGGCTTCTGTTTCGTGGACATTGTTACTGGGCTTCTGTTTCGTCGACTTGGCAGCCCAAATCATAAGTGGGCTGTTTCGTCAACACTTATATAGTCTAAATCAGTCTCGTCGCATATCAAATTTAGGCTTATTTCGTCGATCATCTTGTTTCGTCGAACAAAATCATAAGCCAGTTTCGTCAAAACACCTGTCAGTTTTTAACAGAAGGTTTGTATTTGTGCTTTGACAGTTTGTTTGAGGTGTGAATTTCAGGTTTTATTATTTTTGATCAAAAATGAATCCGGCCTGGGGTACTCCGTCAAATACAGAAAACAAGTATAGAAGCAGTGAGGATTTATTTAGAGAAATGTACTATGGAACTCCGTCTCCCGCACCGGCATCTTCGCAAGCTAATGCTACATCTACCGGTCAATGGGCATTCGTATCAAATCAAGCTCCAAGTGTTCAAAGCATTTTGCTAAGCGAAAGTGAAACGGGAAGTTTGAATAGGCCTCCAAAGTTGATGCACTTAAGTGAATATCCGGGATGGTTTGGTAGATTTCATACATACGTCCTTGGTCAAAATACAGAACTGTGGTTGCGTTTCATCACAGATTTTGATCAAACAATAGAGGTTGCCGCTTCATCTGCTGCTACATTTGCTGATCTTACGGAAGATCAGAAGAAGGTCTATGACTTAGAGAAGAAAGCGTATGCCATTCTTACTCAGGCGTTAAGTAAAGACATTTATCATCAATTTATCAATTACAAGACAACAAAGAGGTTGTGGGACGCATTGAAGATAAGGGGCGTGGGAAATGAAGCAACACGTCAATTGAGAAAAGACTTGCTAAAGAAAGAGTTCGATGGTTTTTCTTGTATGGAGAATGAATCTTTAGGAGATTTGACAAGTCGATTTAATCATTTGCTGTCTGAATTGTCAAATTTTGATGTTGTTACACCTTCAGCAGAGATTGTGAAAAAGTTTGCTGATGCGTTGCCACCCCAATGGAATACTTTCTTGGAAATCTTGAAGTGCAATGGCACGTTAGCTACAACAAGCTTCAATGACTTTGTTCAAATCTTGGAAAACAAGAATCAGGAAGAAACTCTTAAAGCGAAAAGAGTTCCAGTGCCACAAAATCCTGAGATGTATTATGGAACTTCTAGCACTTCTACAAAACCTTCTTCACATGCTCCAATTCAAACAGCGTTTGTGTCTACCACTGACATGTATGGCAATACTGTTCAAGTTCCAGTCCTTCCAAAAACAGACATGTATGGAAATCCGCTTGAACCTGTTCCTCAACAAGTACCACAACAGCAGAGCCAACGACTTATCAGAACTACAGATATGTACGGAAATCCGTTTGAACCAGCTTCTCAACCAGCACCACAACAGCCTATCAGAACAACTGATATGTATGGGAATCCACTTCCTCCTCAACAGCAAGCATGTTATGGAAGCACATCATCTGCTAGTCAGCAATCAAAGCCAAATACAGTACGGCTCGACACCTCAAGCTTTTCTAAAGTCAGTGTGGAAGTAGCCAAGGAACACATGGAGCTGCTAAACACTTTGGTGAGCGCATACTGTGGATTGGTAGAAGGTCAGATTGGCAACATTAATCTGACACAAGAAGACTATCAGCAGATAGATAAAGAGGAGATGGAGATGATGGACATCAAGTGGGCCTTTGCCAGTGCTGTTAGGCGAGCAAAGGATTTCATGGAAAGAACGGGTAGAACCAGCTTGGAAAGCAAGAAAGACACCAAGTATGGGTTTGATAAGCAGGCTGTTAAATGCTTCAATTGTGGTGAACGTGGTCATTTCAAGCGTGAATGTACGAGGCCATCTCAACATGGAAATCAGAATCCTTTCAGAGGTCAAGGCAACCAGCAGAACCAGAACAGGAACAATGTTCGTACGTTGGTACCTGTCAACAACCAAAGCCAAGCAGGACCATCAAATGCCAACCAGGCACTTGTGGTTCAAGTAGATGAAGGTTGTGATTGGTCGATCCAGTTGGGAAATGATGCTCCAGATGGAACAGTTTGCTTTGCTGAAATTGTCAAGGATCTTAAACACGCCAGTGGTGGAGAATCTTCAACCAATGGTGATGAATCTTCTGAAGATGAAGACAGCTCCGGTTACACTGGAAGTTCAGATGAAGAGTCCTCGGGTTCAGGGAATGATCGGGAAGATGACACATCAAGTGCGTCAGTCGATGCAGTTATTGATGAGCTATTGGATGAAGCTGCAGCAGGAATTCAAAGAAGATCTATTTTGGTGGATCTGTTGATACATATTTATGGACGCGACTCGACGCGACTTGATTCGAGATTGTGGACGCGACTTTGCTCGGCTTATTTTGTGACAACTTTCCTCCTTTGTATACAAGACTTCAAGCCGACACAAGAGACAAGACATGGACTGGACTCAACATCACAGTCTTTGGGCTAAGACAAGTTGACGAATCAAGGATTGGGCCTCATCTATTTGGGCCGAAGACATCATCGGCGAATCAGCCCAGAAGTCGACGAAACAGATGTGTTTCGTCGACCATGATGCTGATTCGTCGTGCATTGTTTGTTTCGTCAAGTGTAATGTGTCTGTGGGTATAAATAGCATTCATTTGTTCTGTTTCAGTAGACACAAGAACAGAGCACACACACACACGAGAGAGAGAGTTTACAGAGCACATTTGTAAACGTTGGATTGTAACTGAACCTTTTCATAGTATTAATACAGTGGTGTTAAACGGTGATATTTGCGTGTCGTGTTTTTACGTGTTCTGTCTCGGTTTGCTATTCCGGTTGGATTCCGCACAACCGGAGTGGTTCGTATACAAGGATTAGGCGACTAGATCCTCCCCTAGCCGGACCTACAAGTGGTATCAGAGCCTTGGCTCTTCTCCTTGTTAAAACCGAGGTGTTCTTGGTCGTGTTTCGGGTTTTTGAAAAGTTCACATTTTCTGGAAAAATTTGTTAAAATCGGCTGTAATCTTGTTATTTTGCTTCATGTTTTGTTAAAAACCTTGTTAAAATTCACATTTACATGTTGTTATGGGTTTTTATTAAACTTTTTAGCAAAATCGCACTTTCGGAAAATTTATCATTCACCGGAAAACTCATAGTTTACCGGAAAATACATTGTGTTCTTGATAATCTTCAAAGTGTTCTTGATAAAACCCACCTTTTGATCTTTAAAATTTAACTTGTAAAGTTGTTTGGGATTATTGAAAATTGAAATTGAAAAGGCTAATTATTAAAATAATCCACACCTTACCGAGTTAGTAGGATCATCATACCAGTAGTTTGAAAAGAGAGTGGTGTGTCTGACAGATCTCACTAACCCCAGTTACCTCTTTCGACGAATCATCGGTCAGACGAAACAGGTCCCTTTAGTCAAACACCTACACGACGAAACAGACATCCTGTTTCGTCGACATCCTTGTTGATTGGGCTTATATCTTGGGCCTTTGTTTCGTCAGACTTGAACTGGACAGTTTTGTTTCGTAAAGCCCAACAACCAGAAATCTGTTTCGTAAACTTGGGAGCCCAATTTCAGTTTCGTCGGATCTTTTTGTTTCGACAAGCCCATCACACATAGTCTGTTTCGCCGATTTGAATTAAAATCAATTTCTGTTTCGTGGATCTGTGTTTCGTCAAAACCCTTATCAGTTTTTAACAGAAGGCTTGTAATTGTGTTTTCACTGTCTGTTTTGAGTGTGTTTCACAGGTACTTGTCATCCTATATCAAACATGAATCCAAGGTGGAATACTCTGGTAAATACAGATATGTATTTTGGTACTCCGTCTTCCGCACCGGTATCTTCACAAGCTAATGCAATTTCTACCGGTCAATGGGCATTTGTATCAAATCAAGTTCCAAGCGTTCAAAGCATTCTCTTAAGCGAGAGCGAAACTGGAAGTTTGAATCGGCCTCCAAAGTTGATGCATTTATATGAATATCCAGGATGGATTGATAGATTTCATACATACGTTCTTGGCCAGAATACAGAATTGTGGTTGCGGTTTATTACTGATTTCGATCAAACAATAGAGGTTGCCGCATCATCTGCTGCTACATTTGCAGATCTCACGGAAGATCAGAAGAAAGTTTATGATCTAGAAAAGAAGGCATACGCCATTCTCACTCAAGCCTTAAGTAAAGATATCTATCATCAGTTTGTTAGTTACAAGACAACGAAGAGGTTGTGGGACGCATTGAAGACAAGGGGCGTGGGAAATGAAGCGACACGTCAACTGAGGAAAGAACTGCTAAAGAAAGAGTTTGATGGTTTTACTTGTATGGAGAATGAGTCGTTGGGTGATTTGACTAGTCGATTTAATCACTTGATGACTGAATTGACAAATTTTGGGGTAGCTACAACTCCTGCAGAGATTGTGAAAAGGTTTGCAGATTCGTTGCCACCTCAATGGAACACCTTCTTGGAAATCATGAAGTACAATGGTACTTTAGCTACAACGAGCTTCAACGACTTTGTTCAAATCCTGGAAAACAAGAATCAGGAAGAAACTCTGAAGGCAAAAAGAATTCCCGTGCCTCAAAATCCTGAAATGTATTTTGGGACTTCTAGCAGTTCTACAAAACCGTCTTCACATGCTCCAATTCAAACAGCCTTTGTGACTAGCACAGACATGTATGGCAATACTATCCAAGTTCCGGTGCCTCCAAAGACAGACATGTATGGAAATCTGCTGGAACCAGTTCCTCAACAGCAACAACAAAGCCAACGACCTCTCAGACCAACGGATATGTTCGGAAATCCGTTACCAGTTCGATCTCCCGCAACAACAGACATGTATGGGAATCCACTTCCTCCTCCTCAATCTACAGTTCCAACAGACATGTATGGGAACCCACTTCCTCAACAACAGCAAGCTTGTTATGGAAGCACATCATCTGCCGGTCAGCAATCTAAGCCAAATACAGTACGGCTCGACACCTCAAGCTTCTCTAAAGTTAGTGTGGAAGTAGCAAAGGAACACATGGAGCTGCTTAACACTTTGGTGAGCGCATACTGTGGGTTAGTGGAAGGTCAGATTGGCAACATTAATCTGACACAAGAAGACTATCAGCAGATAGATAAAGAGGAGATGGAGATGATGGATATCAAGTGGGCCTTTGCCAGTGCTGTTAGGCGAGCAAAGGATTTTATGGAAAGAACAGGAAGAACCAACTTGGAAAGCAAGAAAGACACCAAGTATGGATTCGATAAACAGGCCGTTAAGTGCTTCAACTGTGGTGAACGTGGCCATTTCAAGCGTGAATGTACAAGGCCATCTCAACATGGGAACCAGAATCCCTTCAGAGGTCAAGGCAACCAGCAGAACCAGAACAGGAACAATGTTCGCACATTGGTGCCTGTCAACAATCAGACTCAAGCAGGACCATCAAATGCCAACCAGGCACTTGTGGTTCAAGTAGATGAAGGCTGTGATTGGTCAATCCAGTTGGGAAATGACGCACCAGATGGAACAGCTTGTTTTGCTGAAGTGGTTAATGATCTTAAACACGCCAGTGGTGGAGAATCTTCCACCAATGGTGATGTATCTTCTGAAGATGAAGACTCTTCTGGTTATAGTGGAAGCTCGGATGAAGAATCCTCCACTTCAGGGAATGATCAGGTGGATGACACATCAAGTATGTCAGTCGATGCAAGTATTGATGAGCTTTTGGAGGAAGCTGCAGCAGGAATTCAAAGAAGATCTATTTTGGTGGATCAAGCTGCTTATTCTTCGTCTTCTCTCCATTCAGCCTTTATGGCGAATGTCGACAGTTCATCAAGTCAGGTATGTGTCGACAAACCCACTTCTGTTAGCTGTAATAACTGTGATAGCTTGCATGTTAGATGTGCTGAGTTGGAAGCAAACATGTCTGAGTTGCAAGGCAAGCACGATGCTTTACAAGCTAGTTTGTTTGACTTGCAAGACAAACATGCTTTAGTGAATGACAAGTGGTGCGAATTGCAAAGCAAGCACGAAGCTTTGCAAGAGAAATATGATGTGACTTTTATTCATAATCAGAAATTGACAGTTGATATCTCCAAGTGCACTGAAGCCAATATGTTTTATGAAAACCATGAAAAGGATTTTAAAAGGATGATTGAAACCTTAAAGAAAGATAAAACAGAACTGACAAAAATGGTTTCCAGAAAACAAACTGACATTAATTTGTATATATCTCGTCTTGAGGTGATGCAAAAAGAAATGGCTTGTGTTAAAACAGAAAGTGAGGCGATCCGACTCAAGTTAGACAGTTATTTGAGTTCTAGCTATGTGTTGGATCACATCATTGATGTTCAAAAAGAGAAAAAGGATGTCACATGCATAGGTTACAAGAAATGTCCACCACCTGTCAGACACAATTACGATGCACTGCCTGATGAGGAATATAGAACTCACTTTGAGCCATCTGTTCCTCTAGATATTAAGGAATTTGCAGCAGAATGTGCAACAGGACTCGGATACAAGAAAGAGGAATCATCAGATTCAGATGTATCAGCAGATACAAGTGTGTCTCCTGCTGAACCGAATCAGGATCCTCCAGTTGTTGTTGAGGATGCTGATTCTTCTGATGATGAATCTGATGATACTGATTCAGCAAAGTCTGATGCGGTGATCAAAGAAGAGGACATACCTCTTGAGAATCATATTCTGTGTGATCCTCCCGCAAAACCCGCTAAGACTGTTGCAACCGAGTCCACATCTGCAAAAGAGTCGGAGAGTGTGGATTTGCTGTACACTCTTGTTGGTGATAATAAAATCTATTCTGACAAAGATTTTCCGATTAAGAATGTTAATCAATCTTTAATTAGTAAAGTCTTTGAAAATTCAACAAGTAAGTTTTTGGGAAAAACAGGACCACATGTTACAGTCACACAGTGTCCTCCCATCCCAAAGGCTGAAGTTAGAAAACAATTTGGGAATAAGAAATTACCAACAGTGGAAAAACAGCAAAATCATACCAAACCCAAAGGTAAGACACCGGCTCAAGATCAAAAGAAGCCGAATCAGAAGAAGAAGAAGAATGTGAACTTTGTGAAATCTAAGGGAACGGACAAAATTGCAAAGTTTGAAAATCAATCTAATTTAGATTTTGTCCAAAAAGCAACTGTGATGAAAAGGAATGAACCAAGTTGTTCAAAACCTAGTACCTCGGGATCACAAAGTTCATCATCGGCAAGACGACCACATGATACTTTGGGGTTTGTTGAACGAAGATCATGTTTTGAATGTGGAACAATCGGGCATATTGTTCGAAATTGCCCGTATCTTCATAAACAAAAAGGCATAGTTGATGTTCCCCGTGGCCCAACTGACCGCAAGCGATCTGTTTCTGTAAAACAAGATCCCCGACTTGTAAAAGAAAGGGAAAAGAAACAGAAACGCCAACAGGTCAAGAAAATTGAAAAGGCGATTAAAATTGATGTGATTCAAAAACAATCTGTTCCAGTTAAACCAGAAAGTTCAAATGAAGTTAGACTTACAAACAATCAAACTGGTATAACAAAACAGACCTGGAAACCAAAAACGGTTAAAGAATCAGGGGGGCCATCACAATTTTCAAATCATCAAAGAATAGAGGTTATTGTCATTGATAAAAATGGAAGACCCAAGACCACAATGGCTTGGGTCCCCATCTCCAACTAATCGATTGAGTTTATGTGCAGGGTGTTCCAGGAGGAACTATCAGTAGTCATTGGATTGTTGATAGTGGGGCATCCAGGCACATGACAGGCGACATGAAGCTTCTCTACGACGTCAAATCTATTAGAGGAGGTTATGTTGCTTTTGCTGGAGATAAGGGCGGATATATAACGGGTGAAGGAATGATTTCCAACGGGGTTGTTAGCTTTGACAAGATCAACTTTGTGCAACAACTTGATCACAATCTTCTTAGTGTTTCTCAAATTTGTGATAAGCAGTTCTCAGTACACTTTGATGCTAATGGATGTTATGTGCTGAAACCCGGCTTCAAAATTCCAAAAGAATGGATTCTCTTGTCGGCTCCAAGGATAAATGATCTGTATGTCCTTGATATGAGCCAAGCTATCACAACGTCTGCACAAGCAACTTGTTTCGTTTCCAAAGCCACAGAAAAAGACACAATCTCTTGGCACAGACGAATGGGTCACATTCACTTACGCAAAATGAATCATTTGGTATCAAATAAATTGGTGAATGGTGTTCCTCTTAAAAACTTCCATCTTCAAGACGTCTGTGTCTCGTGCCAGAAAGGAAAACAAACGAAGAAGCGACACCCTACAAAGAAAGTCAACACAGTGGCTGTTCCTCTTGAACGTTTGCACATGGATTTGTTCGGTCCTGTCAAGCACAAAAGCATTAGGAATGATCAATATTGCCTCGTGATAACTGATGATTATTCAAGATTTTCTTGGGTGGCGTTCATGGCACATAAGAGTGAAACCTTCGGTATTATCAAAAACTTGATCATTCAGATTGAGAATCTTTACAACTTGAAGGTTAGGCGGATACGTAGCGACAATGGTACTGAATTCAAAAATCATGCCATGGCGGAGTTTTGCACTTCAAAAGGTATTCTTCACGAATTTAGTGCAGCTTATACTCCTCAACAGAATGGCGTCGCTGAACGTAAGAACCACACATTGATCGAGACTGCTAGGACTATGTTGGTAGAGTCACAGTTACCGATTCCCTTCTGGACTGAAGCTGTGTCTTCTGCATGCTATACGTTGAACCGAGTCCTTACAGTCAAAAGGCACAACAAGACCTGCTTTGAGCTTATCAACAAACGGAAACCAGATTTGTCATATCTTGAACCGTTTGGAGCTCCGTGCACAATAATCGATCCTAATGGAAAGTTTGGGGCAAGAGCAATTGAGGGATACTTTCTTGGGTATTCCACCCCGAACTTAAGAGTCTGGAATCTAGAGACTAAAAGGGTCGAGGAATGGTCTGAAGTCAGAGTACAAAGGCACACTTTGCCAGTTAGAAATCCTGGTCAGCCTTGGATGTTTGAGTACGATGACTTTTTCAATTCGATCAATGTTGAAGCAGTTGAAGAAAGTGCTGCGGCAAGGATGTTTTTCGAGAGTGACAACGCAACAGATTCACCGTTGGTTCGTCCCATTATTGTCAATCAAAAATCATCTTCAGTGAACAATAATGCTCTCGACAATGAGGATTTTCAAGATGCTTCCGAATTGAACGAATCTTCAGAGGATGATGAATTTCTAGATGCAGATCAAGAGGCCCCAACAGCAGTTCATGGTATTTCAGAGGGTACTCCTCCAGTGGTTGTCCCTCGAACAGCTGAAACTTCTGCATCATCCTCTTCGTCAATTCCGGGCCTTGAATTGATTGTTGATCTGAATCTCAACAATCTGGGTACAAATATTCCAGTTCAAGATAATCCAGAAACAAGGATTCACAATACCCATCCTCAACAAAACATCATAGGAAATGTTCAAAGTGGCGTTCAAACAAGAAACATGTTGCGAAACAACAACAATGTTGGCTTGTATGCAACTATCCGAGAATCTGGTCAACAGAATGATTGGTCTTTCGCGTGTTATGTCTCACAGGAAGAGCCAAGAACTTGGAAAGATGCATTGAAAGATAGCTCATGGGTTGAAGCAATGCAGGAAGAACTGCAACAATTCCAGAAGCTAGGTGTCTGGAAACTCGTAGAGAAACCTGCTGGATACAAGAAGATTGGTACCCGTTGGGTGTTTAAATGCAAAAAGGACGACCGTGGAATCGTTATTCGAAACAAAGCAAGGCTAGTCGTTCAAGGTTTTCGTCAGATAGAAGGGATCGACTACAACGAAGTGTATGCACCTGTTGCACGTCTAGAAGCAATTCGGATTTTTCTGGCTTATGCCTCATTCAAAGGTTTCAAGGTATACCAGATGGACGTGAAAAGTGCATTCTTACATGGTGTGGTAGAAGAAGAGGTGTACGTCGAACAGCCTCCAGGTTTTGAAGATCCTATCCATCCCGATCGGGTTTGGTTGCTCAACAAAGCTCTCTATGGTCTTCATCAAGCACCGCGAGCTTGGTACGCAACCTTATCTAATTATCTGCTGGAGAATGGATTTCACAGAGGTCTTATTGATTGTACTCTTTTCATCAAAGAACAAGATGGAGATCTTCTACTGGTTCAGGTATACGTTGATGATATTATATTTGGTTCTACTAATGATGTTTTGTGTAGGGATTTCGAGCGTGTAATGCAGGATAAATTCGAGATGAGTGCTATGGGGGAAATGACCTTCTTTTTGGGCCTACAAGTATAACAAACTGAGTCTGGGATATTCATCCATCAGACTAAATATGTTGGTGATATCTTGAGCCGGTTCCAGATGTCTGATGCAACGCCCATCGGTACCCCATTACCGCAAAATCACGGAATTACTCCAGACTTGAAGGGACAAGATACTAGCCCCTCATACTACCGCGCGATGATAGGATCTCTTATGTACCTCACAGCATCAAGACCAGATATAATGTACCCAACGTGCCTGCTTGCCAGATATCAAGTGAACCCGAAGGCCTCACATCTTGCAGCTGTAAAAAGGATTTTTCGTTATTTGAAGGGTTACCCTGACACCGGTCTATGGTACCCTAGGGATAATAACTTTGACTTGATCGCATTCAGTGATTCTGATTTTGGCGGATGCAAAATCGACGGCAAATCCACAACGGCTGGATGTCAGTTTTTGGGAAATCGCCTAGTCACATGGCAGTGCAAGAAGCAGACGTGCGTCGCTACATCAACATGCGAAGCTGAATACATTGCTGCCTCAAGTTGTTGCTCCCAAGTTCTTTGGATCCAACAACAAATGCGCGACTACGGTTTTGAATTCCTAACTACTCCTATTTACGTTGATAATTCTGCTGCATTACAGATCACTAAAAATCCTGTGCAGCATTCAAAGACTAAGCACATCGACATTAAGTATCACTTTATACGTGATTGCTTTGAGAAAAGGCTAATCGATGTTGCTTACGTCCACACCGATGACCAACGTGCCGACCTTTTTACCAAAGCTTTTGACAAATCAAGATTTGACTATTTATTATTGGTAAACGGCATTAAGGTCAAGCAAGAGTAAAACCAACATCGGAAAATCATTTTTGTAAATACCTTTGTGTTTTTAAAGTTGTCTTAGTTTGTTGATTTTAGGGGGAGTAAATCCAAAAATTTGAAAATCCAAAAACATTGAAAAAAAATTTTTAAAAACACAAAAACAATAGAAAAGCAAAAATGAGTTTCCTGGCGAGCAAAAGAGAAAATGATAGTACATCAGTGGTCTGTCTAAACCTCTTTAAACCTTAAATGAAAAATGATAAGCAGCTCTATATAAGATGTATCGGTAGGCTCACAATCATTTTAAAGTGTGCAGGGTGATATAAACTTAATCCGACTGAAGACCAGGTGGGAACCATTCATTGGCATATGGTCTTAGTACCGAAATTTCGTTTGAGAGATTGCCGAGGTTCTGAGATATTCGGTCTTTATGCTGCTTATCATCTGGGTATCATGGTTGTTTCTTTTACCGAAAAATAACGGGGACGCAAGTCTAGATCTTCCATGATACTATACATACGTGTACATACTGCATTCGACCTCAATAAGTGATAAACAATCACATGTCCAAACAAATAAGTGATATTATATCACATTTATCCGGGAGTCAAGTTCGTCTCTCTGCTGTACGAAAGTACTGACCTGTTCACGAACTTGCTCCTGTGCCCTCATGCATATGAAAATCAAGTTCCTCATCAATAAGTGATTATATCACATAGGGCTTGTTTTCAATCAAAATAAGTGAGTTTCTCACATCATATACGGTCAAACAGATGATAATCGGTATACTCACCGGTAAGATGAACCCTCGTGCATACCTTGATACGGGAATGTGTCGTGATGTGGATGAACACCGGTCGGTAAGTATAAATCATACCTTAACGTATCCCCTCGCCATGATTACAAATGATAAGTTGAGCTTATGTGGACAACAATACCGATAATCGTTATAGGATGCTTATCTTAATGTTAAATTAAAAGATCAACAAGAGCGTTTTGGCATGACCGTACACTGATATGATTCTCTTACCCTCGAAACTCACAAAAAGAATGTCTGTAAATATTTATTTAATGCTTTCAGTTTCCGTATGTCTGTATATATTTATTTACTGCTTTCAGTCTTTACATTTCAAATATTAAAACACACCTAAAATCTGTTTTAATATAAACTTTCTAAAAGCCAAAAAGATTTTATTTTTATCTTATTTTCGATCGTATGATGTTGGAGCTCGAGTCTTCGTTACCTGAAACCTGATTGAAAACCGAAACGACTGAATCTTCATAAACGGTCGAAATTTGCAAAGTTTTGAAAGTTAAAATTGATAGAATACTTTAAACTTTCAAACTGTCGGACGGTGTTTGTTTGAACAATGGTCACACGTGTGTCGTTTGTTTATGTTACTATATTCCAAGCAGTTGTTCTCATTACGCGTTTAGATTTCTTGCATGTGCAGATTCTAAAGGCTAGGAGAACATGGTAGATGACAAGCTTTGGAATGAAGACACGACGTGAAGGCTCTCAAAAGACAAAGATGATCGAGTTGCCGCTGGCCATCATCAACACCACAAGGATCTCAAGTTCTAAAGATCAAATCATTCACGAGCATAACTCAAGGGGGAGCTTATGTTAAGGGGGAGTTTGTCAACACACTTCCTACATAAAACAGGGAGTTTGTTGATACACTTTCTACTTTCAAGACGTGAAGACTTTGAAGATCCTCCGACATAGAAGAATTGAGAAGCGAATCACGCGAGTAGCGTCCAAGGGGGAGTTTGTTGATACATATTTATGGACGCGACTCGACGCGACTTGATTCGAGATTGTGGACGCGACTTTGCTCGGCTTATTTTGTGACAACTTTCCTCCTTTGTATACAAGACTTCAAGCCGACACAAGAGACAAGACATGGACTGGACTCAACATCACAGTCTTTGGGCTAAGACAAGTTGACGAATCAAGGATTGGGCCTCATCTATTTGGGCCGAAGACATCATCGGCGAATCAGCCCAGAAGTCGACGAAACAGATGTGTTTCGTCGACCATGATGCTGATTCGTCGTGCATTGTTTGTTTCGTCAAGTGTAATGTGTCTGTGGGTATAAATAGCATTCATTTGTTCTGTTTCAGTAGACACAAGAACAGAGCACACACACACACGAGAGAGAGAGTTTACAGAGCACATTTGTAAACGTTGGATTGTAACTGAACCTTTTCATAGTATTAATACAGTGGTGTTAAACGGTGATATTTGCGTGTCGTGTTTTTACGTGTTCTGTCTCGGTTTGCTATTCCGGTTGGATTCCGCACAACCGGAGTGGTTCGTATACAAGGATTAGGCGACTAGATCCTCCCCTAGCCGGACCTACAGGATCAAGCTGCTTATTCTTCGTCTTCTCTCCATTCAGCCTTTATGGCTAATGTCGACAGTTCATCAAGTCAGGTATGTGTCGATGAACCCACTTCTGTTAGCTGTGATAACTGTGATAGTTTAAATGGTAAATGTGCTGATTTAGAGGCAAACATGTCTGAGTTGCAAGGCAAACATGATGCTGTACAAGCTAGTTTGTTTGACTTGCAAGACAAACATGTGTCATTGAATGATAAGTGGTGTGAATTGCAAGGCAAACACGAGGCTTTGCAAGAGAAATATGATGTGACATTCATTCATAATCAGAAATTAACTGTTGATCTTTCAAAGTGCACTGAAGCCAACATGTTTTATGAAAACCATGAAAAGGATTTTAAATCGATGATTGAAAAATTAAAGAAAGATAAAATCGAGTTAACAAAAATGGTTTCCAGAAAACAAACTGACATTAATTTGTATATAACTCGCCTTGAGGTAATGCAAAAGGAAATGGCTTGTGTTAAAACCGAAAGTGAGGCGATCCGACTCAAGTTAGATAGCTATTTGAGCTCTAGCTATGTGTTGGATCACATCATTGATGTTCAGAAAGAGAAAAAGGATGTCACATGTATTGGATATAAGCAATGTCCACCACCTGTCAGACACAATTATGATGCACTGCCCGATGAGGAGTATAGAACTCATTTTGAACCATCTGTTCCTCTAGATGTTAAGGAATTTGCAGCAGAATGTGCAACAGGTCTCGGATACAAGAAAGAAGTATCATCAGATTCAGATGTGTCAGCAGATACATGTGTGTCCTCTGCTGAACAGAATCAGGATCCTACAGTTGTGATTGAGGATACTGATTCTTCTGATGATGAATCCGATGATACTGATTCGGAAAAGTCTGATGCGGTAATCAAAGAAGAGGACATACCTCTTGAGAATCATATTCTATGTGATCCTCCCGCAAAACCCGCTAAGACTGTTCCAACCGAGTCAACATCTGCAAAAGAGTCGGAGAGTGTGGATTTGCTGTACACTCTTGTTGGTGATGATAAAGTTTATTCAGACAAAGATTTTCCTATTAAGAATGTTAATCAATCATTAATCAGTAAAGTCTTTGAAAATTCAACAAGTAAGTTTTTGGGAAAGACAGGATCACGTGTTACAGTCACACAGTGCCCTCCTATCCCAAAGGCCGAAGTTCGAAAACAATTTGGCAATCAAAAATTACCAACAGTGCAAAAACAGCAAAATCATGCCAAACCAAGAGGTAAAACACCGACTCAAAGTCAAAGGAAGCCGAATCAGAAGAAAAAGAAGAATGTGAACTTTGTGAAATCTAAGGGAACGGACAAAATTGCAAAGTTTGAAAATCAATCTAATTTAGATTTTGTCCAAAAAGCAACTGTGATGAAAAGGAATGAACCAAGTTGTTCAAAACCTAGTACCTCGGGATCACAAAGTTCATCATCGGCAAGACGACCACATGATACTTCGGGGTTTGTTGAACGAAGATCATGTTTTGAATGTGGAACAATCGGGCATATTGTTCGAAATTGCCCGTATCTTCATAAACAAAAAGGCATAGTTGATGTTCCCCGTGGCCCAACTGACCGCAAGCGATCTGTTTCTGTAAAACAAGATCCCCGACTTGTAAAAGAAAGGGAAAAGAAACAGAAACGCCAACAGGTCAAGAAAATTGAAAAGGCGATTAAAATTGATGTGGTTCAAAAACAATCTGTTCCTGTTAAACCAGAAAGTTCAAACGAAGTTAGACTTACAAACAATCAAACTGGCATCACAAAACAGACCTGGAAACCAAAAACGGTTAAAAATTCAGGGGGACCATCACAATTTTCAAATCATCAAAGAATAGAAGTTATTGTCATTGATGAAAATGGAAGACCCAAGACCACAATGGCTTGGGTCACCATCTCCAACTAATGGTGTGAGTTCATGTGCAGGGTGTTCCAGGAGGAACTATCAGTAGTCATTGGATTGTTGATAGTGGGGCATCCAGGCACATGACAGGCGACATGAAGCTTCTCTACGACGTCAAATCTATTAGAGGAGGTTATGTTGCTTTTGCTGGAGATAAGGGCGGATATATTACGGGTGAAGGAATGATTTCTAACGGGGTTGTTAGTTTTGACAAGATCAACTTCGTACAACAACTTGATCACAATCTTCTTAGTGTTTCTCAAATTTGTGATAAGCAGTTCTCAGTACACTTTGATGCAAATGGATGTTATGTGCTGAAACCCGGCTTCAAAATTCCAAAAGAATGGATTCTCTTGTCGGCTCCAAGGATAAATGATCTGTATGTCCTTGATATGAGCCAAGCTATCACAACGTCTGCACAAGCAACTTGTTTCGTTTCCAAAGCCACAGAAAAAGACTCAATCTCTTGGCACAGACGAATGGGTCACATTCACTTACGCAAAATGAATCATTTGGTATCAAATGAATTGGTGAATGGTGTTCCTCTTAAAAACTTCCATCTTCAAGACGTCTGTGTCTCGTGCCAGAAAGGAAAACAAACGAAGAAGCGACACCCTACAAAGAAGATCAACACGGTGGCCGTTCCTCTTGAACGTTTGCACATGGATTTGTTCGGTCCTGTCAAGCACAAAAGTATTAGGAATGATCAATATTGCCTCGTGATAACTGATGATTATTCAAGATTTTCTTGGGTGGCGTTCATGGCACATAAGAGTGAAACCTTCGGTATTATCAAAAACTTGATCATTCAGATTGAGAATCTCTATAATTTGAAGGTTAGGCGGATACGTAGCGACAATGGTACTGAATTCAAAAATCATGCCATGGCGGAGTTTTGCACTTCAAAAGGTATTCTTCACGAATTTAGTGCAGCTTATACTCCTCAACAGAATGGCGTCGCTGAACGTAAAAACCGCACATTGATCGAGACTGCTAGGACTATGTTGGTAGAGTCACAGTTGCCGATTCCATTTTGGACTGAAGCTGTGTCCTCTGCATGTTATACGTTGAACCGAGTCCTTACAGTCAAAAGGCACAACAAGACCTGCTTTGAGCTTATCAACAAACGGAAACCAGATTTGTCATATCTTGAACCGTTTGGAGCTCCGTGCACAATAATCGATCCTAATGGAAAGTTTGGGGCAAGAGCAATTGAGGGATACTTTCTTGGGTATTCCACCCCGAACTTAAGAGTCTGGAATCTAGAGACTAAAAGGGTCGAGGAATGGTCTGAAGTCAGAGTACAAAGGCACACTTTGCCGGTTAGAAATCCTGGTCAGCCTTGGATGTTCGAGTACGATGACTTTTTCAATTCGATCAATGTTGAAGCAGTTGAAGAAAATGCTGCAGCAAGGATGTTTTTCGAGAGTGACAATGCAACAGATTCACCGTTGGTTCGTCCCATTATTGTCAATCAAGAACCATCTTCAGTGAACAATAATGCTCTCGATAATGAGGATTTTCACGATGCTACCGAATTGAACGAATCTTCAGAGGATGATGAATTTCTCGATGCAGATCAAGAAGCTCCAATAACAGCAGTTCATGGTACTTCAGAGGGTACTCCTCCAGTGGGCGTCCCTGGAACAGCTGAAGCTACTGCATCATCCTCTTCGTCAATTCCGGGCATTGAATTAATTGTTGATCTCAATCTCAACAATCTGGGTACAAACATTCCAGTTCAAGATAATCCAGAGACAAGGATTCATAATACCCATCCTCAACAAAATATCATCGGAAATGTGCAAAGTGGCGTTCAAACAAGAAACGTGTTGCGGAACAACAACAATGCAGGCTTGTATGCAGCTATCCGAGAATCCGGGCAACAAAATGATTGGTCTTTCGCGTGTTATGTCTCACAGGAAGAGCCAAGAACTTGGAAAGATGCTTTGAAAGATAGCTCTTGGGTTGAAGCAATGCAGGAAGAACTGCAACAATTCCAGAAGCTTGGTGTCTGGAAACTCGTAGAGAAACCTGCTGGTTACAAGAAGATTGGTACCCGTTGGGTGTTTAAATGCAAAAAGGATGACCGTGGAGTCGTTATTCGAAACAAAGCAAGGCTAGTCGTTCAAGGTTTTTGTCAGATAGAAGGGATCGACTACAACGAAGTTTATGCACCTGTTGCACGTCTAGAAGCAATTCGGATCTTTCTGGCTTATGCCTCATTCAAAGGTTTCAAGGTATACCAGATGGACGTGAAAAGTGCATTCTTACATGGTGTGGTGGAAGAAGAGGTGTACGTCGAACAGCCTCCAGGTTTTGAAGATCCTATTCATCCCGATCGGGTTTGGTTGCTCAACAAAGCTCTATATGGTTTACATCAAGCACCGCGAGCTTGGTACGCAACCTTATCTAATTATTTGCTGGAGAATGGATTTCGCAGAGGTCTTATCGATTGTACTCTTTTCATCAAAGAAAAAGATGGAGATCTTCTACTGGTACAGGTATACGTTGATGATATTATATTTGGTTCTACTAATGATGCTTTGTGTAGGAATTTCGAGCGCATTATGCAGGATAAATTCGGGATGAGTACTATGGGGGAAATGACTTTCTTTTTGGGCCTACAAGTGCAACAAACTGAGTCTGGGATATTCATCCATCAGACTAAATATGTTGGTGACATCTTGAGCCGGTTCCAGATGTCTGATGCAACGCCCATCGGTACCCCATTGCCACAAAATCACGGAATTACTCCAGATTTGAAGGGTGAAGCAGTTAGCCCCTCATACTACCGCGCGATGATCGGATCTCTTATGTACCTCACGGCATCAAGACCAGATATAATGTACCCAACGTGCCTGCTTGCCAGATATCAAGTCAACCCGAAGGCCTCACATCTTGCAGCTGTAAAAAGGATTTTTCGTTATTTGAAGGGTTGCCCTGACACCGGTCTATGGTACCCTAGGGATAATAACTTTGACTTGATCGCATTCAGTGATTCTGACTTTGGTGGACGCAAAATCGACGGCAAATCCACAACGGCTGGATGTCAGTTTTTGGGAAATCGCCTAGTCACATGGCAATGCAAGAAGCAGACATGCGTCGCTACATCAACATGCGAAGCTGAATACATTGCTGCCTCAAGTTGTTGCTCCCAAGTCCTGTGGATCCAACAACAAATGCGCGACTACGGTTTTGAATTCCTAACTACTCCTATTTACGTTGATAATTCTGCTGCATTACAGATCACTAAAAATCCTGTGCAGCATTCAAAGACTAAGCACATCGACATTAAGTATCACTTCATACGTGATTGCTTTGAGAAAAGGCTAATCGATGTTGCTTATATGCACACCGATGACCAACGTGCCGACCTTTTTACCAAAGCATTTGACAAATCAAGATTTGACTTTTTATTATTGGTAAACGGCATTAAGGTCAAGCAAGAGTAAACCAACATCGGAAAATCATTTTTTGTAAATATCTTTGTGTTTTAAATTTGTCTTAGTTTATTGATTTTAGGGGGAGTAAATCCAAAAATTTGAAAAACCAAAAACATTAAAAAAAAATTTCAAAAACACAAAAACAATAGAAAAACAAAAATGAGTTTCCTGGCGAGCAAAAGAGAAAATGATAGTACATCGGTGGTCTGTCTAAGCCTCTTTAAACCTAAAATGAAAAATGTTAAGCAGCTCTATATAAGATGTATCGGTAGGCTCACAATCATTTTAAAGTGTGCAGGGTGATATAAATCTAAATCGACTGAAGACCAGGTGGGAACCACTCATTGGCATATGGTCTTAGTACCGAAATTTCGTTTGAGAGATTGCCGAGGTTCTGAGATATTCGGTCTTTATGCTGCTTATCATCTGGGTATCATGGTTGTATCTTTTACCGAAAAATAACGAGGACGCAAGTCTAGATCTTCCATGATACTATACATACGTGTACATACTGCATTCGACCTCAATAAGTGATCAACAATCACATGTCCAAACAAATAAGTGATAAAATATCACATTTATCCGGGAGTCAAGTTCGTCTCTCTGCTGTACGAAAGTACTGACCTGTTCACGGACTTGCTCCTGTGCCCTCATGCATACGAAAATCAAGTTCCTCATCAATAAGTGATTCTATCACATAGGGCTTGTTTTCAAATTCAAAATAAGTGAGGATCTCACATCATATACGGTCAAACAGATGATAATCGGTATACTCACCGGTAAGATGAACCCTCGTGCATACCTTGATACGGGAATGTGTCGTGATGTGGATGAACACCGGTCGGTCAGTATAAATCATACCTTAACGTATCCCCTCGCCATGATTACATCTGATAAGTTGAGCTTATGTGGACAACAATACCGATAATCGTTATAGGATGCTTATCTAAATGTTAACTAAAAAGGAGCGTTTTGGCCTGACCGTACACTGATATGATTCTCTTACCCTCGAAACTCGCAAAAAGAATGTCTGTATTTATTTATTTAATGCTTTCAGTTTCTGCATCTTTGTATATATCTATTTACTGCTTTCAGTCTTTACATTTCGAAATATTCAAAAATACCAAAAAGATTTTAGGTGTGTTTTAATATAAACTTTATAAAAGCCAAAAAGATTTTATTTCTATCTTATTTTCGATCGTACGATGTTGGATCTCGAGTCTTCGTTACCTGAAACCTGATTGAAAACCGAAACGACTAAATCTTCATAAACGGTCGAAATTTGCAAGTGTTGAAAGTTAAAATTTGAAATTGATAAAATGTGTTAAAACTTTCAAACTGTCGGACGGTGTTTATTTAAACAATGGTCACACGTGTGTCGTTTGTTTATGTTTACTATATTCCAAGCAGTTGTTCTCATTACGCGTTTAGATTTCTTGCATGTGCAGATTCTAAAGGCAAGGAGAACATGGTCGATGACAAGCCTCGGAATGGAGACACGACGTGAAGGCGCTCAAGTGATGAAGATGATCGAGTTGCCGCTGACCATCATCAATACCACAAGGATCTCACTTCATAACGAACAAGTATTTCACGAGCATACCTCAAAGGAGAGCTTATGTTAAGGGGGAGTTTGTCAACACACTTCCTACATGAAACGGGGAGTTTGTTGATACACTTTCTGCTTTGAAGACGTGAAGACTTTGAAGATCCTCCGACATAGAAGATATGAGAAGCGAACCTCACGAGTAGCGTCCAAGGGGGAGTTTGTTGATACATGATACTGTGGACGCGACTCGGTTCGGCCCGTGTTGACACGACTTTCCTCCGTCATGTACAAGACGTCAAGCCAACAAAAGAGACAAGACAAGGACTGGACTCAACATCACAGTCCTTGGACTAAAAGAAGATGACGAATCAGGGATTGGGCCTTAAACTGACTGGGCCTAAGACCACATCGGCGAATCAGCCCAGAAGTCGACGAAACAGATGTGTTTCGTCGACCATGATTCTGTTTCGTCGCCTGTTTTCTGTTTCGTCATATGTATGTGTGTCTGTTAGTATAAATAGAGTTCATTTGTTCTGTTTCGAAAAAGAAGAGAACACATAGAGAGAACACAGAGAACACACGAGAGTTAGAGAGAGTTTGCAATACACATTTGTAAACATTGGATTGTAACCGAACCTTTCATACGTATTAATACAGAGGTGTTAATCGTTGAGTCTTGTGTGTTAATTATTTGCGTGTTCTGTCTCGGTTTGCTATTCCGGTTGGATTCCGCACAACCGGAGTGGTTCGTATACAAGGATTAGGCGACTAGATCCTCCCCTAGCCGGACCTACACATACATACGAGTCATAGCAAAAGTAGAGCTATAAGCATCTACCAGAGAGTCACCAAAAGTAAATTAGCCTACATTAGAAGTATCCACTTACTCAGATTCCAATATTCAACAACCGTTGATATCGACAAGAGATTAAGTGGAACAAAAAGATGAACAAAAGCTTAGATTCTAATATTTAACAACCTTAATTTTAGACATTAAACAGCGGCTTGCAAACAAATTCGAGGTGTACCTTCTTAGAATGAAGCTCGGTAAAAGGTGCGGCCTGGTTGTCCTCGAGCCACTTAGCCGTTTCATCAATGAATTTCTTAATTACATGCAAAATCTCATGGTGCACACTCTTTTTTACATTATGCTCTTCGATCTTATTCTTCATGTCGTATATGCAATCCTCTAATGCATTGTGTGCTTCTGCTTTCTTCTTGAACTCTTGGTCCTCAATTTTGTATTTCTCAGCATCATTTACCATCTTCTCAATCTCTTCTTTGGAGAGTCTTCCACATTCATTGGAAATTACAAGTTTCTCCATCTTTCCAGTGGATATTATCGAGGCGGTGACTGTGAGGATACCATTGGCATCTATTTCAAAGCAATACACAAATTTAGTGGCTCCTTTGGGAGCAGGTGGAATTCCAGAAAGACTAAATGTGCCCAACAAATGGTTATCAGAAGATTTTGATCTTTCACCTTGATATACCTTGATATTAATGGCAGATAGGTTATCATATGCTGTTTCGTATGTTTAGGCATTACTTGTAGGTATTTTAGTGTTTCGCGGTATCACAACATCAAAAACATATCCTCTTACTGCTACACCAAGCGACAAAGGAGTGATCACATCATGTAGCAAAACATCTTGAACACTCTTGTCACTGCAACCACTTACCTTTGCAGCCATAACAGCTGCACCATATGCAACTGCCTCATCAGGGTTCAGACTCTTGCACAACTCTCTGCCAACAAAAAAATCCCGCAGCATATGCTGGACCTTTGGTATCCTAGTTGAGCCACCAACAAGAATCACTTGTTCTACACATGATTTCTCTATTTTAGCATCACCTAAACATTTCTCCAAAGTCTCGATGCACTTATTAAACGAACCCATGTTCAGCTCTTCAAATTTAGCTCGTGTAAATTTCATAGAAAAATCAATCCCCTCATGCAAGCTGTCCAAATCGATTGATGTCCGTGTAGTACATGAGAGAATACTTTTTGCTTTCTCACAAGCAAATCTCAACCTCCCCAATGCCCGTTGGTTTCCACTCAAGTCCTTATTCCATCTCCTCTTGAATTCCAGAACACAATGATCCACCATTCGATTATCAAAATCCTTACCTCCCAAATGAGTGTCACCACCAACAGCTTTCACCTCAAATATACCCCCTTTCTCAATAGTCATTACAGATACATCAAAAGTGCCACCACCTAGATCAAAGACAAGCACGTTTATCTTTCCAACAATATCAGACTTGTTGTCTAGACCATACGCGATTGCAGCAGCTGTAGGCTCATTAATCATACGAATAACATTTAATCCAGCAATAGTACCAGCATCCTTGGTAGCTTGACGCTGCGAATCATTGAAATAAGCAGGGACGGTTATCACAACATTTTTCACAGCTTTTCCAAGGTACGCCTCAGCAGTTTCTTTCATCTTGCCAAGAATCATTGAAGAAATTTCTTCAGCTACAAACTCCTTCTTTTGACCATTGTAAGTGACCACAATCTTCGGGGTGTCGGAAGGCCCTTTGATAACCTTAAAAGGCCACAACTTGATGTCTTTCTGCACTTTGGAATCACTGAACTTTCTTCCAATCAACCTTTTAGAATCTGGAAATCCATGATTAATTAGTCATAAGCCAAAAGCAAAGTAAAAAAAAACTAAGTAGCAGATACAAAATTCAAGTAGCTAACCAAGCACCTAAGAAGCTAACATAATTATGTCATCACTGTTAGCAGTGCAAGTGATAGTAACAACTAACAAGTGATAAAATTAAATCTAAACCCTAACCCTAGTCCTAAAACCTTAAATATAACAAACTGCTTGAAAAAGGATCCAATAACAAATTTATATGGAAACAAATCTTTTTACAGATTATTGCACCGATTTTATGTCATTTCAATGATCACATACACAATAAAATAACCGTGCAAGCTAGAAAAAAGAACAAGTAGACTGACCAAAAACGGTGTTAGCAGGGTTCATGGCTACTTGATTTTTGGCGCCATCGCCGATTATACGTTCTCCGTCAACGAAAGCAACAGCAGACGGTGTGGTTCGGTTGCCTTGATCGTTAGGGATGATCTCAATACGATTGTGCTTCCAAACGGCCACACATGAGTACGTTGTTCCGAGATCGATGCCGATCGCCGGCGCGTCGGTTCAAAGCGGGGGAAAACTGTAAAAGGGGTTTTTCTCTCTGAAGACGATAAAGTATCTATAAGATAGAGAAAAATGCTCAAATAGTCTCAATGGATTATCTATTTTTCACCTTTACTCTAAAACTTTCTAAAATTATACATGTCCTTCTCAAGTTTTTAAATTTGTTCTCGGATAGTCCCTAGCGAGGATGAGTGTTAGTTTTTTGTGTTAAGTGCGTATGAAATGACAAAAATACCCTTACGGTCAAAAGTTCAAAGTTCAAAGCGGTGTAAAATTGTAAAAGGGGGCTTTTCTATCTTTTACGGTGACTTCTGATGACGATAAAGTATCTAAAAGATATAGCGAAGGGTATATACTTTATCATTTTTGGTTAATATGTATTTGAGTTAATTACACAAATGGGTCCTATGGTTTACACATAGTTTCGCCTTAGGGTACTAACTTTTTTTTAACATGTTAAGGTTATGTGGTTTACGTTTTGTAACACATTAAGGTACTAAGCCTAACGGCTGTTAAAATCAAACGGTACACACCCTCACGTGCACATCACGTGAGGGTATTTTCGTCCAATGCTAATATTTAAAACCCCTGCACCCTTCTGCTCATTCATTCATCCTCAAAACCCTGTTCAAACGTTCATAACATCTGATCCTTTTCAATTGAAGATGGTGATGTGTGCTTGTGGGATTTCGGCTACGATACGAACCTCATGGACAGACAATAATCCAGGGCGTCGATTTTATACTTGTCCCCAGCCGGTATGTTTTTCCTTCTCAAAATTGATTTCAAAATTGATTGCCCTAATTTGTTGATTTTATTGCAGCGAATACAAAGATGTGGATTCTTTGCTTGGGTTGACCCCCCAATGTGTCGTGGTTGTGTTGAAACGATACCCGGACTACTGAGATCAAGGAATGAAATTGAAGACCATGTTAGGGTTTTGCAAAAAGAACTGGAAGTGAAAAAAAAAACAATTGATGGCTTGTTTTGTGGTTATTTTAGTTTGTTTAGGGATGTTTATTGTAAACGATTAGTCAGAGCAAATTGTTTGACCCATATTGTAATGTTTGAAAATGTTAATGGAAATTGGTCTTTTTGACCTTATTTTGGCAAATATAACATATTGTTTGACCCACTTGTGCAGACCATATACATGTGCAGCAAATATAACCTATTGTTTGACCCACATATGCAGACCATATACATGTGCAGACCTTAAAACCATAACCATATGCAGACCTTAAAACCATAAACATGTGCAGACCATATTTTTGCAAACCAAACATAAGCATTTCCAAACATCAAGTGTATCTTAAACATCAAGTTTAAAAACATAACCATAAATTCTAAAACATAACCATAAAGTGTATCCAAAACATTAAGTCTATTCAAAAGTAAGCATATCCGAATCATCAAGTCTGTCCAAAAGTAAGCATATCCAAAACATCAAAACATCAAGTCTGTCCAGCTTGGTTTGCACTTGTGCTTGTTGACTTTGGCTTGGCAGTTGACTTTGGCTTGGCAGTTGACTTTGCCTTGACAGTTGACTTTGCCTTGACAGTTGACTTTGGCTTTGCAGTTGATGTAGATGCCTCTCCACCTTGTCCTTTGCATGTTTTGCGATTATGACCCTTGTTTCCACATTTTCCACATGTTACAGTTTTACCCTTTCTACTTAATTTACCTCCACTGACCATGTCATCATCTTTCTCCAATTCACTCTTCTTTCTCTGCTTCCTTGGCCTCCCAATCGGCTTGTGATAGTAAGGTTCCCTTACTTTTATGGTACAGTTTGACCTTGGCCACAAAGCTCTTCCATTTATAGCTCCAACCTTGTGTGAATAAACCTGTTTCCAGGTTTCAAGTCTGTAACAAGGGTCAACCCATGCCTCAGGGATTTCAACCTGAAAAGATTATACAATGTAATAAACAATCAACCTGTATCAAAGAATATATAGATTAACAAATGTCTACCTGTTGTCCATTCATAGCCATGCTCCAATTAGTGGCAACGACATGCTTGCAGGGAATCCCTTTTAACTCCCACATCCTACATGAACATACTTTGTCAATAACATCTACCACACACTGCTCTACAGCCTTCTCCTCTATATTGTAGCCTGTTACTTGATACTCCCTACCTCCATTCCATTGAACAGTCAGCTGGGCTGCACTCTTTTTTATTTTCTCAAAATTGTCACTAATCTTAGGAGTTAACAAACCCTCAGTATTATCTATGACTTGCATCACAATGACTATCCTTCTCATCAGGTACTCTCTAACATATTCTAAAGCTGTTATAATTGGTTTGTCTCTGGCTTCAACTAACCTTGAGTTAAAAACTTCACATAAATTGTTCAACAACAAATCAGATCTGGCTCTTCCTGTTAAACAAGTTAAAGCATACATATAAGACACATTACTTTAATACAATAAAAAACCAAAGGGTATACCTGTAAAATGACTTCTAGTCCAATGGATGAATGGAATCTGTTGTAACCACTGGTAGGCATCCACATTTACAAGTCTTAACTCTTCCATTTTGGCATTGAACTCAGGGATTGTAGGAGCTGTTGCAATACTCCATAACATGTCTTTATATGCCTTGCCTCTCCATTGCAACTTCATGTTTTGGTGTATGTGTCTAAGGCAGTATCTATGTTCAGCTAAGGGAAACACATTCTGCAAGGCTGGAATCAGTCCTTCTTGAATAGATTTGAGTGGGATACCTGGATTTGACTCTATTTGAAACAACAGTTCTTTTGATAACCAGTCAGAAGTGAAAGCCTTAACAGATCTACTTTGAAGGCATTTGTGTTGAGGATTATAAGTTTTGACAACCCAGGTGGTTTCCTCCTTTAATTTAGATACATACAAAACCCAAGGACATTTCATCTCGTTTTTTACTGTCTTTCTGCCCCCTTCTTTTTTACATGTTTCTTCCATTGGGCCTTCAGTTGGACCTGCACTTGGGCTATCCGTTTGTTTTGCCTTTCTTTTACTTTTTCTTTTAACTTTCCCTGTTGTTTTTGCTTCGAAATGTGGAATGGTCCCTTTGCAAACAGCCCTTAACTTATTTTGATCATTCCTATAAAAGCATATATCTCTCTTTGTTTCCACAGCATGCCTCTTAACCATTTGTTTTACGATCTTCTGATTTGCAAATTCCTGACCAACATAAAACAACAGCCTCTCAGCCAAAGCTTTTTTCCTAAGTGTTCTAAGTTTTCTTTTCCTACTTTTCTCCATGTCTTCACCTGATGAGGTACTACCAAACGAGTCAGTGTTTATTGCTTCATCTGCTTCTACATGTATGTTTCTATGGCCTGTTTCAGGAATGCCTTCACTATTAACATACATATTGACCATAAATCCCCTCATATCAACTTCCCCCTCATCGATGATATTGTCAGGATCAACAATATCATCATCAGACCCATGCCCAGCTTCAACTCTGTTTTCCACAGCTTTGTCATTTACAGTTTTATTTGGTTCCACTTCATTCTTTTCATTGGCTAGATTCATTTCTTGACTGTTTACAGGGTTCATTAAATCATGATAAATATTGGCAAACAATGCATCTATAACTTCAACATTACCCTCAACACTACCCACATCATTAACTGAGCCTACAACACTTAAATTGTCAGTCTTTGAGCTAACTTCTACATTACTGTCACCTGCTTCAATGTAAATTTCTATTTCTCTGTACACACTATTAGTAGGCAAGTGCCTTATCAAAGATAGTGCATTATGATGGTTGCTTAAAGGTCTTAACCCTAAATCTAAATCCTCACCTGGTGTCAGATAATGATAATGCAGATTCATTCCTTCATAACCTAGTTCTTTAGCAATTTCATGAACATCAGCAACACAGAATTTTTCCTTGTTGAGCAAGTCTACATAAGCAACCTGACCATTCTTGTATATCCTACCTGGAAAGTCTGTAAACCATCCTCCATGATGCACTTTTAGACAAAAAAGTTCTTCATAGATACCTAAAACACAACAAAGCAGCTAAATTTAACACAATCTTTGATTTTTAACCATCTGATGATCGATTAAAAAACAGAGCACAACTTACGATATATATCCACTTGATAGTCATCGTCTTCTTGTCTGAGATGCCACTTGATAATCATCGTAATGAGAATCGCTTATGAACCCTAGAATAAGGGGGTTTTATGTTTGATCAAATAATAATAAGGGTGCAGGGGTTTCATGTTTGATCAAATAATAATAAGGGTGCAGGGGTTTCATGTTTTATGATTCGAATATTAGCATTGGACGAAAATACCCTCACGTGATGTGCACGTGAGGGTGTGTACCGTTTGATTTTAACAGCCGTTAGGCTTAGTACCTTAATGTGTTACAAAACGTAAACCACATAACCTTAACATGTTAAAAAAAAAGTTAGTACCTTAAGGCGAAACTATGTGTAAACCACAGGACCCATTTGTGTAATTAACTCTATGTATTTATGTATTTATTTTTAACTAAATTGTCTATTTTTTTTATCATTTTGGTTAACCTGCGTTAATGTATTTACTTTTATTTACTTTTTTTAATATTTTGGTTAATCTGCATTTATGTATTTACTTTTTATTTAAATTGTTACTTTTTTTATCATTAAATATGAGTTTATGTATTTATTTTTATGGGAAAAGATAAAATAGAAAGTTTACTTTGGTTAAGAAGTGAAGGAAGCAATAATAAGCAGACAATAATAAATAACAGAAAAACATAAGGAGTGGCATTTTAGTTAATCTTCTTTCTTCTATTATATTTATCTTTATCTGCATCTTCAAAACCCACCATTTTCAAAACTCAATATCTTCAACATTCCCTTCACTTTCTCTATCTAGAATTACTACATCATAGTTCGATTTTCTTCATCAATTAATGGTTTAAACACTCAATCAACGTGTTATTCAATTTCTATGAAAAAACCCATATTATTTTTATGCAATATCTTTTTTTTTTTCAATTTAACATAATGCAATGGAACTTGAGAAATCGATTGAAACATGTACTTTTCTTCTCAAATGTCTATGATTCTAACCTTCTTATTCTTGTGTTTGTGCAACATTATTTGTTCCAACAAGAATCACTTGTTCCACACATGATTTCTCCATCTTAGCATCACTTGTTGATACATATTTTGTGGACACGACTCAGCTCGGTTCAATTCAGCTCAGTTCGACTTGGTTTCGACTCGAAGACACGAAGATCGAGACAAAGCTACAGCCAAGGGGGTTTTGTTGGTGCACTTGTGTCTGTACAATGTCTGTATTTTGTCATGATACAAAACGATGTCTTGTGTTAGTCTGAGTTACGTCTTAGGTTTGTTATGTGCGTTTGATGTAAGTTTGACCAAGTCAACCATCCTCCGGTTTGACTTGGCCAAACAGTTAGCACATATGTTGTAACATGCTTGTGTCGAAGGATGTCATCGAAGGATGGTTTGTATCCTTCGATGACCTCGAAAGATCAACCTTCGATGGATAGACCTCGAAGGATATCATCCTTCGAGGTATGTATGGATCTTTCGGTAGAATTTCTGGTCGATAGATGATCCTTCGACCAGATTACCTTATCCTTCGAGCATGTTAGCTGTGTCGGGTATATATACCCATGTAGTGTGTTGTGTTCAAGGGGGAGAAGATTGTGAGAACAAACAGAACACGGAGAGCATTCTGTTGGCAGCACACACACACACACACACACGAGAGAGAGAGTTTATAGAGTACATCTGTAAACATTGAGCTTGTAACTGGACCTTTCATTCGTATTAATACAAGTGGTGTTAATCGGTGAATTTTGTGTGTCGTGCATTTGCGTGTTCTATCTCGGTTTGCTATCTCGGTTGGATTCCGCACAACCGGGTTGGTTCGTATACAAGGATTAGGCGACTAGATCCTCCCCTAGCCGGACCTACAAGTGGTATCAGAGCCTTGGCTCTTCTCCTTGTTAAAACCGAGTGTTTTTCGGGTTTTAAAGTGCTGTTTTTCGGGTTTAAAGTTTATATTTTTCTGGAAAACATCTTAAAATCGGAATATATCTTGGTGTTTTGCTTTATGTTTTGCTGAAAACCGTGTTATTTTCATGTTCACATGTTAGTCTTTGGTTTTTATTAAACATTTTGGCAAAAACCGGTTTCGGAAGTTGTTGGTTTACCGGAAAATTCAAATTTTCTGGGTTTGTTCTTCATATCTTCAACAAAGCTTCAAGTGTTCTTCAAAGTTTTACATCTTTTGATCTTGTTTAAATTATTTTCGAAAGTTGTTTGTGCATTGGGAAGGGACAACTGATTAAAATAATCAAACCTAATCTGGTTTTGGCAGAAAGTAAGGTCTGAACATACCTTCTGCCGAAAGTTGTGCACCAACCCGTCACCTTTCTCACCAACCTGTCAACTTTGTGTCAGTGTGTCAGAGCAGATCGAAAGATATCCTTCGAAGTCGAAAGTTCATCTTTCGATCAAGGAGGTTCGACAGATACCCATCCTTCGAACATCTTTCGAAGTCAGTGAGTTATCTTTCGAGCCAAGGAATCTTTTCGAAGGATATATTGTTCGAGCTACTGTTACATTTCGAAAGATAAGGATCCTTCGTCTTGGAGAATCTTTCGAAGTCAGTGTTCGAAATTCAACAGTGATCTTTCGAACACTGTTGATCCTTCGAACAAGTGTCTATCTTTCGAACAAGGGTTGATCTTTCGATCCTAGTCTGTTTAAGTTTAACAGTTTGTGTTTTTCAGGTCTTTCGATCAGAGATCCTTCGGCTGGTTGTCATCATTCGAAATATTAACATAGTTTGTGAAAATTAATTTTTTTTTAAATTTTAAATCAATTTTCACTTAATATATTAATTTTTATAAAATGGGAACAAACGGTGAGTGGTGGACTCAATTAACTTCGACTCCACAATCATCAGTTACGCAATCTGAGCCAGATTTCGACAAAACTGCATGGATGAGAGCTATTGCCCCATCTCAAGCTGCAATGATAACTGCAAATCAATGGGCATTGGTCACAAATCAAAGCAGCAGCATTCAATCTATGATGCAGAATGACAGTGAAACTGGTACAAGCACAAAACCGCCAAAGCTAAATCACATCAATGATTGGGGATGGTGGAAAGAAAGGCTGAGAACTTATGTTCAGGGGCAAGGTCAAGATCTATGGATGTGTTTCTTCACTCCATTTGACAATGAGTTGGAAGTTGCAGGATCTAATCCACAAACTTACAGCACTCTGTCTGATGAAGATAAGAAGAAGTTTGAGTTAGAAAAGAAAGCATTCATGATTCTCACACAAGCTCTTAACAGAGACATTTACCACCAGTTTGTTTACTGCACGACTACTAAAAGCTTGTGGGATATGCTCACGTTACGATGTGAAGGTAATGCTCAATCAAGAAAGATCAAGCAAGATTTACTGAAGAAAGAGTTTGAAGGATTCACGTGTATGGAGAATGAGACTTTGGCAGAGTTATCTACAAGGTTCCATCACTTGTTGAGCGAGATGTTTGCTTTTAAAGTCACTGCCACTCCACAAGAAATAGTGAAGAGATTTGCTGATAGCTTACCAGCAAAGTGGAGCAGTTATCTTGAAATTCTCAAAGAAAATGGTGTTTTAGACACAATCACCGTTTATGATTTAATTCAAAAATTGGAGAACAAGGATGTGGAAGAAAAACTTAAGGCAAAAAGAACACTAACTCCTCAAAGTCCAGAGATGTACTTTGGGATTGCAGGAGGCATCAGTGGAGAAAAACCAGCTTCTCAACACGCAAAGCTTCAAACAGCTTTTATCTCAAACACTGGACCATCAACAACAGATCAGTTTGATCCTTCAGCATACTTGATGTATCCAAGACCAGATGTGAAACCGACACCGACAGCTCAGCAGCAACAACCGCAACAGCAAGGGTTCTATGGAAACTCTTCAAACTTTCAAGCCACTTCCAATCCAAACACAGTCAGATTAGACACTTCCAACTTTTCCAAAGTCAGTGTCGAAATAGCCAAGGAGCATATGGAGATGTTGAATACCTTGGTTAGTGCTTATTGTGGATTGATCGCAGGTCAGATTGGGAATATCAATCTAACCAATGAAGATTATCAGCAAGTGGATAGAGATGAGTTTGAAATGATGGATATCAAATGGGCTCTTGCTAGTGCAATTCGAAGAGCAAAGGAGTTTATGGAAAGGACGGGGAGAACCAACTTGGAAAGCAAGAAAGACACCAAGTATGGGTTCGACAAGCAAGCTGTAACGTGCTTTAACTGTGGTGAACGGGGTCATTTCAAAAGTGAATGCACAAGACAAGCTCAGCATGGAAACCAAAATCCCTTCAGAAATCAAGGCAACCAGCAGAACCAGAACAGGAACAATGTTCGTACGTTGATACCTGTCAACAACCAAAGCCAGGTAGGGCCATCAAATGCCAACCAGGCACTTGTGGTTCAAGTAGATGAAGGTTGTGATTGGTCACTTCAGCTTGGAGAAGGAGGAAATGGTGGAACAGCATGTTATACTAAAGTGACTGAGAAGATAGTAGAACCCATGTCTGCTGGTGAATCTTCAGAAGATGAAGATAGTTCGGGTTATAGTGGGAGCATGGATGGGGAATCACTTGATGCTGGTGATTTATCAAGTGATGCTTTAGATTTGAAGGTTGATGAACTTTTGGCTGAAGCTGAAGTATTATGCAAGAGGAGATCTATTCTCTGCCAGAAATCTGCTGGAACTTCCGAGAAGCTTGCTAAGTTCTTCTCTGAAGATGGATCTTTTTCTTTCCATTCAGCCTTTACGGCTAATGTCGACAGTTCATCAAGTCAGGTTGTAGGACCGTTTTCTGGACCGAAACCGTGATTATCATGATTATGTTCATAGATGGGAAGATCATAGACAGATGAAATACTTACTTGTATAGATTTGATAACATAACAAAGCAAGCCGGCCCGATTAACAAGCTAACCGAACCATACCAAAGAAGTATACATCCGGGGAGAGAGCAAGTGGTGATCTCTCCCTGGTGAGGACTTGAACCTCCTAAAATCTCCTTGTGTTTGAAATGGCAAAGGGTTGCTATTTATAGCTACACCCCTTTGTCTTTCAAACACACACGGTCAACCGAATAACCCTCTCGTTTGACCACTTCAAACGAGCAGGTCTATACACGTTCGTTAGACCGTTTCACTAACTATTACAAATTCAGCATAAAATAAATCTAATCTATTCGACAAGCATCGGACACAAATCTGCATCAACAAATTCCCCCTTGTCCGTTGCTGTCGAATGCTGAAAATGCAACTGCAATCGATCTTCAGTCAAGTATTCATCTTCTCTGTGTTAACAAATTCCCCCTTGACCGATGATCCAGGTAAGTAGTATCTTGACGCTTCTTGTATAATAGTTCCCCCTCAAAGTACGCGTATCCGTGTTGAGCGTTGTGCAATTTCCTCAAAAGGCTCAATTGACCGATCTTCCGCTGATCTTCCAATACTCCAACCGGCATTTGATAAGGGTTCCATTCTTTTAAAAACTGCATCAAGTCTTGATCTTCAAGCATACTACAATGGTAGAGGTTTCTGGTGAACTGTCTTCTGTAAACCGTCTTTGTGTCACTAGAAAATCACAAACTCTACCACCTGTGATTGCGTTTAGAAATTTACCGAAGAAATTCAACATACGAAAATTTTTATTCCCCCATTTCTTTGGTAAGATCTCTAAACCTTAACAGATTCCTTTCCACTTTAAAGGAACTGTCGTTAAGTTTCAAATGTTCACCAATTCCCTTCACCTAGCGGAACTGTCGTCAATCTTTACTGAACAAATTCTCTCCACTGAGTAGAATCTTTCAAATGTTCTCGGTTTTTCGAAAAATCACGAAAACGGCTTTCTTCTTTGCATATTCTAGTTGAATAAGAACGTCCCCTAATACCCCGTAGAATCCGACTTGTATCCCCCCAAGGTTCTGCTAACACCTAATCTGAAAACTTTCATCATAGGCATATACTCTTCGACCTTTTGGATTCGTTAGGACCGGTATTGACATTCTAGGTTCATACGTTCGTTTTCAAATGCGAAAATATGACAATAAACAAAATGCTTTCGAACATCTTCGAATAACCGATAACAAACATAAATACTGACGTGCGGAAGTGAACATACCGTTTTTTTGGTTTTTGGCCCATTGTAGTCGCGTCACCAAAATTTGACATTTTCATCGGTAACCGTGACTACCCCACAATTTTTCAACAATAAAGTTTTCATCATCTCTTGTTTTCATCATGCCGCATCATCCCGCGTGCTCCCAAATTCGTACGAATTTGATGTTGAAGCTCGACTCAAATATCTTTCGCGAACACCCGACCCCAATAATCCAAGCTCTACCCACAACAAAACTAATCTTGTACTCATGGCCCAATTTTAGAAATCAATTTCGTGAGTGTGTTGTTGTACACAAAGAATCTGAAAAAAATATTTCATGATAGTAGGCCCAATCCACTAATAAGCTTAGCCCAAAATTTCTAGTATTCTTTTGTTTGGTCATATTAGTGGGCCAAATGAATAAAACCTAGTTGCCAAACCTATGACTTCAGCCGACATAACAACCTCAGCCAAACATCATTTGATTTCTTCCTTTTTTTTTAATTTTCCAAACCCACTTTTCTACATCACTCACGGCCCAATCCAAGAAGTCAACAACCCTATTCTAGTTGTTAGCAGCCGACAATCACACCCCAAATAAAAATCCCAGCCGTCTCCTTCTTCTTGTTCAATCGAACAATCAGCAGCAACAACATCTTTATCGGAGATTCAAACTCCGATCAACTCCAAACAGCCGACATCATTCAATCAGAAGATGGGTACCAGCAACCCGTTACCTCGCCGTGAAATCATCTCTGCGATACACAAACAACAAACCTTCAAATCTGTTGGTAACTCTCAGTATAACCCTTCTTCTTCTTCGATGAACAATCAACAGCAGCTGAAAGACTCGTGGAGCTGACGAAACAGAATTGTATTGAGACGAAACAGGTTTGTTTGGTCCGACAAAACAGGTGAAGTAAGATGTCGACGAAACTGATTGTATCTTGTTTGTGAATCTGATCGACGAAACAGAACTTTGAATGAGTTTGACGAAACAGATTTGTTGTTTCGTCGTGGGTGGGGGTGTTTCGTGGTGGGTGGATATGAAGATCTTGCCGATGACGAAACTGAAGGTATGTTGGCGACGAAACAGAATTGAAGTTGTATTGTGACGAAACAGATCTGTTAGGTTGAACGACGAAGCAGGTTTGTTTTGTTTAATCGACGAAACAGGTTGTTTATTGATCGACGACGAAAGTGGAGGTGCTGTTTCGTCATGGGGTCAGTTTCGTCGGGAGTGGGTATGAAGAAACCCTAGTTTCTTTAAGCAGCCGCCAAGAACATCTTCAAGAACACAGCCTCTGTTCTTTTGCAGATTTGACGAAAACATTGTATTTTTGATTTTTGATGATGATAACTTGATTATATAGGTGAAAAACATAAAACCGAACACTCGTTTCAGCACAGATCTGAATATACGGGTCCAGATCTGAGTTTTTCTCGGTTTTCACCATTTTTACATCTTGAACAAAAAGTCACTAAAATCACAGATCTAGAGCACATGTGACTTAGTAAACGGTTAGATTTACTAAATCGGGCACCATGGCTCTGATACCAATTGTAGGACCGTTTTCTGGACCGAAACCGTGATTATCATGATTATGTTCATAGATGGGAAGATCATAGACAGATGAAATACTTACTTGTATAGATTTGATAACATAACAAAGCAAGCCGGCCCGATTAACAAGCTAACCGAACCATACCAAAGAAGTATACATCCGGGGAGAGAGCAAGTGGTGATCTCTCCCTGGTGAGGACTTGAACCTCCTAAAATCTCCTTGTGTTTGAAATGGCAAAGGGTTGCTATTTATAGCTACACCCCTTTGTCTTTCAAACACACACGGTCAACCGAATAACCCTCTCGTTTGACCACTTCAAACGAGCGGGTCTATACACGTTCGTTAGACCGTTTCACTAACTATTACAAATTCAGCATAAAATAAATCTAATCTATTCGACAAGCATCGGACACAAATCTGCATCAACACAGGTATGTGTCGATGAACCCACTGTAGTTAGTTGTGAAAATTGTGATAGTTTAAAGGTTAAATATGCTGAACAGGAAAGCCAGTTTGAAATCACACACAAACACAATCAAGAATTGATTGTTGATCTTTCTAAAGCAACTGAAGCTAACTTGTTTTTAACCAGAAATGAAAAGGAGTTTAAAGCAACAATTGCGTCATTAAAACATGATGTTTCAGAATTACAAAAGGCTGTTTTGCGAAAACAACATGCTAACAATGATCTTATTGACACAATTGAAAAACAAATGGTAGAGTTAGCAACAGCTCGATGTGAATGTGAGACAATTAAGCAGAAATTGGAAAGCTATTCCAATTCCCGCTATGTTTTGGATCACATTATTGATGTTCAAAAGAAAAAGGGGGATAAGAAGTGTATGGGATTCAAATCATGTCCTCCCCCAATGAATCACAATTACTCCAAATTGCCTGATGACGAGGATATGCCCCGTTTTGAACCTACTGTGCCACTCGGTCTAGATGACTTTGCAGCAGGCCTCGGGTTCACAACTGGTACATCATCCTCGGGTCAATCAGAATCTGAGAATGAGACAGTTTCATCGTGTGTTAAGGAACAGAGTCCTCCCATTGTTGAGGATACTGATTCTTCGGATGATGAATCTGATTCATCGGATGATGAATCTGTAGAAGTTGTGAAACAACAGTCTAACTCGGTTACAACAGATATTCCAATCGAGAATCACATCCTGTGTGATCCACCAGTGAAACCGAGTAAGACTGAAATGTCAAAAGCAATGGAGTCCATTGTATCTAGCCTTGAAGGGAATGATTTGTTGTACACGCTCAAAGGAGATAGCAAAATCTACTCTAACAAAGATTTTCCAATTAAAAATGTAAATCAAGATTTAATTGAGCAAATTTTTGAAGGATGTACTGATAAGTTTTTGGGGAACAAAAGTGGCAAAGTGACTGTCACTCAATGTGATCCAATTCCGTGTGAACAAATTAGAAAACAATACGGAAACCAAAAACTTCCAATTGAGCGAAAACAACAAGTCAACTCCGGAAAGGGTAAGGTACAGAGAAAGAAGGCTCAGAACAAGAATGTTCAAGCATCTAAAGTTCAGCAGCCTAAGACTGAGCAACCAAAGGTTCAACAACCTAAAGTTGAACAGTCTGAGGCTACTCAACCTAAGGTTCAAAACAAAAGAGCTCCTGTTAAGAAAAGAGAACCGAAAGTGAACTTTGTTGGATCCAAGGGTACAGATAAACTTGAAACATTTCAGGATAAATCTAACTTTGATTTTATAAAACAAGTTAGAATTTTAAAACGAAATGATCAGAATAATTACACCCAACATACCAACGGATGTGATTTAGGTCCAAGCTCGTCTAGATCACAAAGTTCATGGTCTAGTTCTCAGTCTGGTCATCAACATGTTTCTCCGAGGTTTGTAGAGCGGAGAATGTGTTTTGAGTGTGGCACAATTGGGCATATTGTAAGATACTGCCCATACCTGCAAAAGTTGAAGGCAAAAACGAGTGCTCCCCAAGAAACCAATTATCAAAAACGACCTGTTTTCCCGAAACAAGACCCACGTGTCTTGAAAGAAAAGGAAAAGAAGTTAAAACAAAAGAATCAAAAGGTAATTGAGAAGACCTTAAAGTCAGAGGTCAAAGAAGAAAAACCTGTACAAGCAAAATCTACAACGGTAAAACCAGTAAATGCTAAAACAATAAATTCAAATACTGGTAAAGGACAAACAGTTTGGAAACAAAAACAGGTAATTCAGTCAGGGGGAGCACCACAAGTTCTTTTTCCTAATCATCAAGTGATTGAAATCACTTTTCTTGATGATCAAGGACGACCCAAGTCCACAAAGGCTTGGGTCCCCCTCTCCAACTAATCTTTGAGTGAGTGTGTAGGATATTCCAGGAGGAACTTTCGATAGTCGTAAGATTGTTGATAGTGGAGCGTCCATACACAAGATAGGCGATAGAAGAAATTGTTGCCTGTGATGGAGAGAAGAAAAGAGAATGAAAAAGAAAACAGAAATGTCTGTTGAAAGAGATTCAAGAACTTCGACATAAATGCAAATCATTTCAAAGTGTGATTGCTCAAGGCTTTGATCGGGTCCCCAGGGTAGATTCAAATCAAAATGTACGCACCTGCAGCACGTTTGAAGGTCAACATCAACAAGATGAACGTGCAGTGTACATTTCTTCGCGGTGTGATTGAAGAAAACGTGTTTGTTGAACAAACCAACCGGGTGTGCGGAACCGCACACTACTTCTGAAAGAGAAAGACAAAAACCTTCGCTGGTAAAATGTGGAAGACCAGCCGGTCCCAAAGGTTTATGATCTTGTTGCTGTCAAGAGACTTCTCAGTAGCTACAAAGAATCGACTTTGAAATCCACACCGGGTGGATATCCAGTTTGGGAGAGCACTCAGATTCCTTGCAATGCACGAAGCAGTTGCAGGATACGGTTTTAAAATTTCTAATCTCTCCTTTACTTGTCGATATTTAAGCTATTTTATGCATTATTATTATCTCGTACAGCACTCTTTGGCCAGACAATGTTGTCATGGTCCGCACCGCAAACCGACATGCCAACTGATTTTTCCAAAATTCGATAAATCTTTTCAGATTAAAAATTAATTTTGGTAAACGACATTGAGGTAAAACATGAGTTAACCGACATCGGGAAATCGTTTTTTTTTGTAAATATCTTTGTGTTGTTAAAATTTTATCTTAGTTTGTTGTTTTTAGGGGGAGTAAATCCAAAATTTGAAAAAATCCAAAAACATCGAAAAATTTCAAAAACACAAAAACAATAGAAAATCAAAAATGAGTTTCCTGGCGAGCAAAAGAGAAAAATGATAGTACATCAGTGGTCTGTCTAAACCTCTTTAAACCTTAAATTGAAAAACGATAAGCAGCTCTATATAAGATGTATCGGTAGGCTCACAATCATTTTAAAGTGTGCAGGGTGATATAAACTTAAATCGACTGAAGATTGGGTGGGAACCATTCATTGGCATATGGTCTTAGTACCGAAATTTCGTTTGAGAGATTGCCGAGGTTCTGAGATATTCGGTCTTTATGCTGCTTATCATCTGGGTATCATGGTTGTATCTTTTACCGAAAAATAACGGGGACGCAAGTCTAGATCTTCCATGATACCATACATACGTGTACATATTGCATACCACCTCAATAAGTGATCAACAATCACATGTCCAATTAAAATAAGTGATAAAATATCACATTTATCCGGGAGTCAAGTTCGTCTCTCTGCTGTACGAAAGTACTGACCTGTTCACGGACTTGCACCTGTGCCCTCATGCATCGAAAATCAAGTTCCTCATCAATAAGTGATTCTATCACATAGGGCTTGTTTTCAAATCAAAATAAGTGAGAATCTCACATCATATACGGTCAAACAGATGATAATCGGTATACTCACCGGTAAGATGAACTCTCGTGCATACCTTGATACGGGAATGTGTCGTGATGTGGATGAACACCGGTCGGTAAGTATAAATCATACCTTAACGTATCCTCTCGCCATGATTACAAATGATAAGTTGAGTTTATGTGGACAACAATACCGATAATTGTTATAGGATGCTTATCTAAATGTTAACTAAAAGAACAACAAGAGCGTTTTGACATGACCGTACACTGATATGATTCTCTTACCCTCGAAACTCGCAAAAAGAATGTCTGTAAATATTTGTTTACTGCTTTCGTTTCTGCATCTCTGTATATATTTATTTATTGTTTTCCGTCTTTACATTTGAAAAATGAAAAATTTCAAAAAGATTTTAGGTGTGTTTTAATATAAACTTTATAAAATCCAAAAAGATTTTGCTTCTAGTTTATTTTTGATTGACTGATGTTGGAACTCGAGTCTATCCTACTCAAAATCCTGATCGTAAGCCGGAAAACAATTGCATCTTCATAAACTATCGAAGTTAACGAGTTTTGAAAGTTAAAGGATTAACAATTGATCATTTTCTAAATCTTTCAAAATATTATCGGTCGGTGTTTGATTGAGATTTGATCTCATATGTGTCGTTTGTTTAAATGTTAACTATATTCCAAGCGGTTGTTCTCATTATGCGTTTAGCTTTCTTGCATGTGCAGATGCCAAAGGCGAGGGGAACATGTTCAATGACAAGCTTTGGAATGAAGACACGAAGTGGAGGCACTTAAAGGATAAAATGATCGAGTTGCCGCTGACCCTTCATCAACACCACAAGGATCTGAAGATTTGGCAAGTCAAAAGATTCACGAGCATGACTCAATGGAGAGTTCAATCTAAGGGGGAGTTTATTGACACACTACCTAAATGAAAAGGGGAGTTTGTTGATACACTTTCTACTTACGACACGTGAAGACTTTAAAGATCCTCCGACGTGGAAGACATGGAAGTTGAACCTCACGAGTAGTGTCCAAGGGGGAGTTTGTTGATACATATTTTGTGGACACGACTCAGCTCGGTTCAACTCAGCTCAGTTCGACTTGGTTTCGACTCGAAGACACGAAGATCGAGACAAAGCTACAGCCAAGGGGGTTTTGTTGGTGCACTTGTGTCTGTACTATGTCTGTATTTTGTCATGATACAAAACGATGTCTTGTGTTAGTCTGAGTTACGTCTTAGGTTTGTTATGTGCGTTTGATGTAAGTTTGACCAAGTCAACCATCCTCCGGTTTGACTTGGCCAAACAGTTAGCACATATGTTGTAACATGCTTGTGTCGAAGGATGTCATCGAAGGATGGTTTGTATCCTTCGATGACCTCGAAAGATCAACCTTCGATGGATAGACCTCGAAGGATATCATCCTTCGAGGTATGTATGGATCTTTCGGTAGAATTTCTGGTCGATAGATGATCCTTCGACCAGATTACCTTATCCTTCGAGCATGTTAGCTGTGTCGGGTATATATACCCATGTAGTGTGTTGTGTTCAAGGGGGAGAAGATTGTGAGAACAAACAGAACACGGAGAGCATTCTGTTGGCAGCACACACACACACACACACGAGAGAGAGAGTTTATAGAGTACATCTGTAAACATTGAGCTTGTAACTGGACCTTTCATTCGTATTAATACAAGTGGTGTTAATCGGTGAATTTTGTGTGTCGTGCATTTGCGTGTTCTATCTCGGTTGGATTCCGCACAACCGGGTTGGTTCGTATACAAGGATTAGGCGACTAGATCCTCCCCTAGCCGGACCTACATCACTTAAAGATTTCTCCAAAGTCTCGATGCACTTATTAAAGGAACCTATGTTCAGCTCTTCAGATTTAACTCGAGTAAATTTCATAGAAAAATCAATCCCCTCATGCAAGCAATCCAATTCAATTGATGTTTGAGTTGCACATGACATAATCCGTTTTGCTTTCTCACAAGCAAATCGCAACCTCCCCAATGCTCTTTGGTTTCCATGCAAGTCCTTCCATCTCCTCTTGAATTCCCGAACACAATGATCCACCATGCGGTTATCAAAATCCTCACCTCCCAAATGAGTGTCACCACCAACAGCTTTCACCTCAAAAGTAATAGTCATTACAGAAACATCAAAAGTGCCACCGCCCAGATCAAAGACGAGCACATTTATCTTGCCGACGATGTCAGACTTGTTGTCTAGACCATAAGCAATTGCAGATGCTGTAGGCTCATTGATCATACGAATGACGTTTAATCCAGCAATAGTACCAGCGTCCTTGGTTGCCTGACGCTGTGAGTCGTTGAAATAAGCAGGGACAGTTATCACAGTATTTGTCACAACTTTTCCAAGATACGCCTCTGCATTTTCTTTCATCTTGCCAAGAACCATGGAAGAAATTTCCTCAGACAAAAACTCCTTATTTTGACCTTTGTAAGTGACCACAATCTTCGGGGTGTCGTCAGGCCCTTGTATGACCTTAAACGGCCAGAGTTTCATGTCTTCCTGCACTATGGAATCACTGAACCTCCTTCCAATCAACCTCTTTGCATCTGGAAATTAAAGGTTAATCAAGTAAAAAGCCAAGCAGAACCAAGAGCAGCACTTAGAAGCAAGTGATAATAAACATTGGGCTGCCAATCATCTAACATAATCAAAGCTTAAACCTTTCACTTATAACTAATTAATGTAACCATTGTTAGAAGATCAAGTGATAACTTAGTACATGTGTGGTGTCTGTTTTTAAGTTATTTTTTCGTTTGAATAATTAATCAAGTGATAATAATAATAATAATAACAATAACAATAACAATAACAATAACAATAACAATAACAATAACAATAATAACAATAACAAAAATAATAATAATAACTGTAGGTCCCTCGGAGGTTGAGGTTAAACCTATTCCTTGTTATATCTAACACACTAGCAAGTGCGGAATCCAAGCTAGCATGCAAACCGAGATAGAACACGACAATGATTAACACACAAGACTCAACGATTAACACCTCTTGTATTAATACGTATGAAAGGTCTGTTACAAGCTCAATGTTTACAAATCTGTTCTGTAAACTCTCTCTAAGTGTGTGTGTTTTCTGCTCTGAGTGTTCTCTAGGTGTCTCTATGTCTAACTTGCAGAAAAGAACACACAACATGGGTATATATACCCGTACACAGCATGGTCTGGTCGAAGGATCAGACAGATGATCGAAGGATCATCTATCGATCTGAAACAGCTCGAACGATCAACAAGTACCTCGAAGGATGACATCTTTCGAGGTCTATCAATCGAAGGCTATCTTTCGAGCTCATCGAAGGATATAAGCAATCCTTCGATGATCTATCCTTCGACGCAACCAGCTTACAAACATTGTTCTAACTGTTTGACTAAGTCAAACCGGAGGATGGTTGACTTGGTCAAACTTGCAGGACTAACAAAGACATCGTTTTACATCATGACCAAATACAGACAAAGTACAGACACAGGTGCACCAACAAACTCCCCCTTGGCTGTAGCTTTGTCTCGAATTTTATAACTTGATCTTTGTCTCGATCTTTGTGTCTTCAAGTCTTTGACGTCCTTTCAAGTCTTCAATGTCGGAGGATCTTTAAAGTCTTCACGTCTTGAAAGCAGAAAGTGTACCAACAAACTCCCCGTTTCATGTAGGAAGGGTGTTGACAAACTCCCCCTTAACATAAGCTCCCCCTTGAGTTATGCTCGTGAAATACTTGTTCTTTATGAATTGAGATCCTTGTGGTGTTGATGATGGCCAGCGGCAACTCGATCATCTTCATCACTTGAGCGCCTTCACGTCGTGTCTTCATTCCGAAGCTTGTCATCGACCATGTTCTCCTTGCCTTTAGAATCTGCACATGCAAGAAATCTAAACGCGTAATGAGAACAACTGCTTGGAACATCATAAGTAAACGACACACATGTGACCATTGCATAATCAAACACCGTCCGACAGTTTGAAAGTTTTAACAATTTTTATCAATTTTAGGTTTTTAACTTTCAAAACTTGCAAATTTCGACCGTTTATGAAGATTTAGTCGTTTTTGGTTTTCGTTCAGGTTTCAGGTAACGAAGACTCGAGCTCCAACATCGTACGATCGAAAATAAAATAGAAATAAAATCTTTTTGGCTTTTATAAAGTTTATATTAAAACACATTTTAGGTGTGTTTTAATATTTGAAATGTAAAGACTGAAAGCAGTAAATAAATATATACAAAGATGCAGAAAATTAAAGCAGTAAATAAATATTTACAGACATTCTTTTTGCGAGTTTCGAGGGTAAGAGAATCATATCAGTGTACGGTCATGTCAAAACGTTCTTGTTGTTCTTTTAGTTAACATTAAGATAAGCATCCTATAACAATTATCGGTATTGTTGTCCACATAAGCTCAACTTATCATTTGTAATCATGGCGAGGGGATACGTTAAGGTATGATTTATACTTACCGACCGGTGTTAATCCACATCACGACACATTCCCGTATCAAGGTATGCACAAGGGTTCATCTTACCGGTGAGTATACCGATTATCATCTGTTTGACCGTATATGATGTGAGATTCTCACTTATTTTGATTGAAAACAAGCCCTATGTGATAGAATCACTTATTGATGAGGAACTTGATTTTCGATGCATGAGGGCACAGGAGCAAGTCCGTGAACAGGTCAGTACTTTCGTACAGCAGAGAGACGAACTTGACTCCCGGATAAAGAATTTGTGATATATTATCACTTATTTTGTTTGGACATGTGATTGTTGATCACTTATTGAGGTCGTATGCAATATGTACACGTATGTATGGTATCATGGAAGATCTAGACTTGCGTCCCCGTTATTTTTCGGTAAAAGATACAACCATGATACCCAGATGATAAGCAGCATAAAGACCGAATATCTCAGAACCTCGGCAATCTCTCAAACGAAATTTCGGTACTAAGACCATATGCCAATGAATGGTTCCCACCTGGTCTTCAGTCGATTTAAGTTTATATCACCCTGCACACTTTAAAATGATTGTGAGCCTACCGATACATCTTATATAGAGCTGCTTATCGCTTTTTCATTTAAGGTTTAAAGAGGTTTAGACAGACCGCTGATGTACTATCATTTTCTCTTTTGCTCGCCAGGAAACTCATTTTTGTTTTTCTATTGTTTTTGTGTTTTTGAAATTTTTCAATGTTTTTGGATTTTCAAATTTTGGATTTACTCCCCCTAAAATCAACAAACTAAGACATATTTAAAACACAAAGGTATTTACAAAAATGATTTTCCGATGTTGGTTTACTCTTGCTTGACCTTAATGCCGTTTACCAATAATAAATAGTCAAATCTTGATTTGTCAAATGCTTTGGTAAAAAGGTCGGCACGTTGGTCATCGGTGTGGACGTAAGCAACATCGATTAGCCTTTTCTCAAAGCAATCACGTATGAAGTGATACTTAATTTCGATGTGCTTAGTCTTTGAATGCTGCACAGGATTTTTAGTGATCTGTAAGGCAGCAGAATTATCAACGTAAATAGGAGTAGTTAGGAATTCAAAACCGTAGTCACGCATTTGTTGTTATATCCATAGGACTTGGGAGCAACAACTTGAGGCAACAATGTATTCAGCTTTGCATGTTGATGTAGCGACGCACGTCTGCTTCTTGCACTGCCATGTGACTAGGCGATTTCCCAAAAACTGACATCCAGCCGTTGTGGATTTGCCGTCGATTTTGCATCCGCCAAAATCAGAATCACTGAATGCGATCAAGTCAAAGTTATTATCCCTAGGGTACCATAGACCGGTGTCAGGGTAACCCTTCAAATAACGAAAAATCCTTTTTACAGCTGCAAGATGTGAGGCCTTCGGGTTGACTTGATATCTGGCAAGCAGGCACGTTGGGTACATTATATCTGGTCTTGATGCTGTGAGGTACATAAGGGATCCGATCATCGCGCGGTAGTATGAGGGGCTAGTAGCTTCACCCTTCAAGTCTGGAGTAATTCCGTGATTTTGCGGCAGTGGGGTACCGATGGGCGTTGCATCAGACATCTGGAACCGGCTCAAGATGTCACCAACATATTTAGTCTGATGGATGAATATCCCAGACTCTGTTTGTTGTACTTGTAGGCCCAAAAAGAAGGTCATTTCCCCCATAGCACTCATCTCGAATTTATCCTGCATTACACGCTCGAAATCCCTACACAAAACATCATTAGTAGAACCAAAAATAATATCATCAACGTATACCTGTACCAGAAGAAGATCTCCATCTTGTTCTTTGATGAAAAGAGTACAGTCGATAAGACCTCTGCGAAATCCATTCTCCAGCAGATAATTAGATAAGGTTGCGTACCAAGCTCGCGGTGCTTGATGTAGACCATATAGAGCTTTGTTGAGCAACCAAACCCGATAGGGATGGATAGGATCTTCAAACCCTGGAGGCTGTTCGACATACACCTCTTCTTCCACCACACCATGTAAGAATGCACTTTTCACGTCCATCTGGTATACCTTGAAACCTTTGAATGAAGCATAAGCCAGAAAAATCCGAATTGCTTCTAGACGTGCAACAGGTGCATACACTTCGTTGTAGTCGATCCCTTCAATCTGACGAAAACCTTGAACGACTAGCCTTGCTTTGTTTCGAATAACGACTCCACGGTCATCCTTTTTGCATTTAAACACCCAACGGGTACCAATCTTCTTGTAACCAGCAGGTTTCTCTACGAGTTTCCAGACACTAAGCTTCTGGAATTGTTGCAGTTCTTCCTGCATTGCTTCAACCCAAGAGCTATCTTTCAAAGCATCTTTCCAAGTTCTTGGCTCTTCCTGTGATACATAACACGCGAAAGACCAATCATTTTGTTGACCAGATTCTCGGATAGTTGCATACAAGCCTGCATTGTTGTTGTTCCGCAACATGTTTCTTGTTTGAACGCCACTTTGTACATTTCCGATGATGTTTTGTTGAGGATGGGTATTGTGAATCCTTGTTTCTGGATTATCTTGAACTGGAATATTTGTACCCAGATTGTTGAGATTGAGATCAACAATCAATTCAAGGCCCGGAATTGACGAAGAGGATGATGCAGTAGCTTCAGCTGTTCTAGGGACATCCACTGGAGGTGTACCTTCTGAAGTACCATGTACTACTGTTGTTGGAGCTTCTTGATCTGCATCTAGAAATTCATCATCCTCTGAAGATTCGTTCAATTCGGTAGCATCGTGAAAATCCTCATTGTCGAGAGCATTATTGTTCACCGAAGATGGTTCTTGATTGACAAGAATTGGACGAACCAACGGTGAATCTGTTGCATTGTCGCTCTCGAAAAACATCCTTGCCGCAGCATTTTCTTCAACAGCTTCAACATTGATCGAATTGAAAAAGTCATCGTACTCATACATCCAAGGCTGACCTGGACATTTAACTGGTAACGTGTGCCTTTGTACTCTGACTTCAGACCATTCCTCGACCCTTTTAGTCTCTAGATTCCAGACTCTTAAGTTCGGGGTGGAATACCCAAGAAAGTATCCCTCAATTGCTCTTGCCCCAAACTTTCCATTAGGATCGATTATTGTGCATGGAGCTCCAAACGGTTCAAGATATGACAAATCTGGTTTCCGTTTGTTAATAAGCTCAAAGCAGGTCTTGTTGTGCCTTTTGACTGTAAGGACTCGGTTCAACGTATAACATGCAGAGGACACAGCTTCAGTCCAAAAAGGAATCGGCAATTGTGACTCTACCAACATTGTCCTAGCAGTCTCGATCAATGTGCGGTTCTTACGTTCAGCGACGCCATTCTGCTGAGGAGTATAAGCTGCACTAAATTCGTGAAGAATACCTTTTGAAGTGCAAAACTCCGCCATGGCATGATTTTTGAATTCAGTACCATTGTCGCTACGTATCCGCCTAACCTTCAAGTTATATAGATTCTCAATCTGAATGATCAAATTTTTGATAATACCGAAGGTTTCACTCTTATGTGCCATGAACGCCACCCAAGAAAATCTTGAATAATCATCAGTTATCACGAGGCAATATTGATCATTCCTAATGCTTTTGTGCTTGACAGGACCGAACAAATCCATGTGCAAACGTTCAAGAGGAACTGCCACCGTGTTGACTTTCTTTGTAGGGTGTCGCTTCTTCGTTTGTTTTCCTTTCTGGCACGAGACACAGACGTCTTGAAGATGGAAGTTTTTAAGAGGAACACCATTCACTAATTCATTTGACACCAAATGATTCATTTTGCGTAAGTGAATGTGACCCATTCGTCTGTGCCAAGAGATTGAGTCTTTTTCTGTGGCTTTGGAAACGAAACAAGTTGCTTGTGCAGACGTTGTGATAGCTTGGCTCATATCAAGGACATACAGATCATTTATCCTTGGAGCCGACAAGAGAATCCATTCTTTTGGAATTTTGAAGTCGGGTTTCAGCACATAACATCCATTTGCATCAAAGTGTACTGAGAACTGCTTATCACAAATTTGAGAAACACTAAGAAGATTGTGATCAAGTTGTTGTACGAAGTTGATCTTATCAAAGCTAACAACCCCGTTGGAAATCATTCCTTCACCCGTAATATATCCGCCCTTATCTCCAGCAAAAGCAACATAACCTCCTCTAATAGATTTGACGTCGTAGAGAAGCTTCATGTCGCCTGTCATGTGCCTGGATGCCCCACTATCAACAATCCAATGACTACTGATAGTTCCTCCTGGAACACCCTGCACATGAACTCACACAATTAGTTGGAGATGGGGACCCAAGCCATTGTGGTCTTGGGTCTTCCATTTTCATCAATAACAATAACTTCTATTCTTTGATGATTTGAAAATTGTGATGGTCCCCCTGAATTTTTAACCGTTTTTGGTTTCCAGGTCTGTTTTGGTTTACCAGTGTCATTCTTTAAAATTTTAACTTCATGTTTATCAGAAGTTTTTGAATTTTATGGTTTGGCAGAAACATATGATTTGTTAACCACATCGGTTTTAATTGCCTTTTCAATTTTCTTGACCTGTTGGCGTTTCTGTTTCTTTTCCCTTTCTTTAACAAGGCGGGGATCTTGTTTTACAGAAACAGATCGTTTGCGGTCAGTTTGGTCACGGGGATCATCTTCTTTGGCTTTTAATTTATGAAGATACGGGCAATTTCGAATTATGTGTCCAATTGTACCACATTCAAAACACGATCTTCGTTCAACAAACCCCGAAGAATCATGTGATCGTCTTGCCGATGATGAACTTTGTGACCCCGAGGTACTAGGTTTTGAACTACTTGGTTCATTCCTTTTCATCACTGTTGCTTTCTTGACAAAATCTAAGTTAGATTGATTTTGAAATGTTTCAATTTTGTCCGTTCCCTTAGATTTCACAAAGTTCACATCCTTTTTCTTCTTTTGATTCGGCTTCCTTTGAGTTTGAGTCGGTGTTTTACCTCTTGGTTTGGCATGATTTTGCTGTTTTTGCACTGTTGGTAATTTTTGATTGCCAAATTGTTTTCGAACTTCGGCCTTTGGGATAGGAGGGCACTGTGTTACTGTAACACGTGATCCTGTCTTTCCCAAAAACTTACTTGTTGAATTTTCAAAGACTTTACTGATTAATGATTGATTAACATTCTTAATAGGAAAATCTTTGTCTGAATAAACTTTATCATCACCAACCAGAGTGTACAGCAACTCCACACTCTCCGACTCTTTTGCAGATGTGGACTCGGTTGGGACAGTCTTAGCAGGTTTTGCGGGAGGATCACATAGAATATGATTCTCAAGAGGTATGTCCTCTTCTTTGACTACCGCATCAGACTTTTCCGAATCAGTATCATCAGATTCATCATCAGAAGAATCAGTATCCTCAATCACAACTGGAGGAGTCTGATTCGGTTCAGCAGTTACAAATGTATCTGCTGACACATTCGAATCTGATGATACTTCTTTCTTGTATCCGAGTCCTGTTGCAAATTCATTAACATCTAGAGGAACAGATGGTTCAAAGTGAGTTCTATATTCCTCATCAGGCATGGCATCATAATTATTTCTCACGGGTGGTGGACATTTCTTGTAACCTATGCATGTGACATCCCGTTTCTCTTTCTGTACATCAATGATGTGATCCAACACATAACTAGAGCTCAAATAACTGTCTAGCTTAAGCTGGATCGCCTCACTTTCAGTTTTCACACAAGCCATTTCCTTTTGCATTACCTCAAGGCGAGTTATATACAAATTAATGTCAGTTTGTTTTCTGGAAACCATTTTTGTTAGCTCGGTTTTATCTTTCTTTAATTTTTCAATCATCGATTTAAACTCCTTTTCATGGTTTTCATAAAACATGTTGGCTTCTGTGCACTTGGAAAGATCAACGGTCAACTTCTGGTTGTGAATGAATGTCACATCATATTTCTCTTGCAAAGCCTCGTGTTTGCTTTGCAATTCACACCACTTATCATTCAACGAAACATGTTTGTCTTGCAAGTCAAACAAACTAGCTTGTAAAGCATCATGTTTGCCTTGCAACTCAGACATGTTTGCCTCTAAATCAGCACATTTAACACGCAAACAATCACAATTATCACAGCTAACAGAAGTGGGTTCATCGACACATACCTGACTTGATGAACTGTCGACATTAGCCATAAAGGCTGAATGGAGAGAAGACGAAGAATAAGCAGCTTGATCCACCAAAATAGATCTTCTTTGAGTTTCTGCTGCAGCTTCTCCCAATAGCTCATCAATATTAGCATCGACTGACGCACTTGATGTCTCATCCACATGATCATCGCCTGAACTCGAGGATTCTTCATCTGAACTTCTACTATAACCAGAAGAGTCTTCATCCTCAGAAGAGTCACCACCATTGGCGGAAGATTCTCCACCACTGGCGTGATTTAAATCCTTGACAATTTCAGCAAAACAAGCTGTTCCATCTGGAGCATTATTTCCCAACTGGATTGACCAATCACATCCTTCATCTACTTGAACCACAAGTGCCTGGTTGGCATTAGATGGTCCTGCTTGACTCTGGTTGTTGACAGGCACCAATGTTCGCTCATTGTTCCTTCCTTGGTTCTGATTTGCCCTGTTGCCTTGACCTCTGAAAGGATTTTGGTTTCCATGTTGAGCTGGTCTTGTGCATTCACGTTTGAAATGACCACGTTCACCACAATTGAAGCATTTAACAGCCTGTTTATCAAACCCATACTTGGTGTCTTTCTTGCTTTCCAAGCTGGTTCTGCCAGTTCTTTCCATGAAATCCTTTGCTCGCCTAACAGCACTGGCAAAGGCCCACTTGATGTCCATCATCTCCATCTCCTCTTTATCGATCTGCTGATAGTCTTCTTGAGTCAGATTAATGTTGCCAATCTGACCTTCCACTAATCCACAGTATGCGCTCACCAAAGTGCTTAGCAGCTCCATGTGTTCCTTTGCTACTTCCACACTAACTTTAGAAAAGCTTGAGGTGTCGAGCCGTACTGTATTTGGCTTTGACTGCTGATCAGCAGATGATGTACTTCCATAACATGCTTGCTGTTGAGGAGGAAGAGAATTCCCATACATGTCTGTTGGTCTGATAGGTTGTTGGCTTTGCTGTTGTGGCACTGGTTGAGGAACTGGATTAAGCGGATTTCCATACATGTCTGTTGTTGGAGGAGGAATGCCATACAAACTAGTGCTAGACACAAATGCTGTTTGAATTGGAGCGTGTGAAGAAGGTTTTGTAGAAGTGCTAGAAGCTCCATAATACATTTCAGGATTTTGTGGCACTGGAACTCTTTTTGCCTTGAGAGTTTCTTCCTGATTCTTGTTTTCCAGGAGTTGAGCAAAGTCATTGAAGTTTGTTGTATCCAAAGTGCCATTGTACTTCATGATTTCTAAGAAATTATTCCATTGAGGTGGCAGTGCATCTGCAAACTTCTTCACTATCTCTGCTGAAGTTGTTACAACCCCAATATTTCCCAATTCAGTCAGCAAATGATTGAATCGACTTGTCAAATCTCCTAAAGATTCATTCTCCATACAAGTAAAACCATCAAACTCTTTCTTTAGCAGGTCTTTTCTCAATTGACGTGTCGCTTCATTTCCCACGCCCCTTATCTTCAATGCGTCCCACAACGTCTTCGTTGTCTTGTAACTGACAAATTGATGATAAATATCTTTACTTAACGCCTGAGTAAGAATGGCATATGCCTTCTTTTCCAAATCATAGACCTTCTTCTGATCTTCCGTAAGATCTGCAAACGTAGCAGCAGATGATGCGGCAAGCTCTATTGTTTGATCAAAATCTGTGATGAAACGCAGCCACAATTCTGTATTTTGACCAAGGACGTATGTATGAAATCTATCAAACCATCCCGGATATTCACTTAAGTGCATCAACTTTGGAGGCCTATTCAAACTTCCCGTTTCACTCTCGCTTAACAAAATGCTTTGAACACTTGGAGTTTGATTTGATACGAATGCCCATTGACCGGTAGATATAGCATTAGCTTGCGAAGATACAGGTACGGGAGATTCGGCCCATGCAGGAGATGGAGGTAAGGGAATACCCCACATCGAATTCATTTTTGATCAAGAAAAATTGTTACACTAACCAGCCGAAGGATCTGAGATCGAAAGACACTGAAAAACACAAACTTGTTAAACTTAAACAACCTGGGATCGAAGGATCAATACTTGTTCGAAGGATCAACAGTGTTCGAAAGATCACTGTTGAATCTCGAACAATGATTTCGAAAGATTCACAATTTGAAAGATCCTTATCTTTCGAGTATATATCCTTATCTTTCGAATAACTATCCTTCGAATAGATTCCCTTGATCGAAGGATAAGCCTCTGACTTCGAAGGATGGGTCGAAAGATGATTATCTATCGAGCCTTTCTTGGTCGAAAGATGATCTTTCGATGTCGAAAGATATCCTTCGATTGCAACTGACACAACTGACAAAGAGTGACAGGTTGGTGAAAAAGGTGATGGGTTGGTAGAAACTTTCGGCAGAAGGCAGAAGGTATGGTCAGACCATATCTTCTGCATGCAAAGCAGGTTTTGTATAATAAAATATTGCCAAAAATCGAAGGATGAACCCAGAAACCGGTCACCGGAGAAGCCGGAATTTTGGCCGGAAAATACCAAAACCACTTAAAAACAGATTTTTAAGTTACCCAAGCCTTCCCATAACACACCCGATAAGTTTAGAACCGTTTTAACGTCAAGAAAATCGAGAAAAACAGTAAAAACGGCTGCCAAACCACGTGAGTTTTTGTCCAAAACACTCCAAACACTTGTATAAAACCCGGTTTTTAACAAGGAAAAGAGCCACGGCTCTGATACCACTTGTAGGTCCCTCGGAGGTTGAGGTTAAACCTATTCCTTGTTATATCTAACACACTAGCAAGTGCGGAATCCAAGCTAGCATGCAAACCGAGATAGAACACGACAATGATTAACACACAAGACTCAACGATTAACACCTCTTGTATTAATACGTATGAAAGGTCTGTTACAAGCTCAATGTTTACAAATCTGTTCTGTAAACTCTCTCTAAGTGTGTGTTTTCTGCTCTGAGTGTTCTCTAGGTGTCTCTATGTCTAACTTGCAGAAAAGAACACACAACATGGGTATATATACCCGTACACATCATGGTCTGGTCGAAGGATCAGACAGATGATCGAAGGATCGATAGATCATCTATCGATCTGAAACAGCTCGAACGATCAACAAGTACCTCGAAGGATGACATCTTTCGAGGTCTATCAATCGAAGGCTATCTTTCGAGCTCATCGAAGGATATAAGCAATCCTTCGATGATCTATCCTTCGACGCAACCAGCTTACAAACATTGTTCTAACTGTTTGACTAAGTCAAACCGGAGGATGGTTGACTTGGTCAAACTTGCAGGACTAACAAAGACATCGTTTTACATCATGACCAAATACAGACAAAGTACAGACACAGGTGCACCAACAATAACAATAATAATAATAATAACAACAACAACAACAACAACAACAATAATAAAAAAGAAAAAACTCGTAGACTGACCAAATACGGTGTTAGCAGGGTTCATTGGTGCTTGATTCTTGGCACCATCACCGATCAGACGCTCTGCATCATCGAAAGCAACGTAAGATGGTGTGGTTCTACTGCCTTGATCGTTAGGAATGATCTCGATCCGATCATGTTTCCAAACGGCGACACACGAGTACGTTGTTCCCAGATCAATACCGATCGCCGGCGCGTCGTTTCCACTCCCGGCCATTATAGTCAAAATACAAAATAAAGTGACTTGTAATGGACGATAAAAGAAAAAGATTTACTTGTATAAGGCATATATATTGAAATATGTCCCCTTCGTTCCTTTATGATAATCGTGAGGTTGATTTTGTTTCTTCATTTATGATATATTTACTTAAATTGGTTATGCCTATCACCTATCATTATAATTTTATAAAAATATCAGTCTAAGTTTACAAAAATATCACTCCATTCCTTTTAGCTATTCAGTTTTGTTCGTTTCAATGAACTAACACGCACACGTTCAATTTTTAACGAGTCGACTATGTTCATTAACTTTTTATGTTCATTTGTTGATCAGTTAAAATTAAACAAACAAAGATGGAAACAAGCTTTCATCCGTGTTCGTTTACATGCATAGTTAATAATTGATATGATTCTTTTTTCTCAAAGTTTCAAATTAAATGTATTGAAATAAATTTAGTTTCTATTAAATTATTTGGATAGTTGACTTTCATCTGTTATTTACGTAAAGCTAAGATAAGATTTCATAGCATGGATATTTCTTGTTTTTTCTTCGTTTTGGAATTACTCTACTTTTTTCTTTTGAGACATAGACTATGTGTTGTTGTATCGGTATGGGGCTCGGACGTCGGATCGGAGGGGCAGGATCTCTACGCTTTTTATTTTGATGAATGAGCAAGAGGAGGAGATAGGGTTTAAATTGGTGAGAGATGAAGAGGAAGGGGATGACCATGACATAAGCTTTGGTAATGGAAGAGATGGTGATGTTGCGCTGAGGTGGTAGTTGAGTATGAAGGGGATGGAAGAGACCATAACACATAGCCTTGTCGTGAGAAGTTCTTCAACATTTTTGCACACTATGACTTTAATATTGTTGGTTACTCATATTCATTTGTATTGGTAACTTGATTTACCGTTTTTTACTAGCTAACTCACACATCCTCTATCTCTACTTCTGAATCTATACATTTGTCGACTATGGGACTTGATTTACTTATTGTTTGGATTTTAGGATATCATATCATCGTATGTGCATACTATTGGATTTACGCACATTATTATGAATGGAATAAATTTAAATTCCATGAATTCACTATTACACGTTCCCAATATTTTCGATCATTGTTTTACATGGCATGATGAAATTCAGAATATTTACACCGAGTTATCTCTGGCATGTATCTTTCATTTGATAACAATACCCGAGCATATCCATATAGATAGGGACCAAAGGTCGTCATTATGACCCCAATGACGTGGTATCATTAGTGATAGTGTGGTTAGTCCACAACGTCTCTATTTTATTGTGTGCTCGAACTAGTATTTATTGTTATTAGTGTAATTAATAAGATGAGTGAGAAATGATACTTATTGTTATTGGTGGATGGTTGTGCATGCCACATAACGAATTGGCTTTAACTTGTACCTTTCATCTGATCTCAAATACACGAATTGTCGTTGTGGCATCAGTCCACGACGTCTCCATTTTAATTTTGTTCTCAAAGTACCACTTATTGTGATTAATGATTATTGCCCAAAACAAGTAAAAAATTTGAGATAAATAACAATCCAAAGACAAGTTTAAGAAAAACAAAAGCCAAACCAAAAGAAAAGGGAGTACAAACAAGAAAAATGAACTTTATAAGGTACGAAAAGAAAGTGTCAGATGCATAGAAGAAAGAAATAGACGCTTAGCGCAAGAAATGATAACACCACATCATGTGGCATCGCTTGAGCACCTGGACAAACGAATGGAACACCTTCCGTTAGTCTAAGATGCCTAGGCCTCGCCTCACCTCACCTGAGCCTAGAGTGCTTTCTATTTCAGAGCTACTACATGTGCTTGGCAAAATGGTGATGGTTTTACAAGATCAAATACATCTATTTAGACGTGGTTAATATATTAAAAGTATAATCTGAAGTAATATATATTTTTTAAAAGGATCAAATACATCTATTTAGATGTGATTTGGCAAGCTTAATAAACTATTGATGGTTTTAGTTCGAACGGGTCAAACGGACCAAGCCAAGGATCAAGATCTCCAAATCTTGCATTAAGCATGCATTTAAGAAACTGATGAGTAGGTAGGTATATACCTTCAGCATGATACATTCAGAAAACCGATAATATCTCAGTGACCAAGAGCACAAATTTTCATCATATGATCCGTACCAGGTTACCACAATAACCGTATGCTCAAAACATAGTGACTTTAAGAACTACATGAAAAACTTTAAGCAATCATGAAATTCAATACAGATGTAATTTTTTTTTGCGCAGATCACTGTTGCAACACCCACTTTTCACGTGATAAAAATCGTCAATTAATGTAAGCGAACCAATTAATGTGACACCTAAATGCTTATCAAATCATACTTGGCAAAAAAGCAACTGAATACGATAGATTTGCACATTAGATTCTAAACTATTTAATATCCATACATACGATTCATAGCAAAAGTAGAGCTATAAGCATCTACCAGACTGTTACCATAACCTAGAATAGAAAATATCCACTTAATCAGATTCCAATATTCAACAACCATTGATATCGGTGACAGATTAAGTGGAACAAAAAGATAAACAAAAGCTTAGATTCTAATATTCAACAACCATAATCTTAGACATTAAACAGCGGCTTGCAAACAAATTCGAGGTACACCTTCTTAGAGTGAAGCTCAGCAAAAGGTGCGGCATGGTTGTCCTCAAGCCACTTGGTCGTTTCATCAATGGCTTTCTTCATTACCTGCAAGATCTCATGGTGCACACTCTTCTTGACATTGTGCTCTTCGATCTTCTTCTTCATGTTGTATATGCAATCATCTAATGCATTGTGTGATTCCGCTTTCTTCTTGAACTCTTGGTCCTCATGTTTGTACTTCTCAGCATCGTTTACCATCTTTTCAATCTCTTCTTTGGAAAGTCTTCCACTTTCATTGGAAATAATGAGTTTCTCCATCTTACCGGTGGATATTATTGCAGCAGTGACCGTAAGGATACCATTGGTGTCTATTTCAAAGCAAACCATAATTGAAGACACTCCTTTGGGGGCACGTGGTATTCCAGAAATGCTGAATTTGCCCAACAAATGATTATCCGTAGATCTGGATCTTTCACCTTGATACACCTCGATAGCAATGACAGACTGGTTATCATACCTTGTATGGTATTTTTTGGAATTGCTAGTAGGTATAGGAGTGTTTCTCGGGATCACAACACTAAATAAGTCTCCTTTTACATCTATACCAAGCGATAAAGGAGTGACATCACGTAGCAAAACATCTTTAATGCTCTCGTCACTGCTACCACTTACCTTTGCAGCCATAACAGCTGCACCAAATGCAACAGCCTCATCAGGGTTCAGACTCTTGCATAACTCTTTGCCATCAAAAAAATCCCGCAGCATATGCTGGACCTTTAGTATCCTAGTTGAGCCACCAACAAGAATCACTTGTTCTACACATGATTTCTCCATCTTAGCATCACTTAAACATTTCTCCAAAGTCTCGATGCACTTATTAAATGAACCCATGTTCAGCTCTTCAAACTTAGCTCGAGTAAATTTCATAGAAAAATCAATCCCTTCATGCAAGCCGTCTAAATCAAGTGATGTCCGAGTAGTACATGACAGAATCCTTTTTGCTTTCTCACAAGCAAATCTCAACCTCCCCAATGCCCGTTGGTTTCCACTCAAGTCCTTATTCCATCTCCTCTTGAATTCTAGAACACAATGATCCACCATTCGATTATCAAAATCCTGACCTCCCAAATGAGTGTCACCACCAACAGCTTTCACCTCAAATACACCCCCTTTCTCGATAGTCATTACAGAAACATCAAAAGTACCACCGCCCAAATCAAAGACGAGCACATTTATCTTGCCAACAATATCAGACTCGTTATCCAGACCATACGCGATTGCAGCAGCTGTAGGCTCATTGATCATACGAATGACATTTAATCCAGCAATAGTACCGGCATCCTTGGTAGCTTGACGCTGTGAATCGTTGAAATACGCAGGAACAGTTATCACAGCATTTTTAACAACTTTTCCAAGGTAAGCCTCAGCAGTTTCTTTCATCTTGCCAAGAATCATTGAAGAAATTTGTTCAGCCAAAAATTCCTTCTTTTGACCATTGTGAGTGACCACAATCTTCGGGGTGTCAGAAGAACCTTCAATAACCTTGAAAGGCCACAGCTTCATGTCTTTCTGCACTTCGGAATCACTGAACTTTCTTCCAATCAACCTCTTAGAATCTGGAAATCCATGATTAATTAGTCAGAAACCAACAAAGAAAAAACAAACTAAGCAGCAGATACAAAATGCATGTAGCTAACCGAGCACCTAAGAAGCTAACATAACTATGTCATAACTGTTAGCAGTGCAAGTGATAGTAACAACTGATAAAATTAAACCTAAACCCTAACCCTAGCCCTAAAATCTTAAATATAACTAACTACTTGAAAAATCATCCAATTACAAATTTATAAGGAAACAATTCTTTTTACAGATTATTGCACCGATTTTATGTCATTTAAATGATCACATACGATAAAATAAGCGTATAAACTAGAAAAAAAAAACACGTAGACTGACCAAAAACGGTGTTAGCAGGGTTCATGGCTACTTGATTTTTTGCGCCATCGCCGATTATACGCTCTCCGTCAACGAAAGCAACAGCAGACGGTGTGGTTCGGTTGCCTTGATCGTTAGGGATGATCTCAATCCGATTGTGCTTCCAAACGGCCACACATGAGTACGTTGTTCCGAGATCGATGCCGATCGCCGGCGCGTCGCTTCCACTTCCGGCCATAATGTTCAAAGTTCAAAGCGGGGGAAAACTGTAAAAGGGGTTTTCTTTCTTTTACGGCGACTTCTTTTTTGGTGGCGATAAAGTATCTAAAAGATAGAGAAGTGTTGGTGCACTTGTGTCTGTACTTTGTCTGTATTTTGTCATGATACAAAACGATGTCTTGTGTTAGTCTGAGTTACGTCTTAGGTTTGTTATTATGTGCGTTCGATGTAAGTTTGACCAAGTCAACCATCCTCCTGGTTTGACTTAGCCAAACAGTTAGCACATTGTTTGTTATATGTCTGTGTCGAAGGATGAGACATCGAAGGATTGTTCATATCCTTCGATGTGCTCGAAAGATAGCCTTCGATGGATGGACCTCGAAAGATCCCATCCTTCGAGGTACATGTTGATCCTTCGATGAGTTTCTGGTCGATAGATGATCCTTCGATCAGTCTATCTGATCCTTCGACCAGACCTGCTGTGTCGGGTATAAATACCCATGTAGTGTGTTGTGTTCGATGAGAGGACACTTGAGAGGACACTTGAGAGAACACTTAGAGCATTCTGTTGGACAGCACACACACACGAGAGAGAGAGTTTATAGAGTACATCTGTAAACATTGAGCTTGTAACTGGACCTTTCATTCGTATTAATACAAGTGGTGTTAATCGGTGAATATAGTGTGTCGTGCATTTGCGTGTTCTATCTCGGTTTGCCTTTCTCGGTTGGATTCCGCACAACCGGGTTTGGTTTGTACACAAGGATTAGGCGACTAGATCCTCCCCTAGCCGGACCTACAAGAAGCTCGCATAATGGTTTGTCTATTTTTCAAATTTAGTCTCTAACTTTCTAAAATTACATCTATAGTCTCTAAGTTTTTGAATTTCGTTCCCGGATAATCCCTATCGTAGATAAGGGTTAGTTTTTTGTGTTAAGTGCGTATGAAATGACAAATATACCCTTACGGTCAAAACTTCAAAGTTCAAAGCGGTGTAAAATTGTAAAAGGGGGTTTTTCTTTCATTTACGGTGACTTCTGATGACGATAAAGTATCTAAAAGATATGACGAAGGGTATATACTTTATCATTTTTGGTTAATCTGTGTTTATGTATTTATTTTTATCTACATTGTCTACTTTTTTTATCATTTTGGTTAATCTGCGTTTATGTATTTATTTTTATTTACTTTTTTTTAATCATTTTGGTTAATCTGCGTTTGTGTATTTACTTTTTATTTAAATTGTTACTTTTTTTATCATTCTGTTAAATATGAGTTTATGTATTTATTTTTATGGGAAAAGATAAAATAGAAAGTTTACTTTGGTTAAGAAGTGAAGGAACCAATAATAAGAGAACACGTGATAAATAACAAAAAAACATAAGGAATGACATTTTAGTTAATCTTCTTTCTTCTATTATATTTATATTTATCTGCATCTTCAAAACCGGCAATTTTCAAAACCCAACATCTTCAACCTTTCCTTCACTTTCTCTATCTAGAATTACTACATCATAGTTCGATTTTCTTCATCAATTAATGGTTTAAACACTCAATCAACGTGTTATTCAATTTCTTTGAAAAAAAACCATATTATTTTTATGCAATTTCTCTCTTTTTTTTTTCAATGTAACATAATGCAATGGAACTTGAGAAATTGATTGAAACATGTACTTTTCTTCTCAAATGTCAATGATTCTAACCTTCTTATTCTTGCGTTTGTGCAACATTATTTGTTCCAACAAGAATCACTTGTTCCACACATGATTTCTCCATCTTAGCATCACTTAAAGATTTCTCCAAAGTCTCGATGCACTTATTAAAGGAACCTATGTTCAGCTCTTCAAATTTAGCTCGAGTAAATTTCATAGAAAAATCAATCCCCTCATGCAAGCAATCCAATTCAATTGATGTTTTAGTTGCACATGACAGAATCCGCTTTGCTTTCTCACAAGCAAATCGCAACCTCCCCAATGCTCTTTGGTTTCCATGCAAGTCCTTCTTCCATCTCTTCTTGAATTCCCGAACACAATGATCCACCATGCGGTTATCAAAATCCTCACCTCCCAAATGAGTGTCACCACCAACAACTTTCACCTCAAAAAGTACCCCATTCCTCAATAGTCATTACAGAAACATCAAAAGTGCCACCGCCCAGATCAAAGACGAGTACATTTATCTTGTCGATGATATCAGACTTGTTGTCTAGACCATAAGCAATTGCACTTCTGTAGGCTCATTGATCATACGAATGACGTTTAATCCAGCAATAGTACCAGCGTCCTTGGTTGCCTGACGCTGTGAGTCGTTGAAATAAGTTGGGATAGTTAGCACAACATTTTTCACAACTTTTCCAAGATACGCCTCTGCATTTTCTTTCATCTTGCCAAGAACCATGGAAGGAATTTCCTCAGCCAAAAACTCCTTCTTTTGACCTTGGTAAGTGACCAGAATATTTGGGGTGTCGTCAGGCCCTTGTATGACCTTAAACGGCCAGAGTTTCATGTCTTCCTCCACTTTGGAATCACTGAACCTCCTTCCAATCAACCTCTTTGCATCTGGAAATTAAAGGTTAATTAAGTAAAAAGCCAAGTAATAACTTAGTACATGTGTGGTGTCTGTTTTTAAGTTATTTTTTCTTTTGAATAATTAATCAAGTGATAACTTAAAACATAGCGTTTTTATATTTATTTGATGATTGCTAAACATAATAAGCAGCCAGCATTCAGTTGTAACTAACTACAAAAAAATTTAATGATAAAAAAAAAACTCGTAGACTGACCAAAAAAAAACTCGTAGACTGACCAAATTTAATGATAAATTTTTTTTTTTGATTCTTGGCGCCATTATGTTAAAACTTCATAGTCTATCTATTTAATTGGGCTCCCTTTATTATGGGATTATGTTTTGTTTGGGTCTTTTCAGGTCTGTATGCTATACGCTTTATATTTTATTCTATTATGGGTTCAAGGCCTCATAGTGCAGCCATGATCAGTTCAGAGCCATTGTCTAGGGTTTCCTTTCTAGAAGATGTTGCTGGTGCAAGCTGTGTTCCTGTCCGTTAAGGTGCGGGTGTCTTTCCTTATGTGGTTCCTAAATCAGCGCCTTCATCTTTGTTGATTCTTCGGCTATTCTTTCCTTTCTCGCATTGATTCCCAACAAGTATAAAAGGGGAGTTGTGGCTGTTTGTTCAAGACATCGATTGTAATTTTGAAGGGGTAAGGTCCCAAAAACCTCGCTTCGAGTACTTGGGACCATACCACAACCTCATCCTTCTAAACCCTCTTTAGACCTTGCGCGGCCACGCACTGGTCCTACAAAGAGAACTTAGAAGAATAACAACAAGCAACACCTGCGCGCCAAAAGGAAACTAACGAATCCTTGCGCCCCTCTCAATAACAGATAAGGATAAAAATCCTGATAAACACTCCCGCATAAATAATACCCAGACTTGGATATTATTTACTCCACTGATGCCATACCGTAAGGAGCCACACAGGATTACAGCTGTAATCTTCTAGAAGGCTCTATCGTGCATCACCAGACGGTTATAACCGTCTGGCCACGTGTCATCATCCCAGACTCCCTTGAAATCACGATGATGACACAGAATTGAAGAGAGATCTTCACTTGCCCACTTTCCACGTGGCAATACCCCAGCCGTCGATCAAAGATCGCGATCCGTGTGCTCTCACATTCGTTAATTGATTAAAGGGAGGGAAAAATAACCGCTCACGGAGTTAGCACTTTCCCTCAATATTTCAATAACAGGTTTTCCCGCCCAAACTTCGGCTATAAATAGAAGGATAATTCAGGTATAATCTTCAAGTTACATTCACTTCACTTACACTTCTTCTTCTTCTTCTTCATAAACCTGTACTTATTCTCACGCCGGAGGGTGGTCACGGAGAGAACCTCCATTTTCCCCGTGGCGAGTCTAACGGTGGTTGTTTTGCAGTTGCTGTGAAGAGAAGAAGACCTGTCACCCCAGAACCGAACGAGGAGAAACCAACCCTTTTATGCAGAACCGATCCCCCTGGTTTATTTGATTCCGGTCAATTAACCAGTGTTTCTTCATTGGCGCCCACCGATTTTCCCAGTTACATCCGTTTTTTTCTCGTTTCGATTCACTTTTTCATTTCCATTTTTTAAATGGAAGAAACTTCGACTCACCGTCAAACCGGCCCTCGGCCAAATTTCGTTAACAATACCCAAGTTGAAGGGATTGTGGAAGAGGCTTCGGATGATAATGAAGTGCAGTACACTGATAATCATCCGAATGATTCTGTCACTCCAGGAATACAGCCTGAAATTCCAATACGCTCAATTCTACCTCCGGGAGAGACTCCTATCTCCTGGTATGTCAGATCTCAGGGAGCGATAAACGCTGTGTATGCACAACTCTGTGCACAAACTGCTCCTCCCACTCAATCACGAAGGCCTGTATCCCGTACTCAAGCACCATCAGTACCTCATGTTTCCCAGCATGATGGACCATCACGAGTTCAGGTAGAAGACACAGAAGTTTACTCTAGATCTCCAGCGAGATATGAGTATACTCAGTCTGAAAATCGAAGAAGAGAATATCTCAATGAGTCCCACTCTCATCGAAGACAGTCAGTTCACTCCAGGTTGGGCCCTTCACGGGACACCCACACCAGGGAGTACGATAGAACATACCATGAAGGAGACAGTACAAGCGTGTTTAGCCGGTTACAACCGAACTACAAAAGTTGTAAACCTCGCGTGATTTACAATCCTGAAGCTGAACATGATTATAATCTGATCTACCGCCCGGCGGAAGCTGCAGAAAATTCCAAGTTCATCAGCGAAATTACTCTGGCTCCCCTGGAGAAAGCAAAACTCCCATCCAACGTAGGCAAGTTTAATGGTATGACGGACCCAGATGACCATCTTCGGGTCTTCACTAGCGCAGTATTGGTGGGAGGGTGGACTCTACCGATGTGGTGTCACCTCTTTATTCAAACCCTCACAGGCGCCGCAAGGCTCTGGTTTGATAACCTGCCTGTAGGGAAGATCACATCATGGGTAGACCTACGAGAAAAGTTTTTAGTACACTTCAGCCAGCAGAGGAGGTCCGTTCGCGATACGGCAGACGTCATGAATATCTGGCGACGCGATGATGAAATTTTAGAAGATTTTATTACGCGTTACAACAAAGAAGTGCTCGAAATAGGATATGTTCATGAGCACCTGATCAGAGCCCAATTTAAGTATGCCGTCCGATGTGACGACATGATAAAGGTCTTGTCCGGAACGGAGGGACTCCCAAAAAGTTGGGAAAAATTAATGGCGGCAGCTAAGGTCTATGCCCAGACTGAAAAAAACCTCAGCACCAACAGACCGCCACCACCACACAGTCGCCCAACAGACCTAGGCCTGAGCAGCGGGAAAAAGTTTAAAAAGAATTGGCGCGACTCGAGTTCAGGAAATTATTCATCTGAAGATGCACGAGCAACCATCAACAAGCTCGCTGCACAAAGAGAGACGAAACAAGAAAACAGAGAAAGGCAGTGGACTCCTTTGACCAAAACCCCCCAAAGGTACTGAGTACGGAAGACTACCAGTTCAAGGCCCCTCCACCTATGAAAAATAAGCGCGGACAAGACCCAAATCAATACTGTGATTATCACAAAGACAGCGGTCATACTACCAACAATTGTATCTCCCTTCACACTGAAATCGAGAAAGCGCTTAAGAGCGGTGAGCTCACTCACCTGTTGCAAAATGTGTGGAATGAGATAAAACAAATCACTCGCGGCGAGGAGGGCCCGAGTAAAAAGGCGAAGAACTAAAGCAGCATTCTATAGTCTCCTAGTAGGTTGGTCATGCTCTGTAGCTTATCAATTCATTGCAAGGACTATAGTATAAGTTAAGTATCATGTAATTATCCTAAAATAGACTTTGTACGGCCTCTGCGCCCTATCCATGAATAAAAACAAAGTTTCTAATATTTCTGTGTTTATTACAAAGTGCATGCAATTCCTTTTGGTAAGCGCCAAAACATTATGGTAGATATAATACAAATCTCATGAGCGGTCAGCGATTACACACATCGCGCAAGACCTTACGTTCACACATGAGCTTTATACCACCTTTATTCGCCTTACCTAATCAAAGCAATTGTACTCACGTAAAATATTGTAAATTAAAACACATATCATATCAAGTTACTAGCGCGCCACACGCCTTAACATAAAATCATACACGGCAGTGTATTAACCAAAGTTACTTGCGTAGCAGCGCATAACAAAATGGGGACTCACATCCCAAAACCTACAAAATAATTGTTCATACAACCACACAGAAAACCTAATCTAAGTCTTCATCTTCATCTTTATCGGGGAAGATTTCTTTCAATTGCGCCACATGGTCCTCAGATTGTAACGCAACATTGATCAGATCCATAACCGGGAGCTATAAATTATTAAACTCTGTCTTCGCAGCAGCAATGGCAGCATCTGTATTAACGCCATGGGTAGCAGACTTGCTAGTATCCCAGTCAACCTTCAAAGCATTAACCACATGGTGCGAGCATTCAGCATACCCTTGGGCATATCCATCATTTAGCGCAGCAACCAACAAGTGCGCGATCGTTTTATCTAGCTCCTCGGAATTCAGAACTGATTCAGCAACCTATAATTAAAAAAAAACAAATAAGGAAACGCGCGAGACAGCTCCAAAGAACTATAAAAAGATTGAAGAAACTCACGCTTGCAATTCCACGATCTTTCAGCCATAACATATCGCTCTTCAGTGGTTCAAGCTCACTCTCCGCCGTCGCCCACGCAGTCACAGAATTTTCTAGCTTTTCTTCGGTTTCAGCAAGACGGCGGGAAGCTTCAGCCTTTTCAGTATGCGCAAGCTCCAGATCTTTCTTGGCAGATTCAATTTCCGCCTTAAGTTGTTCCTGCTCAGATAGCAAAGCAATAAGTTCTTCTATTTCCTTATCTCTAAGGGCAAGGTAGCGCAGGTATGTACCTCTCGTTGTTCACTCCTTTCCCTGTGAGAACGCGCTTCATCTCGTGCGGCTTCAGCATCGGCCTTTTCTTTCTTCAATTTTTCGATCTCCGCATCTTGTGTCTTCAACTTCTCAACCTCAGCCTTGAGATTGTTGATAACATTACGGAGATCCATCTTCACAGCATTATCCTTCTCACAAATCTTTTTCCAGTTTTTGCGCTCCTCGGAAAGAAGGGCAGCTTCTTCCGCCTTTCTCTTCCAACCTGCAACAGACCACTCTTCAGTTTTTCGACCAGTCTCAAATTTGGCCTGATCAGCTTCTAGTTTAGCCCTCAACTGGGCAACACGGTTTTCATCCTCAGCAGCTTTCTTCTTGGACGCCTTAAAAGCAGCCCAGTCCTTATGCATGCTATGCCACTCGCGCACTATGCGGTGCGTAGGGGATGTATAAGAAGCTGCCTCTTCAAGATAGGCATGATAAGTTTGATCATGAAGGCGTCCCTCCTGAAATTTAATCTCCCCAGACGGGAAGGTTCCCTGTAACCAATCTCGACACACGCGCCAGTCTGAAAAGGTATCACCTTTCTTCAGATTCCAAACAGGGACGTGAATTTCAGCGGCGTTCTTCTCCGGATAAGTTCTGTAATAATAATCCCCCAGAGTTTCATCTGGGTGGATTGGAGAATTTCTATCAGCATCAGAGAATGAACCTTGGTCCTCAGCAGTGACCTTCTCAATATTCTCAGGCATAGAGCCAGAAACCATGGAAGGAGAAGCTGTTACAGGGATCTCTTGAGCAGGTTTCCCTTTCTCCGAATCCTGAGCAACAAATTTAGGAGTTTGTGGATTACCAGCACCAACATCCACAACCTCTGGGCTAGTAACTTTTCCCACATCCGCAGCAATGTTAAGAGGATTTTCAACCCCAGAATCCTCTGCCCCAGCAGTCTTCTCCGCCTCATTCTCAGGAACATCAACATCTTTTAACTGTTCAGCAACAGAGGCGCGAGGAAGAGAGGGTGGAAGCTCCTCATTAATCACAGATGATGGCTTTGTGTGAACAGGAGAGTTTGGTTTTTCTGCAAGAGCATATAAATCACAAACCATTCAAGGCGAATAAAAGGGAAACAAAGAGAAGCACCTACCAAGAACAGGTTTTGCAATGAAGGCATCAAGATTGCCCCTTCTGGTAATCTTCTTCCTTCTAACCTTCTTCTCAGGTTGACCTTCAGCCTCAACATCAGCTTGTTTCCTTTTTCCTGCTTTCTTCCTCAACAAATGTTCAGGACTCGACTCTAAGTCAATAGGATGATCAGGGTTCGATGGAGGGATATCAGCAGCATCTTTTGGTTCCGGCTTCGGTCTTCTCATAACTACAGGCGCAAGACCCTCCAATGAGTTAGATACCACCACATAATCACACCATGAGTCAGAGGAACGGCGCATACCTTTCTTCTCTCCTCCCACATTTTTGGCCTTAGAAGGTTGAGCTTTCTCCGCATCACTTTTCTTTGGCGCAGCAGTAGTGGTCGGCGCACGTCTTTTCTTCTCAGGGCATATGCCCAAATTAGACAGTTCACCTACTATGAAGAACAAAAATTGATTTACTCAAGCGCGCAAAAACAGCAAACAAACAACATCATGATAAAAACTTACCAGCACCGGCAACAGGTTGCGCAGTTAAGTCATCATCCCGCGGAAGAGCAAAGTTCCTCACAATGCGGTGATACCAAAGCTCCTCATCAGGTTTTTTGGCAATAGCAGCCATCTTCCCACCTTCTCTCTCAAAGGCAACAACATACAAAGAAACAACTGCAAAGAAGAGAAGAAAAGGTAAAAAAAAAGAGAGCGGAAATAGGGCAAACACCAAATCTTACTTTTATCGCCCTCCATATATACCGGCTTCTCTTCCCGGTTCATCCGCCAGTTCAGGCTCATGCTAGCACCAACAAGGGCTTTCTCCGGCAAAGCAATAGACGGAACATCTTTCAAATCCTGATACCAATTTTCATCAATGGGAGTTTGAATAGTCTCAGTGGGAACATCTTCTTTTCCCCTAAACGTCATCCTCATCGGAATAACCCTTACCTTGATAAAGAAGAATTTTTGTTTCCAATCATGAAATGATTTTGGGGGTTGAAGTAAAATCTTATTCGCAGATGCCCTTTGCATAAAGGAATAGAACCCTTGAGAACAATGCATTTGATAGAACACTCGAAATCGAGGAACAGTCGGTTCGATGTGCATCGTACGACACCCAAATTCGAAGTGACGAACCCTAACCATACCAATATGGTGCATCTGGGAGATGTGAAACTTATAATAATCAAGAATTTCAAGAAAAAATTATGTGGCAGGCACTCGAAAATTGCCTGCAGAGAAGAAATCCCAAAAAGGGTTATGTACCCGGCCGGTGCATCCCCCGTCGTCTGACCCTCATCGGGGTATCGAGCACCCCAACCTTCAAGAAATTTAAAGTTCCGAATTAAACCATAAAAAGTTGCCCTGGACCACTTCAATGGTGGAAGTTCGGCAGCCATGTCTTCAGTAGAGTCTTCGTGATGATCTCCGGTTGACATAAGAAAGAAAAATCGCAAATTCCTTTGACGAACTGGTAAAGAAGACGAAGAAGCAAGGGGTTTTCAAGAAAGTAATGATTAACGAGAGTAGGCAATTGAAAACACTTATATACTCACCGCCAAAAGTAGCCTAGATAACTGCAACAACACCTTTTTCGGGATGGCACAGTTATCCAAGCGTCAAGGGCGAGTGGGTAAGAACCACAAACGCGAGTTCACGCGCGCGTGTAAAACACGGTCAGTAACCTACCACTGACAATGACAGCCTGTCACACGTCAACTGTCATTACTGCACCTTTTCACAGACCCAAGGTCAAGATTTTCAAAATCAGAAATAATGAGCAAGAATATCTTATTCCAAAAAGAATCTCCACTTTCGCGCCAAAAACTCTACAGCAAAAAGCATCTCTTTCGTAGTCCAGTGCTCCACTTATTTGCATAAGAGCAACACTAGACTGGGGGGACTTGAAGGGGTAAGGTCCCAAAAACCTCACTTCGAGTACTTGGGACCATACCACAACCTCATCCTTCTAAACCCTCTTTAGACCTTGCGCGGCCACGCACTGGTCCTACAAAGAGAACTTAGAAGAATAACAACAAGCAACACCTGTGCGCCAAAAGGAAACTAACGAATCCTTGCGCCCCTCTCCATAACAGATAAGGATAAAAATCCTGATAAACACTCCCGCATAAATAATACCTTGGATATTATTTACTCCATTGATGCCATACCGTAAGGAGCCACACAGGATTACAGTTGTAATCTTCTGGAAGGCTCTATCGTGCATCACCAGACGGTTATAACCGTCTGGCCACGTGTCATCATCCCAGGCTCCCTTGAAATCACGATGATGGCACGGAATTGAAGAGAGATCTTCACTTGCCCACTTTCCACATGGCAATACCCCAGCCGTTGATCAAAGATCGCGATCCGTGTGCTCTCACATTCGTTAATTGATTAAACGGAGGGAAAAATAACCGCTCACGGAGTTAGCACTTTCCGTCAATATTTCAATAACAGGTTTTACCGCCCAAACTTCGGCTATAAATAGAAGGATAATTCAGGTATAATCTTCAAGTTACATTCACTTCACTTACACTTCTTCTTCTTCTTCATAAACCTGTACTTATTCTCATGCCGGAGGGTGGTCACGGAGAGAACCTCCATTCTCCCCGTGGCGAGTCTAACGGTGGTTGTTTTGCAGTTGCTATGAAGAGAAGAAGATCTGTCACCCTAGAACCGAACGAGGAGAAACCAACCCTTTTATGCAGAACCGATCCCCCTGGTTTATTTGATTCCGGTCAATTAACCAGTGTTTCTTCAAATTTCTTTTATCTATCAGAGCCTCTGTTCTATTGTGCTCATTGTCTCTTGTATTCTGGTCATAAATAAAATCATTGGTATTTTTTTGAGATGGTATCAGAGCCTAAGGCTCTATATTACTCTTGAAGGTTTCGATTGAAACTTTGTTCGACAATTTGCTGGAAGTGGTTCTGCCGATCTGTCTTCTGATTAAAAACTTTATCCCGATTGGGTTTGTGTGGCACTGTTGGTTTTGTCTTCTATTGAAGTTTGTTTTGATTGGGTTCACTTGGGATCAATTAAACAAGCTCCTGACGGTTCCGTCCTTTCCGCTGCTATTTGACTCTACGAAGTTTGGCCTATACCTCAAAAAAACATAAGGTGATATCCTACTGTCTTTATTCTCTAATTGTGGTTACGAATTCTCATAATATTGGAATACTACTTGGGTACCCTGGTTGTAAGTATTTCTTTATTCCCTTTTAAGTTTCTGTTTCACGAATATATTGTCATAGGAATTTTTTGATTGCATTCTCGTTTGTCTTATCGTCCACTTTCTGATTACTTGTTCTTGTGTGATTTTTTCTCTTTTTAAAAAAAATGTCTAACTTTGATAGGTCATCTACTGTGTCTGAAACTCTGATTAGCAAACTTGATGCTAGTGACCCGCTTTACCTTCATGCTAGTGACTCTACTAATCTTACTATCGTTAGCGTAAAACTTAAGGGTTCTGAAAATTACACTCTCTGGGCTAGCTCTATGAAACTTGCTTTACAAGTAAAAAATATGATAGGTTTTATTGATGGGACTTGTAAGCGGGTAGAAGGTAATGATGTGCTAGCTAGGCAGTGGGATAGATGTAACTCTATTGTGATCACATGGATTCTTAATTCTGTTGCTGATGAGTTATACACGGTTCAAGTCTATTCTAAACTTGCTTCCGAAATCTGGCAGGACTTAAAAGAAACATATGACAAAATTGATGGATCTGTTATTTTTAGTCTATATCAGAAAATAAACTCTTTAAATCAAAACCGAGCAGTCGTAGCTGACTATTATCATAAACTTAATATAATGTGGAAACAATTTGATCAAATGGTTCAATTACCCTCATGTACCTGCCAGGCATCGAAAGAATTCAATGATTTTAATCATCTTATAAAGCTTATGCAATTTTTAATGGGTCTTGACGATGAGTCCCAACAAGTTAGGTCAAATCTTTTAACAAGTGATCCGCTTCCCTCGGTTAAATCTGCTTTTGCTACTATCTCAAGGGAAGAATCACATCAAAATTCAAAACCTTCTTCAAAAAATCAATCACAAAATTTTGGCTTTGTTTCTAAAACCAACCAAAACTTTGATAATAAGAAAAAATTTAACAAAGGGTCGAATCCTAACTTGAAGTGCACTCATTGTAATAAGATTGGTCACACGGTGGATAGATGTTTTGAAATTGTTGGATATCCACCAAACTACAAATCTAAAGATGGTCAAGGAAACAAGTTTTCAAATTTTAATAGTCATGTGTCTTCTAAATCTGTCCCTGACCCCTCTTCTTCTTCCACTGCTTCTACTCTAACCCCTGAGCAAGTGTCTAAGTTGTTAGGTTTGTTGAATGAAAAATCTGGGGAAACTTCTCAAAGTGCCAATATGGGAGGTAATTTTTTCTGTGCTAATAGCTTCAAACGAATCTTTGACTTCTCTAGTAATATGTCTGAATCAAATGGGTGTAATTGGGTGATTGACTCTGGTGCTAACCAACACATGGTTATGTCTGAGAAAGATGTTTTCAACAAAATTGATGTTTCTGAATACAATATTAAAATTAAACATCCGAATGGCACTGATGCTAAGGTAACTAAAATTGGTAATTTTAGATTAAACAGTAAGGTTATCTTGTATGATGTGCTTGTTGTGCCAGAGTATCATGTAAATCTTATGTCTATCTACAAACTTACTAAAGATAACAAGTTACAAGTGTTGTTTGATGAAACAAATTGTTATATCCAGGATTCTCACACAAAGAGCACCCTGGTGACTGGTAATCAAGTTGATGGCCTATATTTTTGTGGCAATGCCTCTAAACCACTAACAGTGTGTTTTAATAGTTATGACTCTATGAGCCTATGGCATTCTAGGTTAGGACATCCGTCTCACCCTGTTCTTAATATTTTAAAGGATAGCCTAAACCTAAAGAATATCATAACTGATTATCCGTGTGAAATTTGTCATAAAGCTAAGCAACATAGGGAGTCGTTTCCATTAAGCGATCACAAATCTATGGAAATAGGAGAACTCGTTCATCTAGATGTATGGGGACCGTATAGGGTTCAAAGTAGAGAAGGTTATAGATACTTCCTAACTGTTGTGGATGACTATTCACGTGCTGTTTGGGTTTTCCTATTATAACATAAAAATGAAGTTTTTGAAAATATAGAATTCTTTTTCAATTTAATAAAAAACCAATTTGGAAAAACCATTAAAACGTTTAGGAGCGATAACGGCACTGAGTTTGTTAATAGTAAAAAGAATAATTTTCTAAACTTAAATGGGATTATTCATCAAACCACATGTCCATATACTCCACAACAAAATGGAATAGTCGAAAGAAAGCATAGACACCTGTTAAACGTTGCTAGAGCTTTATTGTTCCAAGGGGGTCTACCCCTTAGATTCTGGTCTAAGTGTATTCTAACTGCCACTTATCTTGTAAACAGGACTCCCTCCTCTATATTAAATGGTAAGTCTCCGTATGAGTTGATTCATGGCTTTAAACCCTCTTTTAATCATCTCCGTAACTTCGGTTGTCTTTGTTTTAGTACGATATTAAATAACTCAAATAAGTTTGAAAGTCGTGCTGAAAAATGTGTTTTTTTGGGATATTCAAATAAATAAAAGGTTTTAAGTTGTGGAGTATTGATCAAAAACAAATATTTTTTTCAAGGGATGTGAAATTTTATGAAAACGTATTTCCTTTCAAAGAAAATAAAATCTTGTGTCAAAATGAGTCTACCTCGGATTTAATGTTAAATACCTTAAACTTTTTTAATCTTTATGACACTGAAGAGTATGGGGATGATAAAAGACCCAATGATGAGGGGAGGGTTACAAGTAACGGTACCGGTAGTGATCATCAACCTTTGAGTTTTGATAGAACTGAAGGTAATTTCTTTGAGCACCAACCTGATAGTTCGAGTCAAAATTCTGGGGAAACTGACACTTCTGGTAATTCAGATGAAGAAGTCACACCTCCTGAGGGAGGGGTTCAGCCAACAACTAGGAGATCTACTCGGAATGTATCCATTCCAAAAAAATTACAAGATTATGTGGTGGAAGGAAAAGTCAAATATGGTCTTGAAAGAGTAGTCAACTAATCTAATTTGTCCACTGAAAATATGTGCTTCTCATCTGCCCTAAATAGAAGTGTTGAACCTAGAACATATAGCGAGGCCGCCTTGGATCCAAATTGGGTTCGGTCTATGAACGAGGAGATGGAAGCCTTGTTTAGAAATAACACATAGAATCTTGTAGAGTTACCTACCGGTAGAAAACCTATAAGGTGTAAGTGGGTTTACAAAATAAAGTATAGGTCGACGGGTGAGATAGAGCGATATAAGGCCAGGCTTGTTGCTAAGGGCTATAGCTAAAAAGAGGGAATAGACTTTGATGAAACCTTCTCCCCTGTCGCTAAAATGGTTACAATTAGATGCATCATAAGCCTCGCTGTTCAAAGGGATTGGCCCCTTTTTCAACTTGATATCAATAACGCTTTTCTATACGGAGAACTAAATGAAGATGTCTATATGTGTCCCCCTGAAGGTTATTACTCAAAAAAATGAAACATAGGTATGCAAATTGGTAAAATCGTTGTATGGGTTAAAACAAGCCCCTCGCATGTGGAACGAGAAACTTGTTAGTGTCCTGATTGATCTTGGTTTTGAACAAAGCAAATGTGACCACTCCTTGTTGACCAAATCCACTGATTCAATGTTTTTAGCCCTTCTTTTATATGTCGATGATATTGTCCTAACTGGCAATGACTTAAATGAAATAAACAAAGTCAAATCTCTATTACAGTCTAAATTTCTTATTAAAGATTTGGGTGAGTTAAAATACTTTCTTGGCATTGAAGTTATTAAATCTGACTCTGGAATTTGTTTATCACAAAGGAAATATTATACTGAGTTATTAGCTGAGTACGGTCTTACAGGGTGCAAACTTGTTGCCACTCCTATTGAGCTAAATTATTCTATTGTAAAAAACTGCAAGAATAGTGAAACTTTACTTGATATAACTGGGTACCAAAGGCTTATAGGGAAGTTGATTTATCTCTCTCATACTAGACCCGATATATCATATGCGGTTCAACACTTGAGCCAATTTATGCATAGTCCTTCCAAGTGTCATTTGCAAATTGCTTTACGGTTATTAAGATATCTCAAAAGCTCTCCAGGTATGTCACACCCTGGCTTTTGTGGAAGCGTGGGTTTATTTGGTGTGACTTCTTAATACCATATCTCCCACCTCAAATTCCATAGGTTTCCTTCTTCGGTCCGCATAACACTTTTGTCGGTCACGAGCCACTTTGATGCGTTCTCGGATCTGGAAAATCTTGTCTGTTGTTTCCTGGACCAATTCCAGGCCAGCAAGCTGTCTATCACCCGCGTCTGCCCAGCATAGAGGTGATCGACACTTACGCCCATAGAGAGCCTCGAACGGTGCGGCTTGAATGCTTGCATGATAACTGTTATTGTATGAAAATTCGACCAATGGTAGGTGAGTGTCCCAACTTCCACCTAAATCCATTACGCAAGCTCGCAACATGTCTTCTAACGTTTGAATCATCTGTTCTCTCTGTCCGTCTGTCTGTGGTTGAAAAGCAGTACTCAGATTCAACTGAGAACCAAAAGCTTCTTGAAAGGATTGCCAAATCCTTGATACGAATCTTCCATATCTATCAGAGATAATTGAGAGAGGCACTCCATGACGTGCAACAATCTCTCTCAGGTATATCTCAGCAAGTTTGCTTGTGTTATCTTTTTCCCTAATTGGCAAAAAGTGTGCAGACTTGGTCAGACGGTCCACAATTACCCAAATTGTATCGTGACCTCTGGGTGTCCTTGGCAATTTTGTTATGAAGTCCATTGAAATTTGTTCCCACTTCCACTGGGGTATTTCAGGTTGTTGCAAGAGGCCTGAAGGTTTCTGGTATTCGGCTTTTATCTTGGCGCAACTCAAACATTTGCCAACATATATCGCAACGTCGCCTTTCATCCTTGGCTACCAATAAAAATCCTTTAAATCTTGGTACATTTTGTCCGATCCTGGTTGGATCGAGTACCGTGATTTGTGAGCCTTATCAAAAATAACGTCTCTCAGACCACCAAAGAAAGGAACCCAAATTCTTCCCAAGAAACATAACGTTACATCCGCTTTTGGTACCAATTGCTTCTCCATCCCACGGAGATACTCGTTCTCAAGATTCTCCCTTTTAAGAGCTTCTCTCTGCGCGGCACGAATGCACAACGAGAGGTCTGTCTGAACAATCATTTCCAAAGCCTTAACCCTTATGGGCTAAATCCTTTCCTTCCGACTTAAGGCATCGGCGACTACATTCGCCTTCCCCGGGTGATACTTGATTTCACAATCATAGTCGTTCAACAATTCAACCCAGCGTCTTTTTCTCATGTTGAACTCTTTTTGATCGAAGATATGTTGCAGGCTCTTCTGACCAGTGAAGATTGTGCACCGCGTGCCGTACAAATAATGTCGCCAGATCTTCAATGCAAACACCACTGCGCCCAATTCCAAATCATGCGTGGTGTAATTTTTCTCGTGGACCTTCAATTGGTGCGAAGCATAAGCTATAACTTTTTGTCGCTGCATCAGCACGCAGCCTAAACCTTGACGCGAGGCGTCGCAATATACCACGAACTCTTCCGTGCCTTCGGGTAGAGACAAGATCGGTGCGTCACAAAGTTTGTTCTTCAACAACTGAAATGCTTCTTCTTGTTTGTCTCCCCAATCAAACTTCTTATCCTTTTGTGTGAGGGCAGTCAGAGGTTGAGCGATTTTCGAGAAATCCTCAATGAATCTGCGATAATAGCCCGCCAAACCTAGGAACTGTCGAATCTCGGTTGGCATCTTTGGAGTCTCCCAGTTCTTGATTGCCTCGATCTTTGTGGGATCCACATGAATTCCATTTACATTAACCATATAACCCAGAAACTGAACTTCGCGTAACCAGAACTCGCACTTCGAGAACTTTGCGTATAACTTCTGCTTCTTAAGCAGCTCTAAGATGGCTCTTAGATGATGCTCATGTTCTTCTTTTGTTTTTGAGTAGATCAGGATCTCGTCAATGAATACGATCACAAACTTATCAAGGTAGGGCTTCCAGACTATGTTCATTAAATCCATGAATACCGTTGGTGCGTTTGTCAACCCGAACGGCATAACCAGGAACTCGTAATGCCCACAGCGAGTCCTAAAGGCCGTCTTTGGAATGCTTTCCTCTTGGATCCTCAACTGGTGATAACCCGATCGAAGGTCGATCTTTGAGTAAAAACTCGAACCTTGTAATTGGTCGAACAGGTCGTCAATCCTTGGCAAAGGATATCTGTTCTTAATTGTCAGCTTGTTCAGCTCCCGGTAGTCAATACACATGCGAAAACTACCATCCTTCTTCTTGACAAACAAAACTGGAGCTCCCCAAGGTGAGAAGCTTGGTCGGATAAATCCCTTGTCTAACAACTCCTGAAGTTGTGTCGACAACTCCTGCATTTCTGAAGGTGCAAGTCTATAAGGTGCCTTAGCTACAGGCGCGGCGCCTGGAACTAAGTCAATATGAAACTCAACTTGTCTTTGTGGCGGCAATCCTGGCAAGTCTTCTGGAAAGACTTCAGGATATTCCTTTACGACTGGAATGTCTTCTATCTTTGGTTCAGCGGCCACCTTATCCATGATGTGAACCAAGAAGGCAACACACCCCTTCTTCAAACATCTCCTAGCTTTTAAGCAGCTAATGATCCTTAAGGGCGTATCACGCTTCTCTCCGTGTACCACAATTGTTTCTCCATTCGCCATTGGGATGCGAATGGTCTTCTCGTGACATATAATTTCGGCTCTGTTTCTTGACAACCAATCCATTCCTACTACCACGTCGAAGCTTCCCAACTCAACTGGCAGTAGATCTATTGTAAATTCGTGTCCTCCCAGCTCTATCATGCATCCTCTGATGACTTCATTTGTTTCTACTAGCTTTCCATCAGCCAGTTCAATTGAGTAAGGAATATCTAACTTACTAGCAGTTAACCCAAGCATGTTCTTAAATTCTAGCGATACAAAGCTATAGTCGGCACCAGTGTCAAATAGAACAGATGCAAAGCGTTGATTTATAGGGAACGTACCAGTGACAACATTCGGGTCCTGGCATGCTTCCCTTGCTCCGATGTTGAATACCCTTCCACGAGCTTGATTGAGTTTTGGGCATTCACGCTTGAAGTGCCCGATGTCTCCGCAGTTAAAACATCCCGGTCCTCGACCGTTACCATCTCCATCACCGCCTTGATTGTTGTTTTGATTGTGGTTACCATTTCGTGCTTGAATCCCGAAGTTACCGCGATTACCATTTCTGCCGTTGTGGTTCCCATTCCCGTTACCCCCGCGGTTGTTGTTACCAAATCCCCTTTGGCCACCACGGCCAGTACCAACCCAACAAGTGTCCTTTAAGTGACCAATATTCCCACAGGATTCACATTTTCTACCACTGCAGCGGCCAGCATGATGATACTGGCAATATTCACAATTGGGCAGAGCGCCCATGTATCCTTTCCCTTTGCTTTCGGTGCCAGTTTTGGCCTTGGCTGGTGTGTTTCTCTCTTCTCTCTTGCTGACACTGTTGGTACCCTTCTTGAAGTTGGAGAACTTCCTTTTGTTCTCACTCGATGATTCAACATGTGTCTCTTTCTTTTTCGGTTCGGAAATTGAAAACTTGTTCAATCGGATGGCTTCTTCTGTAAGTGCCACGCTAAGATCAATGGCTTTGGTAATCGTTGGAGGCTTGGACGTTGTTACCATGCTCATGATTTGGGGAGCCAATCCCCAGATAAAACGCTCAATGCGTTTAAATTCAGGATCAAACATATACGGCACAACACGTGACAAGTCGTGGAACCTTTGGACATATTCAGCAATTTTTGGCCCATCCATTTTTAGGTTCCAGAATTCCGTTTCCAGCTTTTGTATCTTTGCTCGTGAACAATATTTCTTCCTCATGAGCTCCTTCAGCTCAGCCCATGTTAGTGCATACGCCGCCCCTTCCCCTAAGGTTTGGACTTGCAAGTTCCACCAGGACAAAGCACTATCAAGAAAAAGTCCTGAGACGTAAGTAACTTGGTTTTCAGGAGCACACTTGCGCATCCTTATTACAGAATCCGTCTTTTTTGTCCATCTGACGAAAGCAACAGCACCTCCAGTGCCGTCGTAGTTCAAGGGCTTACAATCCAGGAATTGTTTGTAAGTACAGCCTGTACAGGCAATATCATTTACAGAAAGCATTAGTGGATGTGTAAGAAATATCCAATGTAACGTAATATGTCTCAAGCAATTTGGACATTACCATTGGGTGGGTTGTTGTTCCTTGAGGAACCTCCTCTCGGCTCGGCGCGGGAGGCCTCATAATCCGCTATTGCCTTTGAAATACGTTCCTGTAGTTCTGCCTCGGTATTGGGCAAACGTGGGTCTCGTCGTGGAGGCATCTTCTAAAAGAAGATCATATTGGTCAGGTCATAGTAAGTGTAGTAAGTAAGTAATATGCGTATGTAATAACATCCATCAACCTCATAACACATAACATCCCATGTTATAATATAAAATAAATAAATCAACAGTGCATGTAGTGAGAACGTTGCCATTGATATTTCATTTAATCATGACCACAATATAGTTTTACATGTTTCACAGTACATCATGCATCAAAATAAGATCATAGGGTTACATCACCCCAAAATACAAGTCAGTCTACACAAATCATATACGAAAACGTGGTCTTCTAAAAGTCTTCATATGTTGGCCCAATTGCGACTTTCTCACCAAAACAGTCTACCTGCACCAAACCAAAAATATAGCTACGCTGATGGCGGAGGAGGAGGAGGAGGGAAGAAAAGCAAACGGCGCATAAGCACCCAATCCTCCTTAAGTGCATGGACAACTCGCAGTAGATAGGCAATCTGCTGCTCCGGTGTGAGGAAGCGGACATCAGAGTCCGGAGGTAGTGGAAGAGGAGCTGGTGGTGTAGCAAAAGGAGACTGACAATGGCACGGGGGAGGACGCGGAGTCCTCTCCAGCTCCTGAAGTCGGCGACTCAACGTCTCCTGTTGTAACTGCAAGGAGATAAGTATGTCCTCCGTGGTATATCCGACATGGAAAGGGTGATACGAGTCTGATAACGACATAACATTGGGCGAAGACCACAGAAATGGCTCGCCCGGGGGTACAAAAGGTGATGTAGTACGAGGAAACTGTGACATGAATGGTACAGCTAACGACACAGGCGGGACAAAAGCAGGCTACGCTGTTCAAAGGGATTGGCCCCTTTTTCAACTTGATATCAATAACGCTTTTCTATACGGAGAACTAAATGAAGATGTCTATATGTGTCCCCCTGAAGGTTATTACTCAAAAAAATGAAACAAAGGTATGCAAATTGGTAAAATCGTTGTATGGGTTAAAACAAGCCCCTCGCATGTGGAACGAGAAACTTGTTAGTGTCCTGATTGATCTTGGTTTTGAACAAAGCAAATGTGACCACTCCTTGTTGACCAAATCCACTGATTCAATGTTTTTAGCCCTTCTCGTATATGTCGATGATATTGTCCTAACTGGCAATGACTTAAATGAAATAAACAAAGTCAAATCTCTATTACAGTCTAAATTTCTTATTAAAGATTTGGGTGAGTTAAAATACTTTCTTGGCATTGAAGTTATTAAATCTGACTCTGGAATTTGTTTATCACAAAGGAAATATTATACTGAGTACGGTCTTACAGGGTGCAAACTTGTTGCCACTCCTATTGAGCTAAATTATTCTATTGTAAAAAACTGCAAGAATAGTGAAACTTTACTTGATATAACTGGGTACCAAAGGCTTATAGGGAAGTTGATTTATCTCTCTCATACTAGACCCGAGATATCATATGCGGTTCAACACTTGAGCCAATTGATGCATAGTCCTTCCAAGTGTCATTTGCAAATTGCTTTACAGTTATTAAGATATCTCAAAAGCTCTCCAGGTATGTCACACCCTGGCTTTTGTGGAAGCGTGGGTTTATTTGGTGTGACTTCTTAATACCATATCTCCCACCTCAAATTCCAGAGGTTTCCTTCTTCGGTCCGCATAACACTTTTGTCGGTCACGAGCCACTTTGATGCGTTCTCGGATCTGGAAAATCTTGTCTGTTGTTTCCTGAACCAATTCCAGGCCAGCAAGCTGTCTATCACCCGCGTCTGCCCAGCATAGAGGTGATCGACACTTACGCCCATAGAGAGCCTCGAACGGTGCGGCTTGAATGCTTGCATGATAACTGTTATTGTATGAAAATTCGACCAATGGTAGGTGAGTGTCCCAACTTCCACCTAAATCCATTACGCAAGCTCGCAACATGTCTTCTAACGTTTGAATCATCCGTTCTCTCTGTCCGTCTGTCTGTGGTTGAAAAGCAGTACTCAGATTCAACTGAGAACCAAAAGCTTCTTGAAAGGATTGCCAAATCCTTGATATGAATCTTCCATATCTATCAGAGATAATTGAGAGAGGCACTCCATGACATGCAACAATCTCTCTCAGGTATATCTCAGCAAGTTTGCTTGTGTTATCTTTTTCCCTAATTGGCAAAAAGTGTGCAGACTTGGTCAGACGGTCCACAATTACCCAAATTGTATCGTGACCGCTGGGTGTCCTTGGCAATTTTGTTATGAAGTCCATTGAAATTTGTTCCCACTTCCACTGGGGTATTTCAGGTTGTTGCAAGAGGCCTGAAGGTTTCTGGTATTCGGCTTTTATCTTGGCGCAACTCAAACATTTGCCAACATATATCGCAACGTCGCCTTTCATCCTTGGCCACCAATAAAAATCCTTTAAATCTTGGTACATTTTGTCCGATCCTGGGTGGATCGAGTACCATGATTTGTGAGCCTTATAAAAAATAACGTCTCTCAGACCACCAAAGAAAGGAACCCAAAATCTTCCCAAGAAACATAACGTTCCATCCTCCTTTGGTACCAATTGCTTCTCCATCCCACGGAGATACTCGTTCTCAAGATTCTCCCTTTTAAGAGCTTCTCTCTGCGCGGCACGAATGCGCAACGAGAGGTCTGTCTGAACAATCATTTCCAAAGCCTTAACCCTTATGGGCTAAATCCTTTCCTTCCGACTTAAGGCATCGGCGACTACATTCGCCTTCCCCGGGTGATACTTGATTTCACAATCATAGTCGTTCAACAATTCAACCCAGCGTCTTTGTCTCATGTTGAGCTCTTTTTGATCGAAGATATGTTGCAGGCTCTTGTGACCAGTGAAGATTGTGCACCGCGTGCCGTACAAATAATGTCGCCAGATCTTCAATGCAAACACCACTGCGCCCAATTCCAAATCATGCGTGGTGTAATTTTTCTCGGGGACCTTCAATTGGCGCGAAGCATAAGCTATAACTTTTTGTCGCTGCATCAGCACGCAGCCTAAACCTTGACGCGAGGCGTCGCAATATACCACGAACTCTTCCGTGCCTTCGGGTAGAGACAAGATCGGTGCGTCACAAAGTTTGTTCTTCAACAACTGAAATGCTTCTTCTTGTTTGTCTCCCCAATCAAACTTCTTATCCTTTTGTGTGAGGGCAGTCAGAGGTTGAGCGATTTTCGAGAAATCCTCAATGAATCTGCGATAATAGCCCGCCAAACCTAGGAACTGTCGAATCTCGGTTGGCGTCTTTGGAGTCTCCCAGTTCTTGATTGCCTCGATCTTTGTGGGATCCACATTAATTCCATTTCCATTAACCACATGACCCAGAAACTGAACTTCGCGTAACCAGAACTCGCACTTCGAGAACTTTGCGTATAACTTCTCCTTTTTAAGCAGCTCTAAGGTGGCTCTTAGATGATGCTCATGTTCTTCTTTTGTTTTTGAGTAGATCAGGATGTCGTCAATGAATACGATCACAAACTTATCAAGGTAGAGCTTGCAGACTATGTTCATTAAATCCATGAATACCGTTGGTGCGTTTGTCAACCCGAACGGCATAACCAAGAACTCGTAATGCCCACAGCGAGTCCTAAAGGCCGTCTTTGGAATGCTTTCCTCTTGGATCCTCAACTGGTGATAACCCGATCGAAGGTCGATCTTTGAGTAAAAACTCGAACCTTGTAATTGGTCGAACAGGTCGTCAATCCTTGGCAAAGGATATCTGTTCTTAATTGTCAGCTTGTTCAGCTCCCGGTAGTCAATACACATGCGAAAACTACCATCCTTCTTCTTGACAAACAAAACTGGAGCTCCCCAAGGTGAGAAGCTTGGTCGGATAAATCCCTTGTCTAACAACTCCTGAAGTTGTGTCGACAACTCCTGCATTTCTGAAGGTGCAAGTCTATAAGGTGCCTTAGCTACAGGCGCGGCGCCTAGAACTAAGTCAATATGAAACTCGACTTGTCTTTGTGGCGGCAATCCTGGCAAGTCTTCTGGAAAGACTTCAGGATATTCCTCTATGACTGGAATGTCTTCTATCTTTGGTTTAGCGGCCACCTTATCCATGATGTTTACCAAGAAGGCAACACACCCCTTCTTCAAACATCTCCTAGCTTTTAAGCAGCTAATGATCCTTAAGGGCGTATCACGCTTCTCTCCGTGTACCACAATTGTTTCTCCATTCGCCATTGGGATGCGAATGGTCTTCTCGTGACATATAATTTCGGCTCTGTTTCTTGACAACCAATCCATTCCTACTACCACGTCGAAGCTTCCCAACTCAACTGGCAATAGATCTAGTGTAAATTTGTGTCCTCCCAGCTCTATCATGCATCCTCTGATGACTTCATTTGTTTCTACTAGCTTTCCATCAGCCAGTTCAATTGAGTAAAGAATATCTAACTTACTATTAGTTAACCCAAGCATGTTCTTAAATTCTAGCGATACAAAGCTATAGTCGGCACCAGTGTCAAATAGGAAAGATGCAAAGCGTTGATTTATAGGGAACGTACCAGTGACAACATTCGGGTCCTGGCATGCTTCCCTTGCTCTGATGTTGAATACCCTTCCACGAGCTTGATTGAGTTTTGGGCATTCACGCTTGAAGTGCCCGATGTCTCCGCAGTTAAAACATCCCGGTCCTCGACCGTTACCATCTCCATCACCGCCTTGATTATTGTTTTGATTGTGGTTACCATTTCCTGCTTGATTCCCGAAGTTACCGCGATTACCATTTCCGCCGTTGTGGTTCCCATTCCCGTTACCTCCGCGGTTGTTGTTACCAAATCCCCTTTGGCCACCACGGCCAGTACCAACCCAACAAGTGTCCTTTAAATGACCAATATTCCCACAGGATTCACATTTTCTACCACTGCAGCGGCCAGCATGATGATACTGGCAATATTCACAATTGGGCAGAGCGCCCATGTATCCTTTCCCTTTGCTTTCGGTGCCAGTTTTGGCCTTGGCTGGTGTGTTTCTCTCTTCTCTCTTGCTGACACTGTTGGTACCCTTCTTGAAGTTGGAGAACTTCCTTTTGTTCTCACTCGATGATTCAACATGTGTCTCTTTCTTTTTCGGTTCGGAAATTGAAAACTTGTTCAATCGGATGGCTTCTTCTGTAAGTGCCACGCTAAGATCAATGGCTTTGGTAATCGTTGGAGGCTTGGACGTTGTTACCATGCTCATGATTTGGGGAGCCAATCCCCAGATAAAACGCTCAATGCGTTTAAATTCAGGATCAAACATATACGGCACAACACGTGACAAGTCGTGGAACCTTTGGACATATTCAGCAATTTTTGGCCCATCCATTTTTAGGTTCCAGAATTCCGTTTCCAGCTTTTGTATCTTTGCTCGTGAACAATATTTCTTCCTCATGAGCTCCTTCAGCTCAGCAAATGTTAGTGCATACGCCGCCCCTTCCCCTAAGGTTTGGACTTGGAAGTTCCACCAGGACAAAGCACTATCAAGAAAAAGTCCTGAGACGTAAGTAACTTGGTTTTCAGGAGCACACTTGCGCATCCTTATTACAGAATCCATCTTTTTTGTCCATCTGACGAAAGCAACAGCACCTCCAGTGCCGTCGTAGTTCAAGGGCTTACAATCCAGGAATTGTTTGTAAGTACAGCCTGTACAGGCAATATCATTTACAGAAAGCATTAGTGGATGTGTAAGAAATATCCAATGTAACGTAATATGTCTCAAGCGATTTGGACATTACCATTGGGTGGGTTGTTGTTCCTTGAGTAACCTCCGCTCGGCTCGGCGCGGGAGGCCTCATAATCCGCTATTGCCTTTGAAATACGTTCCTGTAGTTCTGCCTCGGTATTGGGCAAACGTGGGTCTCGTCGTGGAGGCATCTTCTAAAAGAAGATCATATTGGTCAGGTCATAGTAAGTGTAGTAAGTAAGTAATATGCGTATGTAATAACATCCATCAACCTCATAACACATAACATCCCATGTTATAATATAAAATAAATAATTCAACAGTGGATGTAGTGAGAACGTTGCCATTGAGCTTTCATTTAATCATGACCACAATATAGTTTTACATGTTTCACAGTACATCATGCATCAAAATAAGATCATAGGGTTACATCACCCCAAAATACAAGTCAGTCTACACAAATCATATACGAAAACGTGGTCTTCTAAAAGTCTTCATATGTTGGCCCAATTGTGACTTTCTCACCAAAACAGTCTACCTGCACCAAACCAAAAATATAGCTACGCTGATGGCGGAGGAGGAGGAGGAGGAGGGAAGAAAAGCAAACGGCGCATAAGCACCCAATCCTCCTTAAGTGCGTGGACAACTCGCAGCAGATAGGCAATCTGCTGCTCCGGTGTGAGGAAGCGGACATCAGAGTCCGGAGGTAGTGGAAGAGGAGCTGGTGGTGTAGCAAAAGGAGACTGACAATGGCACGGGGGAGGACGCGGAGTCCTCTCCAGCTCCTGAAGTCGGCGACTCAACGTCTCCTGCTGTAACTGCAAGGAGATAAGTATGTCCTCCGTGGTATATCCGACATGGAAAGGGTGATACGGGTCTGATAACGACATAACATTGGGCGAAGACCACAGAAATGGCTCGCCCGGGGGTACAAAAGGTGATGTAGTACGAGGAAACTATGACATGAATGGTACAGGTGACGACACAGGCGGGACAAAAGCAGGCTGCTGTCTCGACGAACCCTCCCCATGACGAGGTGGAGGAATGTCCTGGAGAAAAGTGATAGGAAGGTCGGTGCGATGGATATCAGATGTGTGCGGGTGGAACAGTGAAACATCAACTGGTGCGTAAACAGGTGCGGTAGGGGGAGTGACTGGTAAAACAAACGGAGGATAGTCATCATCATCCTCGATCCACCCATTACGGGTGTCAGCATAACGAGGATCGATGTGAGTAGCAAAAGGTGCATGGTCAGCATACACAGGGGCCGAATCAGAAAATAATGGTGCGATGTCTGGTATCTCAGCAAAGACAGGGTCAGGCAGAGGTGCCACGACTGGAACCTCATCGACTGGCGGTGGAATGGCGGGAGCATCAGTAACTGGTGGTACAATAACGGGAGCATCAGCATGAATAGGGTCGAGAGCAAGGATAGGTTCTGGTACTATATCGGGCTCTGGATCGACAGGAGCAGGCTGATGATCAGCAGGCATGTCAAGAAACTGATCATCGGGAAGAACAGGAGCCTCAGCAGGCTGCTCCTCGAGGATCAACACGTCCTCCTGGTCTAGATCGGGATCGAATGGGAAAATGGGGTCAAACTCGTCCTCCAACTCTATATCCTCATCATCGTCAAAGTCAGGGATGAAACCGAATCCCAGCTGTGGGATGGGTGCCTCAGACATGTCCATATCGGAGTCGGTGTCGGTGTCGGTGTCGGTAGGGTATCGCTGTAACCCCAGCGCGTGGAGAGTAGAGGAAGCTACTGACTCAAAAGAGTCTAGAACAGACGAATCAGAATGAACCTCCATATCAGGAAGTTCAACGTCAGGGACAATAGGGTCATCAACTGGGATATCAGCAGGTGGTATGTCATCATCCGACACATAATCGAGAGGCAAATCCCCTACGGGAAATGCAGCGAGTGGGATGGGTGCAGGGATCGGAACGAGGGGTAGATCCCCATCAGGAATACCATCAGCGAGCTGAACATCGTCTCCGACATTCGGTAAGCAAAAGGCTGGAGGTCGTCATCATCACTGCTGTCAATGTCAGATGTATAAATCTCAGGATCTATGGGCATCAGATCATCTGGATCTACTGCTATGGGGTCTAGTGTGCCAGAAACTCCACTCGAAGAAGACATGAAGTGTGTAACAAAACAATCACGACAATTGCACATATATCAATAAGTATCAAACAAGCATGTAAGTCACAACAATGCAAGCAAGTAATCATCCTAGTCTTCCCCAGACTATCCCACCCAGTCTTTTAGACTGAACTCCCTAGTCTCCAAGACTAACTCCCTGGCCTCTAAGACCAACTCCCAGTCTCTAAGATCAACTCCATGGTCTCTAAGACCAAACCTCCCAGTCTCTAAGACTAACTTTTCCCCAGCCTCTAAGGTTGAACCTTCCCAATCTCTAAGATTGAACCCCTCAGTCTCTAAGACTGAACCTCCCCAGCCTCTAAGGCTGAACTTCCCTCAGTCTCTAAGACTGAATAAATTTGAAATGTGTATTTGTGCCTTTTGTAAAAACGTTTGTACCCTGGATCTGGACGCTTTGTGTATGCAATGTAAAAATGTTTTCATGAGAGCCCTGATGATCATAGTCTAGACTCGAGAAAGAATCCTAGTTCGCTATGATCGAGGCTCTGATACCAAGCTGTCACACCCTGGCTTTTTGCGGAAGCATGGGTTTATTTGGTGTGACTTCTTAATACCATAGCAACAATCATAACAATGCTATATGATAAAAACACATGATGTTCATCCATTCATATAGTTTAGAAAATACCATAACATACTTGTCTTAAAACGTTGTTACCAAAATATATTACAAATCATAAAAATGTTTAACCGAGTTCATAAGACTCCACAAAGACTAAAATAAAACCCCGAGTTTAGAAACATGTATTCCGTCCAGGTAAGGAATACATCCCCTAAACTCCCAACTACCATGGATAACATCCTTTATTCGAACGCAGCTTGACACATATGCAGACACTTGCCAGATCCCCTTTTAATTCCCTGAAATACATGTATTTGAAAAATCAACAAAAACTTGAGCGAGTTCATGTGTATGTGAGTATGTATAAACCTTTGAAATATGTCTGTATAAAAATCCCTGGTATGTAGCAAATAAGGAAAAAGAGATCACCAATGGGTTGCAAAGCCACTAGTATGTGTGAAGTGAATACAGGAAAACTCAAACCTAGCGGAGTTGCACCGGGCTTCCGGCTGTAAGACACAGTCACCACTATGGGCCGCCCCGGCCTCATGGGTGTGGGCTCGCTACACCCAAATAGATCTATCACTCATGTCCCTCGGTCCTACGACGAGGATTAATGGCTTTAAGTGTCGCGCCCGTCACTCACATGATCTAAGTAGTATGCCCTCCTTAAGCTAACCATACCATGTATAAAAATGTCCGTCGTAATTGTAACATGTATTTCACCCCCGAAGTTATAAAACTGAAAACAGTTAAGAGAAAAGGGGGACATGAACTCACAGTAGTGCATCTCCTGCTCGTAACTCAGACTTTGTCAGCAATACAACGACCTACAACGTACTAATGTCTATTAGACGAACGGGCCGTGCCTTAGTTTAGTATAAATGTTCTTGAGTTACGTTACTTCGGAATTATTCCAAGTTATAACTTCTTGTTAAAATAATAATAATTATTTTAACTTACATTATATTTTTAGATCTTGAAATAATAGTTAGGCAACTATTTCGTATTCATACTTCTCAAGTATTTTATGTGCGTATTTCCTTCCCAATGATGGGGGTATTTTATACATGTATTTTTGTGATTTAAAGTCTTGACATTATATATTTTTAAGTCCCACTCTAGAAAATATATAATAATTTATTTATCAAAAATAACATATCCCAAAATATATATTTTTCCAAATATACTAGGAACCATATTTTTGTTAATTTATATTACTTTTCTCTAAGTAACATAACCAGTGCCCAAATCATACAAATATTCACTCAAGCGTTTTAGTATAAAATATATCTTCTAAAAATATATTTGTCCGCTTTTATTTACGAAAACCCACCTCCGATACTTTGAAATTTTGTAACAAAACTTATGGCGAAGTTTATTTTGAAAGACAACGTTTAAAAGTATGCTTGTAACACTTGTTCGGAAAATATTTTCTAAGTGTTGGAATTTTAGGAAATTTCGCCAGAGTTTCCTTTGTAAACGGAGGTGTCCATGCTAATAAGCATATCATTTTCTTTTCAAAATAATCACAATAATTATCAACAATTTTCCTTTAAACAACTTTACATCACCGAGAGCAAAAACTATATGCGTTACATATTAATCATGAACTTGATATATCCCGAAAACGCGTAGTAACTTGGTAAAGCGTTTAGTGGACTTAGTTACCTTCCAAAGTGTATTTATTTCTTTAAAAATCATTTTCTTGAACGAGTTAAGTGTTTACAACTTGTAAACAATTTTTACAAAATTTAATCTCTTGAACTCTTCTTGTAAATAAAAGGTTTATACACTTATTTCACTCCCAAAAATGGTAAAAGTGTATGTAAAAGTCATAATCTTTTAAGAATCGATTTTTAAACTTGGTTTGTTTAGAGAAGTCTTTTGTAACTCATGGATTTACATGATTATCAACTTACTTGTTTAATCATATTTCAAGAAAATCATTTTCTTTTAAGTTCATGTTTAGACTAGAAGATGATTATTTTATGTTTCACATAATCATCTTCTTTGTCTTGTTAAATCATGCTTCTAAACATCATTTAACAAGCTCCATATGGTGATTAACATCACACAACCAAGAATCATCATGCAATTAACAACATAATCACTACAACATCCTACTAACAACATTCCATCTTCATGTAAACTTTATGTAAAGCTTTATGTTTATGTTTTTAGTTCTTGTTCTTTAGTGTTTTAAACATACTTATCATACTACAACCTTTAACCATAAAAACAAGATGAACATGAGTTTAACAAGAACTTACTACTAGCTTAAAACTAGGGAAGATCTCTAGTAAAAATGGTGGTGAAAATGGATAATGAAAGTAAGTAATGAAGCTCCTTGAAGTTCCACAAGTTACAAGCTCCCTTAAATCACCTCCTAGTCTTGAATGAAGCTTGTAAATGGAAGAAGATGGTTGAGTTATGGTGATGGTGGTGGCGGTTATGTTGAGCCGAGAGGGAGGAGAGAGAGATGAGTGAGGGAGTGTGTGATCTAGTGAAAGATATGTAGAGATAAGGAATGATTTCATATCTAGGAGGCCATACTTACAAAGATCATTTCAATATATTGGCCAAATACACAAGCAAGATCTTAATAAAATAATCAACAAATCTTGAGTGGGGTGGGTCCCTTGGGTGACCGAAATCGGGAATGGGGGGGGGGGGGGTTAGATGTAAATTTTTTTATGGTAATTGGTAAACATAAGTTAGAATCCAAGTATATACTTACATATGTTAGTTAGTTGATATTTAGGGGGTGTTATGGTGTACCGGGATCATGACAAGCCAAGAAATAATTAAACAATGTATTTGACAAAAATTTAGTGTTACGGGTAATGTCCGGTTGTTCGGTTAGATACCGTTTCGTTAAAGTGTTTAATTATTCCGTAAAGTGTCTTTTATATAACTTTTTGTAACACTTTTAATTCCCGGTACTTAGAAAAGCATACAGGACCATTCTGCCATATCTTTGCACCTTACTAGCATGTTAAAATGCTGAATTTTGTTAATAAATGCAGAATTCTGCACTTAAAGTGAGTTTTAGGCACTTCCCGGCACTTTAACTATCACCTAGTGACGCAGTTTTATGGTCCTCACTTCCCTACACTCCATACTAGTGTAGTACCCTGTCCCTGGCTCATACTGGCCTCAAAACATTGTCTGTCTATGTGCTGGCATTGTCAGCATGTTTCTGAATTATCCGTTCAGTGTGCTAACTGTGCTTTGTGCATCAAGTATGTCACTAAAGTTTATATGTAATGAATGGAGTGACAGTATGAAATGTGATGCATATGTATGTACGATACGAAAATCATAAAGCAGTTTAAATTGTCAGTTGTAATCAAGCACAGTCATTAAGCACATAATTAAAATTAATTAATTGTACAGTACCTGTAATTGTGATGGTTGTCACAAGGTAAAGGCATTTTTTTCTCTAAAGGTACGTGTTTTGATCTTGTTGCCTACTCTGACTCTGACTGGGGTAAGTGTGTTGAATCCAGAAGATCTGTCACCGGTTTTTGTGTTTTTCTTGGAAATTGTCTTGTTTATTGGAAAAGTAAGTAGCAAGGAACAGTGTCACGGTCATCTGCTGAAGCAGAATACCGTGCCATGTGTTCAGCCACATGTGAAATCTTATGGCTTGTGAATATTTTGAAAGAACTTAAAATTGAAGTTAAACTCCCTATTCCTTTGAGTTGTGACAATTCGGCAACCATTTCTATTGCTGCCAATCCTGTCTTTCATGATAGGACAAAACATTTTGAAATTTACTTGTTCTTCCTTCGGGAAAAAGTGGCCTCCGGAGCTATTAAAATTATGTCAACTGATTCTAAGGATCAATTGGCTGACAAGTTTACCAAAGGTTTATTAAATAATCAACATGAAAAAATGTGTAAACTAATAAAAATGTTTGATGCGTTCGCCAATTAAATCGAGGAGGGGTGTTAAAACTTCATAGTCTATCTATTTAATTGGGCTCCCTATATTATGGGTTATTTTTTGTTTGGGTCTTTTCAGGCTGTATGCTATATGCTTTATATTTTATTCTATTATGGGTTCAAGGCCTCATAGTGCAGCCATGATCAGTTCAGAGCCATTGTCTAGGGTTTCCTTTCTAGAAGATGTTGCTGGTGCAAGCTGTGTTCCTGTCCGTTAAGGTGCGACTGTCTTTCCTTATGTGGTTCCTAAATCAGCGCCTTCATCTTTGCTGATTCTTCGGCTATTCTTTCCTTTCTCGCATTGATTCCCATCAAGTATAAAAGGGGAGTTGTGGCTGTTTGTTCAAGACATCGATTGTAATTTCTTTTATCTATCAGAGCCTCTGTTCTATTGTGCTCATTGTCTCTTGTATTCTGGTCATAAATAAAATCATTGGTATTTTTTGAGACATTACCGATCAGACGCTCTGCATCAGCGAAAGCAACATAAGATGGTGTGGTTCTACTGCCTTGATCGTTAGGTATGATCTCGATCCGATCATGTTTCCAAGCGTCCACACACGAGTACGTTGTTCTCAGATCAATGCCGATTGCCGGCGCGTCGTTTCCACTTCCGGTCATTATAGTCAAAATACAAAATAAGGTGACTTGTAACGGATGATAAAAGAAAAAGATTTACTTGTAAGGCATATATATTGAAATATGTCCCGTTCGTTCCTTTATAATAATCGTGAGGTTGATTTTGTTTCTTCATTTATGATATATTTACTTAAATTGGTTATGCCTATCACATATCATCTTTCTATACTAATAAACAAAAATCTCTTTTGGACACGTGTCATTCTGGTAATTTCTCACCCTTATTTTTCTATTTATCTCTTCTATTAAATAATAATAATAATAATAATAATAATAATAATAATATTGTTAAACATCAATTTAACTATATCTATTTATCTCTTTTGTTTTCTTAATCTGAAATTGATTTTCTTTTTAACTCTAAAGTTTCAATCTTTGGTATTTTAACCTCTTTGGTTAATTTGATTTTATACTTCTAATTCAAAAGTTTTCATCTTTTGCAATTTAACCCCTTTAATTTTTTTTTTACTTTCAATCCAAAGCTTTTCATATTTTGCAATTTAATCTCAACACTTTTTTTACTTTCAACTCTTATACTTTTCATCTTTCACAAGTTCTCCCTTTAATGTGTCGTTCTAAATTTTCCGAGTTAATACGCCTCAAATCATCTAATATTTCATTGGTTCTATCACATGTAATACACATGTTTCTAACCTAATAATAAATAAAAAACAAATTAAAATTTTAATAAGTAAATAGTACAACGAATTTATCATTTAAATACATATCTTGACATCGTACGTGTTTGTAGGTCCGGCTAGGGGAGGATCTAGTCGCCTACTCCTTGTTACCAAACACGCCCGGTTGTGCGGAATCCAACCGGAGATGCAAACCGAGATAGAAAGATGGACAAGAACACGAAAAGGAGACCGAGACTCAACGATTAACACCAATGTATTAATACTTGAAAGACGGTTACAAATCAATGTTTACAAATCAATCTTTGCAAACTCTCAAACAAATCTCTCGGTTCTTTCTTGTGCGGTTCTTCACTCTTGCCTGCCTTGTGTCCCTTGTCCACCGAAATCACCTTTGATTTCGGTATATATATTTGGTCTTGTGCGATTGGGCTGGCATCACACTTGTGCGATCAGGTGAGTTCGGCCCATGTGAGAAATAAAGGCCCAACATGTATTTGTCTTGTGCGATTTGATTGGCCTAAACTTAATGTGTCCATGCACGTTCAAATATGCATTTTGTAGATTAGTCAACCACATTACATCATCATGACATCAACATGATGATGTCATGGTGATGCGGCAGCGGGAACCGTCTCGCGGCGCTCCGTGCTTCGCGTGTCGAACTCTGGGACGCACGACGGAGGAATGTCGTGACGTCGGGCTTGAGCCGAACCTAACCGGGTCGAACCGAATCGAGTTGAACCGAACCGAGTCGCGTCCACAAAATATGTATCAACAAACTCCCCCTTGGACGCTACTCGTGAGGTTCATCTTCCATGTCTTCTAAGTCGGAGGATCTTCAAAATCTTCACGCGTAGTAAGCAGAAAGTGTATCAACAAACTCCCCGTTTCATGTAGAAAGTGTGTTGACAAACTCCCCCTTAACATAAGCTCCCCCTTGAGTTATGCTCGTGAATGTCTTGATCTTTACAACTTGAGATCCTTGTGGTGTTGATGATGGATCAGCGGCAACTCGAACATCTTCATCATTTGAGTGCCTTCACGTTGTGTCTTCATTCCGAAGCTTGTCATCGACCATGTTCTCCTTGCCTTTAGAATCTGCACATGCAAGAAATCTAAACGCGTAATGAGAACAACTGCTTGGAGTATAGTTTAACATAAACAAATAACACACATGCGACCATTGTTTAATCAAACACCGTCCGACAGTTTGAAAGTTTAACAAATTTTATCAATTTTAGTCTTTTAACTTTCAAAACTTGCAAATTTTGACCGTTTATGAAGATTTAGTCACTTTGGTTTTCAATCAGGTTTCAGGTAACGAAGACTCGAGATCCAACATCGTACGATCGAAAATAAGATAGAAATAAAATCTTTTTGGCTTTTAGAAAGTTTGTATTAAAACACACCTAAAATCTTTTTGGTATTTTGAATATTTCAAATGTAAAGACTGAAAGCAGTAAATAAATATTTACAGACATTCTTTTTGTGAGTTTCGAGGGTAAGAGAATCATATCAGTGTACGGTCATCCCAAAACGCTCTCTTTGTTCAATTAGTTAAGATTAAGATAAGCATCCTATAACAATTATCGGTATTGTTGTCCACTTAAGCTCAACTTATCAGATGTAATCATGGCGAGGGGATACGTTAAGGTATGATTTATACTTACCGACCGGTGTTCATCCACATCACGACACATTCCCGTATCAAGGTATGCACGAGGGTTCATCTTACCGGTGAGTATACCGATTATCATCTGTTTGACCGTATATGATGTGAGATTCTCACTTATTTGATTGAAAACAAGCCCTATGTGATATAATCACTTATTGATGAGGAACTTGATTTTCATATGCATGAGGGCACAGGAGCAAGTCCGTGAACAGGTCAGTACTTTCATACAGCAGAGAGACGAACTTGACACCCGGAAAGAATTTGTGATATATTATCACTTATTTTGTTTGGACATGTGATTGTTGATCACTTATTGAGGTCGTATGCAATATGTACACGTATGTATAGTATCATGGAAGATCTAGACTTGCGTCCCCGTTATTTTTCGGTAAAAGATACAACCATGATACCCAGATGATAAGCAGCATAAAGACCGAATATCTCAGAACCTCGGCAATCTCTCAAACGAAATTTCGGTACTAAGACCATATGCCAATGAATGGTTCCCACCCAGTCTTCAGTCGGATTTAAGTTTATATCACCCTGCACACTTTAAAATGATTGTGAGCCTACCGATACATCTTATATAGAGCTGCTTATCGTTTTTCTTTTAAGGTTTAAAGAGGTTTAGACAGACCACTGATGTACTATCATTTTCTCTTTTGCTCGCCAGGAAACTCATTTTTGTTTTTCTATTGTTTTTGAGTTTTTGAAATTTTTCGATGTTTTTGGATTTTCAAATTTTGATTTACTCCCCCTAAAATCAATAAACAAAGACAAATTTAAAACACAAAGGTATTTACAAAAACGATTTCCCGATGTTGGTTAACTTATGTTTTACCTCAATGCCGTTTACCAAAATTAAGTTTTAATCAGAAAAGATTTCTCAAATTTTGGAAAAATGAGTTGGCACGTCGGTAAGCGGTGCGGACCATGACAACATTGACGAGTTTCATAGTGAAACAATCACGTGTGAGGTGATATTCGAGTTCAACGTGTCTGGTCAAAGAGTGCTATACGAGATAATAATTCACAAAGCAGCTTAAATATCGACAAGTATAGGAGAGATTAGAAATTTAAAACCATATCCTGCAACTGCCTCGTGCATTGCAAGGAATCTGAGCGCTCTCCCAAACTGGATATCCACCCGGTGTGGATTTCAAAGACGATTTTTGTAGCTACTGAAAAATCTCTTCACAGCAACAAGATCAGAAACCTTTGGGTCCGGCTGGTCTTCCACATTGCACCAGCGAAGGTTTTTGTCTTTCTCTTTCAGAAGTAGTGTGCGGTTGTTCATTCCACGCCAAGGCATCCGCACACCCGGTTGGTTTGTTCAACAAACACATTTTCTTCAATCACACCGCGTAGAAATGTACACTGCACGTTCATCTTGTTGATTTTGAACTTCAAACGTGCTGCAGGCGCGTACTTTTCATTGGAATCTATCCTGAGGACCCGATCAAAAACCATAACAACCAAACTTTGGAACATTTTTCAACTGGTCGAATTTTTTAACTTCATTCAACCACATTCCTTCACCATCATTCCTTCATCGGACATTTTTGTCTTCTTTTCTCTTTTCCTCTCCATCAATGGCAACAACTCCTAGATATAATGATGTTTCGGAGTCTGGTGTCGCCGATCTTGTGCATGGACGCTCCACTATCAACAATCCTAAGACTATCAATAGTTCCTCCTGGAACATCCTACACACTCATTCAGAGATTAGTTGGAGAGGGGGACCCAAGCCTTCACAGACTTGGGTCGTCCGTCATCATCGATGATTGTGACATCCATTTCCCGATGATTCGGAATTGATGTAGCTCCCCCTGAAACGGTTACTGGTTTTGGTTTCCAAATTTGTTTTTGTTTTTCATCTTTAACTTCTAACTTAACAGACTGTGTTTGGATAACCTCTGGTTTTAAAACCTTTTCAACATTTTTCCGTTGTTTCTTTCTCTGTTTCACTTCTTGTTGTTTAACAAGACGAGGGTCTTGTTTTGGTGAAACAAATCTTTTATGGTAATTGTTACCATGGGGGTCATCTTCTTTGGCTTTTAATTTATGAAGATACGGACAATTTCGAATGATATGTCCAATTGTGCCACATTCAAAACATGATCTTCGTTCAACAAACCCCGAAGTCTCATGTGATCGTCTTGCCGATGATGAACTTTGTGATCCCGAGGTACTAGGTTTTGAACTACTTGGTTCATTCCTTTTCATTACTGTTGCTTTCTTGACAAAATCTAAGTTAGATTGATTTTCAAACATAGCAATTTTGTCCGTTCCCTTAGATTTCACAAAGTTCACATTTTTCTTCTTCTTCTGATTCGGCTTCTTTTGACCTTGAGCCGGTGCCTTTCCTTTTGGCTTGGTATGATTTTGCTGTTTTTGCACTGTTGGTAATTTCTTATTCCCAAATTGTTTTCTAACTTCAGCCTTTGGGATAGGAGGACACTGTGTCACTGTAACACGTGATCCTGTCTTTCCCAAAAACTTACTTGTAGAATTTTCAAAGACTTTACTGATTAAAGATTGATTAACATTCTTAATAGGAAAATCTTTGTCTGAATAAATTTTATCATCACCAACAAGAGTGTACAGCAAATCCACACTCTCCGACTCTTTCTCAGACGAGGACTCGATTGCAATAGTCTTAGCGGGTTTTGCAGGAGGATCACACAGAATATGATTCTCAAGAGGTATGTCCTCTTCGTTTATCACCGCATCAGACTTTGCTGAATCAGTATCATCAGATTCATCATCAGAAGAATCAGCATCCTCAATCACAACTGGAGGATCCTGATTCAGTTCGGCAGAAGACACACATGTATCTGCTGACACATCTGAATCTGATGATACTTCCTTCTTGTATCCGAGTCCTGCAAATTCATTAACATCTAGAGGAACAGATGGTTCAAAGAAAACTCTATCTTCCTCATCCGGCATGGCATCATAATTATGTCTCACAGGTGGTGGACATTTCTTATAACCTATGCATGTGACATCCCGTTTTTCTTTCTGAACGTCAATGATGTGATCCAACACATAGCTAGAGCTCAAATAACTGTCTAACTTGAGTCGGATCGCCTCACTTTCAGTTTTAACACAAGCCATTTCCTTTTGCATCACCTCAAGACGAGTTATATACAAATTAATGTCAGTTTGTTTTCTGGAAACCATTTTTGTCAGTTCTGTTTTATCTTTCTTTAATTTCTCAATCATCGATTTAAATTCCTTTTCATGGTTTTCATAAAACATGTTGGCTTCTGTGCACTTAGAAAGATCTACGGTTAACTTCTGGTTGTGGATGAATGTCACATCATACTTTTCTTGCAAAGCCTCGTGTTTGCTTTGCAACTCACACCACTTAGCATCTAAATCAACATGTTTGTTTTGCAAGTCAAACAAACTAGCTTGTAAAGCATCATGTTTGCCTTGCAACTCAGACATGTTTACTTCTAAATTAGCACATTTAACATGCAATCTATCACAATTATCACAAATAACAGCAGTTGGTTCATTGACACATACCTGACTTGGATCACTCTCAGATGTTGACCTTTCTGCATCAGAATCAACAACCTCCCTTGATGATTCATATTCAGATCCAACCTCGCTTGAACTTGAAATAGTATCATCCTCAACTGAAGTTGAAACATCTTCATCTGAACTACTGTCATGTTCAGAACTGTCATTATTTCCCGAGGATTCACCATTGCTGGCATCTTTGACAACTTCAGCAAAACAAGCTGTTCCAACTGGAGCATCATTACTCAACCTGATTGACCAATCACCACTTTCATATACTTGAACCACAAGTGCCTGGTTAGCATTTGATGGTCCTGCTTGGCTTTGGTTGTTGACAGGTATCAATGTACGCTCATCGTTCCTGTTCTGATTCTGCTGGTCTCCTTGATTTCTGAAAGGGTTCTGGTTCCCATGCTGAGCTGGCTTAACAAGAACTTGGATAGGATTGCCATGTAGATCTGTTGTCACAGGAGGCCTTTGGGTTTGCTGTTGAGGCACTGGTTGAGGGACTGGATTAAGCGGATTTCCATACATGTCTGTTGTTGGAGGAGGAGTGCCATACAAGCTATGAAACGGATTTCCGTACAGATCTGTTGGTCCGGTAGATCGAACAGGTAATGGATTTCCGAACATATCAGTTGCTCTGATAGATTGTTTCGGTGCGGGAGACGGAGTACCAAAATACATGTTTGTATTTACCGGAGTATTCCATCTTGGATTCATTTTTGATCAAAAATAATAAAACCTGAAAATCACAAACTTGAACAAACAGTTAAATCACTTATACAATTTTTTTTTTTTTTTTAATATCTTGATAAAACAAAATCCCGCGAAACAAAGATCCGACGAAACAAGTCTTGTGCGACTAAACAGCTCTTGTGCGATCCCCACTTATGTTGTGCGACTGATTGTCTTGTTCAACTGAAGCCCAAACAGAAATCCAAAGTAATCAGAAGCCCAAAACTGAAGCCCAGCTCTTGTGCGATTCTTTAATCTTGTACGACTGATTATTCTTGTGCGATTCAACAATCAAATTTGACTTTCTAACCATCTGACACAAATAGACTTCCTTTTCAACTCAACTTGCGGCTACACACTTTCCAATTCACCAACCATGCTTTGTACACAACTAAATGATGATGTAATATCTTAATCAAATCCAGTTACCAATGCACAAAGACTTGAATATATAACTTTCAAAGGATTAAAAAGGTTAGTTTTAATTTTAAAAACAATGAATATTCAAGAAACATTGACTGAATATCATGTGTGACCAATCAACTTGTGCGATCCCTATTCTTGTACGATCCAACTTATGTTGTGCGACTGTCAAATGGACTTTCCATCATCTGACACAAAGAACCACTTTTGTCATACCCACTTTCGGCTAAGACATACTTGTTTCACCAAACAAGTATGGTTTGCAATATTATAATCAAATAACACTTTTCAATGCACAAACAACTTTCACAACAATTTTCAAAGATCTAAAAGTGAAGATTTTGAAGAACACTTTGAATATGGCAAGAATATATAAAGAACTCAACCCAGAAAATTTGAATTTTCCGGCAAATTATGAGTTTTCCGGTGAACCGTAAACTTTCCGAACACGAATTTTTGCAAGAAACTTCAATAAAAAACCAACTTTTAACATGTAAAAATGAAGAATGAAATGGTTTTTATAAGAACTTTCAGCAAAATACCAGAATTTTCGAGGTTATGAGCAGAATTTTCAGAAAAATATGAACTTCAAAAACCCGAAAACAACCCGAAAACACTCGGTTTTAACAAGGAGAAGAGCCAAGGCTCTGATACCACTTGTAGGTCCGGCTAGGGGAGGATCTAGTCGCCTACTCCTTGTTACCAAACACGCCCGGTTGTGCGGAATCCAACCGGAGATGCAAACCGAGATAGAAAGATGGACAAGAACACGAAAAGGAGACCGAGACTCAACGATTAACACCAATGTATTAATACTTGAAAGACGGTTACAAATCAATGTTTACAAATCAATCTTTGCAAACTCTCAAACAAATCTCTCGGTTCTTTCTTGTGCGGTTCTTCACTCTTGCCTGCCTTGTGTCCCTTGTCCACCGAAATCACCTTTGATTTCGGTATATATATTTGGTCTTGTGCGATTGGGCTGGCATCACACTTGTGCGATCAGGTGAGTTCGGCCCATGTGAGAAATAAAGGCCCAACATGTATTTGTCTTGTGCGATTTGATTGGCCTAAACTTAATGTGTCCATGCACGTTCAAATATGCATTTTGTAGATTAGTCAACCACATTACATCATCATGACATCAACATGATGATGTCATGGTGATGCGGCAGCGGGAACCGTCTCGCGGCGCTCCGTGCTTCGCGTGTCGAACTCTGGGACGCACGACGGAGGAATGTCGTGACGTCGGGCTTGAGCCGAACCTAACCGGGTCGAACCGAATCGAGTTGAACCGAACCGAGTCGCGTCCACAAAATATGTATCAACAGTGTTAATTGATTATAGTATGTTTATTTAACTCGTGCAATATACAGGACATTTTAAAGATATAACTATATTGCTTATTATAAGGGCTGCAAACGAACCAAACGTTCGGCGAACAGTTCGTGAACCGTTCGGCGGGAAGTTCGTTTGTGTATTTTTCTATTTATCTCTTCTATTAAATAATAATAATATTGTTAAACATCAATTTAACTATATCTATTTATCTCTTTTGTTTTCTTAATCTGAAATTGATTTCCTTTTTAACTCTAAAGTTTCAATCTTTGGTATTTTAACATCTTTGGTTAATTTGATTTTATACTTCTAATTCAAAAGTTTTCATCTTTTGCAATTTAACCCGTTTAATTTTTTTTACTTTCAATACAAAGCTTTTCATCTTTTGCAATTTAATCTCAACACTTTTTTTACTTGAACTCTTATATTTTTCATCTTTCACAAGTTCTCCGTTTAATGTGCCGTTCTAAATTTTCCGAGTTAATACGCCGCAAATCATCTAATATTTCATTGGTTCTATCACATGTAATACACATGTTTCTTACCTAATGATAAATAAAAAACAAATTAAAATTTTAATAAGTAAATAGTACAACGAATTTATCATTTAAATACATATCTTGACGTCGTACGTGTTAATTGATTATAGTATGTTTATTTAACTCGTGCAATATACGGGACATTTTAAAGATATAACTATATTGCTTATTATAAGGGCTGCAAACGAACCAAACGTTCGGCGAACAGTTCGTGAATCGTTCGGCGGGAAGTTCGTTTGTGTATTTTTCTATTTATCTCTTCTATTAAATAATAATAATAATATTGTTAAACATCAATTTAACTATATCTATTTATCTCTTTTGTTTTCTTAATCTGAAATTGATTTTCTTTTTAACTCTAAAGTTTCAATCATTGGTATTTTAACCTCTTTGGTTAATTTGATTTTATACTTCTAATTCAAAAGTTTTTTTCATCTTTTGCAATTTAACCCCTTTAATTTTTTTTTTACTTTTAGTCCAAAGTTTTTCATCTTTTGCAATTTAATCTCAACACTTTTTTTAATTTCAACTCTTATACTTTTCATCTTTCACAAGTTCTCCGTTTAATGTGTCATTCTAAATTTTCCGAGTTAATACGCCGCAAATCATCTAATATTTCATTGGTTCTATCACATGTAATACACATGTTTCTAACCTAATAATAAATAAAAAACAAATCTTTCTATTCTAATAAACAAAAATCTCTTTTGGACACGTGTCATTCTCTGGTAATTTCTCACCCTTACTGCAAACGAACTAAACGTTCGGTGAACAGTTCCTGAATCGTTCGGCGGGAAGTTCGTTTGTGTTCGTTCGTTTATTAAACAAACGAACACGAACAAGAAATTTCGTTCGTTTAGTTAAATGAACAAACATGAACAGAGGTCGTGTTCTTTCGTTTATGTTCGTGAACGTTCGGTAACGTGTTCGTTTATGTTCAATAGTTCATTAGTGTTTTTAGTTTTTATATTTATTTAAATATTTTAAAATTTCGACAAATTAAATATCTAATAAGTGGCAGTGTATTATATATTCTGTTCATGAACAATTGTTTGTGTTCGTTTGTTTCCATTTGTGTTCATGAACATTAGTTTGTGCTCATTTGTGTTCGTCAACGTTCGTTTCCTTAAATTAACAAACAAACACAAACGAACACGAACAAGTTCCTTTCCTTAACAAACGAACACGAACATAAAATCTCCTTTGATAAGTGTTCGTGAACGGTTCGCGAACACATATATTTCTTAACAAACGAACACGAACAATTGCAGCCCTACTTATTATATAAAATTAAACTCATGTAACCCGTGTATTACACGGGGTTATAAGCTAGTTATAATTTTATAAAAATATAAGACTGGAGGGTATGGGGGCCGGCCTTGGCCCGGCGAGGCCCGGCGCCGCACCCCCACACCGCCCCTGTATGCTTGTCCCTGCTTCACCGTCTCCCAGAAGACGTGCTCGCCGACCCTCTCCTTCACACACATACCTATATATATATATATATATACATATATTTAGCCCCATCCTCCACCCCGTTGGTCCATCCCCTTTAGGCCCATCCTCACTCCCGGTGACGTGACAGGTGACGTGGCGGCTCATCCTCCCCACACCATACCTTCCAGTCTAATAATCGTGAGGTTGATTTTGTTTCTTCATTTATGATATATCTACTTAAATTGATTATGCCTATCACCTATCATTATAATTTTACAAAAATATCATTCTAAGTTTATAAAAATATCACTCCATTCTTTTAGAGTATGGGGTATGGGGCGGGGGTTGGGGCGTGAGTTGGAGAGAAACGCCCAAGTCACTATCCCGGGTGGGCTTGGGTTTGGGCGTGGCCCCTTGGGCGGGAGTTTAAGGCCGGGAGTGGGGCATGCTAGCGATCCTATGTGGCCGGCTCTTATTGGCTTGTTGGCTAGGGCATAGCGGGCCATGTTTAAATTTTAAAATATAACCGTTGGCCACGCCGGGCTAGCCACACTCCGCCATACCCCACGGACACGTCACTCGCCAGCGCGGGGGGGGGGGGGGGGCTCGAACTCCACGTGTCAACCCATGCCCCAAACCCCCGCCCCACCATACCCATGGTGTTAGCTATTCATTTGGTTGAACTAACACGCACACGTTCAATTTTTAAGGAATCGGCCATGTTCATTAACTTTTTATGTTCATTTGTTTGTTTAGTTAAAATTAAACAAACAAGGATGGAAACAAGCTCTCGTCCGTGTTCGTTTACATGCATAATTAATACTTGATATGATTGTTTTTTCTCAAAGTTTCAAATTAAATGCATTAAAATTAATTTAGTACTTCTATTAAATTATTTGAATAGTTGCATTATTATTGCGTTAATTAAGGATGTGGTTGACTTTCATCTGTTATTTATGTAAAGCTAAGATACGATTTCATAGCATGGCCATGGATATTTCTTGTTTTCTCTTTGTATTGGAATTACTCTACTTTTTTTTTTCTTTTGAGACATAGACTATGTGTTGTTGTATCGGTATGGGGATCGGACATCAGATCGGAGGGGCAGGATCACTACGCTTTTTATGTTGATGAATGAGCAAGAGGAGGAGATGGGGTTTAAATTGGTGAGAGATGAAGAGGAAGGGGATGACTATGACATAAGCTTTGGTAATGGAAGAGATGGTGATGACGTGATGTTGCGCTTAGGTGGTAGTTGAGTATGAAGGGGATGGAAGAGACCATAACACATAGCCTTGTCGTGAGAAGTTCTTCAACATCTTTGCACACTACGACTTTAAGATTGTTGGTTACTCATATTCATTTGTATTGGTAACTTGATTTACCGTTTTTTACTAGCTAACTCACACATCCTCTATCTCTACTTCTGAATCTATACATTTGTCGACTATGGGACTTGATTTACTGATTGTTTGGATTTTAGGATATCATATCATCGTATGTGCATACTATTGGATTAAGCACATTATTATGAATGGAATAAATTTAAATTCCTTGAATTCACTATTACATGTTCCCAAGATTATCGATCATTGTTTTACATGAGGCTTGATGAAATTTAGCATATTTACACCGACTTTCATTTGATAACAATACCTGAGCATATCCATATAGATAGGGACCAAAGGTCGTCATTATGACACCAATGAGGTGGTATCATCTGTGATAGTGTGGTTACTAGTTAGTCCACAACGTGTCTATTTTATTGTGTGCTCGAAGTAGTATTTATTGTTATTAGTGTAATTAATAAGATGAGTGAGAAATGATAATTAATGTTATTGGTGGATGGTTGTGCATGCCACATTACGAATTGGCTTTCATCTGATATCAATACACAAGCATCTGCGTATCCGTCTATGGGGGCCATAAATTGCCGTTGTGGTATCAATGATGTGCTGCATCCATGGTGCCATGACGGTGTAAACAGTCCATGACGTCTCCATTTTAATTTTGCTCTCGAAGTACCACGTGTTGTGATTAATGATTATTGCCCAAAACAAGTAAAAAATTTGAGATAAATAACAATCCAAAGACCAGTTTAAGAAAAACAAAACCAAAGGGAGTACAAACATGAAAAATAAACTTTATAGGGTACAAGAAGAAAGAAGTCTCAAATGCATAGAAAAAAGAAGCAAGAAGTAGAGACGCTTAACGCGTAGAAGAACTCAAGAAATGATAACACCACATCATGTGGCATCGCCTGTGCACCTGGACAAACGAACGGAACCCCTTTTGTTAGTCTAAGATGCCTAGGCCTCGCCTCACCTGAGCCTAGAGCACTTTCAGTTACAGAGCTACTACATGTGACGGTGACGGTGATTTGGCTATTCAAGTTAAAAGAAAAGGCTAACATGGCAAATGGTGATTTGGCAAGCCTAATGAACTATTGATTGTTTTACAAGATCAAATACATCTATTTAGATGTGGCTAAAATATTAAAAGTGTAACCGGAAGTAATATAATTTTTTTTTGAAAGGATCAAATACATCTATTTAGATGTGATTAGGCAAGCTAAATGAACTTGTGATGGTTTTAGTTCGAACGGGTCAAACGGACCAAGCCAGGTATCAAGGACTCCAAATCTTGCATAAAGCATGCATTTAAGAAACTGATGAGTAGGTAGGTAATATACCTTCAGCATGATACATTCCGAAAACCGATAATATCTCAGTGACCAAGAGCACAAATTTTCATCATATAATCTGTACCAGGTTACCACAATTTATGTATGCTCAAAACATAGCGACTTTAAGAACTACATGAAAAACTTTAAGCAATCATGAAATTCAATACAGATGTAATTTTTTTTTTTTGCGCAGATCACTGTTGCAACACCCACTTTTCACGTGATAAAACATCATCAATTAACGTAAGTGAACCAATTAACGTGACACCTAAATGCTTATCAAATCATACTTGACAAGAAAGCAACTGAACACGGTAGATTTGCACATTAGATTCTAAACTATTTAATATCCATACATACGATTCATAGCAAAAGTGGAGCTATAAGCATCTACCAGACTGTTACCAAACTAATTTAACCTAGAATAGAAAATATCCACTTAACCAGATTCCAATATTCAACAACCATTGATATCGGTGACAGATTAAGTGGAACAAAAAGATAAACAAAAGCTTAGATTCTAATATTCAACAACCATAATCTTAGACATTAAACAGTGGCTTGCAAACAAATTCGAGGTGTACCTTCTTAGAGTGAAGCTCAGCAAAAGGTGCGGCATGGTTGTCCTCAAGCCACTTGGTCGTTTCATCAATTGCTTTCTTCATTACCTGCAAGATCTCATGGTGCACACTCTTCTTGACATTGTGCTCTTCGATCTTCTTCTTCATGTTGTATATGCAATCATCTAATGCATTGTGTGCTTCCGCTTTCTTCTTGAACTCTTGGTCCTCATGTTTGTACTTCTCAGCATCGTTTACCATCTTTTCAATCTCTTCTTTGGAAAGTCTTCCATTTTCATTGGAAATTATGAGTTTTTCCATCTTACCCGTGGATATTTGTTGATACATATATGTGGACGCGACTCGACTCGACGCGACTTGGTTCGGTTCGACCCGGTTAGGTTCGGCTCAAGCCCGACGTCATGACATTCCTCCGTCATGCGTCCCAGAGTTCGTCACGCGAAGCACGGAGCGCCGTGAGTCATTTCCCGCTTGACACATCATCATGACATCATCATGATGATGTCATGATGATGTCACAACTTTGACCAAATGCAATTAGAAATGGCTGCCATTGAAATTCACGTAAAGAATGCATGATACAACAAGCTTGGGCCAATCAAATTTCAGAGAATGCATGTTGGGCCTTTATTACTTACATGGGCCGAACCCATACCCAATCGCACAAGTGAAGACCTCATATATATACCGAAATACAGTGTGATTTCGGTAGAGGAGGCAGACACAAGAACAGAAAGAGAGACAAAAGCAGAACCGCACAAGAGAAGAACCCGAGAGATTCAAGAGAGAGTTTGCAAAGATTGTTTTGTAAACATTGATTTGTAATTGACTTTTCATACGTATTAATACATTGGTGTTAATCGTTGAGTCTCGGTGTTCATCTCGTGTTCTTGTCGTGTTCGATCTCGGTTTGCATCTCCGGTTGGATTCCGCACAACCGGGCGTGTTTGACAACAAGGATTAGGCGACTAGATCCTCCCCTAGCCGGACCTACAAGTGGTATCAGAGCCTTGGCTCTTCTCCTTGTTAAAACCAAGTGGTTTCGGGTTGTTTTCGGGTTTTTGAAGTTCATATTTTTCTGAAAATTCTGTCCAAAAACCTCGAAAATTCTGATATTTTGCTGAAAGTTGTTATAAAAACCTGTTTATTCTTCATTTTCACATGTTAAACATTGGTTTTTAGTGAAGTTTCGGCCAAAATTCGTGTTCGGAAAGTTGTCGGTTTACCGGAAAATTCAAATTTTCTGGGTTTGTTCTTGATATCTTCATCAAAACTTCAAAGTGTTCTTGGTATTTTTTACTTTTTAATCTTTGAAATCTGGATATTAAAGTTGTTGGTGTTTTTGAATTTGTTAAAGGTTATAATAGTACAAAAGAACATCATCATTGTTTGATAACTTGAAAATTGGATTTTCAATAGTTGGTGAGCCGAAAGTGGTTCTGATTTGTGTCAGTGGACAGAAAGTCAATCTCATTGAGTCGCACAAGATTGATTACTTTCACAACATTTGAGCTTTCGTACAAGTAATTGGATCGCACAAGAGAGTGGATCTCACAAGTTATCAGTCACACAACACTGATCTGGGCTTCTGTTTCTTCAGTGGGCCTGGGCTGTTTCATTAACTGGGAGCCCAAAAGAAGGTCAAGGTTTTTCAATCAGTTATTGATCACAGTCGCACAAGAAAGTCTAATCGTACAACATTTACATCGCACAAGATTTGAATTACATGTATTTGGCTCGCACAAGAAATCTCAGTCGCACAACATTTGTTTCAATCACACAAGACTTTTAGCCCAATCATACAAGAATTAGTTGGGCCTTGCACAAGGTGAATTAGCCCAAGATCCATTAATTGTTCAACAGTTTCAGTCGCACAAGATTCAAACTTTCAGTCGCACAAGATTGCTTTAATTCAGTCGCACAAGACTAGCTACACGCACAAGGTTAATCAATCGTACAAGACATTGGGCTTCTATTTGGGCCTCGGTTACATCAGATCCTTATCAACGAAATCAGTCAACTTTTTGTTACCGAAATCATTCACTTGTTGCCGAAAACACTTTAGTGTGTTGTTGTCGAAATCACTTATCAAACACCGTCCGATAAGTGAGTTCTTCGTGTCTTCAAGTTCTTGAAGACTTGTAGGTCTTTCGATCAAGGATCCTTCCGCTGGTTGTTATCATTCGAGATTTTAATATAGTTTGTGAAAATTAATTTTATTTTAAATCAATTTTCACTTAATATATTAATTTTTTTTTTTTTAAAATGGGAACAAACGATCAGTGGGATCCAACCGCGTGGACTCTAACCTCTTCACGATCATCAGTTACACAACCTGAGCCAGAATTCGACAAATCTGCATGGATGCGAGCTATTGCCCCAACTCAAGCTGCAATGATTACTGCAAATCAATGGGCATTGGTCACAAATCAAAACAGCAGCATTCAATCTATGATGCAGAACGACAGTGAAACTGGTACAAGTACAAAACCGCCAAAGCTAAATCACATCAATGATTGGGGATGGTGGAAAGAAAGGTTGAGAACTTATGTTCAGGGGCAAGGTCAAGATCTATGGATGTGCTTCTTCACTCCATTTGAAAACGAGTTGGAAGTTGCAGGATCAAATCCAGAAACTTACAGCACTCTGTCTGATGCAGATAAGAAGAAAATTGAGTTAGAAAAGAAAGCATTCATGATTCTCACACAAGCTCTTAACAGAGACATTTACCACCAGTTTGTTTACTGCACGACTACTAAAAGCTTGTGGGATATGCTCACGTTACGATGTGAAGGAAATGCTCAATCAAGAAAGATCAAGCAAGATTTGCTGAAGAAAGAGTTTGAAGGATTTACGTGTATGGAGAATGAGACTTTGGCAGATTTATCTACAAGGTTTCATCACTTGTTGAGCGAGACGTTTGCTTTTAAAGTCAATGCCACTCCACAAGAAATGACGAAGAGATTTGCTGATAGCTTACCAGCAAAGTGGAGCAGTTACCTTGAAATTCTCAAAGAAAATGGTGTGTTAGACACAATCACCGTTTATGATTTAATTCAAAAATTGGAGAACAAGGATGTGGAAGAAAAACTGAAGGCAAAAAGAACACTAACTCCTCAAAGTCCAGAGATGTATTTTGGGATTGCAGGGGGTATCAGTGGAGAAAAACCAGCTTCTCAACACGCAAAGCTTCAAACAGCTTTCATCTCAAACACTGGTCCATCAACAACAGATCAGTTTGATCCTTCAGCATACTTGATGTATCCAAGACCAGATGTGAAACCGACAGCTCCTCAGCAGCAACAACCGCAACAGCAAGGGTTTTATGGAAGCTCTTCAAACATTCATGCCACTTCCAATCCAAACACTGTCAGATTAGACACTTCCAACTTTTCCAAAGTCAGTGTCGAAATAGCCAAGGAGCATATGGAGATGTTGAATACCTTGGTTAGTGCTTATTGTGGATTGATCGCAGGTCAGATTGGGAATATCAATCTAACCAATGAAGATTATCAGCAAGTGGATAAAGATGAGTTTGAGATGATGGATATCAAGTGGGCTCTTGCTAGTGCAATTCGAAGAGCAAAGGAGTTTATGGAAAGGACCGGGAGAACCAACTTGGAAAGCAAGAAAGACACCAAGTATGGGTTCGACAAGCAAGCTGTAACATGCTTTAACTGTGGTGAACGCGGTCACTTCAAAAGGGAATGCACAAGACCAGCTCAGCATGGAAACCAAAATCCCTTCAGAAATCAAGGCAACCAGCAGAACCAAAACAGGAACAATGTTCGTACATTGATACCTGTCAACAACCAAAGCCAACCAGGGTCATCAAATGCCAACCGGGGACTCGTGGTTCAAATGGATGAAGGTTGTGATTGGTCGCTTCAGCTTGGAGAAGGAGGAAATGGTGGAACAGCTTGTTATGCTAAAGTAACAGAGAAGGTAGTAGAACCCGTGTCTGCTGGTGAATCTTCAGAAGATGAAGATAGTTCGGGTTACAGTGGAAGCACAGATGGAGAATCACTTGATGTTGGTGATTTATCAAGTGATGCTTTAGATTTGAAGGTTGATGAACTTTTGGCTGAAGCTGAAGTATTATGCAAGAGGAGATCTATTCTATGCCAGAAATCTGCTGGAACTTCCGAGAAGCTTGCTAAGTTCTTCTCTGAAGATGGATCTTTTTCTTTCTATTCAGCCTTTACGGCTAATGTCGACAGTTCATCAGGTCAGGTAAGTGTCGATGAACCCACTGTAGTTAGCTGTAAAAATTGTGATAGCTTAAAGGTTAAATATGCTGAACAGGAAAGTAAATTTGAAGTCACACACAAACACAATCAAGAATTGATTGTTGATCTTTCGAAAGCAACTGAAGCTAACTTGTTTTTAACCAGAAATGAAAAGGAGTTTAAAGCAACAATTGCGTCATTAAAACATGATGTTTCTGAATTACAAAGGGCTGTTTTGAGAAAACAACATGTTAACAATGATTTAATTGACACAATTGAAAAGCAAATGGTTGAGTTAGCAACAGCTAGATGTGAATGTGAGACAATTAAGCAGAAATTGGAAAGCTATTCCAATTCCCGCTATGTTTTGGATCACATTATTGATGTTCAGAAGAAAAAGGGGGATAGGAAGTGTAATGGATTCAAATCATGTCCTCCCCCAATGAATCACAATTACTCCAAATCGCCTGATGATGAGGATATGCCCCGTTTTGAACCTACTGTGCCACTCAATCTAGATGATTTTGCAGCAGGCCTCGGGTTCACAACTGGTACATCATCCTCGGGTCAATCAGAATCTGAGTCTGAGAATGTGACAGATTCATCGTGTGTTAAGGAACAGAGTCCTCCCATTGTTGAGGATACTGATTCTTCGGATGATGAATCTGATTCATCGGATGATGAATCTGTAGAGATTGTGAAACAACAGTCTAACTCGGTTACAACAGATATTCCAATCGAGAATCACATCCTGTGTGATCCACCAGTGAAACCGAGTAAGACTGAAATGTCAAAAGCAATGGAGTCCCTTGTTTCTAGCTGTGAAGGGAATAACTTGTTGTACACGCTCAAAGGAGATGACAAAATCTACTCTAACAAAGATTTTCCAATTAAAAATGTAAATCAAGATTTAATTGAGCAAATTTTTGAAGGATGTATTGATAAGTTTTTGGGAAACAAAAGTGGCAAAGTCACCGTCACTCAATGTGATCCAATTCCGTGTGAACAAGTTAGAAAACAATACGGAAACCAAAAACAACCAATTGAGCGAAAACAACAAGTGAACTCCGGAAAGGGTAAGGTACAGGGAAAGAAGGCTCAGAACAAGAATGTTCAAGCACCTAAAGTTCAGCAGCAAAAGGTGCAAAACAAAAGAGCTCCTGTTAAGAAAAGAGAACCGAAAGTGAACTTTGTTGGATCCAAGGGTACAGATAAACTTGAAACATTTCAGGATAAATCTAACATTGATTTTATAAAACAAGTTAGAATTTTAAAACGAAATGATCAGAATAATTACACCCAACACTCCAACGGATGTGATTTAGGTCCAAGTACATCTAGATCACAAAGTTCATTGTCTGGTTCTCAGTCTGGTCATCAACATGTTTCTCCGAGGTTTGTAGAGCGGAGAATGTGTTTTGAGTGTGGCACAGTTGGGCATATTGTAAGATATTGCCCATACCTGCAAAAGTTGAAGGCTCCCCAAGAAAACCAATTACCGAAAACGACCTGTTTCCCCGAAACAAGACCCACGTGTCTTGAAAGAAAGGGAAAAGAAGTTAAAACAAAAGAATCAAAAGGTAATTGAGAAGGCCTTAAAATCAGAGGTCAAAGAAGAAAAACCTGTTCAAGCAAAACCTAAAACTGTAAAACCAGTAAATGCTAAAACAATAAATTCAAATGCTGGTAAAGGACAAACAGCTTGGAAACCAAAACAGGTAATTCAATCAGGGGGAGCACCGCAGGTTCTGTTTCCTAATCATCAGGAGATTGAGATCACTTTCCTTGATGATCAAGGACGACCCAAGTCCACAAAGGCTTGGGTCCCCCTCTCCGTCTAATCTTTGAATGAGTGTGTAGGATATTCCAGGAGGAACTTTCGACAGTCGTAAGATTGTTGATAGTGGAGTGTCCATGCACAAAATAGGCGACAGAAGAAATTGTTGCCTTTGATGGAGAGAAGAGAAGAAAAGGAAAAGAGAAACAGAAGTGTCTGTTGAATGAGTTTGAAAAGCTTCGACAAAAATGCAAAGCCTTTTACAATCAAGCTTTGATCGGGTCCCGAGGATAGATTCAATCAAATGTACGCACCTGCAGCACGTTTGAAATTCAAAATCAACAAGATGAACGTGCAGTGTACATTTCTTCGCGGTGTGACTGAAGAAAAAGTGTTTGTTGAACAAACCAACCGGGTGTGCGGATGCCTTGGCATGGGATGAACAACCGCACACTACTTCTGAAAGAGAAAGACAAAGACCTTCGCTGGTGAAATGTGGAAGACCAGCCGGACCCAAAGGTTTATGATCTTGTTGCTGTCAAGAGACTTCTCAGTAGCTACAAAGAATCGACTTTGAAATCCACACCGGGTGGATATCCAGTTTGGGAGAGCACTCAGATTCCTTGCAATGCACGAAGCAGTTGCAGGATACGGTTTTAAAATTTCTAATCTCTCCTTTACTTGTCGTTATTTAAGCTACTTTATAAATTGTTATCCTCTCGCAGCACTCTTTGGCCAGACAATGTTGTCATGGTCCGCACCGCAAACCGACATGCCAACTGATTTTTCCAAAATTCGATAAATCTTTTCAGATTCAAAATTAATTTTGGTAAACGGCATTGAGGTAAAACATGAGTTAACCAACATCGGAAAGTCATTTTTGTAAATACCTTTGTGTTTTAAATTTTATTTTAGTTTGTTGATTTTAGGGGGAGTAAATCCAAAATTTGAAAAATCCAAAAACATCGAAAAATTTCAAAAGCACAAAAACAATAGAAAAACAAAAATGAGTTTCCTGGCGAGCAAAAGAGAAAATGATAGTACATCAGTGGTCTGTCTAAACCTCTTTAAACCTAAAATGAAAAACGATAAGCAGCTCTATATAAGATGTATCGGTAGGCTCACAATCATTTTAAAGTGTGCAGGGTGATATAAACTTAAATCGACTGAAGACCAGGTGGGAACCATTCATTGGCATATGGTCTTAGTACCGAAATTTCGTTTGAGAGATTGCCGAGGTTCTGAGATATTCGGTCTTTATGCTGCTTATCATCTGGGTATCATGGTTGTATCTTTTACCGAAAAATAACGGGGACGCAAGTCTAGATCTTCCATGATACCATACATACGTGTACATATTGCATTCGACCTCAATAAGTGATCAACAATCACATGTCCAAACAAATAAGTGATAAATTATCACATTTATCCGGGAGTCAAGTTCGTCTCTCTGCTGTACGAAAGTACTGACCTGTTCACGGACTTGCTCCTGTGCCCTCATGCATCGAAAATCAAGTTCCTCATCAATAAGTGAGAATCTCACATCATATACGGTCAAACAGATGATAATCGGTATACTCACCGGTAAGATGAACCCTCGTGCATACCTTGATACGGGAATGTGTCGTGATGTGGATGAACACCGGTCGGTAAGTATAAATCATACCTTAACGTATCCCCTCGCCATGATTACAAATGATAAGTTGAGCTTATGTGGACAACAATACCGATAATTGTTATAGGATGCTTATCTTAATGTTAACTAATTGAACAAAAAGAGCCTTTTGGCATGACCGTACACTGATATGATTCTCTTACCCTCGAAACTCGCAAAAAGAATGTCTGTAGATATTTATTTATTGTTTTCAGTTTATGCATCGTGTATATATTTATTTATTCCTTTCCGTCTTTACATTTGAAAAATGAAAAATTTCAAAAAGATTTTAGGTGTGTTTTAATATAAAACTTTATAAAATCCAAAAAGATTTTGCTTCTAGTTTATTTTTGATTGACTGATGTTGGAACTCGAGTCTATCCTACCCAAAATCCCGATCGTAAGCCGGAAATCAATTGCACCTTCATAAACTGTCGAAGTTAACAAGTTTTGAAAGTTAAAGGACTAAAATTGTACATTTTCTAAACTTTCAAACTGTTGTCGGTTGGTGTTTGATTGAGATTTGATCTCATATGTGTCGTTTGTTTAAATGTTAACTATATTCCAAGCGGTTGTTCTCATTATGCGTTTAGCTTTCTTGCATGTGCAGATGCTAAAGGCCAGGAGAACATGTTCGATGACAAGCTTTGGAATGAAGACACGAAGTGGAGGCACTCAAAGTATAAAATGATCGAGTTGCCGCTGACCCTTCATCAACACCACAAGGATCTGAAGAATTGACAAGTCAAAAGATTCACGAGCATAACTCATTGGAGAGTTCATTTTAAGGGGGAGTTTATTGACACACTACCTAAATGAAAAGGGAGTTTGTTGATACACTTTCTACTTACAACGCGTGAAGACTTTGAAGATCCTCCGACATAGAAGACAAGAAAGGCGAATCTCGCGAGTAGCGTCCAAGGGGGAGTTTGTTGATACATATATGTGGACGCGACTCGACTCGACGCGACTTGGTTCGGTTCGACCCGGTTAGGTTCGGCTCAAGCCCGACGTCATGACATTCCTCCGTCATGCGTCCCAGAGTTCGTCACGCGAAGCACGGAGCGCCGTGAGTCGTTTCCCGCTTGACACATCATCATGACATCATCATGATGATGTCATGATGATGTCACAACTTTGACCAAATGCAATTAGAAATGGCTGCCATTGAAATTCACGTAAAGAATGCATGATACAACAAGCTTGGGCCAATCAAATTTTAGAGAATGCATGTTGGGCCTTTATTACTTACATGGGCCGAACCCATACCCAATCGCACAAGTGAAGACCTCATATATATACCGAAATACAGTGTGATTTCGGTAGAGGAGGCAGACACAAGAACAGAAAGAGAGACAAAAGCAGAACCGCACAAGAGAAGAACCCGAGAGATTCAAGAGAGAGTTTGCAAAGATTGTTTTGTAAACATTGATTTGTAATTGACTTTTCATACGTATTAATACATTGGTGTTAATCGTTGAGTCTCGGTGTTCATCTCGTGTTCTTGTCGTGTTCGATCTCGGTTTGCATCTCCGGTTGGATTCCGCACAACCGGGCGTGTTTGACAACAAGGATTAGGCGACTAGATCCTCCCCTAGCCGGACCTACAATATTATAGAGGCGGTGACTGTGAGGATACCGTTGGCATCTATTTCAAGGCATTTCATAACTTTAGAGACTCCTTTGGGAGCAGGAGGTAATCCAGAAATTTCGAACTCGCCCAACAAATGGTTGTCAGTGGATTTTGATCTTTCACCTTGATACACCATAACACTCATACAAGATTGGTTATCCTTAGTTGTATGGTATTCTTTGGCATTACTTGTAGGTATTGGAGTGTTTCTCGGGATCACAATATTTAATACACCTCCTCTTACATTTACACCAAGAGATAAAGGAGTGACATCATGTAGCAAAACATCTTTAACACTCTTGTCACCGCTACCACTTACCTTTGCAGCCATAATGGCCGCACCATACGCAACAGCCTCATCAGGGTTCACACTTTTGCATAAATCTCTGCCATCAAAAAAATCTCGGAGCATATGTTGGACCTTTGGTATCCTAGTTGACCCACCAACAAGAATCACTTGTTCTACACATGATTTCTCCATCTTAGCATCACCTAAACATTTCTTCAAAGTCTCGAAGCACTTATTAAATGAACCCATGTTCAGCTCTTCAAATTTAGCTCGAGTAAATTTCAAAGAAAAATCAATCCCTTCATGCAAGCCGTCTAAATCAAGTGATGTCCGAGTAGTGCATGACAGAATCCTTTTTGCTTTCTCACAAGCAAATCTCAACCTCCCCAATGCCCGTTGATTTCCACTCAAGTCCTTATTCCATCTCCTCTTGAATTCCAGGACACAATGATCCACCATTCGGTTATCAAAATCCTGACCTCCCAAATGAGTGTCACCACCAACAGCTTTCACCTCAAATATACCCCCTTTCTCGATAGTCATTACAGAAACATCAAAAGTACCACCGCCCAAATCAAAGACGAGCACATTTATCTTGCCAACAATATCAGACTCATTGTCTAGTCCATACGCGATTGCAGCAGCTGTAGGCTCATTGATCATACGAATGACATTTAATCCAGCAATAGTACCAGCAACCTTGGTAGCTTTACGCTGCGAATCATTGAAATAAGCAGGGACGGTTATCACAACCTTTTTCACAACTTTTCCAATGTACGCCTCAGCAGTTTCTTTCATCTTGCCAAGAATCATTGAAGAAATTTGTTCAGCCAAAAATTCCTTCTTTTGACCATTGTGAGTGACCACAATCTTCGGGGTGTCGGAAGGCTCTTTGATAACCTTGAAAGGCCACAACTTGACGTCTTTCTGCACTTCGGAATCACTGAACTTTCTTCCAATCAACCTCTTAGAATCTGGAAAATCCATGATTAATTAGTCATAAGCCAAAAGAAAAGTAAAAACAAACTAAGCAGCAGATACAAAATTCAAGTAGCTAACCGAGCACCTAAGAAGCTAACATAATTATGTCATCACTGTTAGCAGTGATAGTAACTGACGACGGGCCAGTGGGTAGGCCCACTTTACCCGCTCTGGACTATCTCTAGGAAGCCCAATTATAAAAAAAGGCCCATCAGAAGAGGTCACCTTGCCCATTAAGTTTCCTTCCCTTTTGTTATGAGCGGGAAAACAACTCAGTAGAAGTACAGGTCTCATTTAATGAGCGATAAGAATGGGATCTCGCCTGAGAATACTGTACTTCTCCGGCCGAAGCATTAAATGGGGAAGACATCTCGCCGCTGGGGGTCAGACACGTGTCTGCACCTCCCGATAACCTCTAGAAACCGTTGGATCACATGGGAAAAATATCTAATGTGATAAGGCTAAGCTGTTATATAAGAGCAAACACAAAAGAGAACAAAGGCAGGTATGATCTCCGATTCACTCTCATTTATTACACCTTCATTTACTCTCCACATTAACTTCCGACCAATATTCTCACATTTACTACACATCAATAAGATTCACACCAAAAGGGAAATCTTCCGGTGACTATACTCATCGGAAGAAACTCCTCTCATTCCCGGCAAGTTTACTTACTCTCACGCCGGAGCTTGGTCACGGATCCCCCTCCCGGGGTCCCCCGTGACGAGGCTAACGGTTTATTCTTTTGTAGCAAGCAAGGATCAGAGCTCTTGACGTCACCGAAGATCTAACTAACGTTAGCCGGAGGTTGGGTATTCGACATTGGCGCCATCTGTGGGACATCAGCCTGACCGGTGTTCCCACACAAACACTCGAGGTCCAGAGAGCAGCTTATCCTGTCAAAAACAACATGGCAACCCCACATAATTCACATGTCACTCAGACGGCACAAAACGACTTGGATAAAGTCACTGTAGAGGATATTACTTATGAAGAAGATAACGGGAATCAGGTAGGAAATCTGAGGGAAACGGAACATATCACTCCTGATTTTGTGGCCATGCACAGGGAAAGGTTAACCAAGTGTCTTGAAGACTTAAAGAGACAGGAAAGACTCGACAGCCTCAGGGCCATACTTTCTTTTGACACACCCTCCAGCCAGGAAGGAACGAACCTTCACAACAAGAACAACAATGGTGACCAGCTGGAAACATTTATGTCTGCCCTAAGGCAGATGTCCTCTGAAGAAAGGGAGGATTTAATCACAGGCCAGAAGTCCAGGGGCAAAGAAAAAGGGAGAGACAACTCTGATGACAACGCTTTGGACCAACCATACTTGCCACGAGATTTGGCCGAGGTCTCAAAGTTCACAAGAAGAATCTCAGAAGCACCTATGCCTCCCAAGACAAAACTACCACCAGGTTTCGATCGATATGATGGAACGAGAGATCCAGAAGATCACCTGCATGCCTTCAGAGGAGCGGGGCAGCTAGGAAGGTGGCCTATGCCAGTGTGGTGCCACATGTTTGTACAAACCCTAACGGAAGGAGCCCGGCTTTGGTTTGATAGCCTCCCCCCAGGGAGTATTGACAGCTATGAAGAACTGAGTGAGAAATTCCTCAGGAACTTTGGCCAACAGAGGAAGGTGGTCAAAAATCCGAACGAAATCCTTCATATCAGACAAAGAGATAACGAGCGAATAGACCAATACATGGAGAGGTTTGTTAAAGAGAGTATGAACATCAAGGACGTCCCGGAGGTCATGAAGATTAGTGGTTTCATAAATGGGCTGAAACATGCACAGCTATGTGAAAAGCTGGGAGAGGAGTTCCCATCCTCCTTTGACAATCTTATGGACAGAGTCCGGGCCTTTGTCCGGGGAAAGGACACGGTCAGCAAAGCAAAGGAGACGGATGACACGCCTCGGAGGATTGCCCCGGCCGCAAGACCTGCTGACAAAGGTACACCTTATTCCCGGAAACCTGCCTTTGATAGAATGTTACATGACAGGGTAAGGCCCTCATACTCTCCCTATAGACCCCGAGGGAGAGGTCCCCCTCCGTATCCTGATAGCTTCACTCCTCTCATTAAGACCCCAAGTGAGATACTAGCCACGGAGAGGGTAAAGAATTCCTTCCCAAGACCACCTCCCATAAAACCGGGACCAAAGGCACAACCAAACGAATACTGTGAATTCCACAAAGGTTTTGGGCACAAAACCGACGACTGTATGTACCTCAAAAGAGAAATAGAGGCTGCGGTGAAAACGGGGAGACTGGCCCATTTGGTCAAGGAAATCAAGGAGGGGGGAGGGGATCGCAAGGGAAGAGATGCACGGGAGCCGGGGAGGGCAGACGTTGATATGATTAGAAGGAGAAATGAGTTTGATACCACCCGAAGTGTAAAGGCCAGAATCCTAGGCTCCCCGAACTGCATGAAAGCTCCCATCCTCATGCCGTATTTAGAAGAAAGCGAGGTGCAACGACTCCCGCTGAACATCTCAGCTGTGATAGCTGGACACAAGGTGTCTAGGATACATGTGGACGGAGGGTCAGGCGTTAAGGTAATATACGAACACTGCTTTCTTAGGTTCGACAGGGACATAAGGGATAGGTTGGAGGAAGATTCAATCCCATTGGTAGGATTCAACAACAGTGTGTCACATCCCCTGGGAAAAATCAGGATCCCATTCACAGTCGGCGTAGGGGATCGGGTCCGGACGATAGATCTGACCTTCACGGTAGTCAGGGCACCCTCTAAGTACAATGCAATCTTGGGAAGACCCGGAATTGGTGATCTGCAGGCACAGGCCTCTACCCCCCACGGAGCTTTGGTATTCCAAACGCCAAAAGGTCTCGCATGGGTTAAGTCCGCCTACGAGGTAGTTTCTTCCGTATCCAAAGAAGAAGAACCAGGGAAACCCCAGGGAAAGAAGGTGGAAGAATGGGTCCTCTGTGATAGGTTCCCAGAACAGACAGTCAAGGTGGGGAGTCACTTGAGTGACAAATGTAAGAGTGCCCTGAAGGAGTTGCTCCTCCATAACATAGAGGTGTTTGCATTTCAACATGGAGACATGACGGGGGTCCCAAGGAGCCTAACGGAGCACCGACTTAACACCTTTACATGGGCAAAACCAGTAAAACAAAAGAAGCGGAGTATGGGACCCAATAAAAGAAGGGCTGCTTGTGAAGAAACTCGGAAGCTGCTTAGAGCGGGGATAGTCAGGGAAGTCAAATACCCGTCCTGGGTTGCCAACCCGGTCATGGTTCAGAAAAAAGACGGAGGATGGAGGATGTGCATCGATTTCCAAGACCTCAACAAAGCATGTCCCAAGGACTGTTATCCTCTTCCGGAGATAGACACCCAAGTGGACTCCTTGTCTCAGTACCCCCTGAAGTGCTTCCTGGACGCCTACAAAGGGTACCACCAAATTCAGATGTCAATAGAAGACGAGGAGAAAACCGCCTTCATCACAGACGAAGGGACGTTCTGCTACACCAAGATGCCCTTCGGCCTCAAGAACGCTGGGGCCACATACCAGAGGTTTATGAACAGCCTGTTTAGGGAGCAACGAGGAAGGAACTTGGAGGTATACGTCGACGATATTGTCATCAAAAGCTTGACGGAGACGGCCTTGATAAACGATATAGCCGAGACTCTCCACACTATGCAGGACGTAAACATGAAGTCAAACCCTGGGAAGTGCTGTTTTGGAGTAGAGGATGGGAATTTCCTGGGGGTAGTGGTCACCAAGGGCGGGATCAAGGCAAACCCGGAGAAAACCCAAGCGGTAGCTGAGATGCGATCCCCCAGGTCCATGAAGGACATCCAGCAACTAAACGGAAGATTGATAGCGTTAAACCGTTTCTTATCAAAGGTGGCTGACAAGACCCTTCCTTTTATGAAGGTAATGAAAGACTGCCTCCAAACAAACAAGTTCAAATGGACCGCGGAGGCTGAGGCAGCCTTCCAAGAAATGAAAGCATACATCTGCAAACTCCCAATGCTAGCCACCCCAGTACCCGGGGACCCATTGCTCCTATATCTATCCGCCTCAAAAACGACCATAAGTGCGGTCATGATGGTAGAGCGGGAGGGGAGACAGATCCCCATATACTTCATCAGCAGAACGCTCAAAGGACCTGAGGAACGGTACATGCCTTTGGAGAAACTCGCATTAGCTCTTGTCTTCGCATCCCGAAGACTTAGGAGGTATTTCCAAGGGCACAAGATCACCTTAATGACTGATCAGCCCCTTCAGAAGGTACTCAGGAGGCCGGAGTTGTCTGGACGGCTAGCTAAGTGGGCTGTGGAATTAGGGGAACACTCTCTGGAGTTTAAGCCCAGGACAGCCATGAAGGGACAGATACTGGCCGATTTCTTAGAAGAAGTCCCTGAGGACGAAGAAAGAGAACTATTGAAGTGGGAAGCTTTAGAGAAAGAAGAAAGGGAGAAAGAAGATGAGGCGGTATGGAAGTTGCTTACCGATGGAGCATCCAGTGAAGAGGGAAGCGGAGCCGGAATCACACTGATAAGCCCTGAGGGGGTTGAACTGACATATGCTGTAAGGCTAGATTTCGAAAACACCAACAATACCGCAGAGTACGAAGCCCTCCTAGCAGGGATGAGGCTGGCACAAAAAATGAAAGCAAAACACGTAGAAGCCTGCACTGATTCGCAGCTAGTCGTAAAACAGTACCAAGGGGAATATGAAGCTAAGGATAGTATCATGGCTCGATACGTGGGGAAAGTTAAGGAGACGGCTAAGGCATTCAAAACTTTCAAGCTGGAGTACATCCCTCGCGGAAGGAACAGGAAATCTGATGCACTTAGCAAATTAGCCTCGGTAGCATTTGACCACCTTGCAAAAGAAGTCAAAGTGGAGGTCCTAACGTCCTCCTCCCTTAACATAGCAGAGGTTGCCACGGTCGAAAGTCCTCAAGAAACATGGATGACCCCAATAGTCAGATTCCTCCGGGATGGAACCCTACCTGAGGGGGAGTGGGCTGCCCGAAAGGTAAGGGTCAGGGCCCTACAGTATGAACTGATCGAAGGGGAGCTATACTGGAGATCATATCTGGGCCCGTCCCTGAAATGTGTTGACACGGAGGAAGCCGAATATGTGGTTAGGGAAATGCATGAGGGGATTTGCGGAATGCACTCGGGACCAAGAACGATAGTAAGAAAGGCAATGAATGCGGGGTTTTACTGGCCACGGATGTACGAGATGGCATCTGAGGAAATCAAGAAGTGTGACAACTGCCAAGTGCATGCACCGATGACCCACCGGCACAAGCACCCCATGGTACCAGTTTCAACGTCATGGCCCTTCCAGAAGTGGGCCATCGACATAATTGGGCCTTTCCCGTAGGGCCCAGGAGGGGTCAAATACGTGGTGGTAGCCATCGACTATTTCACTAAATGGATTGAAGCGAAGCCCTTGGCAAAAATTACTGGAGACCAAATGAGAAGGTTCGTACTGGATAACATCATATGCAGGTATGGGGTTCCAAAGGAGCTGGTGAGTGACAACGGGGTCCAGTTTGCTGGGAAACCCTTCAAACCATGGTGCGAGCAGATGCGGATCCAGCAAGTGTTTACTTCCGTTACTTATGCCCAGAGTAACGGGTTAGTAGAGAGAGCTAACCAAAGCGTCATCAAAGGAATGAAGGGCAGGCTTGGGAGGAAACAGAAAGGCTGGCTGGAAGAACTTCCATTTGTATTATGGGCATACAGAACCACCCCCAAAAGTTGCAACGGGGAAACCCCGTTCAGCCTTACCTATGGGACGGAGGCTGTCATCCCTGCTGAGATCGGATCCCCAACTGCCCGAATGAAGCTTCGGGATGAGGAGAATGAGCAAGATCTCAGGATGAACCTAAACTTGTTGGAGGAAAGAAGGGAAATAGCAGCAGTTAAGGAGGCCCAATACAAAAAGCTCCTGGGAAGTTATTACAACGCCAGGATGAAGAAGCTCAACATCGTCCCAGGGGACCTAGTTCTTAGGGCCAACGAGGCTAGTCTGCAAGAAAACAACGGGAAGCTAGGCCCCAACTGGGAAGGACCCTATAGAGTCACGTGGGCGAATGGCAAAGGGACTTGCAAATTGGAAACACTAGAAGGCAAGGAGGTTCCCAGGACCTGGAACCTCATGCAGCTCAGGAAGTATTACATGTAAGGGGTGTACCCCCAAGGAAAACGGCCAAGAGCCACTTTTGTAATAAATAACTATGTGTACGGGGGCCTTCCCCCAAAAGAATGAACCTTTTGTAAACAATCTATGACGGGAGGTATAAACCCCCAAAGGTTAAATGAAAGACGGACGAAAAGCGTCCCATTTTGAGAAAACAATGGACAATTATACCTGGGCAGACGTGCCTAGGGACACCATTAAATCCAAAACTAGAACAAATAAACACACGTGTATATGGCATTCAGAGCATGCCCAAAAGCCCGGCCGTGGGGCTAGTAAAGGTCTAGCTAACCTAAAACGGACAAAAACAAGTTAAAAACATAGCACCACGTTATAAACTTGTCCACCGATTGGCCTCGAACAGACAATCACAGTTTAACGAAGCAAACAACAAAAACAAAAAACAAATAATGCAAACACACCCACATGTACAAAACTACGAAAGGGAATCTGCTTTATTTACTACAAAATACATATACAAAGAAAAGCCCTAACAACTTGGGCAAAAATTAGCAATATACAAAATTGCAAACACAGCAAGGTAAAACAAAAACATAGCTCCTCGCTAAAATAGCCTAAAAATCCCCAGGGAATCACCAAGTTGGCCTCCGGAAAGAACCCATGCAAAAGCAAAACAGGCAAGAAACAGGCTACAAAGCAAAAAGGCTATACATAACTATAAGCCATACGGTTAAAGGTCGAAGTGGTCCCCAACACTAAAGACCACCCAAGATAGTCAGACAAAACACACAAGTATCCTAAAAGTAAGTTAAAGTTATTACAACCATATCGAAATGTATCAAATGTTTGGAATTCATTGGGGATCACCCCCGGAAAGAGATGGCGGAGATGAAGGACTGGTAGAGGAAAACAGGGTCTTCAATTCATCAATAGAAATCAAGGGATGCTCCAGGATTTTCTCAAGGATGGCCGGGGTCTTTTGCCCAAACTCCTCATTCAGCTTGGACAGCTTCTTCTTAACCTTGGAGTCATACAGAGGAGTCTCTTTCCTATCCAAGCCTTGAGCAGAGTATTTGTAGCCATCTTTCAACCCCGACTGGTACCCAACATCCCTATAGGCCCTATACACTGCCTCCAAACCGCTTTTAAAGTCCTCCGATTGAGAAACAGCAGTGAGAAAAGCCCCAAAACCTTCAGTAATCAACCAATGTTTCTCCCCCGCCAATCGTTGATTATCATCGGAAGTTACTCCATAGTCCGCGTAAATGGTGTCGAGCTGCTCCTGGGAAACGGAGCCAACCTCCTTCAAATGCCTCAGCTCAGCAGCAAGCTCTTCCTTCTCCTCAACCAATGATGACATCTCCCACTCCCAAGCCCGTTCCTTCCTCTCAAGCATAGCCCCAGCTCCCTAAACAAAAAATCAGTGAGTATGTATAAAAAAAAGGGGGGGGGGGAGAAGACTATGCACCTTCTCCTCCTGTAATCTCCTCTCAGCATCAACCACCCGGCTCCTAAGCCCAGCAACAACCGACTGGGAAGCCTTAAGCTCAGCCTTAAGCCCTTCGTTCGCCTTCCTCAGATCATCAACCCTTTGCAACATCCCAGCACCCCTGAAAAAGCTCTCACACAAGGACATACTGTATTGATCGTCAAAAAGATCATCCCTCAGGGCGGAGTTTACAAATTTATGTGAGGGAGGGACAGCATGGTTCAGAAAGTCCCTGGCAGCTTCAGGAGTCCCTATAATGGAAGAATTAGTTACCTTCCACTTAGGGACATAAGTAAAGGGGAGGGCGTCGGCAAACAAAGGGGCAAGAGGGGATCGATGAACAGGGCCTTCAAGGGCAGTGGGCTTGCTAGTCCCGGTAGCATGTGGGGGAGAAAGTTCGAAAGCTGAGGAAAAGCGAGCCACTCCCACCTCAGAGGCCTTGTCCCGGATGCGGGAAGGAGAGGGACCAGTAGGAATTTCTATAGGCTCCAAGGAACTCCCCTAAGAAGTAAGAAAAGAAGCAATCAGGAACTACACAGAAAGACAAAGGAAAAACAGGAGAAAAGAAAGCTTACCAACAAAGGAGCACTCACTAAGCTTGGGGACTTCAAGTGCTTAGACAAGGAACCTTTGACCCCAGCAGGAGGAAGATCAGAAACGGCTCTAGAGGAAGGGGGAAGCTTCTGGCCACTGGCACTACGAAGCCTCTGGCGGATGCTACGAGGTGCAGGATGTGGTTGGGGGCTAGCAGACCTCCTCTTACGAACCAACTTTATCTCCACATCTTCGTCGTCACTTTGACCAGAAGGATGAACAGGAGGAAAGTCGGGAGAACTCTCCTCCTCCCCGGAAGGGTTTTCCTCATCACCACCCAGGGTGGCAGAACCTCCTGCCTGGACGGATCCCCCGGTAACCTGCACTCCCACATTCAGCCTGGGATGGACTTCATTATCAACCACATACTTTACGTCCTTGGAATCACCCTGAAGAAGCCTCCACAAGGTCATCTCTGCACAAAAAAGAAGACACTAAAGATGACTACGGGATTCCCAAAGACACAAAAGAAGAATGGATGTAAGAAGCAAACCAAGAACAAAAAGGGTACCTTTCTTGCCGAAAAAAGCCCTGGGGCGGACTGGATAAGAGGGACTTAGCCCCCCCATAGCAAGCATCCCCTCGGAGAAAGTGAACGCCCTCGTTGGGTTATCACACATCTTCTTCCACTGAACAGTCTCGGCTGCAGAAAGGGTGGGAATGGTGTCCTCGATAGCAGCGTCAAGATCCTTTGGCGAAGGGGAATCCGGCAACATAGCGGCTGAAACAAAGATGAATCTACACTTCCAATCTTTTGGATAAGTAGAAGTGGGCATAAAACTGTAACAGGGCCTTGAAACGTTGTTCTGTCGTTTCGCGAATGTGAACCAGTCTCCGTCGGAAATAAGCCGGTAAAACATGCAAAACAGAGGAACAGAGGGCTCCCCTGAGATGGCGGCACAAGACAGTTCAAAATGAACCACCCTCATTAACCCTAAAGGATGAACCTGTGAGAAGTGAACGCCGAAGTGACGGAGCAGAGAAACCTTGAAAGCAGAGAGAGGGTATCGGACCCCACAGGAAGAAAAGGCAAGGGTGTAAATAGGTATCCTGTCCGGCGTACATTCTGCCGACTCACTAGGGCCAGGCAAGGAGGGAGAAAAGCGATCCGGGATGTTATATGCCTCAACGAAGGATCTCAAGTCCTTCGCCGTCAACACAGACCTTATTGAAGATCGGCCACCGCGACTCATGGTTGTAAGAAATGATAATACAGGGGAGTAGTTACAGAGAAGAAGAGAGGGTTGGAAAGTCTGAATGGAAAATCCGAAAGGCCAAGTAAGGGTTTTAAAGAGACGCCGCTGACATACAAGAAACCGTCACATCAGCGGTCTCTTCAAAATTCAAAAATGGGCACGTGTTGTTAAAGGATTAACTCCCGCTAACAGTTATTCGGCGATGTCATCATTATTGGGAACGGCAGGTGATAACTGATCCGGGGTGGGCCCATCAAAGGAAAAAACCACCTCTCTCAAGCAGTTGTGATTCAGCCCCGGATCATGAGCCTCGGGTCTCAGAACCAGGGACTAAAGATGACTTGACGACGGGCCAGTGGGTAGGCCCACTTTACCCGCTCTGGACTATCTCTAGGAAGCCCAATTATAAAAAAAGGCCCATCAGAAGAGGTCACCTTGCCCATTAAGTTTCCTTCCCTTTTGTTATGAGCGGGAAAACAACTCAGTAGAAGTACAGGTCTCATTTAATGAGCGATAAAAATGGGATCTCGCCTGAGAATACTGTACTTCTCCGGCCGAAGCATTAAATGGGGAAGACATCTCGCCGCTGGGGGTCAGACACGTGTCTGCACCTCCCGATAACCTCTAGAAACCGTTGGATCACATGGGAAAAATATCTAATGTGATAAGGCTAAGCTGTTATATAAGAGCAAACACAAAAGAGAACAAAGGCAGATATGATCTCCGGTTCACTCTCATTTATTACACCTTCATTTACTCTCCACATTAACTTCCGACCAATATTCTCACATTTACTACACATCAATAAGATTCACACCAAAAGGGAAATCTTCCGGTGACTATACTCATCGGAAGAAACTCCTCTCATTCCCGGCAAGTTTACTTACTCTCACGCCGGAGCTTGGTCACGGATCCCCCTCCCGGGGTCCCCCGTGACGAGGCTAACGGTTTATTCTTTTGTAGCAAGCAAGGATCAGAGCTCTTGACATCACCGAAGATCTAACTAACGTCAGCCGGAGGTTGAGTATTCGACAGTAACAACTGATAAAATTAAACCTAAACCCTAACCCTAGCCCGAAAACCTTAAATATAACTAACTGCTTGAAAAATCATCCAATAACAACAATGATCAAAGCCTCTATAAACTTGGTTGAGGTGCATTTCTTACAGATTATTGCACCGATTTTATATCTCATTTCAATGATCAACATACAATAAAATAACCGTACAAGCTAGAAAAAAGAACAAGTAGACTGACCAAAAACGGTGTTAGCAGGGTTCATGGCTACTTGATTTTTGGCGCCATCGCCGATTATACGCTCTCCGTCAACGAAAGCAACAGCAGACGGTGTGGTTCAGTTTCCTTGATCGTTAGGGATGATCTCAATCCGATTGTGCTTCCATACGGCCACACAAGAGTACGTTGTTCCGAGATCGATGCCGATCGCCGGCGCGTCGGTTCCACTTCCGGTCATAATGTTCAAAGTTCAACGTGAGGTAAAACTGTTAAAGGGGGGTTTTCTTTGACGATAAGGTATATAATGAAGGGTATATTTATAGATCATCCAACTTAGAGAAAAATGCCCAGATAGTCCCTGTGGTTTGGCATTTTTCCACCTATAGTCCCTATCTTTCTAAAACGACCCGGATAGTCCCTGTGGTTTTCCGTTTTGTTCTCGGATAGTACCTGGGTCTAACTTCAGTTACTTTTCTCTGTTAAGTGAGTGTTGAAATGACCAAAATACCCTTTCCTTAAAAGGCCAAACCACAGGGACTATCCGGGCATCTTCTACATTTTTAGAGAAAAACCCCACCACCACACTTTCCGGCGAACTTTTCCGGCGAAATTAATTTCCGGCGACTTTAAATCTTGAAGGCGAGTTATTCCGGCACCGCCGCCTTTCCGGTGAACTTTTCAATATCCACCACCGTCATATCATCCAGCACCACTTTATCAACATGGTATTAAATTGTTCCTAAATCAAATCTCCATCACAATTCATCACAATTCATCAAAATGAAAAAAATCAAGATTAGGGCTGTGAATCCATTTGTAGATTAAAGTCAGACCTTTTCATACTTTCAGGAATCATTCGTAATAGTACATCATTTCATCCGTAATCATAACACCTCATCCGAAATCAACTGATATTGTTCTTCTTCATCATCCGAGATGTTGCAGTAGCATCCGACATCTTCCGCAATCATCCGCAATCAAACAACTTTTCATCCTAGATCTCCTTCTGAGTTCATTAGAAATCAAACATCTTCTTCCTTCATCCTTCCGTAAAATGTAAAACCTGCAACTCAATCTCATTCCTCTTTAAACATCTTACAACCACCGTTCAATCACCTACTCTGACGGCCTCCTCCGATCACCGAACCGAGTCATCACCTCCATTCACCGTCACTGCTCACCACCATTCTCCGGCGACCACCACCTCCTTCATCGTCTCCGGTCATCTTCTCCGGCGACCTTCACCGCAACCTGCAAACCCATCTTCCTTCTCCTGCTGTCGTTCATCACCATCCTCATCACCGTCGTAAACATCGATCACTGTACATCATCTTCGTTGTCAACGTTGATCATCACAGTGAAGACGATTTGGGTGTTATCGTCAATAGCAAAATACAAAGTGGAAAAGTAAAACAAATTAAGTAAGAGGAAGAATAACCTCTGTGTGGCGTGAAGAAACGGCAACGTGAAGTAGCGATCGGCGATCTTCGTTGCGGAGAGTGAGAGAACGGAGCAGCTGCAGCTGAGATAAGGATTTGAAGTATGAAACGTCGCCGTTACCGGCGGCGTTGAAGAGATCGTCATCCTTGATGATTGTTACAGTTTGTTCAGCTTCAGGCGTTGAGTTTGGTGGATCAATCTCCATTTGTGTAGGTGATATTGGAATCGGCGGTGCACTTGATGGTTGGTTTTAGTGGTGGAGTGTGGTGGCCTGACTTGAGGGGAAGCTTGTACAGGAAGAAAGGGGCTGAAATGTAATTTGTGATTTAGTTGAATAATAATATCTTATAGAGAAAAATGCCCGGATAGTCCCTATGGTTTGGCCTTTTAAGGAAAGGGTATTTTGGTCATTTCAACACCCACTTAACAGAGAAAAGTAACTGAAGTTAGACCCAGGGACTATCCGAGAACAAAACGGAAAACCACAGGGACTATCCGGGTCGTTTTAGAAAGATAGGGACTATAGGTGAAAAAAGGCCAAACCACAGGGACTATCCGGGAATTTTTCTCTCCAACTTATATTATAATAATAATTATCTGCTTCAACTTCTTAAATTTTATTATATATTATAAATTAGCAACAAAAATATGCAAATAAAGTTGTACATTGTGATTTGGGAATTTTTCAAAAAAACAAAAACTTGATTTTTTACTTTTAACTTAAAGGTTTTTACATTTAACAATTTTAACCCTACATAATTTGTTATTTTAACTTTAACCCAAAACTTTTCATTATTTGCAATTTAATTTCACAACTTTTTTCACTTATACTTTTCATCTTTCGCAAATTTTCGTTTTACGTATAGTTCTAATTTTTTCGAGTTAATACGACGCAACGTACGAGTGTGGTTCAGCTTTTTTATGTTTTGTTTCAAATTTTGCAAGTTAACACGACGCAACGTGCATGTGTGGTTCAACGTTTTTACCTCTATTTTTTTGTGTTTGACAGGTTCGTTGCAACACGCAGATCCTAGGTCGAGTCAATGTTAGTGGTCGATGACGGTTGTGTGGCATTAGTACTATTTGACACCGTTTTATGCCCCAACGCAACGTGGAGTGTGCTTTGTGTGGTTTTCAAAGAAAAAGTGGTTATGCATGTGGTTGTTGTAACATTGGCTTGGAGGTTTTCCAAAAAAAAATTGATTGTTTTTACTTTTCACCCAAAAGTATTACATAAATTACTTTTAACCTAAAACTATTTGTTTTTTTTTTTTTTTTTACTTTTAACCCAAAACTTTTTATCTTTTGCAATCTATCCTCACAACTTTTATTACTTTCATCTTTGGTCCTTTATAGTTTTCATTTTCCGCAAATTTTTCGCTTAATGCTTGGTTCTAAATTTTGTGACTTAACACATAGCAACGTGCGTCTTTGGTTTAACATTTTTACGTTTCGTTCTAACTTTGCGAGTTAACACGACGCAACGTACATGTGTTGGTGAACCTTTTTAAATTGTCTATTTTTTCCCGTTTGACAGGTTTAACATAACGTGCAAGTTCTAGATCGACTTAGTTATAACTAAAAAATCACCGCCGCAATTCTAGTTTATATTTATTTAACAAATTTATTTTAATATTATTTTTATCTCAAATTAATAAATAACTTCAATTTTATAATTTAGACCATTTTGTTTTTTTTACTTTTAACACAAAGTTTTTCATCTTTCGCAATTTAATCTCAACGATTTTCTATTTTTAATTTTGGTTCACCATATTTTTCATCTTTTTCAAGTTTTTCGTTTCGTTCTAAATTTTGTGAGTTAACGCACTGCAACGTGCGTGTGAGGTTCAACATTTTTTCGTATATTTTTCCCCGTTTGACTGGCCCGTCGCGTCTGTTAAAGCACTGGATCGATGACGAACATCAAACATTGCACTTGATTCAAGACATGAAGAACAATCATAAGATGAACAAGATGTAGAAGTATGTAGAAGATGAATCTCTTTATAAATGAATCAGTCATCACAGATTACACAAACCAAAGGAGTATACATCATCTACAAGCTTGTTTAGATCCCAAAGATCTAAACCTAGCTTTCTCTCACTAACACATAGTATCCCTCTCTCTCTAGAATTCACACAGGGGATTGAGAATGGATGGGATCTTGTGAGAGGTGCACCAAGCTTTCTCAAGGGTTCTTGTTATCTTGCCCTAATCCTATACAAGACATATATATAGACTAGGGACTAAACTCGGACAAACCAATCTACACAAAAACCAAACCCCTGACAAAAGTTCTTAGACAGAAACTTGGACAAATTGTCCAAGGATAAACCTTGGACTAAGTTTCAAGACATGTACAATAAAGACCCTAACAATTGGAAAGCATGCACTTATCACCCAAAGTGCATTAACAAACTCCCCCTTGATCAGTGCATGGTCTTCATGTGGTCTTAAATTCTTCATTATCGTTGACTTTAACTTGGACTTCTGCTTTGGTTGACCAGAACTGATAAGCGACAGTTACCCTGCAGGAACTGCACTTACAGTCTCCCCCTTAACTGTTGCAATCAGTTCTGTCTAACACTGATATCTTCAGTCACCAGATACTGCACTTACAGACTCCCCCTTGACTGATGATATCATGGCTGCTTTCAACTTTGGCTGAGACTTGATCTTTCTGGCAGAGCACAACGATCTTCAAATCTTCTAATAAAAGACTTGTTGACGATCACTTAAGGTCGCTTTGAGAAACTCGAAGAATCCAACATCAAACACTGTAGATCCTCCCCTTCAAACTACTCCCGAATCAAGTTAACGCGAACCGACCTACAACCACATGTAAGAATATCGCTCGATACATTAATCTTCAAACCTTACCGATAGCAGAAAGAAACATTGGATTTCCAATGCCCAACCTTGAACACTTCAAATTCCACAAAGACATGAAGCTCAGTTCGATAAGTTAATAACAAACTGAACTTTGTAAAAGTACATCCACCAAATTGATCAAAAGTCTTCAACCCTTCATGTATGATCTCATCTCCTCATGTATCCTCATGATCAATCTCCTATCTTCACAAATCCGCTGAATCCCGATGGCTTTCATCTCCGACCTTCCCCTCAAATCAAGAAGCCCCACATTATTTCGAGACCTGAACTAATCTTCTCTACTCTAAACAGCAACTTAATAAGGCTCAATCTTCAACTAGTCGTCAACCGAGAATTCAGCTTCATCACGTCAACACTTGATTAATAACATAAACACACGTGACAAAACTCCATCACACACGAGCTATTTCACGCACAAGCTTTATATTTACGAAGAAAATGGGAAATTTTTACTCCCCCTATTTCTTCGTAAACTATCAAAGTCCAACCAAGTTATTATTATCTTCACCTCTGATGCACGATATTAGTCCCAACATGTCACATGAATCTCTAGTAAGAACCACATTCCAACACCGAGAATCTTGTAAATAACCATGGACCGCCATTATCGAACAAAAATCCGCGGAAAGATTTTCATCACCAAAATTTCCCAAACACTCTGCTTATCAAAATTCATCATTTACGAAAAATGGAATTTTGACTTTTTCATGCCTTTTTTTTTTACCCTCACTTATTCTGGAGTCACAACAGTCATCAAATGAATGCTGAGTCTTTGATTTAAATAAAACCTGGAATGATACTTGTGGAACCCAATCATAAAGCCCAAACCCGGACAAGATATTAATACCTTGAAGTAGAAACTCTGAATATAAACCCTGAAGTAGAAACTCTGAATATAAACCCTGATCTTTGGAAAACTGGGAGCTTAGAAACTCGGAGTTAGAAACTTGGAGCTTAGAAAAACACAGATTGTTAAACTCGGAGCTTAGAAACTCGGAGTTAATAACACAGATCTTTGAAAAACTTGGAGCTTAAACAAATCCATAACTGAAACATAGCTGAACAAATCCATAGCTAAAACTCGGATCCAGAACAAATCCATAGCTAAAACTCGGAATGAATCGAAAGTTGAAACCTCGGAACTATTTATAACTCCAAATTTTAAAACTCGGAACAAGTTGAAAGTTGAAACCCGGAACAAATCCAAACAGTTTCAAAACTGTTAATAACTCCAAATTTTAAAACTCGGAACAAGTTTAAAGTTGTAAAACTCGGAATGAAACAAAACTCGGATACTGAACTGAAACAAAACTCGGAACCTGAACTGAACTTAAAACTCGGAACTGACTTAAACTCATAACATTCAAGATTAAAACTCGGAGCTAAAACAAAGAATTCGGATAGACTTGGAACTGAAACAGATTGACTTTGATCTCTTGAAACTTGGATTGATGAATGAACTGTTACTAAAACTCGGAATTTTTAAAACTCGGAACTATTAAACACTTGAAAGTTGAAACCTCGGAACTGTTAATAACTCCAAATTTTAAAAACTCGGAACAACTTGGAGCTGAAAGGTCGGACTTTAAAAGCTATGAACAATTCGGAACTGAAAGGTCGGACTTGAAAGTTGTTAAAACTCGGAATTTAAAACTATGAAGAAACTTGAAAATTGAAACCTCGGAACTGTTAAAACTTTCAAGTTACAACTCGGAATCTTAAAACTCAGAACAAATCCATATCTGTAAAACTCGGACTCCCAATACAAAAAATCCGAACAGAGCCTTTTTCAGATCAAAACCCTAGATCTACCAAAAACCCAGCAGTTCTCTCCAACACAGCTCGAATTTCTTCATATCTGGACCAAAATCTTCACGTCTTCAAGATGTTTGGCGGAAACAAACATCAAATCATGAGCAATGGTGATTCAGAAGGCGGTTAGACCATTCCGAATCGGTAACCATGCTCTGATACCACTGTTAAAGGACCCGGATCGATGACGAACATCAAACATTGCACTTGATTCAAGACATGAAGAACAATCATAAGATGAACAAGATGTAGAAGTATGTAGAAGATGAATCTCTTTATAAACGAATCAGTCATCAAAGATTACACAAACCAAAGGAGTATACATCATCTACAAGCTGGTTTAGATCACAAAGATCTAAACCTAGCTTTCTCTCACTAACACATAGTATCCCTCTCTCTCTAGAATTCACACAGGGGATTGAGAATGGATGGGATCTTGTGAGAGGTGCACCAAGCTTTCTCAAGGGTTCTTGTTATCTTGCCCTAATCCTATACAACACATATATATAGACTAGGGACTAAACTCAGACAAACCAATCTACACAAAAACCAAACCCCTGACAAAAGTTCTTAGACAAAAACTTGGACAAATTGTCCAAGGATAAACCTTGGACTAAGTTTCAAGACATGTACAATAAAGACCCTAACAATTGGAAAGCATGCACTTATCACCCAAAGTGCATTAACAAACTCCCCCTTGATCAGTGCATGGTCTTCATGTGGTATTGAATTCTTCATTATCGTTGACTTTAACTTGGACTTCTGCTTTGGTTGACCAGAACTGATAAGCGACAGTTACCCTGCAGGAACTGCACTTACAGTCTCCCCCTTAACTGTTGCAATCAGTTCTGTCTAACACTGATATCTTCAGTCACCAGATACTGCACTTACAGCGTCACATCTATTTTTCTACGTTTGACAAGTTCGTACAACACACGAGTCCTTGATGGACTTAGTTATTTTTTTTTATATATTTTACTTTTCAGTTTAATTTCTCAGCAACGAGCGTGCGTGATTCAAAGATTTTACGTCTGCTTTTCGCTCGGCGTTATTTTTTCCAGTTTTTATTTATTTTGTTTTTATGTGCTTTTCCGGTGTTGGTGGTTGCTGAGAATAGTATAATATTGGTACTACTTAACACAGTTTTGTGACAACCACTGCAACGCAGTGGCTTAATACTATTTTATGTTATAATCTCTTTATCATTTTGGTTAATCTGCATTTATATATTTATTATTTTTATTTAAATAGTCTATTTTTTAACGATGGCGTATTTGGGCTTAATGACATGTAAGAGGTATACATTCATACCTCAAATGAAACTACGACTGTCCATTACTATTTTGATAAGCGTTAACGTCGTTTCCCCCCAACGGTTATATTTAAAAAAAAATTATTACCTTCTCCTATATATTCAAATCAATTCTACCATTTTTATCTTATTTTCTTCACATATTCTCTTCATTTTCTCTCAACTTTCTTCGCATGTTCTCTTCGAAAAATTAGAAAATACGGCAACAATTCCATGGACAAAAGAAGAGGACGCCGCGTTGTGTGAATCTTAGGTCGAAGCGCTTACCCACTATACGCCTCGTACTTGCTTGAGTTCGTGTCGAATAATAATAAATTTAATAGATTTTATATAATTTTTAAATATAAAATAATAACAAAAAATGTATGTCACGTGTCGAATAACGCTACCCTTTCATGCACCATCCCACTTCTCCTTTTTTACACGACTTGTAAAAGGAGAGAATACATTTAACACAGCATCCTAATTTTCTAACATAAGAGATATAATAATTTCTCTTATCAATAAAATCGAAAGTAACTCATCACTCGATACTAGGTGCATGACTTCTTACACAAAATAGAAATACTAGGATTGCTAAATGGGTCGTGTTTACGGGTTGGCAGGTTCAACCTGATTGAAATCCAAAAAAATTGGATGAACTCGAACCCGAAATAGTGTCGTTTCCACTCCCGGCCATTGTAGTCAAAATACAAAATAAGGTGACTTGTAATGGACGATAAAAGAAAAAGATTTACTTGTAAGGCATATATATTGAAATATGTCCCCTTCGTTCCTTTATAATAATCGTGAGGTTGACTTTGTTTCTTCATTTATGATATATTTTAGGGGTGCTAAACGGGTCGTGTTCGCGGGTTGGCGGGTTCAACCCGACCCGAACCCGAACCCAACCCGAACCCGAAAATCGTATCATACATATGAACCCAAACACGACCTGAAGTTTCATGTGTTGACCCGAACACGACCCGTTTAACCCGAATTTTTTAATTTTTTTTTTCTGAAATTTATATATTAAAATTACAATTTACTTAAAAACACAAATGTATATAATAATATCATATTTAAATTATAAAATCTATGGTAATTTCTCTTTTTAAGTTATAATCATGGCATAAAATACACACCCCGTTTAATTTATAACATAAAATATCACTACTACAAAATGTAGCATTAAACGGTGTCAAAGATTTGTTTTAGACGGTGTTAAAGTAATAACACCGTCTTAAAACCAATACCAATCTGCTCTTTTAATTAAAATATTCAATAAAATTCAAAAGAACCCCGTCTAATGCTTAAACACCGTTTTATACTAATTTTTGTAACCTTTAGACCGTGTTGTCTCTGAACACCGCCTTATAAATATTCAATAAAATTCAAAAGAACCCCGTCTATTGCTTAAACACCGTCTTATACTAATTTCTGCAACCTTTAGACGGTGTTGTCTCTGAACACCGTCTTATAATGCACTCAACAACCCACAAAACCTTCTCTCTTCATATCACCTCATCTTCCAAGATTTGCTCCACCAAAACCCTAGCTCCCTTTCACCTTCTACGCAGTCGCACCCCTTCCCCTCGACGCAGCCACTCTCCTTCCAGTTCTACACAGCCTCCTCCAGTCGGGCAGGATTTCCTTTCGATTTACTAGACGACGGAAGCGTTCCCTTTCGATTCCTCCTTTGAGACTGGTTAGTTTTTCGACCCCACCTTCGATGCGGTTTGTATGTATATATATTGTTGTTTCTAAGTGATTAAAGTGAACAAAATAATCTTTAGACTATGTTTGTTTATGGAGAATCACGTGTATAGGATTGTGGTCCCAAGTGTTTATGATTTTTAATTCCTGTATGAGTTTTTATGTTTGGTTTCAACTAGAAAATATAAACTTTGAGGTAAATAATGTGTAACTAATGTATAATGACTATAATCTATCATCATCATCTAAAGATGATGCAACAACAATAAGAGAGGATAAGACAACATAAAATGCTAATTGTAATTTTTTTTTTTCTTTGGTAGGATGCCCAAAGTGCAATTAATGATCTGAATGGTGAGGAATTTTAGATTGTTATCTACTTTTTTTTTTGTCTTTTTACATTTTTTTGAAGAAGTGTGTGTGGGCTTATAAAACGGATATGGTGTGGACTTTGATTTTTGTGTAAAACAGCTGAGTTTATATTGTAGGAAAATGGCTCCGAAGTAGGCAAATTCGATGCAATTGGGCGGCGAATGGTGCTGTAACGGATGACAAACAGCGGTCGAATACCAAAAGTGTTGTTGAATTGACAAACGGAACTTCAGGTTAGTATTACAAATTACTAAGCAATGTTTTAGATATTTTGACATATGATGTATGTGCAGACGATGGTCAAGAAAAGATTAATGAAGATGCTCCGGAAAATAATCCTCAACACACAACCGTTTATGTTGGCAATCTGGCTCCTGAGGTTAGACAATTTTCCATTTCATCAAGGGCAAATATCACTATATAGCACTCAAGTTTCATCGGTTTTCCGCCTTGATTTGTCAAAAACATTTTGTAGCTGTGTGCTCTCATATTTTCTTTGAATCTGTTAATTTTGTTGCACAAATCATTGTTGATTAATCTTAAGAGTAAATGGGATGCATGATTCCAAACTTATTGGCCGTTCATGGCACTTTTAGGTTCATATATATAATTTTGTTGTATAGTAAATTAGGACTATAATTAAGAATTTATAAATGTAAGTGTATTCCATATTCAATTTTGTTGCAATTGATAGAACTAAGACTGTGGGTTATGGGGCTTGGGTTGGGGCGTGGGTTGGGGGGAAACGCCCAAGTCACCATCCCTTGGGGCTTGGGTTGGGGCGTGGCCCTTGGAGCTTGTGTTTGAAGCCGGGCGTGGGGCGGGCTAGCGGTCTGATGTAGCGGCCTCCTATTCGCTTTGTTGGCCATGTCATAGCGGGGTCTTTGAGTTTGAATTTTAATTTTTTTTTAATAAACTGCCATGCCAAGCCAAGCCACGCCCCAACCCAAGCCCCGCCATACCCCACAGACACGTCACTCACCAGTGGGGGGGCTCCAATTCCACGTGTCAACTCATGCCCCCAACTCAAGCCCCACCATACCCCACGGTCTTAGACCCGAATAGCATAAGAAGTTTTTTTTAGTTAACTTTCTTTTATTTTATTACTATGATTCACCTAACTATTCTATAACGCTAATTTTGTAGCGACCATTGGTCTTTGTTCATCATTGCCCAACACATAAGACATGTATATATTTTGGATTCAACAAAGATAAAAGGCGGAAATAATGCTTCTAACTATCGTCTTTCAAGTCTAATTCCTACCACCTTAGGATCCGAGTTCAACTACACAATGGTTGATGTATGTGTGTTTGCTATTTCAGAGTTGTTTGCTTTTCTTTACTTTTAAATAATAATTTGTTAATTTATTACAGTGTAAGCAACAAAAGGGTGGATGGGAATACGGCTACATGGTTCTCCAACATATGTTTGACTTTGTCAATTTGTATCAAAACCAGTTTCCCGATGAAGTAAGTAAAATATACTTGTTTATCAATTTATTACTTAACTGTTTATTTTATTTTTTTAAATTAGAAGGTTCGGATGTATATAACATGTAAATATATACATAGCTTTATTGCCGATGTTATCACCGATTTTTCTCTTTGCTTTTAGATTTAGTCTATAATATTTGTAATAACTCTTTCTATCTACTTTTATTTTAGATGTGGCACGACACGAGAGAGGCTACGGATAATGAAATAGATGTTTTGTTGATGACGTTGATGCCGAAGTTTTTTAGCGAGTTAGGTATTTCGTTAGATTAGTGTATGTAGTTTATTTATACAATTTAATGTAGTTTGTTATGTATTCACAAATGATTGTAATTTGACGGGTTTATTTCCGAATTGGATATCTACGGGTTTATTTTAGATTTAAATATGTATTGTTTTGGTTTGATTTGAAAATGTTCCATTGATGTATGTGTATAAGCTTGTGTATCTCCTGGAAAACCTTTTATATGTTTTTTTCCCAGCAAATGTATTTATGGAAAACCTTTACTTTTCCAGCAGTTTATAAGACGGTGTTCACTAAGTTTAAGCCGGTGTTCAAACTCTGAACACCGTCTAATAAGACATGAAGTTTAAGCCGGTGTTCAAACTGAACACCGTCTAAAAAGACATGATTTTAAACCAGTGTGGTTTAAGACGGTGTTGAAAACCCCGTCTTAAAACCCATATCACCTCATCTTAAGCTCTATTTTGTAGTAGTGTATATTGTAAAAAATATAATATAGTATAAATGTGTTAAACGGGTCAACCCGCCAACCCGACCAGGTTGACCCGAACCTGACCCGTTAACCTAAACGGGTTTGCGGGTTCAACCTGAAACTGACCCAAACCCGTTTAGACTAAACCTAAACCCTTGAATTTCGTGTTAGGTTCGTGTCGGGTTTTCGGGTCCCCCTAATATATTTACTGATTTTGTTTCTTCATTTATGATATATTTACTTAAATTGGTTATGCCTATCATCCATCATTATAATTTTATAAAGAGTTAATTGCCAAAATCGTCCCTGAGGTTTGGGAACGTTTGCCATTTTCATCTAAAATGACACTTTTGTACCAAATTGCCCCCAACGTTTGTAACTTTATGTCATTTTCATCCAAACCACTAACTTAGTTTACTTTTTCTGTTAAGTTGAGGATATTTGGATGAAACTGTCAAATATAAAACCACATGGACGATTTTGGCAATTTACTCAAACCCTTTTTAATTTCTTTTATTTAATTATTTTTGTTACATATATAATAAAAAGAATACATGGAGTTTTTAGAAAAAAAATTTAATAGTTTTGTCACATAATTTTTATAAATTTTCGTCGAAATCACTAACTCAGTTTATTTTTTTCTGTTAAGGTGAAAGATGTTTTAAATTTATAAATTAAGACAGAAACTAATTTACAGCTTCTTTATATAAATCAGTTTTATAAAGAGAAAACGTCATTGATGTGCAACACATAACAATCGATTACAACTTCTAGTATTTATCAGTTGTAGAGATAGAAAAAAAATTGTAAAACGTTACATATTTTTTAAATGTGTTGAGCACCTAGGAAATATGTTGGTAGAAATAATTAAAATATTTATTTAATTAAGATTATGATGGTAACTAACTAATACTTATTCTGAGTGGCTTGAGTAAATAAACTTTTGGTTCATAGTATTATAATTACAATTTGGTGGGTAATTTTAAGGTTTGGTAACGATACGTTGTTTGATTGGTGGGGGAGGGGGCACTGGTTTCTGTTTTTCCTTATGAGCGAATTTAAAAGAGTAGAAGATAAATTACAAACTTGGTACATATGATAAGATTTTTTATTTGACATTTTTCAATAAGGTCACCAGCATTTTAGTTTTATAAAATTTAGAGGTTTAAGTGTATTTTAATTACATAGTTAGTCCCTGTGGTTTGCACAAAATAACAACCTTGGGTACTAATAGTTTCTGATAACATTCTAGGGTATTAACTTTTCATTTTGTAACGTTTGAGGGTATTAAGCTTATTTGAAGGCTTAAAATCACATTTTGTTAGTACCTAAGTATGTTATTTTGTGCAAACCACAGGGACTACCTATGTTATTACCTTAGAAGTTAATACCTCCAAACGTTACAAAATGAAAAGATAATACCCTAGAAGGTGATTTTAAACTATTAGTACCCAAGGTTGTTATTTTGTGCAAACCACAGGGACTAACTATGTAATTAACTCTAAAACTGATCTATATAAAAAATTAGAAATTAATTTATGTCTTAGTTTATAAACACCCTTCGCCTTAATAGAAAAATTAACTTAGTGGTTAGATGAAAATTTATAAAAATTATGTGACAAATCTATTATTTTTTTCATATAAAAACTGCATGTATATTTTTTTATTATATGTAACAAAATTAATTAAATAAAAGAAATTTAAAAGAGTTTGAGTAAATTGCCAAAATCGTCCCTGTGGTTTTATATTTGCCAGTTTCATCCAAATATTCTCAACTTAATAGAAAAAATAAACTAAGTTAGTGGTTTGGATGAAAATGGCAAAAAGTTACAAACGTTGGGGGCAATTTGGTACAAATGTGTCATTTTGAACGAAAATGGCAAACATGCCCAAACATCAGGGACGATTTTGGCAATTAACTCTTTTATAAAAATACCAGTCTAAGTTTACAAAAATATCACTCCATTCCTTTTAGCTATTCAGTTTTGTTCGTTTCAATGAACTAACACGCACACATTCAATTTTTAACGAGTCGACTATGTTCATTAACTTTTTATGTTCATTTGTTGATCAGTTAAAATTAAACAAACAAAGATGGAAACAAGCTCTCGTCCGTGTTCGTTTACATGCATAGTTAATAATTGATATGATTGTTTTTTCTCAAAGTTTCAAATTAAATGTATTAAAATAAATTTAGTTTCTATTAAATTATTTGGATAGTTGACTTTCATCTGTTATTTACGTAAAGCTAAGATACGATTTCATAGCATGATATTTCTTGTTTTCTCTTCGTTTTGGAATTACTCTACTTTTTTCTTTTGAGACATAGACTATGTGTTGTTGTATCGGTATGGGGCTCGGACGTCGGATCGGAGGGGCAGGATCTCTACGCTTTTTATTTTGATGAATGAGCAAGAGGAGGAGATAGGGTTTAAATTGGTGAGAGATGAAGAGGAAGGGGATGACCATGACATAAGCTTTGGTAATGGAAGAGATGGTGATGTTGCGCTCATGAGGTGGTAGTTGAGTATGAACGGGATGGAAGAGACCATAACACATAGAGTTGTCGTGAGAAGTTCTTCAACATCTTTGCACACTATGACTTTAATATTGTTGATTACTCATATTCATTTGTATTGGTAACTTGATTTACCGTTTTTTACTAGCTAACTCACACATCCTCTATCTCTACTTCTGAATCTATACATTTGTCGACTATGGGACTTGATTTACTGATTGTTTGGATTTTAGGATATCATATCATCGTATGTGCATACTATTGGATTACGCACATTATTATGAATGGAATAAATTTAAATTCCTTGAATTCACTATTACATGTTCCCAATATTTTCGATCATTGTTTTACATGGCATGATGAAATTCAGCATATTTACACTGAGTTATCTCTGGCATGTATCTTTCATTTGATAACAATACCCGAGCATATCCATATAGATAGGGACCAAAGGTCGTCATTATGACCCCAATGACGTGGTATCATTAGTGATAGTGTGGTTAGTCCACAACGTCTCTATTTTATTGTGTGCTCGAACTAGTATTTATTGTTATTAGTGTAATTAATAAGATGAGTGAGAAATGATACTTATTGTTATTGGTGGATGGTTGTGCATGCCACATAACGAATTGGCTTTAACTTGTACCTTTCATCCGATCTCAAATACACGAATTGTCGTTGTGGCATCAGTCCACGACGTCTCCATTTTAATTTTGTTCTCAAAGTACCACTTATTGTGATTAATGATTATTGCCCAAAACAAGTAAAAAATTTGAGATAAATAACAATCCAAAGACAAGTTTAAGAAAAACAAAAGCCAAACCAAAAGAAAAGGGAGTACAAACAAGAAAAATGAACTTTATAAGGTACGAAAAGAAAGAAGTGTCAGATGCATAGAAGAAAGAAATAGACCCTTAGCGCGTAGAAGAACTCAAGAAATGATAACACCACATCATGTGGCATCGCTTGTGCACCTGGACAAACGAATGGAACACCTTCCGTTAGTCTAAGATGCCTAGGCCTCGCCTCACCTCACCTGAGCCTAGAGTGCTTTCTATTTCAGAGCTACTACATGTGCTTGGCAAAATGGTGATGGTTTTACAAGATCAAATACATCTATTTAGACGTGGTTAATATATTAAAAGTATAATCTGAAATAATATATATTTTTTTAAAGGATCAAATACATCTATTTAGATGTGATTTGGCAAGCTTAATAAACTATTGATGGTTTTAGTTCGAACGGGTCAAACGGACCAAGCCAAGGATCAAGAACTCCAAATCTTGCATTAAGCATGCATTTAAGAAACTGATGAGTAGGTAGGTATATACCTTCAGCATGATACATTCAGAAAACCGATAATATCTAAGTGACCAAGAGCACAAATTTTCATCATATAATCCGTACCAGGTTACCACAATTTCTGTATGCTCAAAACATAGTGACTTTAAGAACTACATGAAAAACTTTAAGCAATCATGAAATTCAATACAGATGTAATTTTTTTTTTGCACAGATCACTGTTGCAACACCCACTTTTCACGTGATAAAAATCGTCAATTAATGTAAGCGAACCAATTAATGAGACACCTAAATGCTTATCAAATCAAACTTGGCAAAAAAGCAACTGAAGGCGATAGATTTGCACATTAAACATACGAGTCAAAGCAAAAGTAGAGGTATAAGCATCTACTAGACTGTCACCAAACTAATTTAACCTACAATAGAAAATATCCACTTAACCAGATTCCAATATTCAACAACCATTGATATCGGTGACAGATTAAGTGGAACAAAAAGATAAAAAAAAGCTTAGATTCTAATATTCAAAAACCATAATCTTAGACATTAAACAGTGGCTTGCAAACAAATTCGAGGTGTACCTTCTTAGAGTGAAGCTCAGCAAAAGGTGCAGCATGGTTGTCCTCAACCCACTTGGTCGTTTCATCAATTGCTTTCTTCATTACTTGCAAGATCTCATGGTGCACACTTTTCTTGACATTGTGCTCTTCGATCTTCTTCTTCATGTTGTATATGCAATCATCTAATGCATTGTGTGCTTCCGCTTTCTTCTTGAACTCTTGGTCCTCATGTTTGTACTTCTCAGCATCGTTTACCATCTTTTCAATCTCTTCTTTAGAGAGTCTTCCACATTCATTGGAAATTACAAGTTTCTCCATCTTTCTGGTGGATACTATCGAGGCAGTGACTGTGAGGATCCCGTTGGCATATATTTCAAAGCATTCCATAACTCTAGATACTTCTTTGGGAGCAGGTGGTATTCCAGAAATTTCGAACTTGCCCAGAAAATGGTTATCTGTAGATCTTGATCTTTCACCTTGGTACACCTTGATCTCGATGGAAGTTTGGTCATCACAGGTTGTATAGTAAGGTTGGGCATTACTTGTGGGTATTGGAGTGTTTCTTGGGATCACAACACTTAATACATCTCCTATTACATCTACACCAAGAGATAAAGGAGTGACATCATGTAGCAAAACATCTTTAACACTCTTGTCACTGCTACCACTTACCTTTGCAGCCATAATGGCCGCACCATAGGCAACAGCCTCATCAGGGTTCACACTTCTGCATAAATCTCTGCCATCAAAAAAATCTCGGAGCATATGCTGGATCTTTGGTATCCTAGTTGACCCACCAACAAGAATCACTTGTTCTACACATGATTTCTCCATCTTAGCATCACCTAAACATTTCTCCAAAGTTTCGAAGCACTTATTAAATGAACCCATGTTCAGCTCTTCAAATTTAGCTCGAGTAAATTTCAAAGAAAAATCAATCCCTTCATGCAAGCTGTCTAAATCAAGTGATGTCCGAGCAGTACATGACAGAATCCTTTTTGCTTTCTCACAAGCAAATCTCAACCTCCCCAATGCCCGTTGGTTTCCACTCAAGTCCTTATTCTATCTCCTCTTGAATTCCAAAACACAATGATCCACCATGCGGTTATCAAAATCTTCACCTCCCAAATGAGTGTCACCACCAACAGCTTTCACCTCAAATATACCCCCTTTCTCGATAGTCATAACAGAAACACCAAAAGTACCACCACCCAGATCAAAGACAAGCACATTAATCTTGCCAACAATATCAGACTCATTATCCAGACCATACGCGATTGCAGCAGCTGTAGGCTCATTGATGATACGAATAACATTTAATCCAGCAATAGTACCAGCATCCTTGGTAGCCTGACGCTGCGAATCGTTAAAATACGCAGGAACAGTAATCACAGCATTTTTCACAACTTTTCCAAGGTAAGCCTCAGCAGTTTCTTTCATCTTGCCTAGAATCATTGAAGAAATTTGTTCAGCCAAAAATTCCTTCTTTTGACCATTGTGAGTGACCACAATCTTCGGGGTGTCAGAAGACCCTTCAATAACCTTGAAAGGCCACAACTTGACGTCTTTCTGCACTTCGGAATCACTGAACTTTCTTCCAATCAACCTCTTAGAATCTGGAAATCCATGATTAATTAGTCATAAACCAAAAACAAAGTAAAAACAAACTAAGCAGCAGATACAAAATTCAAGTAGCTAACCGAGCACCCAACAAGCTAACATAATTATGTCATCACTGTTAGCAGTGCAAGTGATAGTAACAACTGATAAAATTAAACCTAAACCCTAACCCTAGCCCTAAAACCTTAAATATAACTAACTGCTTGAAAAATCATCCAATAACAACAACGATCAAAGCCTCTATAAACGTGGTTGAGGTGCATTTCTTACAGATTATTGCACCGATTTTATATGTCATTTCAGTGATCGCAATAAAATAAGCGTATAAACTAGAAAAAAGAACAAGTAGACTGACCAAAGACGGTGTTGGCAGGGTTCATGGCTACTTGATTTTTGGCGCCATCGCCGATTATACGCTCTCCGTCAACGAAAGCAACAGCAGACGGTGTGGTTCGGTTGCCTTGGTCGTTAGGGATGATCTCAATCCGATTGTGCTTCCAAACGGCCACACATGAGTAAGTTGTTCCGAGATCGATGCCGATCGCCGGCGCGTCGGTTCCACTTCCGGTCATAATGTTCAAAGTTCAAAGCGGGGGAAAACTGTAAAAGGGGTTTTTCTTTATTTTACGGTTTTTATTTATAGTTATGGATTATGGATGGTTATTAGGGTTTTCTTATATTTTGGGAAGTCGGTTAGGCGACTCCTGATTTATTGAAGATATTGACGAATGAAGATATGCTCGAATATCTTCCTTATTCGTGTTTTTGTCAATGGGTTGTATTTGACCCGGAATGACCGAGTCGGGTCATTCCTCCACAAAGTATAAAAGGGTGGTGGGAGTTTAGGTTCAATTACACCACTCTCTAATCTCCAAAAACTCAAAAAAAAAAAAAAAAAAAAAAACCGCTCACTTTCTTGTTCGATAATTCTCAAAAAACTATGGCAACCTCTAGTGCTCATGATTCGGTCAATGTTGGTGAGTCTACAACCGACACGGTGGTTTGTGTTATTCCAACGAAGCGCAACCCCAAAGTTTGGCCACATTTCGATTTGTGCGAGTTGGCCAACGGTAAAAAAAGCGCGTTGTCATCATTGTCAAAACTTTTACGCCGAAACCGCAAATTCCACCTTGAAACTACACATCAAAAAACCGTTTTGCAAGGCGTTGAAACAACAAACCACTAGTGGTCAAGCTTCCATGGCAAGTGAGGGCGCTACTTTTTTCGCCCACAATTTTGATTTGGCTAGGGAGAAAATGGCGAAGTTTGTAATCCAAGAAAGTTTGCCGTTCAACCATTTCGACAACCAACGGTATACAAAGATGGTTCAAAGAACTCTCCAGCCACAATACACCCATGTAAGTCGTGCTACTCTTAGGAGGGATTGTTTAAGATTGTGGAAAATGTTAAAGTAGAATGAATTTCTTATTTTGAAAAATTAGAAACCGGTGTTAACTTGACTAGCGACGTTTGGTCCGCACCGCACGGTTCACCCGACTCATATATTTGTGTCACCGGCTCACCGCCCATTGGATTGAACCGGCAACGTGGCAAATGATGAAACACACGATTTTGTTTGAATTATTCGATTACCCTCACACCGGTGAAAATATATATAAAGTAATCAACAAATATATTAAAACATACAAATTGAAAAAAAAACGGTTTTTTTCAATATCTTTTGATAACGCCTCAAACAATACGGTTTCGATAATGCATTTAAAATTAAAACACAATCCGACTTGTGAGGGTATTTTTTCCATAGTCGATGTGTTTGCACACATCATAAATTTGGCCGTTCAAGACGGTTTAACGGTTATTGATCTACAAGAAGAAGCTTTCAAAAGAATGTTAAATGATATATATAGTAACACGACTAGACATGCAAAATATATTAAAACTTGTAAGGAAACATGTCGAATATGCTTAAGACACAATTGGGATGTTGCTCATAGATGGAACTCGACTTGCACCATGTTTGAAAATGCTATTTTGCAAAAAGAAAGTTTAATAGAATTTCATAACATTTTGTCTAGTCGTAGAAAGGTTCTTGTAAGTGCAGTTCCTGCCAGGTAACTGTCGCTTATCAGTTCTGGTCAACCAAAACAGAAGTCCAAGTTAAAGTCAACGATAATGAAGAATTCAAGACCACATGAAGACCAAGGGGAGTTTGTTAGTGCACTTTGGGTAATAAGTGCATGTCTTCCAATTTGTAGGGTCTTTATTGTACATGTCTTGAAAGTTAGTCCAAGGTTTATCCTTGGGACATTTTGTCCAAGTTTTGTGTCTAGGACAAAGGTCAGGGGTTTTTGTTAGGGACAAAAGTCAGGGTTTTGGTGTAGATTGTTTGTCCGAGTTTTAGTCCTAGTCTATATATATGTGTTGTATAGGATTAGGGCAAGATCCATGGATGAGGGATCGATCAAGAAGCTTTGTGCACCTCTCCAACTTCTTGTTCCTCCTGGTGTGCACATCCTAGAGAGAGAGACTATGTGTTAGTGAGAGAAAGCTAGGGTTTAGATCTTTGTGATCTAAACCAGCTTGTAGAAGATGATGTATACTCGTTTGGTATGTAATCTGTGATGATTGTATTGAAATGAATGAGTTTGTCTTGCATCTTCTTCTTCATCTATCATATTTTGTTCTTCATGTCTTGAATCAAGTGCAATGTTTGATGTTCGTCATCGATTCGGTGCTTTAACAGTGGTATCAGAGCATGGTTACCGATTCAGAATGGTCTAACCGCCTTCTGAATCACCATTGCTCTTGATTTGATGTTTGTTTCCGCCAAACATCTTAAAGACTTGAAGATTTTGCAGAAAAGTTGAATAAAATGAAGCTGTTCGTGGTTTATTTGTTCTCCAAGTTGTTGCAGATATGAGGTTTGATCCAAAAATTGCTCTGTCCGAGTTTTTCTTAGTGTTAAACTTGTCTGAGTTTTAAAACTCCGTGTTTGTGTTTCCGGGGTTTTGGTGAACTAGTGTGAAGTCACACTAGGGAGATAGTCCGGAGACTTGTTTCTTCTGAGCTTCAGCTTGTCTGAGTTTTCATTTAACTGATCCGAGTTTTGATCCTTGAAACAGCTTATCCGAGTTTTGGCATATATATGATGGTCCGAGTTTTAGTAATGGTTCAACAGTAACAGTCTGTCTTTATATTTCCGTTTCCGAGTTTTATATAGTCGATAACTGTTCTGAGTGTTATGTATTCTGAGTTTTGAAAGGTCAAAATATAGTTCCTGTCCGAGTTTCATAGTCCGACCCTGTCCGAGTTTCCTGGTCCGACTTTTATATAATTCCAGTATGAGTTTTCATTGTGTCTGAGTTTCTTTTGTCTGAGTTTTAATGGTTCCGAGTTTCACTGTGTCTGAGTTTCTTTGGTTCATTGTGTCCGTATTTTAAGGGTCCGAGTTTTGTGTGGAGTTAAGCACAACTAACTGGAATTCTGCCTTGTGATTTGTTCATCTATGAAAATCCAGGTTCGTTTTAATTCTTTGAACGGTTGTTTATTTACTCCGGTGGATGTTCATGGTGGTTTAAGTTGGAATACGGTGGGTGGCGACTGGATAATGGTTTCCGATGAAGATGTGGTGCAAAATTGAGAATGGGGTGGCAGTTGATAGGTGACGGCTGCGTAATTGTTGCGGCTAGGGTTTGCGGCATGAAAGTTTGTATGGGCCAGATTGGTGATTAGTGATTGGGCCGCATGATTTCTCTTCGATCGTGATAGTCACTACATGATGGAATGTTAATTTTTTTTGGGGCCCACATACGATGACATATCTTTGTTGCAGCTGGATTTATTTTATGAGCAAATGATTATTCCTCATTCCTCATGAAAGTTATGATGAATTGGATTTTGGAGCCTAGAGGATTAGTTTGGCCTGGGCTAAAGACACATCAGATTTGATGATTTTATTATCTCAGCATTTGAGCTTTGGTAGTTTTGGTATGTGACTTTGGATTTTGGGCTGGCAACTTTATGATTTATTTTTGGGCCGGGTCTTAAAATTCTTCGTGTGTCTGAGTTTTACATGTCTGAGTTTTTCAACGTTCATGATTCCAACTCCATAGTCCGAGTTTTGCAAATCGCATTGTTCATTGTTCTGAGTTTTTATCCGACTTTTAATGTTCTGAGGTTTTATCCGACCTTTAATGCCGTAAACTGTTCTGAGTTTTTTGTCAGTTCCGAGTTTTCAACATTCCGAGGATTGAACTCAGTGTGTGATGTCCGATTTTTTTAACAGCATCAACAGTATTCTGTTCCGAGTTTTTAACACAGTCTGATTTCACAGTCAGCTTTTGAGGTCCGACCTTTAAATCTGGTTTCGTGCTTCCGGGTTTCTTCAGAGTTTCCTTTATTTCTTTGCTTGTTCCGAATTTCTTTGTACTCTAAGTACTATTCCGATGATCTGATTCGAGGTTTCAAGAGCTTTCGGGTTTTTACGAGTTCCGAATTTTCTAGAATTCCGGGTTACCTGGGGTACCGGATTTATAGCTAAATTTAGAAGTTTGTGTTGTTTGGAAGTTTCGAGTTGTGCATGTTCCGAGTTTTTCTAGTTATTCCGGGTTACCTGGGGTACCGGATAACTAACTAAGAGTCAGAACTATGTGTAGTTTGGAAACTTGAAGTCGGTTTCGGATTATCGAAAAGTTTTATGGTACTTATGTTGTCCGGATCAAGTGAGGAGGTGAAGAGAATAAGATTTGCTTGGATTTTTGTAGTGTTTACAAAGAAATAGGGGGAGTAAAAATTTTGAAATTCCTGTTTTCTTTGTAAACCAAAAGCTCGTGGTGCTACATCGAAACAAGTTCATGTTTACTATCTTTGAGATTAACTTAGTGTTAATCTTACCGGTGGCGAAGTGTTTATAACATGAAGCAAGTTAGAGCTAGTGTATGATTGAGTTTTGTCAAGTTTGTTCGAGGTTTAATCAAGTGTTGACGTGATGAAGCAAATTGTTCTTTTGGCAACTAGTTGAAGGTCAAGCCTTTATCGTATGCCGGTTAGAGTAGAGATGATTAGTCTTCTTGATCTCTCTTCCAAGTTGGTGACTGATCGGATTCTCGAAATAGGGGTTCTTACATTGAGGGGGAGATTGGAGACGAAAGTCATCGGGTAATTGGTGGATTCGTGAAGATACGAGATTGGATCTTGAAGATTCGAGATGAAATGATTTCAGACACTCGGTTGAAGACTTTGATCAAGATGGTGGATGTACTTTTACAAAGTTCAGTTTGTTATTAACTTATCGAACTGAGCTTCATGTCTTTGCGAAATTTGAAGTGTTCAAGGTTGGGCATTGGAAATCCAATGTTTCTTTCTGCTGTTGGTTAGGTTTGAAGATTAATGTATCGAGCGATATTCCTACATGTGGTTGTAGGTCGGTTCGCGTTAACTTGATTCGGGAGTAGTTTGAGGGGGAGGATCTACAGTGTTTGATGTTGGATTCTTCAGGTTTCTCAAAGCGACTTTAAGTGATCGTCAGCAAGTCTTTAATTAGAAGGGTTGAAGATCGCTGTGCTCTGCCAGAAAGATCAAGTCTCAGCCAAAGTTGATAGCAGCCATGATATCATCAGTCAAGGGGGAGTCTGTAAGTGCAGTATCCGGTGACTGAAGATTATCGATGCCACACAGAACTGATGCAACAGTTAAGGGGGAGACTGTAAGTGCAGTTCCTGCCAGGTAACTGTCGCTTATCAGTTCTGGTCAACCAAAACAGAAGTCCAAGTTAAAGTCAACGATAATGAAGAATTCAAGACCACATGAAGACCAAGGGGAGTTTGTTAGTGCACTTTGGGTAATAAGTGCATGTCTTCCAATTTGTAGGGTCTTTATTGTACATGTCTTGAAAGTTAGTCCAAGGTTTATCCTTGGGACATTTTGTCCAAGTTTTGTGTCTAGGACAAAGGTCAGGGGTTTTTGTTAGGGACAAAAGTCAGGGTTTTGGTGTAGATTGTTTGTCCGAGTTTTAGTCCTAGTCTATATATATGTGTTGTATAGGATTAGGGCAAGATCCATGGATGAGGGATCGATCAAGAAGCTTTGTGCACCTCTCCAACTTCTTGTTCCTCCTGGTGTGCACATCCTAGAGAGAGAGAGACTATGTGTTAGTGAGAGAAAGCTAGGGTTTAGATCTTTGTGATCTAAACCAGCTTGTAGAAGATGATGTATACTCGCTTGGTATGTAATCTGTGATGATTGTATTGAAATGAATGAGTTTGTCTTGCATCTTCTTCTTCATCTATCATATTTTGTTCTTCATGTCTTGAATCAAGTGCAATGTTTGATGTTCGTCATCGATTCGGTGCTTTAACAGTTCTGACTTACCACCAATCGGGTTGGGCTACTATTGAAACGGGTACACAATTGCTTCAAGTTTTCAAAACATCAACAAAGACTTTATCGGGGGTTTACTATCCAACAAGTTCATTGGTACTTCACATTTTGTTTAAAATGTGTTTAAAATTAAGCGAGTTGTCGGGTAGATGTAGACCATATTGATATGGTAACGCCGATGAAGGAAAAACTAAGAAAATATTTTAAAGAACTACTCGCGGTTTTCACTTGTGCCGCCGCTTTAAACCCTTGCTTTAATATTTTTGGAACCGGGTCTTTGATTGAAAAAAAATGCAAACGAGTTGAATTTAAACACCCATCAAGAACCAAAATTTGGTGAAGCCGCAAAAGATCGTTTCAAATAGTAACTTTCAAAAATGTTTGATGTTTATGTAACAAAATATGGTATAACCTCGTCACACATTCACGAGTCAATGAGAAATGCCGCTTTTGGCGAAGGTTCAAGTATGGAAGATCAAGATGTGTATGTTTTTAACCAATTGTATGATGAATCGAGTCAAATGCAACGTGGTAACACTAGTAGTAGTGAACTCGGTCGGTATGGTGGGTCGAACTTTCTACAAATGATGACTTCACAAGAATTTAAAAGTTTTGATTTGTTGGGTTGGTGGAAAAGTAAGGAAAATCAATTTTCGATCTTAGCCACAATGGCCCGAGATTTACTAACGGTCCAAGCTTCCACGGTAGCCTCGGAAAGTGTTTTTTCTATTAGTGGTAGGGTGATATCGATAAGGAGGACTTGACTAACACCAAAGGCGGTTGAGATTTCGATTTTCTTGAAAGATTACTAGGATGCGGCGGAGAGATGGCAACACATACGCTCGCTCGAGGAAGAATTGGATTACGAAGGCGAAGTGTACGAGGACGAAGCCGAATTGACGACCCCAATGACGACGAAGCCGCGTACGATGACTTCCTACGCAATAGTTCCATTTCGGGTTCGGGCGAAGAAGATTAAACGAGGTTTATCAAGATATATTAATATTGTAGTCCAACTAAAAAATATATATTAGTGGACGTTCTTGCGGATTAATATTTTAAGTTTACTTATTTCGTTTGTTATGTTTAACGTGCATATTCCTTTGTTATTTAAAATTGTTTATTCAAGTTTAAATGATATCACGTTTTAAGTTATGTTTAAAAAAAACTGTTCTTTTAAGCAAAAAACTGCATTCTGTAGTGAAAACAACAAGAAAAAGCCAAAAAATGAATCCTGCAACTTAAAAAACTGCATTCTGTAGAACCGATTTTTTTGACCGGTTTTACCGGTTAACCGGATCGGTTGATCATAACCGGTTTTTTCCGGTTATCCGGATTGGTTGTAAAACCGGTTACACCGGTTAAGACTGATTATCGTTTTCAGGTAAAAAAACCGGAACCGGTTTAAAAAAAAACTTATCTCCAAAAAAACTAGTTCGGTTTTTTTAAAAAAATCGATTTGTACATCTCTACCGCAAATTGTGAACACAGTCTCACATTTTACATATAAAAATTTATATGTATATCACATTTTTACATCCAAGCTTAGTTGGGGGCAGAGAATTCACTAACATAAACCTGATATTTGAAATCTTAAATAAAAGGAGAAGAATGTGTAAAGTATAATAGTTGTGTGTGTAAAGTATAATAGTTGTGAATTATTATTACTAAAGCATCCACAATAGGCTAAAACGTCTTATGCCATACTTATTTCCTCTCTCGTGGTAAACGTCTTATGCCATACTTATTTCCTCTCTCTGTGAATTTCCTTACAGACCCCATGAAAGGGAGATCTACATTGAGAACAGCGGACCTGCTCGTCTTTGACTGAGCGGGAGGGAAACATGCTTGTGTAGATCTTACAGGAGTCTCCCCCTTAGCTGGTTTAAGGGAAAACGGGTTTGTAGCAGGACAAGCGGTAAAGAAAGCAGAATCTAAAAAGGTGGATATGTGAGATTAAATATATTATTTATGTAATATTTAATCTTGTAGCCTTTATAATCATTTATATTATATTAGATCAAAATATATTAATAACCTATTATAATTAGTTGGTAATTGTTGATGGACCATATTACCCTTATTAACTAATTGGGTTTCCTCTTGGGTGTATAAATAAGGAGCTTATTAGAGAGTTAAAGGGTTACACAATTTATTGAATCACACAACCCTCATAACATCAATTTTCGTCTCTCTCTCCCTAACCGAAATAAACCCTACTTTCGGTTTTCATCATCATCATCACTTTACACCCTAAGGAGGAACCGGATCATCCTGACAAAGATGTCGAACTCAATGGCTGGATCTCTGATTGGATTCTCCACTGCTTTGAATGCTATAACAGGTATGTTATTCATGTTTTCCATTAAGTTTAAACAGAACTGATCAACAGGATAAACAGGCTAAAGCATGTGCTGATAACCAACATGCATTTGTCCCCTTCGCCTTCGACACATTTGGATCCCTAGCTCCAGAAGCTATCCATTTACTGACTAGGGTCCAACAGGTTGTCCACAGCAGTGGCTCATCAACAGGGGGGCAGGGGTTTGTCTTTAATAGGCTAGGGTTTGCTATCCAGAAAGGGGTAGCGGCGCAGCTTGTTGCTCGCTTACCTGCGATATTGATGTAAAGCGCATTTTGGAATGATGGTTGAATTTGTATTGTATCATTGACAAATCATCACCAATGTTTTAAAAACCAGTTTTTAAGTCATACTGGGTTGTGCTCTAACATGGTTTAACTGGTTGAACCGGGTTGTATCGGGCGGTTGAACCGGGTTACTAATTAACCCTATAAATTCCATTAAATACAAATTCATCTAAAAAAATCAAATCTCAACTAGAATTTATGTAACTGATCATAGTTTTATCCAAAAACAACTATTTTTATTATAAACTATTAAGCATTTTAAGAATATTTTTATTAGTTATAAATAATATTGCATTGTACGAGGTGAGTAACAATTTCAACGACGACGAAATATTGGAATAGAAGACACCAAGTTAATTACCGAAAATATGAAAGATCAATATTACCTTAATATTGTATTTTATTAAAATTAAGAAATCAAATCTTAAGATATGCAAACCGGTTCAATGGTTTGAACCGGTAGAACCGGATTTACCGCCGGTACATAAGACATATCGTACTCGGGTTTTACTGGCCTTTATCGTATCGTACTCAGGTTTGATATCCGATATAACCGGCTGATTCATACCGGTATTTAAAACATTGATCACTACAAGAAATTTGCCTCTTTACCAACACAAAGTATATGTGGGAAAAAGCATATAATGTGTTGATAGTTGTCTTTACCTACACATAAAATAAGTGTAATGATGTGTAGGCTCATTACTGTAGATATAGGTCATTACCCACACATAAGTTATGTGTAGGCATATAACAAGCTATACCTACACATATATGTGTGGCTAAAAGCCATTTATATGTGTAGTTAAAAGTACAACAATTTGTTTAGAAGACATCTGACGTGGCGGCTGACATGGCATCCGACGTGGCATGAATATATGTGTAGGTAAAAGTAATCTTATGTGTAGGTAAAAGTTATATTATATGTAGGTAAAATTTGAAAATGTGTAGGTATTGATCTTAATTTGTGTTGGAAAAAAAACGTTGATGTGTTGGTAAATATATTTTAAAGTGTAGAAATTAATCACACTATACGTAGATAAAAATATTCAATATGTACAAACAAATACAAAAGCAATATGGAAACATACGTGAACTAATTAAGATTCTTAATTAAACTAATAAACATCAATTATACAAACAACCAAATAAAAGTACTAGTTATAGAAATCTAAATACTAAAACAAACAAAACTATAAGTGTTTATAAGTTACTAACGAGTTATAGAATCTACTAAATCGCCTTCATTTCTCAGCTTCATCAATTTCTTCTTAGTAGCCTTCATTGCCTTTCGAGTTCCTTTACCACAAGTTTCGATTCAAATTATTACGAATCTCCTAAACTAAGCTTGCTGCAAATATGCAACAAATGTGAAGGATCAAACCAATTTAATAGACGAAATGATATAAACAGATTGAGTTTTACCATTTGTAGTTGGAGAATCAAGATTGATGTTTGATTTGAAGAAATCACGAAGCATAGCTGTTAAACACATTAATAATAAAAATGAGAATATAAAATTTTTTATTTTTAGATGGTTCATGACATAATATACCGGTACCAAAACACGGCCATCGGAATCTGTACGGGCGATGCTGCCACCAACACTCTGGCAACACCACCCCCCAAAACACGGCCATCGGAACCAGCAAGAGAAACGCTTATTCCACTAGGTTTGCTCTGGTTACCGTTATCATCACTTTCTGAGTAAACAAAGGAGCGGGATGACGATATTATCTCAAATCGGCCCTGAAAATTGCATCATGAAACACACTCAGATTTTAAAAATATGTAAGGTTACATAGCAGCCTTATGTATCATAATTAAAGCGAGTGATAGATACAAGTGCTTATGCAGTTCTTGCAGTTAGCTACTTCAAATTGCTTGTGCATTGTGTGTGTGTATGTGTGTAATAAACTAAAGAGCTTGCATAAATTAAAAGAAAATGAAGCTTCGGCTGGAGAACATATTGTCAGCATGAGTCGTTTAAAGAAATTGTAGGCAACGATGTATGAAGTAGGTAACTTTGGAGTTTTATTAGGAATGATCTATTGGCATAATATATTGTTTGAACATAAATTTTAATCAAAGAAGTTTACGACCGAAAATATTTTTACTCATGATGCTATAGAACAATTTAAAGGTACAAGGGCAAACCTCATATGTTACAGTGCCACCCGATTTTTTAAACCAAGGTCCCCAGCTTTCTCGATCGTATGCCGCACCGACACCAACGCCACCGCAACTGTTCCACCGGCTATATAGCCGTTACATAGAAAACAAGACACCAATGGTCCTCTCTCTCTTCTTTGGTCACTCAGCAAGGGTTCACCGATGGATGGGGTTTGTCGCGCGGCAAAGGTGGCCGGCGACGGTGTTGCCGCTCGGCAAACACCTTTGCCGATGAGTTCACTACAAGACAATGAAGCTAATGCAACCAACGAGGTAACAGAAAGAAACTTATTAATATGAAAGAAACTTATTAATATGAACAATAACTTACCTTAACAAGATTGAAAGAAGGCACAACCCTCAACATCCCTCAGCTTATAAAGATAACCTGCAACCACAAAAAAAAATCTACTAAACATTTATGTACAATTCTTGTTTTGTGTTCTTATAAAAAAATCCACAGTTGAGCTTCCCATGATGACCTTATTTTCGTGAGTTATCAATTGAATTTAATAAAGTAGCATGTGATGGTAACTTACAATAGAGAAAGAAAAAAAAAGATATACATCCTTACTAAAAATGAACCCAATTTCACAGCAAACTCAAACAAAAAAATTAACAGCTTAAACAAATAATTCATTGGTGCAGCCCAAATGTAGTTAGAACAAGTTTACATCAGTAACCAAAAAAAAAGTAGTTGCTCTAAGGTACCTGCTTAACAGTGGAATATGAGTATTGGTACGAGTCTCTTAGGCTTGTCATCTCTATTTTGCAGGTTCATCTTCCTGTATGCATCAATTTTATGAGTTTAACTTCTTCCCATCTAAAAATCAGTAGCCTATTCGCCTCTGTCTAGAAAGCGCACACCTAGCCTTGAGAAAAATCGACTGAAGCGAGGAAAAGCGAGCGCTTTCTGTACATCATTCGCCTTATGCAAGTAAAAGCGACTAGCCCTGCGCCTGAGGTCGCCTCGCGCATAGGCATGCCTCAGGCGCGCTTTTTAAAACCAAGGCTTTATAACATGGTAATCACCGAGCTATAACTGGTAATCTATACCCTTTTGTTCCCAAAACATCAAACTTGAAAGTTCTTCTAATTTCCAAATATAAAATCCCCGGCATTTGTTTCAACTTATAATTTCCAAACAAAAAACAAAACCAGTTACCACATTATCAAATACTAAGAATTAAAAATTGAAAAAACATAAGTTGCTGTGAGTTTAAGATCTTTAGAATATGAGCACTAACCAAAAAACAATATCTTACTTTTAACAGAATCGCTTAATTATATTCTTTTATTTACTCAGTTGAGCTTAACATTAAAAATCATCTCACAAGCTATTTGTATTTCTTTTATACTTATCAATGGTTTTATAAGATCTATGAGCTAAATAACATCTCTCATATCAAATCGTACCAAGTTACACTAAAACTAACATAGATCCTACATCATTTCATAAAAAAATTAGATTAGTAAATTTAGCTTAGAATAAAACCAAGTAGAAAATTTCAAACAAAAATATATCAAGTCTGTAAATCTAAAGCACTAGCTTATTATATATTTATATATGGATACACTTACACATAAATATTTGATAAAAATATTAAAAGTATAAATAACAATAGTAAGTCTTAATACTGATATACACACAAAAATAAAAGGCATTATCAACCTACATGAAAGCCGACACCACCTTTTCAAGTAGTGACCAGCCATGAATGAATGAAAATATATTCCTATAACAAGAAAAAGAAGTTGATTAAAAAGCCAACACCATGATACATACTTAAATGAAAACTAGTTATATACATCATCTAAGACATGATACACTAGCTTCATATTTCATTTTTTCTTGCAACGAATAAGAGCCAAATTCAGGAAGAAACCAATCTAGAACTTACTTAACGATCAACCAATCACAGACACCAATAGTAAGATAAGGTTTTTCATTTCAACAAACATCATTCTCACTACTTCAGCACTTATTCCCAATTTCTACTATGAACTTTATCACCACACATAAGTACAGAACCTTAATAATTGATCCGTCTTTAATCATGAAAAAAGATCTTTACTTAGACATTTCAACAAACAGGTGGTGTGCATTATTGAATCAAGCAAATAAATGAACTAATTCCTATCATTCCAGCCCCAAAATCTCAAATAATAAACAAGATTCGAACCATAATTAATCACCTAGATTACATATAAGATTAAATTATTTTATGTAGACTTACCTTCAAATCGGTATAACTTCAGGAAACAAAAAAAAAAAGCAATAAGAACGTAAGTTCCTGGATGGCGATAGAAGAAGAAGCCAATCACGTAAGTTCCTCAAAGGATCGCAAGCTCTATTATCAAAATCAACTGGAATTGTAAAATAAGGTTTCAGTCTTTGATTTCCTAATCTGCAATAAAACGTGATGAGTAAACAAAATGAATAAATAGATAATTACCTATGAAAAGAGATAGAAGCAAGAACGTAGAACCCATTTTAGAGGGGGAAACCAATTAGGGCTAAAAGGGATGAATGAAGGCTGTAAATGTGAGCGGGTCAGTTTTGAGAGAGAGGGAAATCAATTTGGGGGAAACAGCAGGGAGGGAAAGTAAAAAAATTTAAAAAAAATTGGGAAGGAAGATTCAACTTTAGAGATTCACAAAAATATAAATTATTTTATAAAACTATTGTATAAATATAACGAAATGTCATTAAAATATATAGTTTCGAGCATATATTCAGGTATACGATTCGAGTAAACGGGTATATAGTTTTGGGTAATTAGGTCGGGTTTCACATAATCTCATACTCGTCCCATACTCACGAAACTTTTTTTCTCAATCTTGTACCAATCTCATACCCGTCGACCTCGGGTTTTTTTGTCGTCAGTCAAAATCAAACTTGACCAATACTGCTCATGAATATATGTATGACCCATTGCGTTCTATATTTAGTTTTATAGTTAAAAAAATATATAAATCTTAATATTAAAATTAACCTTATAGTTATATTTTCTATAAGGGTCTGTTTGGTATGGGGTAATGGAATGAATGACGGAATGGAATGGACGAGGGAATGTCTTGGATCATTACCATTCCATGTCTCGTTTGGTTACCATGTGGGAATGGAATGAATTATTATCGTGTATTGTTTGGTGGGCAAGAAAAACAAATGAATAAAATCGGTGGTGAGTGGTGGTGGTCGGTGGCAGTGATTGTGGGTTGTGATAGGTGGCGGTGGTGGCGGCGATCGGTTGTGGTGGCAGTGACGATGGGCGGTGGTGACAAGGGGTGGCGACGGTCGTCACCCTAATACATAGTTGTCCAATTTTTTCTTTCTTAAATTCCCCAAAACAAAATTATTTTCAATTAGATTAAACTTTAAAACATTATTTTATTTAAAAGGTTATAAATAAATTCTAGTAGTGTTAGGTCTTAGAGCATTATATCGTGTTGAACTTAGTTATATCATTCATAGTATTTCATCAAAATGGCCAGACAAAGATCATGTCTTATGGACCAATGATCATGAAACTCTTTTAATGGCCCATGATAGACTTTTTATGTCATTTTAAGTCTTAAAAGTGTTAGATCGGGTTATACTAAATCAAATTGGATCATGAATGAGCCATACGATATAATGCAAAAAAAAAAAATGTATGCAACATCTTCACATACTATACATTTTTAATCATGTGTAGGTATTTAATTTGCCACGTCATTTTCAAAAATAAAATAAAGTATATATTAACTTAGTTTATCTACATATTTTTTAAAAATTCTTATGTGTTGGTAAACATAATCATTTACCTACACATATATTAGTTTTTTTACATATGTGTAGATAATTTACCTACACATGACGGAAATTTGCTACATGTGTAGGTAATTTAATATTTAATCATTTGATAATTTTGGGGGGAAATTTTCCCACCAAGACCAAGTGTGGCTAAAATGTATTACCAACACATATTAAGTGTTAATCTTTATGAAAATATATCATCAACCATTACCCACACATATACAAACATGTGTAGGTAAATACCCACACATTTACATGTGTAGGTAAATTATGTGTGGGTAAACACCCCAATTTCTTGTAGTGGATCATCACCATCTCTTATATGCTCATTTTTAATAACCAAAGTATTTGTTTTTAAGAACAACTAGAAAATCAAAATAATGAAGAAAAAACTAAAATAAGAACCATGTAAAAAAAAAAAAAACCATGGTCCCACACCTTTCGTTCGACACCTCTACAAAAATGGTACCATTAGATAACACCCCAATAGCCAAATATTGAATTCCTTGCAACTTACACCATCCCCAATCGGGGCATGCTCGTCTTGATCGTCCATAGGTTGGACGAAGACAAACAATGTGGAGGTTGGGGTATTTGTATACATGCACACTGATGCATACTGGAACGCTTTTATTTCATAGAAAACACTTTATTTTATAGAAAAAGTGTCATATGTAGGGCTGCAAACGAACCAAACGAACACGAACAAGACTTTGTTCGTGTTCGTTTGTTAAGAAATATATGTGTTCGCGAACCGTTCACGAACACTTATCGAACGAGATTTTATATTCGTGTTCGTTTGTTAAGGAAATGAACTTGTTCGCGTTGGTTTGTGTTTGTTTGTTAATTTTAGGCAATGAACAAAAACGAACGTTGATAAACACAAATGAAAATAAATTAATGTTAATGAACACAAATGGAAACAAACAAACATAAACAATCGTTCATGAACAGAATATATAATACAATGACACTTATTAGATATTTAATTTGTCAGAATTTTGAATGTATTTAAATAAATAAAAAAACTAAAAACACTAATGAACTATCGAACACAAACAAACACGTTACCGAACGTTCACGAACATAAACAAACGAACACGACCTCTGTTAATGTTTGTTCATTTAACTAAACGAACGGAATTTCTTGTTCGTGTTCGTTTGTTTAATAAACGAACGAACACAAACGAACTTCCCGCCAAACGGTTCACGAACTGTTCGCCGAACGTTTGGTTCGTTTGCAGCCCTAGTCATATGTAAAAGAAAAATGTGTAAAAGAAAAATATGACCAAATAAAACAAATACCCTTTTTAATACTTTTGTACCTTTTAATTTATGTAATATATATTTAAAGTTTGAGACTAAAATTTTAGTATTTCACACCCTATTAATGTAATTATTAAATTAAATAACATGATATTAAAAAGTAAATACTTTATTATAATAAAAAATGTAAAAGGTTGTGACCATGTGAAAAAATAAGAAATAAAGATGGATCACAGGTGTAGGTCCCTCGGAGGTTGAGGTTTAACCTATTCCTTGTTATATCTAACACACTAGCGAGTGCGGAATCCAAGCTAGCATGCAAACCGAGAAAGAACAAGCACAAGCACAACACAAGACTTCACCGATTAACACCACTTGTATTAAACGTATGAAAGGTTCGGTTACAAGCTCAATGTTTACAAATCTGTTTTGCAAACTCTCTAAGTGCGTGTGTGTTCTGAACAGAATGCTCTCCCTTCTCTCTAGTGTCTAACTTTCAAATCTGAGTGTCTCACTGAAATGAACACACTACATGGGTATTTATACCCGTAACACAGCAGGTCTGGTCGAAGGATCAGATAGATGATCGAAGGATCATCTATCGACCAGAAACCTGTCGAAGGATCAACATGTACCTCGAAGGATGACATCTTTCGAGGTCCATCAATCGAAGGTTATCTTTCGAGCACATCGAAGGATCCAACCAATCCTTCGATGACACATCCTTCGACCCAAACATCTTTCAAACAATGGCTAACTGTTTGGCCAAGTCAATCCGGAGGATGGTTGACTTGGTCAAACTTACAAGACTAACAAAGACATCGTTTTACATCGTGACCGAATACAGACAAAGTACAGACACAAGTGCACCAACAAACTCCCCCTTGGCTGTAGCTTTGTCTTGAATTTTATAACTTGATCTTTGTCTCGATCTTTGAGTCTTCAAGTCTTTGACGTCCTTTCAAGTCTTCAATGTCGGAGGATCTTTAAAGTCTTCACGTCTTGAAAGCAGAAAGTGTATCAACAAACTCCCCGTTTCATGTAGGAAGTGTGTTGACAAACTCCCCCTTAACATAAGCTCCCCCTTGAGTTATGCTCGTGAAATACTTGTTCGTTATGAATTGAGATCCTTGTGGTATTGATGATGGCCAACGGCAACTCGATCATCTTCATCACTTGAGTGCCTTCACGTTGTGTCTTCATTCCGAGGCTTTGTCATCGACCATGTTCTCCTTGCCTTTAGAATCTGCACATGCAAGAAATCTAAACGCGTAATGAGAACAACCGCTTGGAATATCATAAGCAAACGACACACATGTGACCATTGTTCAATCAAACACCGTCCGACAGTTTGAAAGTTTAATAAATTTATCAATTTTAGGTTTTAACTTTCAAAACTTGCAAATTTCGACCGTTTATGAAGATTTAGTCGTTTCGGTTTTCTTTCAGGTTTCAAGTAACGAAGACTCGAGCTCCAACATCGTACGATCGAAAATAAAATAGAAATAAAATCTTTTTGGCTTTTATAAAGTTTATGTTAAAACACACCTAAAATCTTTTTGGTATTTTTGAATATTTCAAATGTAAAGACTGAAAGCAGTAAATAAATATATACAAAGATGCAGAAATTCAAAGCAGTAAATAAATATTTACAGATGTTCTTTTTTTTTTTCGAGTTTCGAGGGTAAGAGAATCATATCAGTGTACGGTCATGTCAAAACACTCTTGTTGTTCTTTTAGTTAACATTAAGATAAGCATCCTATAACAATTATCTGTATTGTTGTCCACATAAACTCAACTTATCATTTGTAATCATGGCGCGGGGATACGTTAAGGTATGATTTATACTTACCGACCGGTGTTCATCCACATCACGACACATTCCCGTATCAAGGTATGCACGAGGGTTCATCTTACCGGTGAGTATACCGATTATCATCTGTTTGACCGTATATGATGTGAGATTCTCACTTATTTTGATTGAAAACAAGCCCTATGTGATAGAATCACTTATTGATGAGGAACTTGATTTTCATATGCATGAGGGCACAGGAGCAAGTCCGTGAACAGGTCAGTACTTTCGTACAGCAGAGAGACGAACTTGACACCCGGAGAAATGTGATATTTTATCACTTATTTGTTTGGACATGTGATTGTTTATCACTTATTGAGGTCGTATGCAGTATGTACACGTATGTATGGTATCATGGAAGATCTAGACTTGCGTCCCCGTTATTTTTCGGAAAAAGATACAACCATGATACCCAGATGATAAGCAGCATAAAGACCGAATATCTCAGAACCTCGGCAATCTCTCAAACGAAATTTCGGTACCAAGACCATATGCCAATGAATGGTTCCCACCTGGTCTTCAGTCGGATTTAAGTTTATATCACCCTGCACACTTTAAAATGATTGTGAGCCTACCGATACATCTTATATAGAGTTGCTTATCGTTTTTCATTTAAGTTTTAAAGAGGTTTAGACAGACCACTGATGTACTATCATTTTCTCTTTTGCTCGCCAGGAAACTCATTTTTGTTTTTCTATTGTTTTGTGCTTTTGAAATTTTTCGATGTTTTTGGATTTTTCAAATTTTGGATTTACTCCCCCTAAAATCAACAAACTAAGACAAATTTAAAAACACAAAGGTATTTACAAAAATGATTTTCCGATGTTGGTTACTCTTGCTTGACCTTAATGCCGTTTACCAATAATAAATAGTCAAATCTTGATTTGTCAAATGCTTTGGTAAAAAGGTCGGCACGTTGGTCATCGGTGTGGACATAAGCAACATCGATTAGCCTTTTCTCAAAGCAATCACGTATGAAGTGATACTTAATGTCGATGTGCTTAGTCTTTGAATGCTGCACAGGATTTTTAGTGATCTGTAAAGCAGCAGAATTATCAACGTAAATAGGAGTAGTTAGGAATTCAAAACCGTAGTCGCGCATTTGTTGTTGGATCCATAGGACTTGGGAGCAACAACTTGAGGCAGCAATGTATTCAGCTTCGCATGTTGATGTAGCGACGCACGTCTGCTTCTTGCACTGCCATGTGACTAGGCGATTTCCCAAAAACTGACATCCAGCCGTTGTGGATTTGCCGTCGATTTTGCATCCGCCAAAATCAGAATCACTGAATGCGATCAAGTCAAAGTTATTATCCCTAGGGTACCATAGACCGGTGTCAGGGTAACCCTTCAAATAACGAAAAATCCTTTTTACAGCTGCAAGATGTGAGGCCTTCGGGTTCACTTGATATCTGGCAAGCAGGCACGTTGGGTACATGATATCTGGTCTTGATGCTGTGAGGTACATAAGAGATCCGATCATCACGCGATAGTATGAGGGGCTAACATCTTGACCCTTCAAGTCTGGAGTAATTCCGTGATTTTGCGGCAATGGGGTACCGATGGGCGTTGCATCAGACATCTGGAACCGGCTCAAGATGTCACCAACATATTTAGTCTGATGGATGAATATCCCAGACTCAGTTTGTTGTACTTGTAGGCCCAAAAAGAAAGTCATTTCCCCCATAGCACTCATCTCGAATTTATCCTGCATAATGCGCTCGAAATTCCTACACAAAACATCATTAGTAGAACCAAATATAATATCATCAACGTATACCTGTACCAGTAGAAGATCTCCATCTTGTTCTTTGACGAAAAGAGTACAATCGATAAGACCTCTGCGAAATCCATTCTCCAGCAAATAATTAGATAAGGTTGCGTACCAAGCTCGCGGTGCTTGATGTAGACCATAGAGAGCTTTGTTGAGTAACCAAACCCGATCGGGATGGATAGGATCTTCAAAACCTGGAGGCTGTTCGACGTACACCTCTTCTTCAACCACACCATGTAAGAATGCACTTTTCACGTCCATCTGGTATACCTTGAAACCTTTGAATGAGGCATAAGCCAGAAAGATCCGAATTGCTTCTAGACGTGCAACAGGTGCATACACTTCGTTGTAGTCGATCCCTTCTATCTGACGAAAACCTTGAACGACTAGCCTTGCTTTGTTGCGAATAACGATTCCACGGTCATCCTTTTTGCATTTAAACACCCAACGGGTACCAATCTTCTTGTAACCAGCAGGTTTCTCTACGAGTTTCCAGACACCAAGCTTCTGGAATTGTTGTAGTTCTTCCTGCATCGCTTCAACCCATGAGTTATCTTTCAAAGCTTCTTTCCAAGTTCTTGGCTCTTCCTGTGAGACATAACACGCGAAAGACCAATCGTTTTGTTGACCAGATTCTCGGATAGCTGCATACAAGCCTGCATTGTTGTTGTTCCGCAACATGTTTCTTGTTTGAACGCCACTTTGTACATTTCCGATGATGTTTTGTTGAGGATGAGTATTATGAATCCTTGTTTCTGGATTTTCTTGAACTGGAATATTTGTACCCAGATTGTTGAGATTGAGATCAACAACTAATTCAATGCCCGGAATTGACGAAGAGGATGATGCAGTAGCTTCAGCTGTTCCAGGGACGCCCACTGGAGGAGTACCCTCTGAAATACCATGAACTGCTGTAATTGGAGCTTCTTGATCTGCATCTAGAAATTCATCATCCTCTGAAGATTCGTTCAATTCGGTAGCATCGTGAAAATCCTCATTGTCGAGAGCATTGTTGTTCACTGAAGATGGTTCTTGATTGACAATAATGGGACGAACCAACGGTGAATCTGTTGCATTGTCACTCTCGAAAAACATCCTTGCTGCAGCATTTTCTTCAACTGCTTCAACATTGATCGAATTGAAAAAGTCATCGTACTCAAACATCCAAGGCTGACCAGGATTTTTGACTGGTAAAGAGTGCCTTTGTTTGTACTCTGACTTCAGACCATTCCTCGACCCTTTTAGTCTCTAGATTCCAGACTCTTAAGTTTGGGGTGGAATACCCAAGAAAGTATCCATCAATTGCTCTTGCCCCAAACTTTCCATTAGGATCGATTATTGTACATGGAGCTCCAAACGGTTCAAGATATGACAAATCTGGTTTCCGTTTGTTAATAAGCTCAAAGCAGGTCTTGTTGTGCCTTTTGACTGTAAGGACTCGGTTCAACGTATAACATGCAGAGGACACAGCTTCAGTCCAAAAAGGAATCGGCAATTGTGACTCTACTAACATAGTCCTAGCAGTCTCGATCAATGTGCGGTTCTTACGTTCAGCGACGCCATTCTGTTGTGGAGTATAAGCTGCACTAAATTCGTGAAGAATACCTTTTGAAGTGCAAAACTCCGCCATGGCATGATTTTTGAATTCAGTACCATTGTCGCTACGTATCCGCCTAACCTTCAACTTATATAGATTCTCAATCTGAATGATCAAGTTTTTGATAATACCGAAGGTTTCACTCTTATGTGCCATGAACGCCACCCAAGAAAATCTTGAATAATCATCAGTAATCACGAGGCAGTATTGATCATTCTTAATACTTTTGTGCTTGACAGGACCGAACAAATCCATGTGCAAACGTTCAAGAGGAACAGCCACCGTGTTGACTTTCTTTGTAGGGTGTCGCTTCTTCGTTTGTTTTCCTTTCTGGCACGAGACACAGATGTCTTGAAGATGGAAGTTTTTAAGAGGAACACCATTCACTAATTCATTTGACACCAAATGATTCATTTTGCGTAAGTGAATGTGACCCATTCGTCTGTGCCAAGAGATTGAGTCTTTTTCTGTGGCTTTGGAAACGAAACAAGTTGCTTGTGCAGACGTAGTAATAGCTTGGCTCATATCAAGGACATACAGATCCTTTATCCTTGGAGCTGACAAGAGAATCCATTCTTTTGGAATTTTGAAGCCAGGTTTCAGCACATAACATCCATTTGCATCAAAGTGTACTGAGAACTGCTTATCACAAATTTGAGAAACACTAAGAAGATTGTGATCAAGTTGTTGTACGAAGTTGATCTTATCAAAGCTAACAACCCCGTTAGAAATCATTCCTTCACCCGTAATATATCCGCCCTTATCTCCAGCAAAAGCAACATAACCTCCTCTAATAGATTTGACGTCGTAGAGAAGCTTCATGTCGCCTGTCATGTGCCTGGATGCCCCACTATCAACAATCCAATGACTACTGATAGTTCCTCCTGGAACACCCTGCACATGAACTCACACAATTAGTTGGAGATGGGGACCCAAGCCATTGTGGTCTTGGGTCTTCCATTTTCATCAATCACAATAACCTCTATTCTTTGATGATTCGAGAATTGAGATGGTCCCCCTGAATTTGTGGTCACTTTAGGTTTCCATGTCTGTTGAGTTTTGCCAGTGTCATTTTTTAACAATTTAACTTCGTGATTGTTTGAAGTTTTTGAAAATTTTGAATTTTCTGGCTTAACTGAAACAGATGGTTTTTGAACCACATCATTTTTAATTGCCTTTTCAATTTTCTTGACCTGTTGGCGTTTTTGTTTCTTTTCCCTTTCTTTTATAAGGCGGGGATCTTGCTTTACAGAAACAGATCGTTTGCGGTCAGTTTTGTCACGGGGATCATCCTCTTTGGCTTTTAATTTATGAAGATACGGGCAATTTCGAATGATATGCCCAATTGTACCACATTCAAAACATGATCTTCGTTCAACGAACCCCGAAGTATCATGTGATCGTCTTGCCGATGATGAACTTTGTGATCCCGAGGTACTAGGTTTTGAACTATTTGGTTCATTCCTTTTCATCACAGTTGCTTTCTTGACAAAATCTAAGTTAGATTGATTCTCAAACGTAGCAATTTTGTCCGTTCCCTTAGATTTCACAAAGTTCACATTCTTCTTCTTCTTTTGATTCGGCTTCTTTTGAGTTTGAGTCGGTGCTTTTCCTTTTAGCTTAGTATGATTTAGCTGTTTTTGCACTGTTGGTAATTTTTTATTGCCAAATTGTTTTCGAACTTCGGCCTTTGGAATCGGAGCACACTGTGTTACTGTAACATGTGGTCCTGTCTTTCCCAAAAACTTACTTGTTGAATTTTCAAAGACTTTACTGATTAATGATTGATTAACATTCTTAATAGGAAAATCTTTGTCTGAATAAACTTTATCATCACCAACAAGAGTGTACAGCAAATCCACACTCTCCGACTCTTGTGCAGACACAGGCCCGATTGCAACAGTCTTAGCAGGTTTTGCAGGAGGATCACACAGAATATGATTCTCAAGAGGTATGTCCTCTTCTTTTATCACTGCATCAGACTTTGCTGAATCAGTATCATCAGATTCATCATCAGAAGAATCAGAATCCTCACTGTATATCACAACTGGAGGAACCTGATTCGGTTCAGCAGAAGACACACATGTATCTGCTGACACATCTGAATCTGTTGATACTTCTTTCTTGTATCCCAGTCCTGCTGCAAATTCCTTAACATCAAGAGGAACAGATGGTTCAAAGAAAGTTCTGTTCTCCTCGTCAGGCATGGCATCATAATTGTTTCTCACGGGTGGTGGACATTTCTTGTAGCCTATGCATGTGACATCCCGTTTCTCTTTCTGTACATCAATGATGTGATCCAACACATAGCTAGAACTCAAATAACTGTCTAACTTGAGTCGGATCGCCTCACTTTCAGTTTTAACACAAGCCATTTCCTTTTGCATTACCTCAAGACGAGTTATATACAAATTAATGTCAGTTTGTTTTCTGGAAACCATTTTAGTTAACTCGGTTTTATCTTTCTTTAATTTTTCAATTACCGATTTAAACTCCTTTTCATGGTTTTCATAAAACATGTTGGCTTCTGTGCACTTAGAAAGATCCACGGTTAATTTCTGATTGTGGATAAATGTCACATCATATTTCTCCTGCAAAGCCTCGTGTTTGCTTTGCAATTCACACCACTTATCATTCAATGAAACATGTTTGTCTTGCAAGTCAAACAAACTAGCTTGTACAGCATCATGTTTGCCTTGCAACTCAGACATGTTTGCTTCTAAATCAGCACATTTAACACGCAAACTATCACAATTATCACAGCTAACAGAAGTGGGTTCATCGACACATACCTGACTTGATGAACTGTCGACATTAGCCATAAAGGCTGAATGGAGAGAAGACGAAGAATAAGCAGCTTGATCCACCAAAATAGATCTTCTTTGAGTTTCTGCTGCAGCTTCTCCCAAAAGCTCATCAATATTAGCATCGACTGACGCACTTGATGTCTCATCCACATGATCATCGCCCGAACTCGAGGATTCTTCATCTGAACTTCTACTATAACCAGAAGAGTCTTCATCCTCAGAAGAGTCACCACCATTGGCGGAAGATTCTCCACCACTGGCGTGATTTAAATCCTTGACAATTTCAGCAAAACAAGCTGTTCCATCTGGAGCATCATTTCCCAACTGGATTGACCAATCACATCCTTCATCTACTTGAACCACAAGTGCCTGGTTGGCATTTGATGGTCCTGCTTGAGTCTGGTTGTTGACAGGTACCAACGTACGAACATTGTTCCTGTTCTGGTTCTGCTGGTTGCCTTGACCTCTGAAAGGATTCTGATTCCCATGTTGAGATGGCCTCGTACATTCACGCTTGAAATGACCACGTTCCCCACAATTGAAACACTTAACAGCTTGCTTATCAAACCCATACTTGGTGTCTTTCTTGCTTTCCAAGCTGGTTCTGCCCGTTCTTTCCATGAAATCCTTTGCTCGCCTAACAGCACTGGCAAAGGCCCATTTGATGTCCATCATCTCCATCTCCTCTTTATCTATCTGCTGATAGTCTTCTTGTGTCAGATTAATGTTACCAATCTGACCTTCAACTAATCCACAGTATGCGCTCACCAAAGTGTTTAGCAGCTTCATGTGTTCCTTGGCTACTTCCACACTGACTTTAGAAAAGCTTGAGGTGTCGAGCCGTACTGTATTTGGCTTTGATTGTTGACCAGCAGATGATGTGCTTCCATAACACGCTTGCTGTTGAGGAGGAGGAAGTGGATTCCCATACATGTCTGTTGGTCCGGTAGATTGAGCAGGTAATGGATTTCCAAACATATCAGTTGCTTTGGTAGATCGAACAGGTAAAGGATTTCCGAACATATCAGTTGCTCTGATAGTTCGTTGGCTTTGCTGTTGTGGTGCTGGTTGAGAAACTGGTTCAATCGGAATTCCAAACATGTCTGTTTTTGGAGGGACCGGAACTTGGATAGTATTGCCAAACATGTCAGTGTGAGACACAAACGCTGTTTGAAGTGGAGCATGTGAAGGAGGTTTTGTAGAAGTGCTAGAAGTTCCATAATACATTTCAGGATTTTGTGGCACTGGAACTCTTTTTGCCTTGAGAGTTTCTTCCTGATTCTTGTTTTCAAGGATTTGAACAAAGTCATTGTAGCTTGTTGTAGCTAAAGTGCCATTGTACTTCATGATTTCCAAGAAAGTATTCCATTGAGGTGGCAACGCATCTGCAAACTTTTTCACAATCTCTGCTTGAGGTGTAACGACCTCAAAATTTGACAATTCAGTCAGCAAATGATTAAATCGACTTGTCAAATCTCCTAAAGATTCATTCTCCATACAAGTAAAACCATCAAACTCTTTCTTTAGCAGTTCTTTTCTCAATTGACGTGTCGCTTCATTTCCTACGCCCCTTGTCTTCAATGCATCCCACAACCTCTTAGTCGTCTTGTAACTGACAAATTGATGATAAATGTCTTTACTTAACGCCTGAGTAAGAATGGCATAAGCCTTCTTTTCCAGATCATAGACCTTCTTCTGATCTTCCGTAAGATCTGCAAACGTAGCAGCAGATGATGCAGCAACCTCTATTGTTTGATCGAAATCTGTGATGAACCGCAACCACAATTCTGTATTTTGACCAAGAACGTATGTATGAAATCTGTCAATCCATCCTGGATATTCATATAAGTGCATCAACTTCGGAGGCCGATTCAAACTTCCCGTTTCACTCTCGCTTAAGAGAATGCTTTGAATACTTGGAGTTTGATTTGATACGAATGCCCATTGACCAGTATTAGCTTGAGAAGACACCGGTGCGGGAGACGGAGTACCAAAATACATATCTGTATTTACCGGCCTATTCCATCTTGGATTCATTTTTGATCAAGAATAATAATACCTGAAAATCACAACTTGTTAAACATAAACAGACTAAGGGTCGAAAGATCAAGACTTGTTCGAAGGATCAACAGTGTTCGAAAGATCACTGTTGAGTTTCGAACAATGATTTCGAAAGACTCTCCAATCGAAGGATCCTTGTCTTTCGAAAAAGAACTGTAGACCGAAAGATGTAAGTTTCGAAAAGATTCCTTGAATCGAAGGATAAGACACAGACTTCGAAGGATTCTCGAAAGATGATAATCTGTCGAACTTCCTTTTATCGAAAGATGATCTTTCGACTTCGAAGGATATCTTTCGAACTCCACTGACACAGTTGACGTGAGAAGTGACAGGTTGGTGAAAAAGGTGATGGGTTGGTGAGATCTTTCGCAGAAAGTATGGTTCAGACCATCATTTTCTGCAAAAGCAGATTTGAACACATAAAATATTATGAAAAATCGAAGGTTCGAATCCAGAAACCGGTCACCGGAGAAGCCGGAATTTTGGCCGGAAATCACCAAATACCTTAAAAACAAGTTTTTATCTTACCCAACCCGTCCTTTTAACACATGCAGAAGTTTAGAACACGTTTTTATGACAAGAAATACAAGAAAAACAGTAAAAACGTAAGCTAAACCAAGGAGTTTTTGTCCAAAAACACTCCAAAGCTTGTATAAAACCCGGTTTTTAACAAGGAAAAGAGCCACGGCTCTGATACCACTTGTAGGTCCCTCGGAGGTTGAGGTTTAACCTATTCCTTGTTATATCTAACACACTAGCGAGTGCGGAATCCAAGCTAGCATGCAAACCGAGAAAGAACAAGCACAACACAAGACTTCACCGATTAACACCACTTGTATTAAACGTATGAAAGGTTCGGTTACAAGCTCAATGTTTACAAATCTGTTTTGCAAACTCTCTAAGTGCGTGTGTGTTCTGAACAGAATGCTCTCCCTTCTCTCTAGTGTCTAACTTTCAAATCTGAGTGTCTCACTGAAATGAACACACTACATGGGTATTTATACCCGTAACACAGCAGGTCTGGTCGAAGGATCAGATAGATGATCGAAGGATCATCTATCGACCAGAAACCTGTCGAAGGATCAACATGTACCTCGAAGGATGACATCTTTCGAGGTCCATCAATCGAAGGTTATCTTTCGAGCACATCGAAGGATCCAACCAATCCTTCGATGACACATCCTTCGACCCAAACATCTTTCAAACAATGGCTAACTGTTTGGCCAAGTCAATCCGGAGGATGGTTGACTTGGTCAAACTTACAAGACTAACAAAGACATCGTTTTACATCGTGACCGAATACAGACAAAGTACAGACACAAGTGCACCAACAACAGGGACGAGTATGAGATAAATTGACATATAAGTGTTTGGAGGATCAATCAACCAAATCCAGAATGGCTCAAAGTTTGGGACTTCATATAAAGTTGAAAGAACTACATCGTTAGTCATTGTGGTATGCCTGTTCTATGGATTTGGTCTTTAAATATGCGAAATTACGGTTTTGGATCTCACTGTTTTCTCACACGTAACACAATTGGTCTTTTCTTTACCAATACTCATCAATAACATCAGTTAAATTCATGTGAACTGACACTAGTAACCCTTAACTTAAAAAAACTAAAATAACTAACCCAAACACATCATCATGCCACTTATAGAGTTATAGTTAAAAAGACTCGACTGAGTTTTGAATGCCTCCAACAACAGCTCTATCTGATTCGGTTACTTGATCTTGTTTCAGAATTAAGGCTTAAAGTAGAAAACAAGAATCTAGAATTGGTTTAACGAACTACAGGCTTTCATATCGCCTGCATTTGTTGAATTAATGACTGGTAGATCGAACACCCATAGCACCAAATGTGACACTGCTACTCACGACAACAATAAGGCGATGTTTTGAGCCAACACAGATCAAGACGCAAGTCCACACTCCACTACATATAAACAATATAATCTTCAAAAAACCAGAATACCTGATCAACCTGTTTCTGGTCCAAAGGGTTGGACCGGGTTGACACGCTAACATTTCAGTTATAAACAGGTAGTTAACTTTATTCATATTTTCACACATACCTGAGACAAGATTGACCAAAGTCCTATTCTAAGGGTTGATATTCGAGTCTCCATGAAAGGGTACAAAAACAGGGCCGAGATACCAATTATCGCGCTTATTCCTCTTCCCGTTCCAGCTATGTATGTGGTATTCCACCCCATTCCAATGTTGCAGTCATCAAAGTTTCAAAACTGTACAAATCTCTTGTACTAACAGCCAGAAATTATATATGAATTATGAGCATACATAACAGGCTAACAACTATAAAACGATATGGAGATGGAATAAAAATAAATTCGATAAAAAAAATATATATTTGTAGCTCCCAAAAAAATAACTGAAAAATAACTTAAAGAGAAGTATTTAAATTTTATACTCATCAATTATTGTAAATGAATCATGTAATGTGTCACGTAAACACTAGTTAAATCATATTTGAAAACAAAGAAACAAATACGGAAAACATGTAACTTTAAATTAAAACTATTTGTATCAAAAGTGGAAGTCTAAGCATTAAAACATATGACAGACTGTCTCCAAATTTCAACAACCACTGATATCTTTGACAGACTAAAAGGAACAAAAAGATAAACGCAAGCTTAGATTCCAATGTTAATAACGATAATCTGAGACCTACAACAGAGGCTTGCAAATAAATTCCAGGTCTACCTTCATATTATAAAGCTCAGCCAATGATGCAGCTTGGTTCTCCTCGAGCCATTCGGTCTTATCATCAATGGCTTTTTGCATCAACTTCAAGATCTCGGGGTGCACACTAGTCTTGACACGGTGCTCTTTAATCTTATTCTTCATTTTGTATAAGCAATCAACTAATGCGTTGTATGCTTCTGCTTTCTTCTTGAATTCTTGGTCCTCAAGTTTGTACTTTTCAGCATCATTTACCATCTTATCAATCTCTTCTTTGGAGAGTCTTCCATTTTCATTGGAAATCACGAGTTTCTCCATCTTACCACTGGATACTATCGAGGCGGTGACTGTGAGGATACCATCGCCATCTATTTCAAAGCGTACTATAATTGAAGAGACTCCTTTGGGAGCAGGTGGTATTTCAAAGCGTACTATAATTGAAGAGACTCCTTTGGGATCTTTCACCTTGATATACCTTGATATTAATGAAAGATTGGTTATCATAGGTTGTATGGTATTCTCTGGCCTTACTTGTAGGTATTGGAGTGTTTCTCGGGATCACAACACTAAATATTTCTCCTATTACTTCTTTACCAAGTGATAAGGGAGTGACATCATGTAGAACCAAATCTTGAACACTCTTGTCACTGCCACCACTTACCTTTGCAGCCATAACGGCTGCACCATACGCAACAGCCTCATCAGGGTTCACACTCTTGCATAACTCCCTTCCATCAAAAAACTCCTGCAGCATATGCTGAACCTTTGGTATCCTAGTTGAGCCACCAACAAGAATCACTCGTGCTACACATGATTTCTTCATCTTAGCATCACTTAAACATGTCTCCAATGTCTCAATGCACTTATTAAAATAACCCATGTTCAGCTCTTCAAACTTAGCTCGAGTAAATTTCAAAGAAAAATCAATCCCCTCATGCAAGCTATCCAAATTAATTGACGTCCGAGTAGTACACGAGAGAATCCTTTTTGCTTTCTCACATGCAAATCTCAACCTCCCCAGTGCTCTTTGGTTCCCACACAAGTCCTTATTCCATCTCCTCTTGAAGTCCTCAACACAGTGATCCACCATGCGGTTATCAAAATCCTCACCTACCAAATGAGTGTCACCACCAACAGCTTTCACCTCAAAAATGCCCCCTTCCTCAATAGTCATTGCAGAAACATCAAAAGTACCACCACCCAGATCAAAGACAAGCACGTTTATCTTGCCAACAATATCAGACTCATTGTCTAATCCATAAGCGATTGCAGCTGCTGTAGGTTCATTGATCATACGAATGACGTTTAATCCAGCAATAGTACCAGCGTCCTTGGTAGCTCGACGCTGTGAATCATTGAAATAAGCCGGGACAGTTACCACAGCATTTTTGACAACTTTTCCAAGGTACGCCTCAGCAGTTTCTTTCATCTTGGCAAGAACCATCGAAGAAATTTGTTGGTGCACTTGTGTCTGTACTTTGTCTGTATTCGGTCACGATGTAAAACGATGTCTTTGTTAGTCTTGTAAGTTTGACCAAGTCAACCATCCTCCGGTTTGACTTGGCCAAACAGTTAGAACTTTGTTTGAAAGATGTTTGGGTCGAAGGATGTGTCATCGAAGGATAGTTTAGATCCTTCGATGAGCTCGAAAGATAAGCCTTCGATGGATGGACTTCGAAAGATCCCATCCTTCGAGGTATATGTGGATCCTTCGAGCTGTTTCTGGTCGATAGATGATCCTTCGATCAGTCTATCTGATCTTTCGACCAGACCTGCTGTTTCGGGTATATATACCCATGTTGTGTGTTCATTTCAGTAGAGACTTCAAGGTTAGAAGTTAGAGCTTCATTGTGAGACACACAGAGAGCATTCTGTTCAGACCACACACACACGAGAGTTAGAGAGAGTTTGCAAAACACATTTGTAAACATTGAGCTTGTAACCGAACCTTTCATACGTATTAATACAAGTGGTGTTAATCGGTGAAGACTTGTGTGTTGTGTTTGTTCTCGGTTCTTGTATAAACTCTCGGTTTGCATGCTAGCTTGGATTCCGCACTCGCTAGTGTGTTGGACATAACAAGGAATAGGTTAAACCTCAACCTCCGAGGGACCTACAAGTGGTATCAGAGCCGTGGCTCTTTTCCTTGTTAAAAACCGGGTTTTTATACAAGCTTTGGAGTGTTTTGGACAAAAACTCTCTTGGTTTAGCAACCGTTTTCAGTGTTTTTCTCGTTGTTTTTGTCGTTAAAACGTGTTCTAAACTTATCGGGTGTGTTAAGGAACGGGTTGGGTAACTTAAAAACTTGTTTTTAAGAGGTTTGGTCATCTCCGGCCAAATTCCGGCCTACTCCGGTGACCGGTTTCTGGGTAGAACTTTCGATTTTTAGCTATATTTTATTATTCAAAACCTGTTTTGCATGCAGAAGATATGGTCTGACCATACCTTCTGCCTTCTGCCGAAAGTTTCTACCAACCCATCAACTTTTCACCAACCTGTCACTTCTTGCGTCAACTGTGTCAGAGGAGATCGAAGGATATCCTTCGAAGTCGAAAGATCATCTTTCGATCAAAGGAAGTTCGACAGATTATCATCTTTCGAGAATCCTTCGAAGTCTTTGACTTATCCTTCGATTCAAGGAATCTTTTCGAAACATACATCTTTCGGTCTACAGTTCTTTTTCGAAAGACAAGGATCCTTCGATTGGGGAGTCTTTCGAAATCATTGTTCGAAACTCAACAGTGATCTTTCGAACACTGTTGATCCTTCGAACAAGTGTTGATCCTTCGATCCCAGGTTGTCTAAGTTTAACAAGTTTGTGTTTTTCAGTGTCTTTCGATCTCAGATCCTTCGGCTGGTTAGTGTAACAATTTTTCTTGATCAAAAATGAATTCGATGTGGGGTATTCCGGTAAATGCAGAGATGTATTTTGGTACTCCGACTCCGGATTCGGGTTCGCAAGCTAATGCTACATCTACCGGTCAATGGGCATTCGTATCAAATCAAGCTCCAAGTGTTCAAAGCATTTTGCTAAGCGAAAGTGAAACGGGAAGTTTGAATAGGCCTCCAAAGTTGATGCATTTAAGTGAATATCCGGGATGGTTTGATAGATTTCATACATATGTCCTTGGTCAAAATACAGAATTGTGGTTACGTTTCATCACAGATTTTGATCAAACAATAGAGGTTGCCGCTTCATCTGCTACTACATTTGCTGATCTTACGGAAGATCAGAAGAAGGTCTATGACTTAGAGAAGAAAGCGTATGCCATTCTTACTCAGGCGTTAAGCAAAGATATTTATCATCAATTTGTCAGTCACAAGACAACGAAGAGGTTGTGGGACGCATTGAAAACAAGGGGTGTAGGAAATGAAGCGACACGTCAATTGAGAAAAGACCTGCTAAAGAAAGAGTTTGATGGTTTTACTTGTATGCAGAATGAATCTTTAGGAGATTTGACAAGTCGATTTAATCATTTGCTGACTGAATTGGCAAATATTGGGGTTGTAACAACTTTAGCAGAGATAGTGAAGAAGTTTGCAGATGCACTGCCACCTCAATGGAATAATTTCTTAGAAATCATGAAGTACAATGGCACTTTGGATACAACAAACTTCAGTGACTTTGCTCAACTCCTGGAAAACAAGAATCAGGAAGAAACTCTCAAGGCGAAAAGAGTTCCAGTGCCACAAAATCCTGAAATGTATTATGGAACTTCTAGCACTTCTACAAAACCTTCTTCACACGCTCCAATTCAAACAGCATTTGTGTCTAGCACTAGCTTGTATGGCACTCCTCCTCCAACAACAGACATGTATGGAAATCCGCTTAATCCAGTTCCTCAACCAGTGCCACAACAGCAAAGCCAACAACCTATCAGAGCAACAGACATGTATGGGAATCCTCTTCCTCCTCAACAGCAAGCATGTTATGGAAGTACATCATCTGCTGGTCAGCAATCAAAGCCAAATACAGTACGGCTCGACACCTCAAGCTTTTCTAAAGTTAGTGTGGAAGTAGCAAAGGAACACATGGAGCTGCTAAACACTTTGGTGAGCGCATACTGTGGATTAGTGGAAGGTCAGATTGGCAACATTAATCTGACACAAGAAGACTATCAGCAGATCGATAAAGAGGAGATGGATATGATGGACATCAAGTGGGCCTTTGCCAGTGCTGTTAGGCGAGCAAAGGATTTCATGGAAAGAACTGGCAGAACCAGCTTGGAAAGCAAGAAAGACACCAAGTATGGTTTTGATAAGCAGGCTGTTAAGTGCTTCAATTGTGGTGAACGTGGTCATTTCAAACGTGAATGCACAAGACCAGCTCAACATGGAAACCAAAATCCTTTCAGAGGTCAAGGCAACAGGGCAAATCAGAACCAAGTAAGGAACAATGAGCGCACATTGGTGCCTGTCAACAACCAGAGTCAAGCAGGACCATCTAATGCCAACCAGGCACTTGTGGTTCAAGTAGATGAAGGTTGTGATTGGTCAATCCAGTTGGGAAATGATGCTCCAGATGGAACAGCTTGTTTTGCTGAAATTGTCAAGGATTTAAATCACGCCAGTGGTGGAGAATCTTCCGCCAATGGTGGTGACTCTTCTGAGGATGAAGACTCTTCTGGTTATAGTAGAAGTTCAGATGAAGAATCCTCGAGTTCAGGCGATGATCATGTGGATGAGACATCAAGTGCGTCAGTCGATGCTAATATTGATGAGCTTTTGGGAGAAGCTGCAGCAGAAACTCAAAGAAGATCTCTTTTGGTGGATCAAGCTGCTTATTCTTCGTCTTCTCTCCATTCAGCCTTTATGGCTAATGTCGACAGTTCATCAAGTCAGGTATGTGTCGATGAACCCACTTCTGGTAGCTGTGATAACTGTGATAGTTTGCATGTTAAATGTGCTGATTTAGAAGCAAACATGTCTGAGTTGCAAGGCAAACATGATGCTGTACAAGCTAGTTTGTTTGACTTGCAAGACAAACATGTTTCATTGAATGATAAGTGGTGTGAATTGCAAAGCAAACACGAGGCTTTGCAGGAGAAATATGATGTGACATTTATCCACAATCAGAAATTAACCGTGGATCTTTCTAAGTGCACAGAAGCCAACATGTTTTATGAAAACCATGAAAAGGAATTTAAATCGATGATTGAAAAATTAAAGAAAGATAAAACTGAGCTGACAAAAATGGTTTCCAGAAAACAAACTGACATTAATTTGTATATAACTCGTCTTGAGGTAATGCAAAAGGAAATGGCTTGTGTTAAAACTGAAAGTGAGGCGATCCGACTCAAGTTAGACAGCTATTTAAGCTCTAGCTATGTGTTGGATCACATCATTGATGTTCAGAAAGAGAAAAGGGATGTCACATGCATTGGATATAAGAAATGTCCACCACCCGTGAGAGACAATTATGATGCTCTGCCTGATGAGGAGTATAGAACTCACTTTGAACCATCTGTTCCTCTAGATGTTAATGAATTTGCAACAGGACTCGGATACAAGAAGGAAGTATCATCAGATTCAGATGTGTCAGCAGATACATGTGTGTCTTCTGCCGAACCGAATCAGGCTCCTCCAGTTGTGATTGAGGATACTGATTCTTCTGATGATGAATCTGATGATACTGATTCGGAAAAGTCTGATGCGGTAATCAAAGAAGAGGACATACCTCTTGAGAATCATATTCTATGTGATCCTCCCGCAAAACCTGCTAAGACCGTTCCGACCGAGTCCACGTCTGCAAAAGAGTCGGAGAGTGTGGATTTGCTGTACACTCTTGTTGGTGATGATAAAATTTACTCAGACAAAGATTTTCCTATTAAAAATGTTAATCAATCATTAATCAGTAAAGTCTTTGAAAATTCAACAAGTAAGTTTTTGGGAAAGACAGGATCACATGTTACTGTAACACAGTGCCCTCCTATCCCCAAGGCCGAAGTTCGAAAACAATTTGGCAATCAAATATTACCAACAGTGCAAAAACAGCAAAATCATACCAAACCAAAAGGAAAAGCACCGACTCAAACTCAAAGGAAGCCGAATCAGAAGAAGAAAAAGAATGTGAACTTTGTGAAGTCTAAGGGAACTGACAAAATTGCAACATTTGAAAATCAATCTAACTTAGATTTTGTCAAGAAAGCAACAGTGATGAAAAGGAATGAACCAAGTTGTTCGAAACCTAGTACCTCGAGATCACAAAGTTCATCTTCATCATCGGCAAGACGACCACATGATACTTCGGGGTTTGTTGAACGAAGATCATGTTTTGAATGTGGTACAATTGGGCATATCATTCGAAATTGCCCGTATCTTCATAAATTAAAAGCCAAAGAAGTTGATCCCCGTGACAAAACTGACCGCAAACGATCTGTTTCTGTAAAACAAGATCCCCGCCTTGTAAAAGAAAGGGAAAAGAAACAGAAACGCCAACAGGTCAAGAAAATTGAAAATGCAATTAAAACCGATGTGGTTAACAAACCATTTGTTTCTGTCAAACCAGAAAATTCAAAAACTTCTGATAACCATGAAGTTAAAATTTTAAAGAATGACACTAGTAAACCAAAACAGACCTGGAAGCCTAAAACGGTTAAAAATTCAGGGGGGACCATCACAATTTTCAAATCATCAAAGAATAGAAGTTATTGTTATTGATGAAAATGGAAGACCCAAGACCACAATGGCTTGGGTCCCCATCTCCAACTAATTGTGTGAGTTCATGTGCAGGCTGTTCCAGGAGGAACTATCAGTAGTCATTGGATTGTTGATAGTGGGGCATCCAGGCACATGACAGGCGACATGAAGCTTCTCTACGACGTCAAATCTATTAGAGGAGGTTATGTTGCTTTTGCTGGAGATAAAGGCGGATATATTTCGGGTGAAGGAATGATTTCCAACGGGGTTGTTAGCTTTGATAAGATCAACTTCGTACAACAACTTGATCACAATCTTCCTAGTGTTTCTCAAATTTGTGATAAGCAGTTCTCAGTGCACTTTGATGCAAACGGATGTTATGTGCTGAAACCCGGCTTCAAAATTCAGAAAGAATGGATTCTCTTGTCGGCTCCAAGGATAAATGATCTGTATGTCCTTGATATGAGCCAAGCTATTACTACGTCTGCACAAGCAACTTGTTTCGTTTCCAAAGCCACAGAAAAAGACTCAATCTCTTGGCACAGACGAATGGGTCACATTCACTTACGCAAAATGAATCATTTGGTATCAAATGAGTTAGTGAATGGTGTTCCTCTTAAAAACTTCCATCTTCAAGACATCTGTGTCTCGTGCCAGAAAGGAAAACAAACGAAGAAGCGACACCCTACAAAGAAAATCAACACGGTGGCTGTTCCTCTTGAACGTTTGCACATGGATTTGTTCGGTCCTGTCAAGCACAAAAGTATTAGGAATGATCAATATTGCCTCGTGATAACTGATGATTTTTCAAGATTTTCTTGGGTGGCGTTCATGGCACATAAGAGTGAAACCTTCGGTATTATCAAAAACTTGATCATTCAGATTGAGAATCTATATAAGTTGAAGGTTAGGCGGATACGTAGCGACAATGGTACTGAATTCAAAAATCATGCCATGGCGGAGTTTTGCACTTCAAAAGGTATTCTTCACGAATTTAGTGCTGCTTATACTCCTCAACAGAATGGCGTCGCTGAACGTAAGAACCGCACATTGATCGAGACTGCTAGGACTATGTTGGTAGAGTCACAATTGCCGATTCCATTCTGGACTGAAGCTGTGGCCTCTGCATGTTATACGTTGAATCGAGTCCTCACAGTCAAAAGGCACAACAAGACCTGCTTCGAGCTTATTAACAAACGGAAACCAGATTTGTCGTATCTTGAACCGTTTGGAGCTCCGTGCACAATAATCGATCCTAATGGAAAGTTTGGGGCAAGAGCCATTGAGGGATACTTTTTTGGGTATTCCACCCCAAACTTAAGAGTCTGGAATCTAGAGACTAAAAGGGTCGAAGAATGGTCTGAAGTCAGAGTACAAAGGCACACTTTACCAGTCAAAAATCCTGGTCAGCCTTGGATGTTTGAGTACGATGACTTTTTCAATTCGATCAATGTTGAAGCAGTTGAAGAAAATGCTGCTGCAAGGATGTTTTTCGAGAGTGACAATGCAACAGATTCACCGTTGGTTCGTCCCATTATTGTCAATCAAGAACCATCTTCAGTGAACAATAATGCTCTCGACAATGAGGATTTTCACGATGCTACTGATTTGAACGAATCTTCAGAGGATGATGAATTTCTCGATGCAGATCAAGAAGCTCCAATAACAGCAGTTCATGGTATTTCAGAGGGTACACCTCCAGTGGACGCCCCTAGAACAGCTGAAGCTACTGCATCGTCCTCTTCGTCAATTCCGGGCATTGAATTAGTTGTTGATCTCAATCTCAACAATCTGGGTACAAATATTCCAGTTCAAGATAATCCAGAAACAAGGATTCACAATACCCATCCTCAACAAAACATCATCGGAAATGTACAAAGTGGCGTTCAAACAAGAAACATGTTGCGAAACAACAACAATGCAGGCTTGTATGCAGCTATCCGAGAATCTGGTCAACAAAACGATTGGTCTTTCGCGTGTTATGTCTCACAGGAAGAGCCAAGAACTTGGAAAGAAGCTTTGAAAGATAACTCATGGGTTGAAGCGATGCAGGAAGAACTGCAACAATTCCAGAAGCTTGGTGTCTGGAAACTCGTAGAGAAACCTGCTGGTTACAAGAAGATTGGTACCCGTTGGGTGTTTAAATGCAAAAAGGATGACCGTGGAATCGTTATTCGAAACAAAGCAAGGCTAGTCGTTCAAGGTTTTCGTCAGATAGAAGGGATCGACTACAACGAAGTGTATGCACCTGTTGCACGTCTAGAAGCAATTCGGATCTTTCTGGCTTATGCCTCATTCAAAGGTTTCAAGGTATACCAGATGGACGTGAAAAGTGCATTCTTACATGGTGTGGTAGAAGAAGAGGTGTACGTCGAACAGCCTCCTGGTTTTGAAGATCCTATCCATCCCGATCGGGTTTGGTTGCTCAACAAAGCTCTCTATGGTCTACATCAAGCACCGCGAGCTTGGTACGCAACCTTATCTAATTATCTGCTGGAGAATGGATTTCGCAGAGGTCTTATCGATTGTACTCTTTTCATCAAAGAACAAGATGGAGATCTTCTACTGGTTCAGGTATACGTTGATGATATTATTTTTGGTTCTACTAATGATGTTATGTGTAGGAATTTCGAGCGCATTATGCAGGATAAATTCGAGATGAGTGCTATGGGGGAAATGACTTTCTTTTTGGGCCTACAAGTACAACAAACTGAGTCTGGGATATTCATCCATCAGACTAAATATGTTGGTGACATCTTGAGCCGGTTCCAGATGTCTGATGCAACGCCCATTGGTACCCCATTACCGCAAAATCACGGAATTACTCCAGACTTGAAGGGTGAAGCTGTTAGCCCCTCATACTACCGCGCAATGATCGGATCTCTTATGTACCTCACAGCATCAAGACCAGATATAATGTACCCAACGTGCCTGCTTGCCAGATATCAAGTCAACCCGAAGGCCTCACATCTTGCAGCTGTAAAAAGGATTTTTCATTATTTGAAGGGTTACCCTGACACCGGTCTATGGTACCCTAAGGATAATAACTTTGACTTGATCGCATTCAGTGATTCTGATTTTGGCGGATGCAAAATCGACGGCAAATCCACAACGGCTGGATGTCAGTTTTTGGGAAATCGCCTAGTCACATGGCAGTGCAAGAAGCAGACGTGCGTCGCTACATCAACATGCGAAGCTGAATACATTGCTGCCTCAAGTTGTTGCTCCCAAGTCCTATGGATCCAACAACAAATGCGCGACTACGGTTTTGAATTCCTAACTACTCCTATTTACGTTGATAATTCTGCTGCCTTACAGATCACTAAAAATCCTGTGCAGCATTCAAAGACTAAGCACATCGACATTAAGTATCACTTCATACGTGATTGCTTTGAGAAAAGGCTAATCGATGTTGCTTATGTCCACACCGATGACCAACGTGCCGACCTTTTTACCAAAGCATTTGACAAATCAAGATTTGACTATTTATTATTGGTAAACGGCATTAAGGTCAAGCAAGAGTAATACCAACATCGGAAAATCATTTTTGTATATACCTTTGTGTTTTAATTTTATCTTAGTTTGTTGATTTTAGGGGGAGTAAATCCAAAATTTGTAAATCCAAAAACATTGAAAAATTTCAAAAACACAAAAACAATAGAAAAACAAAAATGAGTTTCCTGGCGAGCAAAAGAGAAAATGATAGTACATCAGTGGTCTGTCTAAACCTCTTTAAACCTAAAATGAAAAACGATAAGCAGCTCTATATAAGATGTATCGGTAGGCTCACAATCATTTTAAAGTGTGCAGGGTGATATAAACTTAAATCGACTGAAGACTGGGTGGGAACCATTCATTGGCATATGGTCTTGGTACCGAAATTTCGTTTGAGAGATTGCCGAGGTTCTGAGATATTCGCTCTTTATGCTGCTTATCATCTGGGTATCATGGTTGTATCTTTTTCCGAAAAATAACGGGGACGCAAGTCTAGATCTTCCATGATACCATACATACGTGTACATATTGCATTCGACCTCAATAAGTGATAAACAATCACATGTCCCTCAAAATAAGTGATAATATATCACATTTATCCGGGAGTTAAGTTCGTCTCTCTGCTGTACGAAAGTACTGACCTGTTCACGGACTTGCTCCTGTGCCCTCATGCATCTGAAAATCAAGTTCCTCATCAATAAGTGATTCTATCACATAGGGCTTGTTTTCAAAACAAAATAAGTTAGAATCTCACATCATATACGGTCAAACAGATGATAATCGGTATACTCACCGGTAAGATGAACCCTCGTGCATACCTTGATACGGGAATGTGTCGTGATGTGGATGAACACCGGTCGGTAAGTATAAATTATACCTTAACGTATCCCCTCGCCATGATTACAAATGATAAGTTGAGCTTAAGTGGACAACAATACCGATAATTGTTATAGGATGCTTATCTTAATGTTAACTAAAAGAACAACAAGAGCGTTTTGACATGACCGTACACTGATATGATTCTCTTACCCTCGAAACTCACAAAAAGAATGTCTGTAAATATTTATTTAATGCTTTCAGTTTCCGCATCTTTGTATATATTTATTTACTGCTTTCAGTCTTTAAATTTGAAATATTCAAAATACCAAAAAGATTTTAGGTGTGTTTTAATATAAACTTTATAAATGCCAAAAGATTTTATTTCTATTTTATTTTCGATCGTACGATGTTGGAGCTCAAGTCTTCGTTTCCTGAAACCTGAACGAAAACCGAAACGACTAAATCTTCATAAACGGTCGAAATTTGCAAGTTTTGAAAGTTAAAAACTAAAATTGATAAAAATTGTTAAAACTTTCAAACTGTCGGACGGTGTTTGTTTGAACAAATGGTCACATGTGTGTCGTTTGCTTATGATGTTCCAAGCAGTTGTTCTCATTACGCGTTTAGATTTCTTGCATATGCAGATTCTAAAGGCAAGGAGAACATGGTAGATGACAAGCTTCGGAATGAAGACACGACGTGAAGGCGCTCAAGTGATGAAGAAGATCGAGTTGCCGCTGGCCATCATCAACACCACAAGGATCTCAATTCATAAAGAACAAGTATCTCACGAGCATAACTCAAGGGGGAGCTTATGTTAAGGGGGAGTTTGTCAACACACTTCCTACATGAAACGGGGAGTTTGTTGGTACACTTTCTGCTTTCAAGACGTGAAGACTTTAAAGATCCTCCGACATTGAAGACTTGAAAGGACATCAAAGACTTGAAGTCACGAAGATCAAGAATTAAGATCGAGACAAAGCTACAGCCAAGGGGGAGTTTGTTGGTGCACTTGTGTCTGTACTTTGTCTGTATTCGGTCACGATGTAAAACGATGTCTTTGTTAGTCTTGTAAGTTTGACCAAGTCAACCATCCTCCGGTTTGACTTGGCCAAACAGTTAGAACTTTGTTTGAAAGATGTTTGGGTCGAAGGATGTGTCATCGAAGGATAGTTTAGATCCTTCGATGAGCTCGAAAGATAAGCCTTCGATGGATGGACTTCGAAAGATCCCATCCTTCGAGGTATATGTGGATCCTTCGAGCTGTTTCTGGTCGATAGATGATCCTTCGATCAGTCTATCTGATCTTTCGACCAGACCTGCTGTTTCGGGTATATATACCCATGTTGTGTGTTCATTTCAGTAGAGACTTCAAGGTTAGAAGTTAGAGCTTCATTGTGAGACACACAGAGAGCATTCTGTTCAGACCACACACACACGAGAGTTAGAGAGAGTTTGCAAAACACATTTGTAAACATTGAGCTTGTAACCGAACCTTTCATACGTATTAATACAAGTGGTGTTAATCGGTGAAGACTTGTGTGTTGTGTTTGTTCTCGGTTCTTGTATAAACTCTCGGTTTGCATGCTAGCTTGGATTCCGCACTCGCTAGTGTGTTGGACATAACAAGGAATAGGTTAAACCTCAACCTCCGAGGGACCTACAAAATTTCTTCAGCCAAAAACTCCTTCACTTGACCTTTGTAACTGACGACAATCTTCGGGGTGTCATCAGGCCCACGGATGACCATAAAAGGCCACAACTTGATGTCTTCCTGCACTTTGGAATCACTGAACCTCCTTCCAATCAACCTCTTAGCATCTGGAAATCCAAAAATGGAAAAAGTCAAAAATCAAGTAAAAACAAACTATATCAAGATTAAGTGTTCATTGCATTAAGTAACTTACATTATAGTTAAACATGTCATCACTAAAACCAGCTATTGCTATCCATGTGTTGTGTCTATTGTGTAGTTATTGACAAACCTAAACCCTAACCATGAGCATCATCATCATCCACATACTCAGTAAATCCCACCAATAGCAAAGCTAAGGTAGGGTCTAAGGAGGGTAGATGTAGACAGCCCTACCTCTACCCCGTAGGAATAGAGAGGCTACTTCTAGTGAGACCCCGGCTCGATTGTAGTTTTGTATCAAGCTTTGGACCTAAGACACATAACACTCAAACAATCGGGACAGAGACTGATTGGTGCATGTACCCTGTGTCTTTCAGCTATCAACGTCACCACATGATGCATGATTAACCATCCGCCGCTTTTAACGTTATTTTCACGAAATTAGTAAATTAACGTTAAAGTTAGTAGCATTTCACTTTTGCTCCCCGAGCACCCACACATATATACATTATATGTGCACACCGCAAGCGGGGCAATTAAACCCTAACCATGAGCAATTGCTTGAAATACTATTTTATAAAAAAGGATCGAAGACTACCAAAACCTAAATTTTGTACACTTTTCTTAGGATCAAACACTAATTTTTGACCATCCAAACCTTCTGGACGATTTCTTACAATTTGTGACATAACTTTAACGTTTTTTAAAACTAAAACAGCCAGTATAATTCAGTAAAAACTATAAATAAACTAGTAAACTGACAAAATATAGTGTTCGCAGGGTTGATTGCTTGTTCATTCTTGGCGCCATCACCGATCAGACGCTCTCCGTCAACAAATGCAACAGCAGATGGAGTGGTTCGGTTGCCTTGATCGTTAGGGATAATCTCGATCCGATTGTGCTTCCAAACAGCCACACAGGAGTACGTTGTTCCCAGATCAATTCCGATCGCCGGTGCGTCGTTTCCACTTCCGGCCATTACGTTCAAAATTCAAAGTAAGGTAAAAGTGTTAAACTGTAAAAGTCTCTGCAGCTTCTTTCGGTGACTTTTATTTATATGTGCATATGGATCAGTATTATGATCTCTAGGTTTTAAATTCTCTCTCTATTTAATCGGTTCTAAAGGGTTTAATGGGTTTTTAATGGTACCGGCCCAAACCCGACCCTGAACCTTTTAACAGGTGTTTAACGGAACCACGAACCGAACCACATGTAGCCTAGACGGGTCTTAGCGGATCGGTTCTGCTGGGTTTAACAGGTATGACCCGTTTTTTGCTCACCCCTAATGGTACGGGTTTTTCGATGAGTTTAGTTAGCCCCAACACCATACCTGGTTATAAAACTTTTTTTCAATTGCATGCGCAGTCCCATTCCCGAATATTCATCCATCATCCCAATACCCAGACTGGATGTTTAGGTTTTGGAGATTCATTCCAGAATATTCATACACATATAGAGAGAGAGGATTAGCTTCAAGAGTGAACACTAGTTGCGAACTGAACGAACTAATCCTGGCCATACACGTATGTAAATCAATGGATAGGATTTGATGATGAAAATGTTATTTTAAAACATGTAATTAGTGGGCAAAACCAATGCGTTGTGGCGGGGTGTAGAAATTTATGAAGCTTGGTTTTGACAAATGTACACTAGCTAGTATTCACCCACGAAAGAAACTCATGCCGAAACAAGGATACAAAAAACACGTTGAAACAAAAAGTCTCAAATTTTATAAAGCATTATGTTATAAAGGTTGTAAGTGAAAAAGAAAAAAAGAGGAAAATTTTGAAACAACTTCAAAGGCTTGTACAATCGTGCTTTAATGACTTACAAAATATGACGAAAACGCGGTTTTCAATTTAATTTATATCGAAACGTAAATAAAAATAAGTACATTACAACGGTATGTTCATGTTTTAAAAGTTGTGAGAGAACAATAAAAGTAAGTCCAAAATTCATTATAAACATTAGAATATTAAAAAAAAGTGAGAAAGAAAGAAACAAACATCGAGCGAAAGAAACTTGTGTTTACAAAAAGAGAAATTGCTAAATTCGTCACTGAGGTTTTATACAAATTGCTATATCAGTCCAAAATCAAGTTTTGCTGCTAAAACAGTCCAAAATCAAGATTTGTTTTGCTAATACAGTCCAAAAAACAGACGCGTTAAATATAGCAGTTGGACTGTTCTAGCAACAAATCTTGAACTTTAATGAATTTCAATAAAAAAAAGTTCTATAAAAAAAATTCTAGTAATTTCTTCAAATATAACAAGTGATGTCATCTTAAACTTTAATTATGATACATATAATCCATTTCGAATTTATTAAGTTTTTTTGGCTATTAATATGATATTAATATTAATACACCATAATGGAATTTTTACAAAAAAAAACTATTCATTTTTTTCAACATCATAAGTTTTTTTGGCTATTAATATGATATTAATATTAAGGTTTTTTCAATGATCTAACCCGAGTCGTCCATCATCAATTCCGGGGAAAACCCGGTAACCCACTCGCCCGTAGGCACGACGGTAAAATTACCGGTAAATACATTTTTTCTTAAATATCGTGGTTTAGTGTTAAAAGAAAAAGCTAAGAAACCAAATTAAATTTCTTATGATGTTGCCAATGACCTCTACTCCGAGGGTAACCCGTCGTCCACCACCAATTTCGGGGAAAACCCAGTAATCCACCCGCCCGTAGGCACGACGGTAAAATTACCGGTAAACCCGTTTGGCCCAAGGATCGAACCCAGGTTTCCCTGGGTCTCCTATCACTGCTCACCAGTGCCTCACTCCTTTTTTGCACCAAATGAGAATTGAACCTGAGTCTTCAAAGAATAACTCAAGTCCTCCTACCACTTGAGCTAGAGGTCATTGGCAACATCATAAGAAATTTAATTTGGTTTCTTAGCTTTTTCTTTTCACACTAAACCACGATATTTAAGAAAAAATGTATTTACCGGTAATTTTACCGTCGATCCTACGGGCGGGTGGGTTACCAAGTTTTCCCTGGAATTGATGGTGGACGACTCGGGTTACCCTCGGAGTACTCCGTTTGTCCAGTGAGTGCCTCAAAAGTACTCGGGATTGATTTGTTGGCCGTTAAAAAAAAAATTCTTATGATGTTGAAAAAATGAATAGGCTTTTTTTGTTAAAATTCCATTATGGTGTATTAATATCATATTAATTACCAAAAAAAACTTAATAAATTTGAAATGCATTATATGTATCATAATTAAAGTTTAAGATGACATAACGATAATACAATTATATGGAAAAAGTTAACTAACCAATAAAAAATCACTTATTATATTTGAAGAAATTACTAGAACTTTTTTTTATTGAAATTCATTAATGGTGTGTTAATATCAAATTTAATATCAAAAACAGTTAAAAAATCATTTTTTTTTTTTGAGAAAATTGCTAAATTCGTCCCTGAGGTTTTACACAAATTGCTATATCAGTCCAAAATTAAGATTTGCTGCTAAAACAGTTCAAATCAAGATTTGTTGCTAAAACAGTCCAACTGCTATATTTAACGGCGTCTGTTTTTTGGACTGTATTAACAAAACAAATCTTAATTTTGGACTGATCTAACAATTTGTGTAAAACCTCAGGGACGAATTTTGCAATTAACTCTTACAAAAGAGTGTTAATAGGACGTCAGGAATAGGAAACACCGTGATCACCAATATGGCTTTATAGCCTAGTTGTATCTGGGGTGAGATAAGACTTTGGACCAATACGTCCTGGGTTCGATTCTCACAAGGGGGTTTTTCCCATATTTATTGGGTTTCCTCCTGAATTGGTGTATAGGCCTTATGCCTAGTGGAGATGGATATGATCGGGTGGTTCCGCTGGTGGCACGATAATACTCCAGCGGTTCGTCAGTGATCCAAATTTGCCGTTCAAAAAAAAAAAAAAAAAAAAAAAAAAAACTATATAATAATCTTTTCTCTTTCATTAACTCAGCAAAGCATTTTATGCATATATTATGCAACTGTCTTCTTATTTAAAATTGTTTCTGTATTAAACATAACAAACTTGTATAAAGAATAAAATTTGGGTTCCATTAAACAATGGTAATGTATGATATCAACCTATCTAGACAACCGAACATACTTTAAATTAACAAGTCTTATAAGTGCGACCCGTTGTCTAATTTGATTTTATCTACATAAATTCACTACAAGAACGGGCCACCTTTAGCGGCGACAGGTGTCGCCGGTATTGGTCCAATTTGTCGCCGCTATTGACCTTTAGCGGCGACACGTCGCCAGTAAAGTGTCACCGGTATTGATTGGCCGGTATTGGCCACCTGTCGTCGCTAAACGTATGCGTCGCCGGTATTGCTCTTGAACCTTTAGTGACGACATCTGTCGTCGCTAAAGAGTCGCCGGTATTGCTCTTGGTCGCTAAAGGGTTAAGGTCAATAGTGGCGACACCTGTCGCCGCTAAAAGTCTTTTTTTTTTAATACAGCTATTGTATTTACAGCACCCAGCCATTTTTTCGGCCGAAAAACAGAACCTACCTATTTCAAACAACACAAACATACGCCACGAACATATACTAAAGGTAATATAATTAAAAACTACGTTTAAGTCGTACATTATAATCCTACAACGTTTAATTAAATCTAAATCATACATTAAAAACAAGTCACTCATCGTTATCGTTGGATTCATCGTCGGATTCATTATCGAATAAGTTGTCAGAATCGTAGTCTTTTGACTTTCCTTTTCCTTTTCCTTGTGAAGCAAGATAGTTGTTAAGTTGGTTCAAAAATGACGGGGTTTGGAACAAGCTGTTAACAAAATCCTAAAATAATAGATAGCAAAACGTATATTAGCATATTAATTAACGCTACCAACATATATTTAACAAGGAAACACGCGTTCGTTTGTCATTTTATAAATTGCGTAGTTTACCTCGGAAAAGGGTTCTTGCGTCCGAGCTTGCGAAGACGACATATTCGAGGACGTGTTGAAAGAAGGTTTAGGCCCCATCCCGCGGTACCATCCTCGCCGCTCTCCCAACGCTTCTTGATACGGGGCAATTGGAGGACCATCGCCGCTCCATTCATCTGTGGCCTGTTGTATGTTTCGCTGTATTTTACGAAGATGATTAAATATATATGTGTGTGTGTGTATATATATATATATATTTGTTATAAAAGGCCACAGATGACCATAAAAGGCCACAATTTGATGTCTTCCTGCACTTTGGAATCACTGAACCTCCTTCCAATCAACCTCTTAGCATCTGGAAATCCAAAAATGGAAAAAGTCAAAAATCAAGTAAAACAAACTATATCAAGATTAAGTGTTCATTGCATTAAGTAACTTACATTATTGTTAAACATGTCATCACTAATACCACGTATTGCTATCCATGTGTGGTGTCTGTTGTCTAGTTATTGACAAACCTAAACCCTAACCATGAGCAATTGCTTGAAATACTATTTTATAAAAAAGGATCGAAGACTACCAAAACTTAAATTTTGTACACTTTTTTTCTTAGGATCAAACACTAATTTTTGACCATCCAAACCTTCTGGACGAATTCTTACAATTTGTGAATGTTTTCTAAAACTAAAACAGCCAGCATAATTCAGTAAAAACTATAAATAAACTAGTAAACTGACCAAATATAGTGTTCGCAGGGTTCATTGCTTGTTCATTCTTGGCGCCATCACCGATCAGACGCTCTCCGTCAACAAATGCAACAGCAGATGGAGTGGTTCGGTTGCCTTGATCGTTAGGGATAATCTCGATCCGATTGTGCTTCCAAACGGCCACACAGGAGTACGTTGTTCCCAGATCAATTCCGATCGCCGGTGCGTCGTTTCCACTTCCGGCCATTACGTTCAAAATTCAAAGTAAGGTAAAAGTGTTAAACTGTAATAACTTACATCTTTATGAACTTTTTATTTACAAGTGTAGTAGGTTAGAACCCGTGTAATAAATGTAACTTTATATATTAAATAATAAAAACTTATATCTTTATGAACTTTGTATATTGTACGGGTTAAATAAATGTAATTTTATATATCAAATAATAAAAAAAATTATATCTTTAAAAACCATGTGTATTACACATATTAAATAAATGTAATTTTGTATACTAAATACTAAAAACGTCGTATCTTAAAAAAACTCGTGTATAATCGGGTTGAATAAATCTACCAAATAATAAAAAAATTATATCCTTAAAAACCCCGTATATTACACGTGTTGAATAGATATAAAAAAGAGTTATATCTTTAAAAACCATGTGTATTACACAGATTAAATAAATGTATTTTTGTATATTAAATACTAAAAACGTCGTATCTTTAAAAAAAACCCTTGTATAGTCGGGTTGATAAATCTACCAAATAATAAAAAAAATTATATCCTAAATAAATGTAATTTTGTATATTAAATACTAAAAACGTCATATCTTTAAAAAACCCCGTGTATAGTCGGGTTGAAAAATCTACCAAATAATAAAAAAAATTATATCCTAAATAAATGTAATTTTGTATATTAAATACTAAAAACGTCGTATCTTTAAAAAAAAACTCGTGTATAGTCGGGTTGAAAAATCTACCAAATAATAAAAAAAAATTATATCCTTAAAAACCTCGCGTTTTACTCGAGTTGAATAAACATAATTTTGTATACCAAATAACAAAAAAAAGTTATGTTTTTAAATAATTTGGATAACATTTAATATTAATTTATTAGGAGAATGTTCATTGGGGAACACTAAAAAAGTGGGGAACAGCGGGGAACCGGCTCAAACGAACTCCGAATGGACTCATTCCAGTGGCGTTGGAACCGGCTCGTCGAACCCTAACTAAGATCTCTAAACCCTAAACCCTAAATCCTAACTCCTAAACTCTAAACCCTAAAGCTAAAAAATAACGCTAAAACATATGCTAAACCGAAAAATATAAACTATAAACCCTAAAAGCTAAACCCTAAAGGCTAAACCTAAAGCTAAACCCTAAAGCTAAACCCTAAACCCTAAAACTAAACCCTAAAGCTAAACCCTAAAAGCCAAACCCTAATATATTTAGGGTTTAGGGGTTATGATTTAGGGTTTAGGGTTAAGAGATCCTAGTTAGGGTTCGACGAGACGGTTCCAACGCCGCTGGAATAAGTCCAATCGGAGTTCGTTTGAGTCGGTTCCCCACTGTTCCCCACATTTTTAGTGTTCCCCAATGAACTCACACTAATTTATTATTTATATATTTAATATAAGATAAGTAGATAAGAGAGACATTTGTTTTAAAAATATATTAAATTAACAATTTAGATTTTAGGATGATATTTTATTAAAGTATAATAAGATTTAATATTAATTTATTATTTATTTATTTAGATAAATATAAATTTGAGGACACCTTCAATGAATGACACGTGTCCAAAAGTTGGTTTCTTTTATTATAGTAGTTAGATATGGATCGGGTAAACCTAATGGCTTCAGTTGCTGAAAAACCATATATACAATCACTAGGTTAGAACCTAGTGTATTACCCGGGTTGAATAAATGTAATTTTATATATTAAACAATAAAAAGTTAGATCTTTATGAACCCCATATGTTGTACAAGTTAAATAAATGTAAAAAAAAATTACATATCAAATAATAAAAAAAAAAGTTATATCTTTAAAAACCATATGTATTACACAGATTAAATAAATGCAATTTTTATACTAAATACTAAAAACGTCGTATCTTTAAAATCCCGTATATAATCGGGTTGAATAAATCTACCAAATAATAAAAAAATACTTCCTTAAAAACTCCATATATTACACGTGTTAAATAGATCTAAAAAGAATTATATCTTTAAAAACCATGTGTATTACACAGACTAAATAAATGTAATTTTGTATATTAGATACTAAAAACGTCGTATCTTTAAAAAACCCATGTATAGTCAGGTTGAAAAATCTACCAAATAATAAAAAAATATATATCCTTAAAACCCGTGTATTACATATGTTGAATAAATATAATTTTACATAGCAAATGATAAAAAGTTATATCTTTAAAAACTTCGTGTATTACACGGGTTATATAAATGTAACTTGGTTTAGTAAATAATAAAACATATACATATTTTTAAAAACCACGCGTTTTACACGAGTTGAATAAACATAATTTTGTATAACAAATAATAAAAAGTTATATTTTAATAAATTTGGATAATATTTAATATTAATTTATTATTTATATATTTAATATAAGATAAGTAGGAAAGAGATGTATTTGTTTTAAAAATATATTAAATTAACAATTTAAATTTGAGGATAATATTTTATTAAAGTATGATAAGATTTAATATTAATTTATTATTTATTTAATTAATATAAGATAAGTATAAATTTGAGAATACCTTTAATGAATGATACGTGTCTAAAAGTTGGTTTCTTTTATTATATTAGATAGATGATCTCTAGGTTTTAAATTCTATCTCTATTTAATCGGTTCTAAAGGGTTTAATGGGTTTTTAATGGTACCGGCCCATACCCGACCCTGAACCTTTTAACAGGTGTTTAACGGAACCACGAACCGAACCACATGTAGCCTAGACGAGTCTTAGCGGATCAGTTATGGTGGGTTTAACAGGTATGACCCGTTTTTTGCTCACCCCTAATGGTACGGGTTTTTCGACGAGTTTAGTTAGCCCCAACACCATACCTGGTTATAAAACTTTGTTTCAATCGCATGCGCGGTCCCATTCCCGAATATTTATCCCATACCAGTCCCGTATCCGTAATATATATATATATATATATATATATAGGGTAAGGATATATAGAAAACCACTTTTATTGAGAAAACCCAGGAAACTCAAAGCTCCCGACATTTTTTTTTTTGAAAAAAATAACACATGTAATATACATGTTTTTAAGACTTTTGGGCCAAAAAAAACAAAAAAGCGCCGAAGGGATTTTTTTTTAAAAAATAAACAAATTTCAGCATTTTTTGTGTAACACGTGTTACACAGCAAAGTTGCTGAAATTTGTTTATTTAAAAAAAAAAAAACCCTTCGGCGCTTTTTTGTTTTTTTTTTTGCCCAAATGTCTTAAAAACATGTATATTACATGTGTTATTTTTTCAAAAAAAAAAGTCGGGAGCTTAGAGTTTCCCGGGTTTTCTCAATAAAAGTGGTTTTCTCCATATACTTACACTATATATATATATATATATATACTAGTCCTCTACCCGCGCGATGCGGCGGGGTGGCGATTTACAATAGGATATTTGTTTACCGTTAGTTTATCAGTCGTCTCGTGATATATTGTATAGTACTTAAGTTAGTTTTCTTATTCATGATATGTTTGTATGATTGGAATTACGAATGATCTTGTTGGGACTTTACCATATGAATTCTGATGATTAATATTATAGGGATTAGGATCAAATACAAAGGCTCCTAATTGTAACACTATATAGCAATGTCATTATTGGGTATTGTTTTCTCTTTGGCCTCTAAGAATAACATTCCCACTGTTTCAGTACGGTATGCAACTTTATACTATCCACTAAACAATGGTATTTGTAATTATCTAACAACCTAACATGTATTATATAATCAATTTATTACTAAGACTATACCATCATATTAAAAAACTTAGATAACTATTGAAATACAATATATTAAAAAACTTAACCTAACCCTTAATATCTACACTAAAAAATCATATTCATCACACTTCTCAAACATAATCTCCCAACTCCCAACACCGGCGATATCATCATCATCATCTTCATCGACATTCAACAGCTCATCTTCATCATCCTCATCGAATCGAGCACTCATTCATCTTCATCGAACTGATCATCTTCTTCATCTTCATCATCTTCATCAGGTTCATCTTCAAAACAGAGGTTTGGTTTTGTTTGATTCTATAGTTTCAGATCTCATGTGATCATTTGGCTGATTAGAGTACAGATGTAGGTTGTTTATTGAAACTATGATACTTGGTTGTTTGAGAACTGTTTAAAAAGAACTGATCGGATCAGTTTCGGATTGATGTGTTCCTCATTGATTTTTGGTTTGATTCGATGATTAGATTGTGTTATTTGGGTATTTTTGGTTTTATTCGATGATTTGAATGTGTTATTTGGGTATTTTTGGTTTGATTCGATGATTTGAATGTGTTATTTGGGTATTTTTGGTTTGATTCAATGATTTGAATGTGTTCCTCATTTTGATTTATGGTTTGATTCGATGAAAAAACAGAGGGTTTCATCATGTTATTTGGGTATTTGGGTATTTTGGGTTCTTTATGTTTGTTTTGCTTGTGAAAAAACAGAGGGTTCTTCATGTTTGTTTTGCTTTGAAAAAACAGAGTGTGTTTATTGGTCATTTGAATGTGTTTGATTCGATGATAATCAGTTAGTATTTGGGTATTTTGGGTACTTCATGTTTGTTTTGCTTGTGAAAAAACAGAGGGTTCTTCATGTTTGTTTTGCTTTGAAAAAACAGAGTGTGTTTATTGGTCATTTGAATGTGTTTGATTCGATGATAATCAGTTAGTATTTGGGTATTTTGGGTACTTCATGTTTGTTTTGCTTGTGAAAAAACAGAGGGTTCTTCATGTTTGTTTTGCTTTGAAAAAACAGAGTGTGTTTATTGGTCATTTGAATGTGTTTAATTCGATGATAATCAGTTAGTATTTGGGTATTTTGGGTACTTCGTGTTTGTTTTGCTTGTGAAAAAACAGAGGGTTCTTCATGTTTGTTTTGCTTTGAAAAAACAGAGTGTGTTTATTGGTCATTTGAATGTGTTTGATTCGATGATAATCAGTTAGTATTTGGGTATTTTGGGTTCTTTATGTTTGTTTTGCTTGTGAAAAAACAGAGGGTTCTTCATGTTTGTTTTGCTTTGAAAAAACAGAGTGTGTTTATTGGTCATTTGAATGTGTTTGATTCGATGATAATCAGTAAGTATTTGGGTTCTTCATGTTTGTTTTGCTTTGAAAAAACAGAGTGTGTTTATTGGTCATTTGAATGTGTTTGATTCGATGATAATCAGTTATTTGGGTATTTTGGGTACTTCATGTTTGTTTTGCTTTGAAAAAACAGAGGGTTGATTTGTTTTGCTTTGTTCAGGTTTGTTTGTACAAAATGGCTGCGGATGTAAAGATACGCAAAACACCAACTACGAAGGCGAGAACACTTGACAACCTCCTAGAAGATGGTACGGTGCACACCAGGAACTGGTTGATATGAATGAATATAACCCCAGTGTAGCTCTTCGATTTTCCTTGAAATTCCAGAGCTCGCTAATTACATATCTACCACTGGGGTTATATTCATTCATATCTGCTACATTCCGAAGTGCACCCGTCAGCAAAGATCCACAATTGCTTGTCTCTGTATTGTATGTTACGGTCTTTTGTTATCGAGTCTGTAAGTTCTGTCAAGTCTACGAAGTTGGTATGACGTTTTGTCTCGGTATTGTATGTATTAAAAGTTTAGATATAATATACGTTTTGTCTAAAGGCGACACCTGTCCGTTTTCCGTTTAGTTCTGATAGAACCTTCATTACAGCCTGAAAGTTAATATATAACTAAACCACTTTGTATGAATTTTGAGTTGGTCTCAGGTCTGGTCAGTTTTCGTGTATGAATGCTACAAGTATAAGTGAAAGTAAGATTCTTTCCATTGCGCATCAAAGAATGAAATCAAACCACGCCAAAACTCTAAGAAGATTATTATTACACAATAAAAAAAATAACTTTCTTTTTTTCTTAATATAATCTGTGTTCATAAATACAACAAATTGAAATACACATATCAACATGGTCAAAGCTTCTGAAATCATACATAATGACTATCAAAACAAAACTGGTACACTTTAGCGATCAGAATGTTGTTGCCATTAAATTCTTTCTCGTTTCTACTCGTCCAAAGTCCCCATATCGTAGCGAAATCCACAACTCCCACTTGACTTCTAAAGTACTCCAGCATTCACCTTGGACCCAACTTGACTTCTAAAGTACTCCAGCATTCACCTTGGACCCAACTTGACTTCAGTTCAGACATATTATGCATCATAACCTCACAGGCTCAGCTTATGCATCATAGCCTCAACACTTTCAGTTCAGACATATTATGCATCATAACCTGCTCATTTGCTTATCAAAACATCTGGAAGACTCAGACATGTAATTGAGAGATGAACACAACTACGGGTAAAGCCATGACTGCAATACACGGTTGCAGAGTGAGAACTATACAACTTGGATATTGCCCCGCCAAGATGCTACTCGGATCTTCTATGTACCCTCAAAATACAATCATCATCACAGTCTATTGTGTTATGTAACCTCGCTTTAAAGCATGATGTACAAGAGTAATTTGCCACTAAACTTAAACAACCTTTAAAGCATGATGTACAAGTGTTTCGTGTATGAATGCTACAGATTAAGAACCCTCTGTTTTTTCACAAGCAAAATAAACATGAAGTACCCAAAATACCCAAATACTAACTGATTATCATCGAATCAAACACATTCAAAAGACCAATAAACACACTCTGTTTTTTCAAAGCAAAACAAACATGAAGAACCCTCCGGATATATACTTTCTTTCACTCAGACTAAATACTCTATTTGTTCTCTGTTTTGCTTTCATACTGAAACCCTAGCAACTCCAAATCGGTTCAATATATGTTGTGTAAGCAAAATATCACAATAAACATCAAACTATAGCTGATTGATTTCGATACACCACCTGCTCATTTGCTTATCAAAACATCTGGAAGACTCAGACATGTAATTGAGAGATGAACACAACTACGGGTAAAGCCATGGCTGCAACACAAGGTTGCAGAGTGAGAACTATGCAACCTGGATATTGCCCCACCAAGATGCTACTCGGATCTTCTATGTACCTTTAAAGCATGATGTACAAGTGTTTTAAGCACAAGAAACACATATGTAACCTCACAGGCTCAGCTTATGCATCATAGCCTCAACACTTTCAGTTCAGACATATTAAGAACACAAGCTCAGCTTTTGCATCACAGCCTCAAACACTTTGAGTTCAGACAGATTAAGAACACAAGCTCAGCCTATGCATCATAGACTCAACACTTTGAGTTCAGACAGATTAAGAACACAAGCTCAACTTTTGCATCACATTATAACTCTTTTTAATAAACTTTTTGAATTTAAAGTAACAATTGATTTAAAGTAATGAATCAGGTTAAAACTCTAAACAGCTTTGCACTTGCATCAAATTATAACTATTTTTAATAAACTTTTTGAATTTAAAGTAAAAATTGATTAAGTAATTTTTTATGACAAAAAAATTGAACAGTAACCTGTCAGAAAGACTTTCAAAACCTTTTTCAGAAACCTAACTCCTGATTTTACAGTTGAACACTTGACAACCTTCAAAAAGTCTTTGAACAGTTGACAACCTTTCAGAATCCAAAATATTTTACCGCTATTGATGTGTGCAAAATGCAACATATAAATTACATCAATTGTGGAGTAAAACTAACCCTTTTTTAGTACTAATGTTGGAAAAAGTGTGCTTTTGTCTTCCTTTTGTATTTTCAGGATTAAATGAGCTCAAATTAACAAAAGAAGCAAAAAGACATCAAAATCTAACATAAATACAAGAAAAGGAACAAGACGTGACATGCCCGACCCCACGACAGCATCTTCCCAAGCAAAACAAGAAGACAGGAGACTGAAAACGCCCCGTACTCAGCCAGCACGGGGGCGTGCCCAAGTGTCAGCAGAAAAGACAAAGTGGTAGAAGCTTCTATTGCCCACCACGGGGCCGTGGTCAACTATAATATTCGCACAATCAAGGCAAATCTTCATAGTACAAAGATTCTTCTGCACCACTGGGTCGTGCTCAGCGGACACGGGGGCGTGGTCAACTAATAAGACAAGCTGCATTAAATGAAGAAAGAGAAGGATATGGACATGGGGCCGTGCCCGAGCTTCTGTTCAGCCTATAAATAGGAGTGCTTGGCTCAAGCTCAAACCATCCCTTGGCACACCACATCTCTCACACTTCACCCACCACCCACCACCACCATAACACCATCATCCACCACCATCATCCATTGTCCATCATAGAGTGTGTGAGTCGTCTCAGGATCCAAGATTGATCGTAAGAGTTCTTGACAATCAAGGCCATGTTTGCCTAAGTCTCTTACATCACTTGGTGAAGACAAGTGTCTAGTGTAATACTTTTTATTTCTAATCTTTTCGCACTTTTTACTTGGTTTTGTATTAATGACTTTAATAACTAGTTTCTTATGTTGAAGGTGATTTTTCCTTATCGTTTGTCCGTGGTGTCTTGGCATTATTTTACTGTCTATATAAAATAAAAGATTTTCACCATTCATATCTCCACGGTCTATATGGAGGTATGTTGGCTACGTGGTCGGGGGTTAAGGGAACGGTTTGGTAAGAGTCTTGCCATTGTTCGGCGTTTAGAGGTCCTGCAACGAACCTGGGTCAAATTTAGTAGGAACCCCTTCAATACTTAACGGTATTGGATGGCGGGGGTCCAAACTCTTTGATCCCCTCATAAGTTAACTACTATTAATACTATAACCCGGCTATTTAGGACTGTATCCCTGCTGACTCAGACTACTTAGTCGAGGGTAACGTCACCTCCAAAAGAGGGGCCTACCATAATTTGCATTAATAACTTAATTAATTATCTTTCAATAATCCGACCCTTTAGGATTGTATCCTTGCTGACTCAAACTACTGGGTTGAGGGTAACGTCACCTTCAAAAGAGGGGCCTACTACAATAACTAAGATAATCTCTTAAATAAGTGCAAAAGTGCGGAAATAATCAAAGGTTACACTATACACGAGTCGGAACCAAGTGATTCATCTTGTCTATCTGTTTTTCTTTTTATTTTTATTTTTATTTTTCAGCATTTTAGTTAGTTTTTATTTTTCTTAGCTTAAAACATTTTTCTAAACTTTTTTATTTGATTAGACGTTGAGGATAAACCGGTACTAAAAGCTCTTGTGTCCTTGGACGACCTCGGTATCTTACCAACACTATACTACGTTCACGATGGGTGCACTTGCCCATATGTGTGTCTAGTGTTAGTAAATATCGTGTTTTATAAATTTAAAACTTGACTAAAAAAAGTGTTAAAGGGGCTTAAAATATACACCTAATATATATAACACTCGACACCCATCAAGTTTTTGGCGCCGTTACCGGGGACACAAGGATTTTAAGAAAGTTAGGAATCAACGGCCTAATCATTTTTTTATTTTTTAGGATTTTTCTTAATTTTTCAGCTTCTGCAGAACTCAGCACGGGCCGTGCCCGCTGAACACGCCCCGTGCCCAATCATTGGAACTGGCAATCCTGTTTTAAGTCAGACAGTAGCTGAACACAGGGCCGTGCCCACTCAACACGCCCCCGTGCCCAAGTTTCAGTTGCTGAAAACAGAACCGTAAGATCCCGACGGTTGGTAATTTCTGACACAAACATGAGTGATACTGATACTTTTTACTTTCGGCACTCTTATGGTACTATGTGGTGTCAATTATGTGGTGGTAACCATAAGGAATTAGAATGCTATTTTCTAAATTATAAACCCCACTATATAGACCCATCGTTTCCTAGTATCCTTAAGAGGGGCGAAAGTAAAAATAATCCCTATCTCTCCCTCGAATGCTCCCAACCAGATTTTCTAGGAGAAATGCTTCTCGATAAATTATTTCAACTAGAAGATCTAATTATCGATTGGTTAAAAGAACTTAGGAAAGATTTCAATAATCTTTTCCAAGACAATAGCCAAGAAGAAGGGTTGGAACCGCATTCAAATAACTTCGTTGTTTCCAATGATACTTCTAACTCTAGTGAGGACTTGAGCGATAGTCGTCCCTGTGTCGATTGTGCCGTGAAGGACTCCCCATCAACTTCGTTTGATGCATACATAGACCTGAGCGATTCGACATACACCTTCTTTAACGAGAGCCCGGAAAAGGGTTGGACTTGTCCACCTACATATAGCATAGGAATCACCCTCACCGACAACCTCTTGCGTTCTCGTCTCAATCTAGAACAATTAAGGTATCTTAGGCACTTTGGGGTTGTTCCATCCAGTAAGGAACCGCCCGATCCGGAAAAGTTCCTTGAAAATAGACGAATTCCTTAAGACAGCTTCTAGACACGGGGCCGTGCCCAGGTCAGCACGCCCCCGTGTCCACCGAAAGATTCTCTTCTGATTTTGTCAGAATGCGGACAAAAATGTGTCAAGATTCCATCTGCACACGGGGCCGTGTCCAGCCGACACGGGGCCGTGCGCAACGTACTGTCGTTTTCTATAAATGCAGCCAAGAATCCTGCACATTTGAACCATTCCAGGGACAGAGATTTGGGGAATATTCTCACATACCATCCTAGGTATTTTCTAAAAGAAGTTTCTCAACCATCTTCTTGTCCTTTCCTCTTTTATCCACTATCATCTTCTTCATTTTTTCTCATACTTCCATTAAAGCTTGAACCTTTCAAGATTTCAAGCCTTATTGAGATGTTTGTTAGATTTTTGTTCATGGAATCTTATTAAAAATAAGTTCTACAACAATGTTTTAAGTTGTTTATGTTCAAGAATGTTTTAAAAATCATAAAAACAATTTGAAACTCCAAGATTCCTTGTTCCTAAATCCTGCAGACATCTGAACACGGGGCCGTGTTCAGCGAACACGGGGCCGTGTCCGAAGTACTGTTCCCATAGAATTGAACTCTTTTCGGTATGTTTTCTCAGAATGGCAAGCAGAACTAGCGGAAACTCTTCGTCACATTCCAGGAACAACCGACAGGGGAGAAGATCATCAACGGTTGAAGATTCTCTTGTAAACTATGTTTACGCCTTAAGAGAAGCCCTTGATGAAATGACAAGTGTGGAAGAGGCATTGGTTGACCGTATTAACCATTTGACGGTGGGACTAGAAGGATGTCTCCGGGAAGTCAACCTTTTGCACCAAAGGTTGAACCTTCTCGCCTCTCCTCCTTTGGTGCCAATTATCACCCAAAGGGCATGGAATGTGGTGCCGGAAGTCATCATTCCAGCTGAATGGTACGCCTTACATCCGAAACCCCCTCGAGACGTACTACAAGGGGTTCCGATCGGTGTCGCTCCCCCTCCACAAGATGTTGAGGAACACGAAGTCGCATCCCTTCTCCCGAGGGAGATAGAAGAATGGCTCTAGCAACATCTAGGGGACATCGTTCGGCTTGGGGTTCTACAAGGCTTTTAGACCGGAAGTCTATTTCCGGAATTTTCGTTCTTATTGTAGAAGTAGAGCTCTTTAGGAAGACTTTACGGATCACTTGACCTATCTAATATTAGGACTTTTAACTTTTATTTTCTGCTTTATTTTTCAATTTTTTTAGGACTATTATGAAATTCTCTAAGATTCAATGAATGATGGTTTTAGTTAAATTTGGTGTTGGGATGGTGTTGAAATGAATAAAACGCATTTGAGACGACAAAGGATACAAGGGAAACTTGAACCAGCACCCCATGCAGGAAAACAGGACCATCTAACAAAATTCTTCGTTTACAGTGAGCTCGGCACGGGCCGTGTCAGCCCAACACGGCCCCGTGCTGCACAGTCTGCAGAAAAAGACCCAGTTCAGGTAACTGGACACGGGCCGTGTTCACCCAACACGCCCCCGTGTCCGGGCTTCTGTTTCTCTTGATTTAATTTAGTTACTGGCACTTGAACACGGGGCCGTGCCCGGACAACACGGGGCCGTGTTCAGCGCCCAGTAACACAAATTTTTTGCTTTTTACACATTTTTACACATTCAATCAACCTAAAAACTTATTTTTGGGACACATTCACATTGAGGACAATGTGTAATTTAAGTGTGGGGGGGGATGCTAAAACCTTGAATCTTGCAAGTCCTAAATACAAGCCTTACACAAAACTCTATTGGAACCGCTAATCACCCCAAATTTTTCTAAAAATTTTATATTTTTTTTACTTGTCTAGGTTTAACTCGGGAAATTCAAGTTCTCAAAAAAATGTTATATTTTTACAAATTTACAACCGATAGCGTCGTGATAAAAAGAACCAACATAAGAAAATTATGAAAAGGCATGACAAGCTTAGTAAAAATTCAATTATATATACTTGATCACATAAAAACTCATTCCCACAAAAGTGAGTTTTGAGCCTTTATTGAGCATACAATTACATATCATTAAACTAAATGCTCATTTTTCGTTTCTTGTGTGAATAGCCGCTTGGTTCTTACGACTCTAGAACTTGCCACGACGATACATTCCCGGTCCTTACCAATTTAAACCCGAGTAAGTAAATGATGGAGGCATTAGGACTAACCCTTTTTATTTTCTACACCATTATTTTTTTTTACCACCTACCCAAAATCCCCCTAGTTAGCCCCTTTGAGCCTAAACCTTTTCATTTCATAACCCAAATAAACACCCTTTTTACCCACCAAAACCTTTTTCATTTTTTACCCTTTGTTTTAGTAACTAGCTCGGTTTCTCATATGACTTTCAAAAAAAAAAATGTGTGTCGATGATGAAGCAAAAAGAAAATAAAGAAACAAGTTCATCAAAAATAACTTTGTTTGAATAATAGCTTCATCAAAATAAAAGTTACAAAAATAAAAAGTCTTACGAAAACCGACGCTTGTTACGCTTTTCGCCCTTTTCTACTAACCACTAACCCAACCACCTACCTTTAACCCAAGCCTAACCCTTCACCCACAAAGTCCTCTTGATATTTACAAAGGTATATAAGTTAAAAAGGAGGAGGATTGATTGCTTGGCAAGCCTATGGTAGGAATAAGTTCCACGCCGCTCTCGAGTGATCCACAAAAATACATTTTCGGCCGAGTGTTGAGTGATCCCCGTGAGGTATGTGAACTTGTATATAAATAAAATTTTACAAAGGCATGTTATGCCCTAATAAGTAATTTATCTTATGAAAAGTTTTAAATAAATCATGAAGAATAGGATTGTAAATAAATAAAAATAAAACTAAATAAAGAATCTTGGAAATCCCGACACTCTATGACAAACCCAAAAACCTTCTTCTCTACCCATTCCATTTGGGAGTGTAATAGCCACATATTAAAGAGTTTTGCTTGAGGACAAGCAAAGATTCAAGTGTGGGGGTATTTGATGTGTGCAAAATGCAACATATAAATTACATCAATTGTGGCGTAAAACTAACCATTTTTTAGTACTAATGTTGGAAAAAGTGTGCTTTTGTCTTCCATTTGTATTTTCAGGATTAAATGAGCTCAAATTAACAAAAGAAGCAAAAAGACATCAAAATCTAACATAAATACAAGAAAAGGAACAAGACGTGACATGCTCGACCCCACGACAGCAACTTCCCAAGCAAAACAAGAAGACAGGAGACTGAACACGCCCCGTGCTCAGCCAGCACGGGGGCGTGCCCAAGTGTCAGCAGAAAAGAAAAAGTGGTAGAAGCTTCTATTGCCCACCACGGGGCCGTGCTCAGCGGACACGGGGCCGTGCTCAACTATAAGATTCGTACAATCCAGGAAAATCTTCATAGTACAAAGATTCTTCTGCACCACGGGGTCGTGCTCAGCGGACACGGGGGCGTGGTCAACTAATAAGACAAGCTGCATTAAATGAAGAAAGAGAAGGATGTGGACACGGGGCCGTGCCCACTGGACACGGGGTCGTGCCCGAGCTTCTGTTCAGCCTATAAATAGGAGTGCTTGGCTCAAGCTCAAACCATCCCTTGGCACACCACCTCTCTCACACTTCACCCACCACCCACCACCACCATAACACCATCATCCACCAGCATCATCCATTGTCCATCATAGAGTGTGTGAGTCATCTCGGGATCCAAGATTGATAGTAAGAGTTCTTGACAATCAAGGCCATGTTTGCCTAAGTCTCTTACATCACTTGGTGAAGACAAGTGTCTAGTGTAATACTTTTTATTTCTAATCTTTTCGCACTTTTTACTTGGTTTTGTATTAATGACTTTAATAACTAGTTTCTTATGTTGAAGGTGATTCTTCCTTATCGTTTGTCCGTGGTGTCTTGGCATTATTTTACTGTCTATATAAAATAAAAGATTTTCACCATTCATATCTCCACGGTCTATATGGAGGTATGTTGGCTACGTGGTCGGGGGTTAAGGGAACGGTTTGGTAAGAGTCTTGCCATTGTTCAGCGTTTAGAGGTCCTGCAATGGACCTGGGACAAATTTAGTAGGACCCCCTTCAATACTTAACGGTATTGGATGGCGGGGGTCCAAACTCTTTGATCCCCTCATAAGTTAACTACTATTAATACTATAACCCGGCTATTTAGGACTGTATCCCTGCTGACTCAGACTACTTAGTCGAGGGTAATGTCACCTCCAAAAGAGGGGCCTACCATAATTTGCATTAATAACTTAATTAATTATCTTTCAATAATCCGACCCTTTAGGATTGTATCCTTGCTGACTCAAACTACTGGGTTGAGGGTAACGTCACCTTCAAAAGAGGGGCATACTACAATAACTAAGATAATCTCTTAAATATGTGCAAAAGTGCGGAAATAATCAAAGGTTACACTATACACGAGTCGGAACCAAGTGATTCATCTTGTCTATCTGTTTTTCTTTTTATTTTTATTTTTCAGCATTTTAGTTAGTTTTTATTTTTCTTAGCTTAAAACATTTTTCTAAACTTTTTGATTTGATTAGACGTTGAGGATAAACCGGTACTAAAAGCTCTTGTGTCCTTGGACGACCTCGGTATCTTACCAACACTATACTACGCTCACGATGGGTGCACTTGCCCATATGTGTGTCTAGTGTTAGTAAATATCGTGTTTTATAAATTTAAAACTTGTCTAAAAAAAGTGTTAAAAGGGCTTAAAATATACACCTAATATATAAAACAGTCGACACCCATCAAGTTTTTGGCGCCGTTGCCGGGGACACAAGGATTTTAAGAAAGTTAGGAATCAACGGCCTAATCGTTTTTTTTATTTTTTAGGATTTTTCTTAATTTTTCATATTCATATTCATCACACTTCTCAACATAATCTCCCAACTCCCCTCCCAACTCCCTGCTACTCGGATCATCTATGTACCCTCAAAATACAATCATCATCACAGTCTATTGTGTTATGTAACCTCGCTTTAAAGCATGATGTACAAGAGTAATTTGCCACTAAACTTAAACAACCTTTAAAGCATGATGTACAAGTGTTTTAAGCACAAGAAACACATATGTAACCTCACAGGCTCAGCTTATGCATCATAGCCTCAACACTTTCAGTTCAGACATATTAAGAACACAAGCTCAGCTTATGCATCACAGCCTCAAACACTTTCAGTTCAGACGGATTAAGAACACAAGCTCAGCTTTTGCATCACAGCCTCAAACACTTTCAGTTCAGACAGATTAAGAACACAAGCTCAGCTTTTGCATCACAGCCTCAAACACTTTCAGTTCAGACAGATTAAGAACACAAAATCCGGAGTACACAACAAGATTAATTTGCCACTAAACTTAAACAACCTTTAAAGCATGATGTACAAGTGTTTTAAGCACAAGAAACAAATATGTAACCTCACAGGCTCAGCTTATGCATCATAGCCTCAACACTTTCAGTTTAGATATATTAAAAACACAAGCTCAGCTTATGCATCATAGACTCGACACTTTCAGTTCAGACAGATTAAGAACACAAGCTCAGCTTTTGCATCACAGCAACAAAGATAATCAGTAACATAAGCATGTAAATCAGCTACAAACATACCAGATCTGTAACAAATATAATCCGCTACAAACATACCAGATCCGGTCAGATCTGCAAAGTTATGGTTCTCATATTCCTTAGTCGTGTAACCGCAGATCTGTCAATATTCATCAAAAAGGTCAAAAAATGACGGTAGATCTGAGAAAAATTTCAGCAGAAAAAATTACCTGGCTCGACGTGAATGAAATTAAATTAGGGTTTAGATTTAGTGAAAGAAAGTATATATTGGATCCATTTTATTAAAACGGGTCAAATGCATCCAGTTAGTTTATATGAGCTGGTCCGCGTGTTGTTTAAGGATTTTTCAACACCTTTGTGCTTTAAAGGTTGTACAATGGGCTTCAAAAAAACCTAAACTAAAGAACACATACCACATACCACATTTGGTTATCCAGTAGTAAACAAACAAACATTTCGCAGAATAAAAAAGCTACGGCTCAAACAATACCTTGTTGAAATTGTGTACAGATCGACTCCAGATGATACTTGCAAGATAAACACAATAATCAACTTCAAATTAAAGATACAAACTTCTTTAAAGAAAAAAAAACTAAACTATAGAACACATACCACATCTGGTTATTCCGGTGCACCCTAACACGAACAACTCAACGGCAGATCTGAAATATTACACAGATCCGATTCAAATTCCAGATGATACTTGCAAGATAAACACAATAATCAACTTCAAATTAAAAATAAAAACTTCTTTAAAGAAAAAAAAACTAAACTATAGAACACATACCACATCTGGTTATTCCAGTGCACCCTAACACGAACAACTCAACGGCAGATCTGAAATATTACACATATCCGATTCAAATAACAAAAAAAAGATATTGTAAAACGAAAGATACCGAGCGGTCAAACCAGTCGATCTGGAGAGATTCATCGCTGAGGAAGCGTATATCTTGAAGCGACTGGTAAAGAAACCCTAGAAATGGTGGTGATGATAATGAGGAAGTCGATCTGGTGTCGGATGTAAATAGATTCATCACAGAAAAACCCTAGATCTTGATCTTGGAGCGCCTGGTTTTGAAACCCTAGAACCGCGTCTGGTGAGAGAGAGAGAGAGAGAGAAGAAGCTGAATGGGGGCGGATGCAAATGAAATGAATTTAGGGTTTGATTTAGTGAAAGAAAGTATATATTGGATCCATTTGATTAAAACGGGTCAAAGGGATCCGGTTAGAATCCATGAGCTGCTCCGTGTGTGTTGAAGGATTTTTCAACACCTTTGTGCTTAAAAGGTTGTACAATGGGCTTCAAATGGTTGTAAAGTGGCAAATGACCATTTCTGTCCTTCCTATATGCTTATTAAAGTAGTATAGATATATATATATGGTTAGGTTAACGTACAAATGCCCTTATCGTACTTTACGTACGCTACAATCTCAGCCGTCCGATCATCTTCCCGCATTGAATTCGCATGTTGTTTTTTTGTAACAATTTCGCATGTTGGTTTTTTAACATGCGATTTTATCAAAATTACCACATGCGAAATTGTTACAAAAAACAACATGCTATTTCATCAAAATTATCACATGCGAAATTTGTACAAAAAACAACATGCGAATTCATAAAAAATTATCACATGCGAAATTGTTATAAAAAAAACAACATGCTATTTCATCAAAATTATCACATGCGAAATTGGTACAAAAAAACAACATGCGAATTCATAAAAAAATTGTCACATACGAAATTGTTATAAAAAAACAACATGCGATTTTAAAATGCGGGAAGATGATCTGACGGCTGAGATTGAAGCGTACGTAATGTACGATAAGCAATATTGTACAGTACTCTTTACCTATATATATATATATATATATATATAGTGAAAGTGTAAAATACAATATCCCTTAACGTACAATACGTACAATATTGTGAAATCGCACGTTATAAAAAAGCATGTTCGAAATCGCAAGTTGGTTTTTCAGCACAAATCACATGTTCAAAAGTGAATTCACACCAGATCGGACGACTGAGATGATTGCGTACATATTGTACGATAAGGGCATTGGTACGTTAATCTAACCATATATATATATATATAGAGAGAGAGAGAGAGAGTTAGCTTCAAGAGTGAACACTAGTTGCGAACTTAACGAACTAATCCTGGCCATACACGTATGTAAATCAATGGCTAGGATTTGATGATGAAGTACACTAGTGTATTTTACAATTCGATAATGAAATCATAGCCATACACGTGTGAAAATCAATTGGCAGGATTTGTTCACTTAGCTCGCAAATACACAAGTGTTCACTCCAGGTGGAAGGTTCAAATGAGAAGAAAAAATTTGTAAGAATAAAAAAAATAAACTTTAAACCAATAGAAATGCTCTATTTTACTTCATTTAATATGTGTATTTAATGTTACTAGTTGTTTACCCGCGCGATGCGGCGGGAAACATATCACTTAGGGTGGTGAGTTTAGAGCTATGTACGGGGCAGTTCGGTTTTGAGCCATAATCAAAACCAATTTCACGATACAACGGAAAACACAACACTTGTTACTAATGTCACACCCTAACCAATGGCGGAATCATCGGAGTGGGACTTGTTCAAGATTGTAAGAGACTTCATAACATTATTTGTGACAATATTTAATTCAACCGATTTCATTTCATAAATAAATTGTCAAACATTACAAAAAAAATCCAAATACAACATTGTTCAACATAACATAACCAAAATTGATACAATACTTTAAACCTAACATCTAAGTGAGTATCTAGGCATCTTTTGCTAATCCATTTCTTAGCATCATCAATCATCAACCTGTAACATGTTTAAAATACAATTCAATGCAAAAGCAAAGGCGAGTATATAAGTTTAAGAATAAGTATAAGCATAAAGTTTAAAACGAATCCACATGGCAACTTAGTTTATACAAGATCAACCTAACATGGCATGCAATATTTCTAGCCAATCCTCTGTTTACGCAAGAAAGTTTAGTTAATTCGACATGACCACAAGTTTAAGGGGGGCGGTGCGTTACTCCTATAGCGCTATACATGTCAAATGGAGGCTCGTGAAAGCTAATGACTAAAACATATCACATAAGTATGGTCCACGTAAGCATCAAGTATCATAACATAGTATTCATGTATAAGGATTGTTTTGTGCATTGCATAAAGAATAAGTTTTAGTGTAGTTTAATAGTTAAACATGTTACACCCCAAAAAGTGGTAAACATAAAAAGGGGGGTTGCGAGTATACTCACAAATTTACATATGCTTTCCGATTATCCAATGTGACGAAGTTGATGAGGTTAGGAGGTTGAATGTGTTTGTGTAGGGATTTAGGAAGTTAACACACAAGAATATAGGTATTCGAAAGTAATCATCCTTTAACACCAAGTACTTGTTCTTGACACTATGAAACCTCAAGGGTTAATGTTTTCATGAGTAATATACTCATTAGAATCGTAACAAGTCTTATGTCTTAGATGATGTTATTCTAATATCTTGACGAATGAACACAAGTCCACCATCAAGGGTTCGAAGAGTATATATATGCATAAATATTATATGTATTATTTAGTCCATTAGTCAAGCATGAGGTAGAAGATAAATCTTCATTTAGATACCTCTATTGTGTCATAGAATTCATGTAGGAGGTAGGAATAACAAGCTTCTATTTAGGTACCTCTTATGATTCACCACTACAATTGATGTAAAAACATACAAGGAGGGTCATGAACTAATATCAATACAAGAATAAGAAACAACTATACTAAGAGAAATCATCAAGTAATGTGGGGATTCTATGTTGGACAACCCAAGTTGGTCCATAATCACACCTTCATCAAGCTTGAAGCTTGAACATGACTTGTGGGTTAAAAACCCTTAATAAAACAGAAAGTATTTGAGGATTAACCTCTGATTTCGTATGTCTCAGCCCCGTTTTTAAGCTTAACTAACCATATGAGTGGTTATAAGCATAAGGACGTGGGTTTGAGTGAGTTAAACTCAAGTTTGCACAAGTATAAATAAGGTTTGATTCAAAACAAAACGAACAGTGAACTTTGGAGCCTATTTTCCGGAGTTCCAGGGACTTATTTACTGTGAAAAAAAAGCCATGGAATCGAAGCTAAGGTCAATCCAAGCATATAGGAAAAAGAATGGACTAAATCGGACAAGAAACGAGTGAGTCATGCTCACTTTAGTGAAGCTTGCTGAATGTGTCCGAACTTCTGATGTTGCTGCGAATTTAGAGTGATTTGGGAGTGATTAGAGAGAGTTGTGAGTGATTAGAAAAATGAAAATGGCTGGAAGATGGTTTGGTATTTATAGAGGATGGATTAGGGTTTAAATGGTTGACATTTAATACATGTAGTTGGGAGTTTAGCATTAAAAAAACAACACCAAATCTGCCAAAGGCAGTCCCGGTCGCATGCTGTTTTAACAGCTTTAATATATATATATATTTTTCTTTTTACTATGACCTTTAAGACATAAACTAGTAATCAGGCCCGCGCGCGTTGCGGCGCGGGACATTGCAAAATCGAATGCGCGTGAATACATTGCAAATATCGAACGACTTAGTCCAAGAGTACCATATGAAAACGTATATAAAAATAAGCACGACTGACATATAAGCAAACAAAAAGTGTAATCTAACCTGTTTCACTTTTTGGTAAGATTGATTTGTAAACTGATTTGTAAACGAAACCAGGTTTTAAAATCCAGGAATAAACAATCGTATTGGGCTTCACTTTGCATCTTCAAATTAATATTATTTTCATAACAAAACTCAAGCCTCACTTCCATAATTAAAATACTTGATCCCCTCATATCAACTCGTTTCTTTGTCGGTGGTAAATCCAAATTCTGGATCTCTAATTTCCAAGAGTCAAGTTCAATCAACTCGGCTTGTATTGTTCTCTCTTGATCACGCAATAGTTGAATGTAATCAATCGTATCTTTGACTATTGTTGCCTTGTCCATCTTCAAAAAAAAAAAATTGTAATTAAACTGAATAAAATCAGTAAAGTATAATTTTTTGAAAACCTGACTGGTTAACAAACCGAGCATTCTACACGTTTACTGGTTGGGCCAGTCAATTGTAATACTCTTAACCTTATACTATATATGATTTTGATTAAAACAAATTAGTAACTACAAAACAGTAGCACCTTACTAATATTGGGGACCATTGCTCAAAGTGAAAAAGCCTATCGTTCAACTATTTCCTCTGGTTCCTCTTGGAGACGATTCCTTTAGACGAGCTTGAATCATAGTAGCCGGAAAAAGTTTCTTCCAATCGGCGCCAACTATTGGGTCAAAGTTAGGAAAGGAAATATTTGAATTATACAATATGTTCAAATTATGAGATTTAAAGCATTGAAGAAGACGTAAGTACCTGTAATCATCGAGTTGATGGATAGATTCCAAACAGTTTTCCATGAAAGTACTTGAATAGCAACAAAACCCATATAAGCCACATATTCAATTGAGTAAACAACACTCCAATCCTTCTGTGTATTCAAAAGAGTCAGAAACAACTTTTATCTCATGTTCATGAGCGTTCATCAGCTTGAAATCTATATAATGTATTTTTACTTATTTTCTTCTACCGTTAAAAAAAAGAACGTGTGTAACTCGAATAAATGTCCCAGCTCAATAAATTTTAATAAAGTTTTTAGTGTGCTAAATGCAACAACCAAACTATCATTGACATCAAATTATCAATCAAGAACATGCTGCTTAGCGTATGGTCATTCTAATGGTCCTAAGTCTAAGGAAGGTGCGGTATATTCGGTAGCGAAGTCTGGTGCAAAGGTAGGCGCACATGACAACTTTTGGTCTGATGGCGCTGCATTGGATAATTCAGCACCTACTATAGAGAAAAAAACGTGCAAGCCAGAGTGAATAACGCTCTCGTCGACACGCGCATAATCTATGCATTACCCAAAAGGTAAAAGCCTATGCTTGGCAATCTAATTTTTTTCCAGATCACCCAGTCCAGATCATGCATCTTAAATGAACGAATAACATAAGACAACGGGAAACCTACTAAATGTGCATCATGTACAATAAACAAAGTACACACAACATCTAAAACAATGAAATTAAAAAATAAATACTTCCTTGTTTGGCACCAGATCTGTCCTAGACACACTAACAAAGCATATCAAAGCACAACGGCAGAAATACATTACCATGGATTTCAGATTCTAACACACCTAACCAATATCTAATACAACCAAAAAAAGAAAGATAAATAATAGACTAACTACTTCTATTACAAATGCTTATATAATATCGTTATCTCTCAATAACTTATATGTCTCCTCTAACATTTGATTTTTCTGATGCAAACAATTTTGAAATTTATATGACACATCAAAACACCCAAATCTGTGATTTCCACTTAGGTATAAATTTTTTGTTAGATGTATACAATAACCCTAACCAGAACAATGGAAATCACCAAAAGAGACAACCAACCAATAAATCTAATCCAAAATCTCATGTGATGGAAGAAAATCATCATTCACTGCCACCAATCTGCTCGGAATGATCATCCGCGGTAGTCTGTGGTCCTCATTGAGACGGCAGATGAAAACCCTAGACCGCTGCTCGCCTCCTTCGTCGTCGGATCTGTCTCCGGCGATGCTTACCGATGTAGCATCCGCTTGACATATCTGAGACGTCTGGTTTTGAGAGACGTCGGAAGGAAGACATTGAGCAGGAAGACTAAAGGATGAACTGGAAGCCACGTTTTGTTGCAGGTAGAAGAATGTGGCAAGAGTCAAGGATTTGAGAAGTCGTTTGCTGAATGGTAGAGAGCCATAAATGGAAGGGTAATTTCGTAATTTTGTCGGTGAAGCACCGACTTTGTGCTTTAAGATTGTAGGTAATTAGCTAATTAACTTTTGTTCAATAAAAGACTGTCGGTTTGGAAAGCTAAGTCTATTTCTATGGGGGGAGGCTTACTCTGATAAACTCGGTTTTGGAAAGTTTACCTATTTATTACTTTTCTCTTTATAAAGTTCCAGTGGGTATCATAAAAACTCTTGAGTCAAAAATGAGAAGGTTACTTTGGGCGGGATCTAGTGAAACAAATAAAATGAACTGGGTGGCTTGGGACAAAATTACTTGGCCTAAGAACATGGGTGGCTTGGGTATAAATAGACTAAAAGATGTGAACGAGGCTCTTCTTTATAAATGGGGATGGAGGTACAAGATTGAAAATGAAAACTTATGGAGGAAAGTGGTGGATGTCTGTCATAGTAAAGATAACCAAAGAAGTTTTTTGCCGTTTAATGGTAACATCGTTGGATGTTGGATTAATATCGTTAAAGTTATTTCCAAAATAAAACTTAACGGGAAGAGGTTAAACAGGACGATTTTGGGTAAAGTGGGGAACGGTAACGAGGTGCGGTTTTGGTTAGACACCTGGATGGGCGATTCTCCTTTTTTGGAAAGATGGCCACATTTGTTTGTTTTGGAGAGGATTAAATCTTGCAGGGTAGCGGATAGGCTGATTGCAGATCAAGGTAATGGTAGTTACTCGTGGAATTGGGTTAGACATCCAGAGAAGGACATCGAGCTTAAGGAATGGCTGGAATGTCAAGAAGTTATCAACATGGTGAGACTATCCAACGATAAGGATTCCTGGTATTGGAAAGTTGAACATCAGGAGGGATTCTCGGTGGCTTCGGTGAAAAAGGCGATCATAGTAGAGAGGGGAAGCAGTAATCTGCCTTTCTTTGAATGGTGCAAATGGATCCCACTTAAATGTAACATAATGGCTTGGAGAGGCAATTTAGACAGGCTTGCGACTAGAGTGAACCTAAAAAGAAGAAACGTGGAAATAAATTCGGTTATGTGTCCTTACTGCGACGAGTACGAGGAATCGGCGGATCACCTTTTCACAGCATGCTCGGTTGCTACCCGGGTTTGGGCGACGGTCAGTGTTTGGTGTAAGATTCCCCCGATCTTCGCATTCGCCTTCAAAGATTTGCTTGAAATCCACAATACATGCAGTTTGGGGAAAAAAACTAAAAAGGTTCTGATCGGTTTGATTATTACTTCAGTATGGTGTATCTGGAAAGGAAGAAACGATGTAGTATTCAATGACATCAGGAGAAGTCCTCAAGAGATTGTGGCAGAAATAAAGTCAAGAGGTTACGCGTGGTTTAAAAATAGGGCCTCTTGTAATTATATTAGTTGGAAGGAATGGTGTAAATATCCCATGTATATGTTGTAATTTTCTTTCCCTTTGCCCGTTTGGGTCGGGGGGTTTGTCTGTGTTTCGCCTTTTGCCCTTTTGGGTCGGAGGCTGTTTTAATGAAGTTTAATTTTCAAAAAAAAAAAAAAATTAACTTTTGTTTTTATTTGATAGAAAAAAAGTCCAACATGTATCATATTGTATATTATAAGTTATCATTTGTGGAAAAGAAAGTAGGCCAAAATCTATCAAATGGGCGGCTGAGTTTGATGGCTGCAGATCCACTTTTTGGCCACACATGGCCTCCTCATTTTGGCAAATTTAGTGTTTATGCAAGACATAATATCTATATCTATACTATATAATAAAAGAAACCTGTTTTGGGACACTTGTCATTCTCTCATTTAATTGATTAAAATTATTAATAATACTAAAAATAATAATAATTCTTATTAGATTTGATTAAATATTATTAATAATAAAAATTTGTATTAGATTAGATTTTATTCTAATAATAAAATAGTTATTTTAAATAATATAACCCCGTGTATTGAGTCTATAAGTGTATTAGATTAAATACAAATCTATAAGTGTCGTGGAATTGGTTTATTTAATATTAAATCGTGTAGTATAATATTTAATCAAATCTAAAATCTAATCTAAGATAAATTTTTATTATCAATAATATTTAATCAAATCTAATAAGAATTCATACGAATTCCAAAGTTGATATTAACTTTCAAATAATTAAAAAAAATCCGCCTAACATCACAAATGTTTCTGTTAAATTCGATTAATTAATTTGTTCAACAATCACTATTATCTTTATCATTCAGTACGGTTAACCGATTTATCATAATACAACCTCCCACCTATTCAATCATATGGTTTTTCAATCTTATATTAACTAAATAAATAAAGATTAATATTCAATCTTATCCTACTTTAAATATAAAAAAATCCGTTAGTTCAGATTAATATTCAGTCTTATCCTACTTTAAATATAAAAAAAATCCGTTAGTTTCTTTAAATATTTTTTTTATTATTTGGTATATAAAAACATATTTATTCAACTCATGTAATACATGGGGGTTTTAAAAATATAACTTTTTTTATTATTTGGTAAACAATGTTACATTTATTCAACCCGTGTAATACAATGGTTTTAAAGATATAATTTTTTTTATTATTTGATATATAATATTACATTTATTCAACCCGTACAATACATATGGTTCTTATAGATATAACTTATTTTATTATTTAATATATAAAATTACATTTCTTCAACCCGTGCAATAAATGAGGCTTTTAAAAAGATAATGTTTTATTATTTGATATATAAAATTCATTTATTCAACCCGTGTAATACACGGGGTTATAACCTAGTAATGTTATATTATATAACTTTAATATATATAGTTAACTAATTAATTTCTTCTTTTTTTTTAGCATGGAAGTTACGTTAAAATGTAACATTCTATTGTTACATTATTAGGTTTATTATTATTATATTAATAGAATTATTATTATTATTATTATTATTATTATTATTATATTAGAATTTAACCACGTATTTAATAGTTAACAACTAGCATGTATAAGTTATGAGTACTAGTATGTAGAGCGTTGGTTACGCGTATGCATTCGAGATTGGTAACGTATAACCAGAGTATTACAACACGTATAAGCATGTATATATATAAAAATATAGAATTTCATTATGATCGAAGTCTCGGATTTACAATGGTTTGAAACGAAATACGAAATACAAAAGGAAAAGCTTCAAAAAATAGAAATACAAGAGACCTCCTTATTATGGAAAGTACAACTAAGTAGGGCGTTACAACTATTTCTAAGGGTGTGCATTAGAAGGTTCAGTTCAGTTGGGTTATAACTAAAATCTAATTTTTTTTTGCTTAAAGAATGGGTCAGGCAGGCTACATGCATTAGAAGGTTCAGTTCAGTTGGGTTATAATTATTTATCTGTGAGTCGACATGTATATATTAATGATAGTAAACCATTTTTATTTTCAGCCATATGAATGTTTGGCCATACATGAGCAGATGATGTGACCAACTCCACTTTCGCCATCGAAACGGTATGGGTCGAAACCGTTACTGGTCGAAACCGTTGGCGTCGAAACGTTACGGATCGAAACTGTTCGCGTCGAAACGATACGAGTCGAAACTGTTCGTGTCGAAATGGTACGGGTCGAAACGGTTCGGATCAAAATCAGTATGGGTCAAAACGGTACGGGTTGAAACGGTGCGGGCCGAAACGATCGAAGATTCCAATGAAATTACTTTAATTCCTTCACATATAGGAAGGATTTTGAATTCCTTTAGTTAAAGGAATTTGAAGGAATTCATGCCTAATTCCAATTACAATTCCATTGTCAACCAAACACATGAAGATTGGAATTGAGATTCCAATTCCATCAAATTCTGTGAACCAAACATCTTAAGTGATGGAATTCAAATTCCAATTCCCTTAAATTCCATTGAATTCATGCGAACCAAACGCCCCCTAAGGGGGCGTTTGGTTCGCGGAATGATTTGGAATTGGAATTGGAATTTGTATAGGAATTAGAATTTGAAGGAATTGGATTTGGAATTTAAACATTCCAATTGAAATTGGAAATTGTTGGAATTGGAATCTCAATTCCATATTGTTGTGTTTGGTTGTCAAATGAATTGGAATCCATCACCCCGGCACCCACAACCACTAGTTCGGGTTGAGACGGTTCGTGTCGAACCGGTTCGGGTCGAAACGGTACTGGTCGAAACGGTATGGGTCGAAACGGTTGGATTCGAAACGGTTCGGGACGAAACGGTTGGATTCGAAACGGTACGGGTCGAAACGGTTCGCGTCGAAATGGTACGGGTTGAAACGGTACAGGTCGAAACGGTCGAAGATTCCAATGAATTTACTTTAATTCCTTCACATATAGGAAGGATTTTGAATTCCTTTACTTAAAGGAATTCATGCCTAATTCCAATTCCAATTACATTGTCAACCAAACACATGAAGATTGGAATTGGGATTCCAATTCCATCAAATTCTGGGAACCAAACATCTTAAGAGATGGAATTCAAATTCCAATTCCCTTAAATTCCATTGAATTCCTGTGAACCAAACACCCCATAAGTTTAATCATCAGTTTCCAAACAAAAGAAAAAAAAACTATAAGTTTAATCATCAGCTACAATTACTTAATATTAACCGGTTCTGAAATGCACACCCAAACACCCTAAAAATACATCATATCATTATAGAAAAAAATCGGCAAACCTGAATTGGCTCAGATCATCTGAATGCTGATGTGGATTGCTAGAACTAGAAGGCTTTTCAGGTGTAACTTTCATATCATTGCTATTTGTAACAAGCTCGTTATTTTTCAATGTAGCCTCGAGCTTGTCATCCGACAATTTGTGTTCCTTTGAATAATTATCCTTTTGGACCTTTGCTTCAGATGCTACTTCCCTAACTACAACTGATTCTTATGAATGAATTGGATTAATAAAAAAGTGGCCTACTACATGGCAATGAGATTAATAAAAAAATTAAAATAAAACATAAAAATGGGGGACACCTGAACTACTATGAGGATTATCAGACTCTATCACACTGCGCTTTTTATCTTCACCACCGTCTGTAATTACTATCCGCACAGGAGGTATTCCAAACAAAAACTCTTTCACATTGCTCTTTTTATCTTCGCCACCGTCTGTATTTACTACCGGCCCAGGTGGTGTTACAAAAGGCAAAAACTTTATCACATTGCACGTTATATCATCGGGAATTTCACCACAGTCTGTAATAACTACCAGCCCAATAGGCATTCCTGTAGATGTTCCAAACTGATCAATATGGTGAACAATTTCCATTCCTTTTATTACCTTTCCGAAGACAACATGGCACCTACCATATAAGCGATTAAACAAGGGTAAATAACAATGACTAGTTAATGACAGACTCTTTTAATTTTCAGTTCATCTCAAGTCCTCAAAGGATATTGTGGGCTTAAAAGTTACTTTTTATAAAGGCAGGCAGTTTCTATCTTTTAAGGAATGTACTTTCAAAATCAACAACATTTAAAGACATATAAGTTTATAATCAAACAACTAAATCCGTTATTTAATTATAAACTTACAATATAGAAAACTGACTTGTAATGAATGCATTTGCCCTGATGTGTCCATAACTCTAATCAGTGAGACTTATAAATTACCCATCAAGAAAGCGTTGACGACTGAAGGTTAGAAGGAACCGGGATCCATTTTTATTTGGACCGTCATTTGACATAGATAGTATACCAGGCCCACTATGAATCAGGTCAAGATTCTCATCTACAAAAACCACAGAAAGTATTAGTACTAACATGAATTATAAATACTAATAAAAACTCATAAATCTCAAAATGTACCTGGAAAAGTTCCTCCATATATGCTTTCCCCAACAGTGCCGCCTGCAAACCATCAAAAGGTCGAATGTGGACGGAAGCATAAGTTTATAAGCAAACAACTAAATATATCATTTAGTTATAAACTTATAATATAAGCCCTTAAATGTCTATATCAGAAGACATTTCTAAAAGAAACTGACTTGAAATGTATGCATTTGCCCAGATGTGTCGATAATTCTAATCAGTGAGACTAATAAAAACGCATATCTTTAACATTATAAAACAAACATTACCTCGAGAATTTTGTGAAAAGATGTTCTCATCAAAGCCTGCAAACCATCAAAACCCTAGAATGTAAACGGAAGCTTAACAAAAGCCTTCTTCGCTCTATCGAAAACAAAATTTAAATATAACACATACCATTGTTTTTCGTGAGATCACCAGCCAGCAACAATGAGACATATTATTTAACATTTATTATACGTTAAACTGAATCCTTATATCCAAATAAACTGCTACACTTCACTTTCCAAACCAATTATAGGGTAAAAAAACCTTGTTATACAAGTTGAACAAAACTTACTTGAGCGACGGAGCCCTTAAAGATAATATCGAATACACATCCTTTGTAGTGCAATGGGTTTCCGGTATTCTTTCCATTCCCCTTATCCCCTGCACATATATATATATATATATATATATATATATATGTTATAATACTGTAACTACAATGCAAACGGGCGTCTTTCGCAATATCTTATAAAGCCCCGGAGTGACACACCTACGCAGAGTGCTCGAAAATTCTCGGCTGTTTGAGGCACAAAATTAGCAAAAAGCTGCAAAATTCAGTCGGGCCATTTAATAACATCTGATCTCCATATATAATGCAAATATACTTATGCATGTGACATACTGACCTCGATCTCCATCCTTTCTGTAGGTCCGGCTAGGGGAGGATCTAGTCGCCTAATCCCTGTATACGAACCACTCCGGTTGTGCGGAATCCAACCGGAATAGCAAACCGAGACGGAACACGTAAAAACACGACACGCAGATATCACCGTTAAACACCACTGTATTATAACGATAAAAGGGTTCGGTTACAATCCAATGTTTACAATGCTCTTTGTAAACTCTCTCTAGTGTGTGTGTGTGTGCTCTGTTCTTTCTCTCTGAAAGTCTGTGTGTTCTCTCTGTTCTGCTTTCCGAAACAGAAACATAACATGCTATTTATACTAACAGACACACTACATATGACGAAACAGAAAGACAGGCGACGAAATAGATCATGGTCGACGAAACAGATGTGTTTCGTCGACTTCTGGGCTGATTCGTCGATAGTGGGCTTCGGTCCAATCAGTTGAGGCCCAACTGTGTTTCGCCATCATCTATTAGCCCAAGGACTGTAATGTTGAGCCCAGTCCTTGTCTGTCTCCTTTGATGGCTTGAAGTCTTGTACACGACGGAGGAAAGTCGTCACAATATAAGCCGTGCTGAGTCGCGTCGAGTCGCGTCCACTAATCGAATCACGTCGCGTCGAGTCGCGTCCATAAATATGTATCAACAAACTCCCCCTTGGACGCTACTCGCGAGATTCTCTTCTCATTTCTTCTATGTCGGAGGATCTTCAAAGTCTTCACGTCTTGTAGGCAGAAAGTGTATCAACAAACTCCTTGTTTCATGTAAGAAGTGTGTTGACAAACTCCCCCTTAACATAAGCTCCCCCTTGAGTTATGCTCGTGAAAGTCTTTATCTTTATGAAGTGAGATCCTTGTGGTGTTGAAGGTCAGCGGCAACTCCATCATCTTTGTCTTTTGAGTGCCTTCACGTCGTGTCTTCATTCCGAAGCTTGTCATCGACCATGTTCTCCTAGCCTTTAGAATCTGCACATGCAAGAAATCTAAACGCGTAATGAGAACAACCGCTTGGAATATCATAACATAACCAACCGACACACGTGAGACCATTGTTCAAGCAAACGCCGTCCGACAGTTTGAAAGTTTAAAGTATTTTATCAATTTCAATTTTAACTTTCAAAACTTTGCAAATTTCGACCGTTTTATGAAGATTTAGTCATTTTCGGTTTTCGTTCAGGTTTCAGGTAACGAAGACTCGAGTTCCAACATCGTACGATCGAAAATAAAATAGAAATAAAATCTTTTTGGATTTTATAAAGTTTATATTAAAACAAACTTAAAATCTTTTTGGTATTTTTGAATATTTCAAATTTAAAGACTGAAAGCAGTAAATAAATATATACAAACATTCTTTTTGTGAGTTTCGAGGGTAAGAGAATCATATCAGTTTACGGTCATGCCAAAACGCTCTTGTTGTTCATTTAGTTAACATTAAGATAAGCATCCTATAACGATTATCGGTATTGTTGTCCACATAAGCTCAACTTATCAGATGTAATCATGGCGAGAGGATACGTTAAGGTATGATTTATACTTACCGACCGGTGTTCATCCACATCATGACACATTCTCGTATCAAGGTATGCACGAGGGTTCATCTTACCGGTGAGTATACCGATTATCATCTGTTTGACCGTATATGATGTGAGATTCTCACTTATTTTGATTTGAAAACAAGCCCTATGTGATAGAATCACTTATTGATGAGGAACTTGATTTTCGATGCATGAGGGCACAGGAGCAAGTCCGTGAACAGGTCAGTACTTTCGTACAGCAGAGAGACGAACTTGACTCCCGGAAAGAATTTGTGATATATTATCACTTATTTGTTTGGACATGTGATTGTTGATCACTTATTGAGGTCGAATGCAATATGTACACGTATGTATGGTATCATGGAAGATCTAGACTTGCGTCCCCGTTATTTTTCGGAAAAAGAAACAACCATGATACCCAGATGATAAGCAGCATAAAGACCGAATATCTCAGAACCTCGGCAATCTCTCAAACGAAATTTCGGTACCAAGACCATATGCCAATGAATGGTTCCCACCCAGTCTTCAGTCGATTTAAGTTTATATCACCCTGCACACTTTAAAATGATTGTGAGCCTACCGATACATCTTATATAGAGCTGCTTAACATTTTTCATTTAAGGTTTAAAGAGATTTAAACAGACCACTGATGTACTATCATTTTCTCTTTTGCTCGCCAGGAAACTCATTTTTGCTTTTCTATTGTTTTTGTGTTTTTGAAATTTTTCAATGTTTTTGGATTTTCAAATTTTTGGATTTACTCCCCCTAAAATCAATAAAACTAAGACAGATTTAAAAACACAAAGGTATTTACAAAAATGATTTTCCGATGTTGGTTTTACTCTTGCTTGACCTTAATGCCGTTTACCAATAATAAGTAGTCAAATCTTGATTTGTCAAAGGTTTTGGTAAAAAGGTCGGCACGTTGGTCATCGGTGTGGACGTAAGCAACATCGATTAGCCTTTTCTCAAAGCAATCACGTATGAAGTGATACTTAATGTCGATGTGCTTAGTCTTTGAATGCTGCACAGGATTTTTAGTGATCTGTAAGGCGGCAGAATTATCAACGTAAATAGGAGTAGTTAGGAATTCAAAACCGTAATCACGCATTTGTTGTTGGATCCATAGGACTTGGGAGCAACAACTTGAGGCAGCAATGTATTCAGCTTCGCATGTTGATGTAGCGACGCACGTCTGCTTCTTGCACTGCCATGTGACTAGGCGATTTCCCAAAAACTGACATCCAGCCGTTGTGGATTTGCCGTCGATTTTGCATCCGCCAAAATCAGAATCACTGAATGCGATCAAGTCAAAGTTATTATCCCTAGGGTACCATAGACCGGTGTCAGGGTAACCCTTCAAATAACGAAAAATCCTTTTTACAGCTGCAAGATGTGAGGCCTTCGGATTCACTTGATATCTGGCAAGCAGGCACGTTGGGTACATTATATCTGGTCTTGATGCTGTGAGGTACATAAGAGATCCGATCATCGCGCGGGAGTATGAGGGGCTAGTATCTTGTCCCTTCAGGTCTGGAGTAATTCCGTGATTTTGAGGCAATGGGGTACCAATGGGCGTTGCATCAGTCATCTGGAACCGGCTCAAGATGTCACCAACATATTTAGTCTGATGGATGAATATCCCAGACTCCGTTTGTTGTACTTGTAGGCCCAAAAAGAAAGTCATTTCCCCCATAGCACTCATCTCGAATTTATCCTGCATAACACGCTCGAAATCCCTACACAAAACATCATTAGTAGAACCAAAAATAATATCATCAACGTATACCTGTACCAGTAGAAGATCTCCATCTTGTTCTTTGATGAAAAGAGTACAATCGATAAGACCTCTTCGAAAACCATTCTCCAGCAGATAATTAGATAAGGTTGCATACCAAGCTCGCGGTGCTTGATGAAGACCATAGAGAGCTTTGTTGAGCAACCAAACCCGATCGGGATGAATAGGATCTTCAAAACCTGGAGGTTGTTCGACATACACCTCTTCTTCCACCACACCATGTAAGAATGCACTTTTCACGTCCATCTGGTATACCTTGAAACCTTTGAATGAGGCATAAGCCAGAAAGATCCGAATTGCTTCTAGACGTGCAACAGGTGCATAGACTTCGTTGTAGTCGATTCCTTCAATCTGACGAAAACCTTGAACGACCAGCCTTGCTTTGTTCCGGATAACGATTCCACGGTCATCCTTCTTGCATTTAAACACCCAACGGGTACCAATCTTCTTATAACCAGCAGGTTTCTCTACGAGTTTCCAGACACCAAGCTTCTGGAATTGTTGCAGTTCTTCCTGCATTGCCTCAACCCATGCGCTATCTTTCAAAGCATCTTTCCAAGTTCTTGGTTCTTTCTGTGAGACATAACACGCGAAAGACCAATCATTCTGTTGACCAGATTCTCGGATAGTTGCATACAAGCCTGCATTGTTGTTGTTTCGCAACATGTTTCTTGTTTGAACGCCACTTTGTACATTCCCGATGATGTTTTGTTGAGGATGGGTATTATGAATCCTGGTTTCTGGATTATCTTGAACTGGAATATTTGTACCCAGATTGTTGAGATTGAGATCAACAATCAATTCCAGACCTGGAATTGACGAAGAGGATGATCCAGTAGCTTCAGCTGTTCGAGGGACATCCACTGGAGGTGTACCTTCTGAAGTACCATGTACTGCTGTTGGAGCTTCTTGATCTGCATCGAGAAATTCATCATCCTCTGAAGATTCGTTCAATTCGGTAGCATCTTGAAAATCCTCATTGTCGAGAGCATTATTGTTCACTGACGATGGTTCTTGATTGACAATAATGGGACGAACCAACGGTGAATCTGTTGCATTATCACTCTCGAAAAACATCCTTGCCGCAGCACTTTCTTCAACAGCTTCAACATTGATCGAATTGAAAAAGTCATCGTACTCAAACATCCAAGGCTGACCAGGATTTCTAACTGGTAAAGTGTGCCTTTGTACTCTGACTTCAGACCATTCCTCGACCCTTTTTGTCTCTAGATTCCAGACTCTTAAGTTTGGGGTGGAATACCCAAGAAAGTATCCCTCAATGGCTCTAGCCCCAAACTTTCCATTAGGATCGATAATTGTGCATGGAGCTCCAAACGGTTCGAGATAAGACAGGTCTGGTTTCCGTTTGTTAATAAGCTCAAAGCAGGTCTTGTTGTGCCTTTTGACTGTAAGGACTCGGTTCAACGTATAGCATGCAGAGGACACAGCTTCAGTCCAGAATGGAATGGGTAGCTGCGACTCTACCAACATAGTCCTAGCAGTCTCGATCAATGTGCGGTTTTTACGTTCAGCGACGCCATTCTGTTGAGGAGTATAAGCTGCACTAAATTCGTGAAGAATACCTTTAGAAGTGCAAAACTCCGCCATGGCATGATTTTTGAATTCAGTACCATTGTTGCTACGTATCCGTCTAACCTTCAAGTTGTAAAGATTCTCAATCTGAATGATCAAGTTTTTGATAATACCGAAAGTTTCACTCTTATGTGCCATGAACGCCACCCAAGAAAATCTTGAATAATCATCAGTAATCACGAGGCAGTATTGATGATTCCTAATACTTTTGTGCTTGACAGGACCGAACAAATCCATGTGCAAACGTTCAAGAGGAACAGCCACCGTGTTGACTTTCTTTGTAGGGTGTCGCTTCTTTGTTTGTTTTCCTTTCTGGCACGAGACACAGACGTCTTGAAGATGGAAATTTTTAAGAGGAACACCATTCACCAATTCATTTGACACCAAATGATTCATTTTGCGTAAGTGAATGTGACCCATTCGTCTGTGCCAAGAGATTGTGTCTTTTTCTGTGGCTTTGGAAACGAAACAAGTTGCTTGTGCAGACGTAGTAATAGCTTGGCAAATATCAAGGACATACAAATCATTTATCCTTGGAGCCGACAAGAGAATCCATTCTTTTGGAATTTTGAAGCCGGGTTTCAGCACATAACATCCATTAGCATCAAAGTGTACTGAGAACTGCTTGTCACAAATTTGAGAAACACTAAGAAGATTGTGGTCAAGTTGTTGCACAAAGTTGATCTTGTCAAAGCTAACAACCCCGTTGGAAATCATTCCTTCACCCGTAATGTATCCGCCCTTATCTCCAGCAAAAGCAACATAACCTCCTCTAATAGATTTGACGTCGTAGAGAAGCTTCATGTCGCCTGTCATGTGCCTGGATGCCCCACTATCAACAATCCAATGACTACTGATAGTTCCTCCTGGAACACCCTGCACATGAACTCACACAATTAGTTGGAGATGGGGACCCAAGCCATTGTGGTCTTGGGTCTTCCATTTTCATCAATCACAATAACCTCTATTCTTTGATGATTCGAGAATTGAGATGGTCCCCCTGACTCAGTAACCGTTTTTGGTTTCCAGGTCTGTTGAGTTTTACCAGTTTGATTGTTTGAAGTTTTTGAAAACTTTGAATTATCTGGTTTAACTGAAACAGATGGTTTGTGAATCACATCGGTTTTAATTGCCTTTTCAATTTTCTTGACCTGTTAGCGTTTCTGTTTCTTTTCCCTTTCTCTTATGAGTCGGGGATCTTGTTTTGATGAAACAGATCGCTTGCGGTCAATGTGGTCACGGGGAACATCAACTATGCCTTTTTGTTTATGAAGATACGGGCAATTTCGAACGATATGCCCAATTGTACCACATTCAAAACATGATCTTCGTTCAACAAACCCCGAAGAATCATGTGGTCGTCTTGCCGATGATGAACTTTGTGATCCCGAGGTACTAGGTTTTGAACTACTTGATTCATTCCTTTTCATCACAGTTGCTTTTTGGACAAAATCTAAATTAGATTGATTTTCAAACTTTGCAATTTTGTCCGTTCCCTTCGATTTCACAAAGTTCACATTCTTCTTCTTCTTCTGATTCGGCTTCTTTTGATTCTGAGTCGGTGCTTTACCTTTGGGTTTGGCATGATTTTGCTGTTTTTCCACTGTTGGTAATTTCTTGTTCCCAAATTGTTTTCTAACTTCAGCCTTTGGGATAGGAGGACACTGTGTGACTGTAACATGTGGTCCTGTCTTTCCCAAAAACTTACTTGTAGAATTTTCAAAGACTTTACTGATTAAAGATTGATTAACATTTTTAATAGGAAAATCTTTGTCTGAATAGACTTTATCATCACCAACAAGAGTGTACAGCAAATCCACACTCTCCGACTCTTTAGCTGATGTGGACTCGGTTGGAACAGTCTTAGCAGGTTTTACGGGAGGATCACATAAAATATGATTCTCAAGAGGTATGTCCTCTTCTTTGATTATCGCATCAGACTTTTCCGAATCAGAATCATCGGACTCATCATCAGAAGAATCAGAAGCCTCACTGTATATCACAACTGGAGGATTCTGTTTCAGTTCAGCAGATGACACACATGTATCTGCTGACACATCTGAATCTGATGATTCCTCTTTCTTGTATCCGAGTCCAGCTGCAAATTCTGTTGCAAATTCCTTAACATCTAGAGGGACAGATGGTTCAAAATGAGTTCTATACTCCTCATCAGGCAGTGCATCATAGTTGTGTCTGACAGGTGGTGGACATTGCTTATAACCTATGCATGTGACATCCTTTTTCTCTTTCTGAACATCAATGATGTGATCCAACACATAGCTAGAGCTCAAATAACTGTCTAACTTAAGTCGGATTGCCTCACTTTCGGTTTTAACACAAGCCATTTCTTTTTGCATCACCTCAAGACGAGTGATATACAAATTAATGTCAGTTTGTTTTCTGGAAACCATTTTAGTCAGTTCTGTTTTATCTTTCTTTAATGTTTCAATCATCCTTTTAAATTCCTTTTCATGGTTTTCATAAAACATATTGGCTTCAATGCACTTTGAAAGATCAACTGTCAATTTCTGATTATGAATAAAAGTCACATCATATTTCTCTTGCAAAGCCTCATGCTTGCTTTGCAATTCACACCACTTATCATTCACTAAAACATGTTTGTCTTGCAATTCAAACAAACTAGCTTGTAATGCATCGTGTTTGCCTTGCAACTCAGACATGTTTGCAACCAAATCAGCACATCTAACATTCAAACTATCACAATTATCACAGCTAACAGAAGTGGGTTCGTCGACACATACCTGACTTGATGAACTGTCGACATTTGCCATAAAGGCAGAATGGAGAGAAGACAAAGAATAAGCAGCTTGATCCACCAGAATAGATCTTCTTTCAATTTCTGATGCAGCTTCATCCAATAGTTCATCAATAACTGCATCGACTGACACACTTGATGTGTCATCTTCCTGATCATTCCCTGAACCCGAGGATTCTTCATCCGAACTACCACTATAACCTGAGCTGTTTTCATCCTCAGAAGATTCACCACCATTGGCGGAAGATTCTCCACCACTGGCGTGATTTAGATCTTTGACAATCTCAGCAAAACATGCTGTTCCATCCGGAGCATCATTTCCCAACTGGATTGACCAATCACAGCCTTCATCTACTTGAACCACAAGTGCCTGGTTGGCATTTGATGGTCCTGCTTGAGTCTGGTTGTTGACAGGCACCAATGTGCGAACATTGTTCCTGTTCTGGTTCTGTTGGTTGCCTTGGCCTCTAAAAGGATTCTGGTTTCCATGTTGAGATGGCCTCGTACACTCACGCTTGAAATGACCACGTTCACCACAATTGAAGCATCTAACGGCCTGTTTATCAAACCCATACTTGGTGTCTTTCTTGCCTTCCAAGCTGGTTCTGCCAGTTCTTTCCATGAAATCCTTTGCTCGCCTAACAGCACTGGCAAGGGCCCACTTGATGTCCATCATCTCCATCTCCTCTTTATCAATCTGCTGATAGTCTTCTTGTGTCAGATTAATATTACCAATCTGACCTTCCACTAATCCACAGTATGCGCTCACCACAGTGTTTAGCAGCTCCATGTGTTCCTTAGCTACTTCCACACTGACTTTAGAAAAGCTTGAGGTGTCGAGCCGTACTGTATTTGGCTTTGATTGCTGACCAGCAGATGATGTGCTTCCATAACATGCTTGCTGTTGAGGAGGAAGCGGATTCCCGTACATGTCTGTTGTTGGTAAAGGATTTCCGAACATATCAGTTGGTCTGAGAGGTCGTTGCTGTTGTGGTGCTGATTGAGGAACTGGATCAAGCAGATTTCCATACATGTCTGTTGTTGGTAAAGGATTTCCGAACATATCAGTTGGTCTGGGAGGTCGTTGGCTTTGCTGTTGCTGTTGAGGAACTGGTTCCAGTAGATTTCCATACATGTCTGTCTTTGGAGGCACCGGAACTTGGATAGTATTGCCATACATGTCTGTGCTAGTCACAAAGGCTGTTTGAATTGGAGCATGTGAAGACGGTTTTGTAGAACTGCTAGACGTTCCAAAATACATTTCAGGATTTTGAGGCACAGGAATTCTTTTTGCCTTCAGAGTTTCTTCCTGATTCTTGTTTTCCAGGATTTGAACAAAGTCGTTGAAGCTCGTTGTGGCTAAAGTACCATTGTACTTCATGATTTCCAAGAGGGTGTTCCATTGAGGTGGCAACGAATCTGCAAACCTTTTCACAATCTCTGCAGGAGTTGTAACTACCCCAAAATTTGTCAATTCAGTCAACAAATGATTAAATCGACTTGTCAAATCACCTAACGACTCATTCTCCATACAAGTAAAACCATCAAACTCTTTCTTCAGCAGTTCTTTTCTTAATTGACGTGTCGCTTCATTTCCCACGCCCCTTGTCTTCAACGCATCCCACAACCTTTTTGTCGTCTTGTGACTAACAAACTGATGATAAATATCTTTACTCAACGCCTGAGTAAGAATGGCATATGCTTTCTTTTCCAAGTCATAGACCTTCTTCTGATCTTCCGTCAGATCTGCAAATGTAGCGGCAGATGATGCAGCAACCTCTATTGTTTGATCAAAATCTGTGATGAACCGCAACCACAACTCTGTATTCTGACCAAGAACGTATGTATGAAATCTATCAATCCATCCTGGATATTCATATAAATGCATCAACTTTGGAGGTCTATTCAAACTTCCAGTTTCGCTTTCGCTTAAAAGAATGCTTTGAACACTTGGAACTTGATTTGATACAAATGCCCATTGACCGGTAGAAATTGCATTAGCTTGAGAAGATACTGGGGCAGAAGATGACGGAGTACCAAAATACATATCTGTATTTACCAGAGTATTCCACCTTGGATTCATGTTTGATATAGGATGACAAGTACCTGTGAAACACACTCAAAACAGACAGTGAAAACACAATTACAAGCCTTCTGTTAAAAACTGATAAGGGTTTTGACGAAACACAGATCCACGAAACAGAAATTGATTTTAATTCAAATCGGCGAAACAGACTATGTGTGATGGGCTTGTCGAAACAAAAAGATCCGACGAAACTGAAATTGGGCTCCCAAGTTTACGAAACAGATTTCTGGTTGTTGGGCTTTACGAAACAAAACTGTCCAGTTCAAGTCTGACGAAACAAAGGCCCAAGATATAAGCCCAATCAACAAGGATGTCGACGAAACAGGATGTCTGTTTCGTCGTGTAGGTGTTTGACTAAAGGGACCTGTTTCGTCTGACCGATGATTCGTCGAAAGAGGTAACTGGGGTTAGTGAGATCTGTCAGACACACCACTCTCTTTTCAAACTACTGGTATGATGATCCTACTAACTCGGTAAGGTGTGGATTATTTTAATAATTAGCTTTTTCAATTTCAAATTTAAATAATCCCAAACAACTTTACAAGTTAAATTTTAAAGATCAAAAGGTGGGTCTTGGTGAAGAACACTTTGAAGATGTTCAAGAACACAATGAATTTTCCGGTAAACTATGAGTTTTCCGGTGACCCGATAAATTTCCGAAAGCTGAATTTTGCAAAAATGTTTAATAAAAACCAACAAATAATATGTGAACTTTATTTTAACAAGGTTTTTAAGCAAACATAATGCAAAACAACAAGATTACAGCCGATTTTAAGAGATTTTTCCAGAAAATTATGAACTCTAAATCCGAAAATCAGCAAGAACTCCTCGGTTTTAACAAGGATAAGAGCCAAGGCTCTGATACCACTTGTAGGTCCGGCTAGGGGAGGATCTAGTCGCCTAATCCCTGTATACGAACCACTCCGGTTGTGCGGAATCCAACCGGAATAGCAAACCGAGACGGAACACGTAAAAACACGACACGCAGATATCACCGTTAAACACCACTGTATTATAACGATAAAAGGGTTCGGTTACCATCCAATGTTTACAATGCTCTTTGTAAACTCTCTCTAGTGTGTGTGTGTGTGTGTGCTCTGTTCTTTCTCTCTGAAAGTCTGTGTGTTCTCTCTGTTCTGCTTTCCGAAACAGAAACATAACATGCTATTTATACTAACAGACACACTACATATGACGAAACAGAAAGACAGGCGACGAAATAGATCATGGTCGACGAAACAGATGTGTTTCGTCGACTTCTGGGCTGATTCGTCGATAGTGGGCTTCGGTCCAATCAGTTGAGGCCCAACTGTGTTTCGCCATCATCTATTAGCCCAAGGACTGTAATGTTGAGCCCAGTCCTTGTCTGTCTCCTTTGATGGCTTGAAGTCTTGTACACGACGGAGGAAAGTCGTCACAATATAAGCCGTGCTGAGTCGCGTCGAGTCGCGTCCACTAATCGAATCACGTCGCGTCGAGTCGCGTCCATAAATATGTATCAACACTTTCAGGAGGAGCTCTGTTGCAGGATATATCCAAGAACACACGAGGGTTCATTTCTTCTCCTAAACCATACAGTCAACATTAGCACATATATATCCAACAACACACGAGGGTTTAAGATTGAAAACTGTAAAAAGTGGAAAACGCGGCGTTGAGAAAATAAGAGAGAAAAGAAACCCACCGGTGGTCGGTTGTTTCAGTTCAAATCCGGTGTCGATTTTGAAGTTTCTTTCAGAGCTCGCTCGGGATGATGCGAATAACGACTGCAGATGAACGACGGATTGAATGGCGGTATGGGGTTAGGTATCTGGGGTATTTATATTTTGAGTATTTATTTTTTTATGTTATTCACAATTTAGGGCATGTTTGGCTAAGCTTTTCAAAACAACTTATTGGCTTATAGACTTATCAAAAAGCCAATAAGTTGTTTTTGTGTTTGGTTAAGCCAAAAGTCCTTTTAGAAATGGCTTTTTGCAAAGAAGAAAAAGAAGATTTCAAGAAGTCACAATATGACCAGCTTTTAACTTTTCAAACTACAAATTACCAATATACCTCTTCTTTTCCCAAAAGTCCTTTTCCAAAAGTTCTTTTTAACTATAATAAGCTTAGCCAAACATGCCCTTAAACGATTCGATAACTTAGGGTGTGGGGGGCACTCCTCTAAGGGGGGAGTTACCTCTCTTACACACACCCAATCAGCACGCGCCACGTCAACTCACCTCTTAAGTCCCCATTTTGCACTCAAACGTTGGCATCACTCCACTCACACAATTATTTTTTTATAAAAAAAGAAGAAAAAAATATGATTGGTGGAAAAAGGGTGGACCCACATTAACAACCAATCACCCCCTCTCTCTCTCCTCTCTCTCAATCAGTGAGTACACACCGAGCTATGAAGTCCCCGTGCGGTAAAGTTTGGATGGTGGCGGTGTACCCGCATGGCATTTGAAGTCCCCGCATGGGGTCACCGAAGGTGCCCCGTGCACCCTTACAGAAAGACACCATACGATAAAATACAAAACATATAAATCAATAATTAAAAATAATAATTAAACACCCATATTTGTCAACTTCTAGGTTCGTGTACGACTCTTAGGCCACGGGGGTGGTCCGCTATAAACAATCCATCACTCGTGAAACTATCACGAACACCGTCGCCACCATATTTATAACGAGTGATAGTTATAACGCTTGGATTTTATCACGCGTTAAACATTGTTGATTGTATATGTATGACTTGTACGTTGTGTATTAATACTTGTACATTGGAATCTCATCACTAGTGATGACCACCGCTACTAAAGAATGTTTGTGAGTGATAGAATAGGTCTATACGAGTCGTATACAGGGCGGTTGAGTGTCCACGTAGACACTTGGGTGTCCAAATAGATTGAGCTAAAAATATAGCCAATGATGGTCTAGTGGAGCTGGTTACACCAACAAAATTAGTCCTGATATCTAGGAAAGGTACGTGTTTCGAGTCTTGCAAGAGATAAGAATTATTTGGAACTTTCTGTGAAAGCACCTAGTACTATAATATGTAATTCTCAGAGTTCTTACTTAAAATTGTTTCTGTATCAAACATAACAAACTCATTTGGGTTCCATTAAACAATGGTAATGTTCGAAACTATCCTATCTAGACAACTGAACAGGCTTTAAATTAATAAGTTTTATAATTGTGACACGTTGTCTAATTTGATTTTATCTAGATAAATTCATACACAATTTGTTAAGAACTAGTAATAAGGCATGTGCGCATTGCGCTGCGGGTACATCACTAATATTGAATGGGTTAGTACAAGCGTTATGTAATGCTCAACCATATTAAAACGTGTGTTTTGACGTATCCTAACTCAATGTAACCTATATAAGCATTTGCGGTTGAATCAAAAAGTAAAGGAAATCAAATGTATACCTTATAAAAGAAATGAGATCGAAACCCGGTTTGGTCCGTTTAGTGGGAGTCCACCTAACCACCACACCACCCTTACATTTACATCAAGACTTAGCGGTGTCAAAACGTAGATCAGTTGAAAACGTATATAAAAATAAGTATGAAAATATATTATATTTGACTCAACGCGTTTCTGGAAAAAAATATGTCAAGATATGAATTTATACCTTCTACATCGAAAACTGAATATATACTGACACGTAGGAGTTAATTTGTAAAATGGAGTAGTATCCCACGGGAAAAAATGTCATTTTTAAAAGTTTAGAAGCAAGTAAAATAGAGTAGTAACCTAGGAAGTAAAACTAAAATTTGAAAACGTTTGGGAGGTAAAAAACGAACATCCACATACATTCGTGTTTAAGATTATATAAATAAAGTAGGTCATGAATCCCCTAATAGGATAGATGTTGAAAGTTGAAACTTATGTGAATTTATTCATACGGTTAGGGGTGCAAACGAGCCCAGCCTTATCGAGTCCGGGCCGAGCTTGAGCATAAAACAAAGCTCGTTTGTTTATCGAGCACGAGCTTGAGCCTCGCATGTGAAGCTCATTAGGCTCGTCGAGCCTTAGTGTAAACAAGCTGAACTTATTTAAACTTGTTTACAAGCCGAACTCGAACCTAAAAATAAGCTTATTTAGTAAACGAGCCCGAGCCCGAGCTTCACTTATTGAGCTCGAGCCTAATCGAGTTCGGGCTCGGCTCGGCTCGTTTGCACCCCTGCATACGGTCATACCCATATGAAAACGAATAACGATGTTACAACAGGCTTGGGTCTTAAGTGACATTAGCATGGGCCTTATGAGAGTTTTAAGCTACATTACAAACTGAATCGAGCCTATTATATATTAATAAGCTAGCCTTTGATTTGGCCCTAATAAACATGAAGAGTTTTAAGAACCAATAAACAGTGATAAAAGCCCATTGAGTAAGTTGCAATTAAAGGTGCACAAAAATCCGGTTCAGTATCGAATATATATTCGAAACTAGTTTGGTAAGAACCAGTTATAAACCGACCGTTCGGGATTGCAATCGGGTTGTAACCCTACACTTTGAAACCGGTTTGATCCAGCCCGATCCAAATTGGTCAAGCCTGATTCTTTGACTTTCTTCAACACGTTTCCATTAAAAAAATGAATGGTGTTCTTTTGAGATTAATGTCGATGCTCGCTAGCATGATCTCAATCCGATCATGCTTCAAGACGACAACACATATGAGCATTTTGTCCAAGATGGCGAGATCAAACCCGGCCGATCGCTTGCGCATTTCTTCTTCCCACCACTAAGTTCAAAATTCAAAATAGGTGCCAGTGTGCCACTGCTAAAGCATGATGGTGTTTCTAAAATTTAAACTATGTAATATCCATACATACGAGTCATAGCAAAAGTGAAACTCTGATTAACAACTAGTAGACTCTCTCCAAATTCAATACCACAAGCATCCACTTACTTGGATTCCAAAGTTCAACAACCATTGATTTCAATAACATATTGTTGATACATATTTTGTGGACACGACTCGGCTCGGTTCAACTCAGCTAAAGTCGACTTGGTTTCGACTCGAAGACACGAAGATCAAGACAAAGCTACTTGTGTCTGTACTTTGTCTGTATTGTGTCATGATACAAAACGATGTCTTGTGTTAGGTTTGTTATGTGCGTTCGATGTAAGTTTGACCAAGTCAACCATCCTCCGGTTTGACTTGGCCAAACAGTTAGCACATTGATTGAAACATGCTTGTGTCGAAGGATGTCATCGAAGGATGGATTGTATCCTTCGATGACCTCGAAAGATAATGTCTTCGATAGATACAGATGGACCTCGAAGGATATCATCCTTCGAGGTATATATGGATCCTTCGGTGGATATTATGGTCGATAGATGATCCTTCGACCAGAATACCTTATCCTTCGACCATAGCTGTTGTGTCGGGTATAAATACCCATGTGTTGTGTTCATTTCAGGAGAGACACTGGAGACACACAGAGAGACAGAAAGACAGAAAGATACACTCGAGAGATAGGGAGAGCATTATGTCAAGAACACACACACACATTAGAGAGTTTGCAATACAGATTTGTAAACCTTGTGCTTGTAACCGGAACCTTTCATACGCATTAATACAAGTGGTGTTAATCGTTGAACCTTGTGTGTTTTGTGTTTATACTTGTCTCAACTCGGTTTGCATGCTAGCTTGGATTCCGCACTCGCTAGTGTGTTAATATAACAAGGATAAGGTTTCACCTCATCCGGGAAGGGACCTACAAGTGGTATCAGAGCCTTGGCTCTTTTCCTTGTTAAAACCGAGTGTTTTAGAGTGTGTTTCGGACTTTTGAAGTTTATATTTTCTGGAAATTTTGTGTTTAAAACTTCGAAAATCTGCTTGTTTTGCTGAATTTTTTTTTATAAAAACTTTGTTGTTTATCTCTTTCACATGTTAAAGAGTGGTTTTTATTGAATTTTCGGCCAAAACTCGTGTTCGGCAGTTGTCGGTTCATCAGAAAATTCAAATTTTCTGGGTTTGTTCTTGATATCTTCATCATATATTCAAGTGTTCTTCAAAGTGTTACATATTTTGATCTTGTTTAATTATTTTCGAAAGTTGTTTGTGCATTGGGAAAGGACAACTGGTTAAAATATTCAAACCAAATCTGGTTTTGGCAGAAAGCACGTCTGAACATACCTTCTGCCGAAAGTTTCTACCAACTTGTCACCTTTCTCACCAACCTGTCAACATTTGTCAACTGTGTCAGAGCTCATCGAAAGATATCCTTCGGAATCGAAAGATCATCTTTCGATCAAGGAGGTTCGACAGATACCCATCCTTCGAACATCTTTCGAAGTCAGTGAGTTATCTTTCGAGCCAAGGAATCTTTTCGAAGGATATATTGTTCGAGCTTCTGTTACATTTCGAAAGATAAGGATCCTTCGTCTTGGAGAATCTTTCGAAGTCCTTGTTCAAAATTCAACAGTGATCTTTCGAACACTGTTGATCCTTCGAACAGGTGTCTGTCTTTCGAACAAGTGTTGATCTTTCGACCCTAATCTGTTTAAGTTTAACAGTTTGTGTTTTTCAGGTCTTTCGAACAGGGATCCTTCGGCTGGTTGTTATCATTCGAAAAATTAACATAGTTTGTGAAAATTAATTTTATTTTAAATCAATTTTCACTTAATATATTAATTTTTATAAAATGGGAACAAACGGTGAGTGGTGGACTCAATTAACTTCGACTCCACAATCATCAGCTACACAACCTGAGCCAGAGTTTGACAAAAATGCATTCTTGCGAGCTATTGCCCCAACTCAAGCTGCAATGATAACTGCAAATCAATGGGCATTGGTCATAAATCAAAGCAGCAGCATTCAATCTATGATGCAGAACGACAGTGAAACTGGTACAAGCACAAAACCGCCAAAGCTAAATCACATTAATGATTGGGGATGGTGGAAAGAAAGGTTGAGAACTTATGTTCAGGGGCAAGGTCAAGATCTATGGATGTGTTTCTTCACTCTATTTGACAGTGAGTTGGAAGTTGCAGGATCTAATCCACAAACTTACAGCACTCTGTCTGATGAAGATAAGAAGAAGTTTGAGTTAGAAAAGAAAGCATTCATGATTCTCACACAAGCTCTTAACAGAGACATATACCACCAGTTTGTTTACTGCACGACTACTAAAAGCTTGTGGGATATGCTGACGTTACGATGTGAAGGAAATGCTCAATCAAGAAAGATCAAGCAAGATTTACTGAAGAAAGAGTTTGAAGGATTCACGTGTATGGAGAATGAGACTTTGGCAGATTTATCTACAAGGTTCCATCACTTGTTGAGCGAGATGTTTGCTTTTAAAGTCACTGCCACTCCACAAGAAATGACGAAGAGATTTGCTGATAGCTTACCAGCAAAGTGGAGCAGTTATCTTGAAATTCTCAAAGAAAATGGTGTTTTAGACACAATCACCGTTTATGATTTAATTCAAAAATTGGAGAACAAGGATGTGGAAGAAAAGCTTAAGGCAAAAAGAACACTAACTCCTCAAAGTCCTGAGATGTACTTTGGGATTGCGGGAGGCATCAGTGGAGAAAAACCAGCTACTCAACACGCGAAGCTTCAAACAGCTTTCATCTCAAACATCGGATCTTCCACAACAGATCAGTTTGATCCTTCAGCATACTCGATGTATCCAAGACAAAGTTCTTCTCCTCAACAACAGTATGTGCAACCGACAGCTCAGAAGCAACAACCACAACAGCAAGGGTTCTATGGAAGCTCTTCAAACTTTCAAGCCACTTCCAATCCGAACACTGTCAGATTAGACACTTTCAATTTTTCAAAGTCAGTGTCGAAATAGCCAAGGAGCATATGGAGATGTTGAATACCTTGGTTAGTGCTTACTGTGGATTGATCGCAGGTCAGATTGGGAATATCAATCTAACCAATGAAGATTATCAGCAAGTGGATAGAGATGAGTTTGAAATGATGGATATCAAATGGGCTCTTGCTAGTGCAATTCGAAGAGCAAAGGAGTTTATGGAAAGGACGGGGAGAACCAACTTGGAAAGCAAGAAAGACACCAAGTATGGGTTCGATAAGCAAGCTGTGACATGCTTTAACTGTGGTGAACGGGGTCATTTCAAAAGGGAATGCACAAGACCAGCTCAGCATGGAAACCAAAATCCCTTCAGAAATCAAGGCAACCAGCAGAACCAGAACAGGAACAATGTTCGTACGTTGATACCTGTCAACAACCAAAGCCAACCAGGGTCATCAAATGCCAACCGGGGACTCGTGGTTCAAATAGAGAAGGTTGTGATTGGTCGCTTCAGCTTGGAGAAGGAGGAAATGGTGGAACAGCATGTTATGCTAAAGTGACTGAGAAGGTAGTAGAACCCGTGTCTGCTGGTGAATCTTCAGAAGATGAAGATAGTTCGGGTTATAGTGGGAGCATGGATGGAGAATCACTTGATGCTGGTGATTTATCAGGTGATGCTTTAGATTTGAAGGTTGATGAACTTTTGGCTGAAGCTGAAGTATTATGCAAGAGGAGATCTATTCTCTGCCAGAAATCTGCTGGAACTTCCGAGAAGCTTGCTAAGTTCTTCTCTGAAGATGGATCTTTTTCTTTCCATTTAGCCTTTACGGCTAATGTCGACAGTTCATCGAGCCAGGTATGTGTCGATGAACCCACTGTAGTTAGCTGTGAAAATTGTGATAGTTTAAAGGTTAAATATGCAGAAAAGGAAAGTCAGTTTGAGATCACTCACAAACACAATCAAGAATTGATTGTTGATCTTTCTAAAGCAACTGAAGCTAACTTGTTTTTAACCAGAAATGAAAAAGAATTTAAAGCAACAATTGCGTCATTAAAACATGATGTTTCTGAATTACAAAAGGTTGTTTTGAGAAAACAACATGCTAATAATGATTTAATTGACACAATTGAAAAGCAAATGGTAGAGTTAGCAACAGCTCGATGTGAATGTGAGACAATTAAGCAGAAATTGGAAAGCTATTCCAATTTCCGCTATGTTTTGGATCACATTATTGACGTTCAAAAGAAAAAGGGGGATAGGAAGTGTAATGGATTCAAATCATGTCCTCCCCCTATGAATCACAATTACTCCAAATTGCCTGATGACGAGGATATGCCCCGTTTTGAACCTACTGTGCCACTCAATCTAGATGATTTTGCAGCAGGCCTCGGGTTCACAACTGGTACATCATCCTCAGGTCAATCAGAATCTGAGAATGTGACGGATTCATCATGTGTTAAGGAACAGAGTCCTCCCATTGTTGTGGATACTGATTCTTCGGATGATGAATCTGATTCATCGGATGATGAATCTGTAGAGATTGTGAAACAACAGTCTAACTCGGTTACAACAGATATTCCAATTGAGAATCACATCTTATGTGATCCACCAGTGGAACCGAGTAAGACTGAAATGTCAAAACCAATGGAGTCCCTTATTTCTAGCAGTGAAGGGAATAACTTGTTGTACACGCTCAAAGGAGATGACAAAATCTACTCTAACAAAGATTTTCCAATTAAAAATGTAAATCAAGATTTAATTGAGCAAATTTTTGAAGGATGTATTGATAAGTTTTTGGGGAACAAAAATGGGAAAGTAACCGTCACTCAATGTGATCCAATTCCGTGTGAGCAAATTAGAAAACAATACGGAAACCAAAAACAACCCATTGAGCGTAAACAACAAGTGAACTCCGGAAAGGGTAAGGTACAGGGAAAGAAGGCTCAGAACAAGAATGTTCAAGCACCTAAAATTCAGCAGCAAAAGGTGCAAAACAAAAGAGCTCCTGTTAAGAAGCGAGAACCGAAAGTGAACTTTGTTGGATCCAAGGGTACAGACAAACTTGAAACATTTCAGGATAAATCTAACATTGATTTTGTAAAACAAGTTAGAATTTTAAAACGAAATGATCAGAATAATTACACCCAACATACAAACGGATGTGATTTAGGTCCAAGTACATCTAGATCACAAAGTTCATTGTCTGGTTCTCCGTCTGGTCATCAACATGTTTCTCCGAGGTTTGTAGAGCGGAGAATGTGTTTTGAGTGTGGCACAATTGGGCATATTGTAAGATACTGCCCATACCTGCAAAAGTTGAAGGCTCCCCAAGAAACCAATTACCAAAAACGATCTTTTTCCCCGAAACAAGACCCGCGTGTCTTGAAAGAAAGGGAAAAGAAGTTGAAACAAAAGAATCAAAAGGTAATTGAAAAGGCCTTAAAATCAGAGGTCAAAGAAGAAAAACCTGTTCAAGCAAAATCTAAAACTGTAAAACCAGTAAATGCTAAAACAATTAATACAAATACTGGTAAAGGACAAACAGCTTGGAAACAAAAACAGGTAACTCAGTCAGGGGGAGCACCACAGGTTCTTTTTCCTAATCATCAAGTGATTGAAATCACTTTTCTTGATGATCAAGGACGACCCAAGTCCACAAAGGCTTGGGTCCCCCTTTCCATCTAATCTTTGAGTGAGTGTGTAGGATATTCCAGGAGGAACTTTCGATAGTCGTAAGATTGTTGATAGTGGAGTGTCCATGCACAAAATAGGCGACAGAAGAAATTGTTGCCTGTGATGGAGAGAAGAAAAGAAAATGGAAAGAGAAACAGAAGTGTCTGTTGAAAAAGAGATTGAAAAGCTTCGACAAATTGAAAATCATTAAAAGTTTGATTGTTAAAGGCTTTGATCGGGTCCCCAGGATAGATTCAATCAAAATGTACGCACCTGCAGCACGTTTGAGGTTCAAAATCAACAAGATGAACGTGCAGTGTACATTTCTTCGCGGTGTGATTGAAGAAAAAGTGTTTGTTGAACAAACCAACCGGGTGTGCGGATGCCTTGGCATGGGTTGAACAACCGCACACTACTTCTCAAGAGAAAGATAAAAACCTTCGCTGGTAAAATGTGGAAGACCAGCCGGACCCAAAGGTTTATGATCTTGTTGGTGTCAAGAGACTTCTCAGTAGCTACAAAGAATCGACTTTGAAATCCACACCGGGTGGATATCCAGTTTGGGAGAGCACTCAGATTCCTTGCAATGCACGAAGCAGTTGCAGGATACGGTTTTAAAATTTCTAATCTCTCCTTTACTTGTCGTTATTTAAGCTACTTTATAAATTGTTGTCCTCTCGCAGCACTCTTTGGCCAGACAATGTTGTCATGGTCCGCACCGCAAACCGACATGCCAACTGATTTTTCCAAAATTCGATAAATCTTTTCAGATTAAAACTTAATTTTGGTAAACGGCATTGAGGTAAAACATGAGTTAACCAACATCGGAAAGTCATTTTTGTAAATACCTTTGTGTTTTTAAAATTTATCTTAGTTTGTTGATTTTAGGGGGAGTAAATCCAACTTTGAAAAATCCAAAAACATCGAAAAATTTCAAAAGCACAAAAACAATAGAAAAACAAAAATGAGTTTCCTGGAGAGCAAAAGAGAAAATGATAGTACATCAGTGGTCTGTCTAAACCTCTTTAAACCTAAAATGAAAAACGATAAGCAGCTCTATATAAGATGTATCGGTAGGCTCACAATCATTTTAAAGTGTGCAGGGTGATATAAACTTAAATCGACTGAAGACTGGGTGGGAACCATTCATTGGCATATGGTCTTGGTACCGAAATTTCGTTTGAGAGATTGCCGAGGTTCTGAGATATTCGGTCTTTATGCTGCTTATCATCTGGGTATCATGGTTGTATCTTTTACCGAAAAATAACGGGGACGCAAGTCTAGATCTTCCATGATACTATACATACGTGTACATATTACATATTGCTTTCGACCTCAATAAGTGATCAACAATCACATGTCCAAACAAATAAGTGATAATATATCACATTTATCCGGGAGTCAAGTTCGTCTCTCTGCTGTACGAAAGTACTGACCTGTTCACGGACTTGCTCCTGTGCCCTCATGCATCGAAAATCAAGTTCCTCATCAATAAGTGATTCTATCACAAAGGGCTTGTTTTCAATCAAAATAAGTGAGAATCTCACATCATATACGGTCAAACAGATGATAATCGGTATACTCACCGGTAAGATGAACTCTCGTGCATACCTTGATACGGGAATGTGTCGTGATGTGGATGAACACCGGTCGGTAAGTATAAATCATACCTTAACATATCCCCGCGCCATGATTACAAATGATAAGTTGAGTTTATGTGGACAACAATACCGATAATTGTTATAGGATGCTTATCTTAATGTTAACTAATTGAACAACAAGAGTGTTTTGACATGACCGTACACTGATATGATTCTCTTACCCTCGAAACTCGCAAAAAGAATGTCTGTAGATATTTATTTACTGTTTTCAGTTTATGCATCTTTGTATATATTTATTTATTGCTTTCCGTCTTTACTTTTGAAAAATGAAAAATTCCAAAAAGATTTTAGGTGTGTTTTAATTTTAAACTTTATAAAATCCAAAAATATTTTGCTTCTAGTTTATTTTTGATTGACTGATGTTGGAACTCGAGTCTATCCTACCCAAAATCCTGATCGTAAGCCGGAAAACAATTGCATCTTCATAAACAGTCGAAGTTAATCAGTTTTGAAAGTTAAAGGATTAAGTTGAATATTTTTCTAAACTTTCAAAATGTTGTCGGTTGGTGTTTGATTGAGATTTGATCTCATATGTGTCGTTTGTTTATATGTTAACTATATTCCAAGCGGTTGTTCTCATTATGCGTTTAGCTTTCTTGCATGTGCAGATGCTAAAGGCGAGGAGAACATGTTCGATGACAAGCTTTGGAACGAAGACACGAAGTGGAGGCACTCAAAGGATAAAATGATCGAGTTGCCGCTGACCCTTCATCAACACCACAAGGATCTGAAGAATTGACAAGTCAAAAGATTCACGAGCATGACTCAATGGAGAGTTCAATCTAAGGGGGAGTTTACTGACACACTACCTAAATGAAAAGGGGAGTTTGTTGATACACTTTCTACTTTTGACGCGTGAAGACTTTGAAGATCCTCCGACGTGGAAGACATCGAAGTTGAACCTCACGAGTAGCGTCCAAGGGGGAGTTTGTTGATACATATTTTGTGGACACGACTCGGCTCGGTTCAACTCAGCTAAAGTCGACTTGGTTTCGACTCGAAGACACGAAGATCAAGACAAAGCTACTTGTGTCTGTACTTTGTCTGTATTGTGTCATGATACAAAACGATGTCTTGTGTTAGGTTTGTTATGTGCGTTCGATGTAAGTTTGACCAAGTCAACCATCCTCCGGTTTGACTTGGCCAAACAGTTAGCACATTGATTGAAACATGCTTGTGTCGAAGGATGTCATCGAAGGATGGATTGTATCCTTCGATGACCTCGAAAGATAATGTCTTCGATAGATACAGATGGACCTCGAAGGATATCATCCTTCGAGGTATATATGGATCCTTCGGTGGATATTCTGGTCGATAGATGATCCTTCGACCAGAATACCTTATCCTTCGACCATAGCTGCTGTGTCGGGTATAAATACCCATGTGTTGTGTTCATTTCAGGAGAGACACTGGAGACACACAGAGAGACAGAAAGACAGAAAGATACACTCGAGAGATAGGGAGAGCATTCTGTCAAGAACACACACACACATTAGAGAGTTTGCAATACAGATTTGTAAACCTTGTGCTTGTAACCGGAACCTTTCATACGCATTAATACAAGTGGTGTTAATCGTTGAACCTTGTGTGTTTTGTGTTTATACTTGTCTCAACTCGGTTTGCATGCTAGCTTGGATTCCGCACTCGCTAGTGTGTTAATATAACAAGGATAAGGTTTGACCTCATCCGGGAAGGGACCTACACATATTAAGTGGAACAAAAAGATAAACACAAGCTGATATTCCAATGTTCAACAACCATAATCTGAGACCTAAAGCAGAAGTTTGCAAACAAATTCTAGGTGTACCTTCTTATGTTGAATCTCAGCAAAAGATGCATCTTGGTTGTCCTCGAGCCACTTGCTCGTTTCCTCAATGGTTTTTTTCATTACCTGCAAGATCTCATGGTGCACACTCTTCTTGACACCGAGCTCTTCGACTTTATTCTTCATGTTGTATACACAATCCTCTAATGCATTGAAGGCCTCCGCTTTCTTCTTGTACTCTTGGTCCTGAAGTTTGTACCGCTCGGCGTCGTTTACCATCTTCTCAATCTCTTCTTTGGAGAGTCTTCCAGAGTCTTTGGAAATTACGAGTTTCTCCATTTTACCGGTGGAAATTATCGAGGCGGTGACTGTGAGGATACCGTTGGCATCTATTTCAAAGCATTTCATAATTTTAGTCACTCCTTTGGGAGCACGTGGTATACCAGAAATTTCAAACTTGCCCAACAAATGGTTATCGGTAGATTTTGATCTTTCACCTTGATACACCATGATTTCAATGGCAGATAGGTTATCATGAGTTGTCTGGTATTTCTTGGTTTTACTTGTAGGTATTGAAGTGTTTCTTGGGATCACAATGCTTAATAGTTCGCCTCTTACTGCTACACCAAGTGATAAAGGAGTGACATCATGTAGCAACACATCTTGAACACTCTTATCACTGCTACCACTTACCTTTGCAGCCATAACGGCTGCACCATATGCAACAGCCTCATCCGGGTTCATACTCTTGCATAACTCTCTCCCATCAAAAAAATCTCGCAGCATATGTTGGACTTTTGGTATCCTAGTTGAGCCACCTACAAGAATCACTTGTTCCACCCATGATTTCCTCATCTTAGCATCACTTAAGCATGTCTCCAAAATCTTAATGCACTTATTGAATGAGCCCATGTTCAGCTCTTCAAATTTAGCTCGAGTAAATTTCATAGAAAAATCAATCCGCTCATACAAGCCATCCAATTCAATTGATGTCCAAGTAGTATATGAGAGAATCCTTTTTGCTTTCTCACAAGCAAATCTCAACCTCCCCAATGCTCGTTGGTTTCCACTCAAGTCCTTATTCCATCTCCTCTTGAATTCCAAAACACAATGATCCACCATGCGGTTATCAAAATCTTCACCGCCCAAATGAGTATCACCAGCAACAGCTTTCACCTCAAACACACCTCCTTCCTCAATAGTCATGAGAGAAGCATCAAAAGTGCCACCACCCAGATCAAAGACAAGCACATTTATCCTGCCAACAATATCAGACTCATTGTCTAGTCCATAAGCAATTGCAGCTGCTGTAGGCTCATTGATCATACGGATCACGTTCAATCCAGCAATAATACCAGCATCCTTGGTAGCTTGACGTTGTGAATCGTTGAAATAAGCAGGAACAGTTATCACAGCATTTTTCACAACTTTTCCAAGATATGCCTCGGCTGTTTCTTTCATCTTGCCAAGAATCATTGAAGAAATTTCTTCAGCCAAAAACTCCTTCCATTGACCTTTGTGACTGACGACAATCTTTGGTGTGTCGGAAGGCCCTTGTAGGACCTTAAAAGGCCACAACTTGATGTCTTCCTGCACTTTGGAATCACTGAATCTTCTTCCAATCAACCTCTTAGAATCTGAAAATCAATAGTCATATGCCAAAAGCAAAGTAAAAACAAACGTCTCATAGTTAGCAGCGCAAGTGATATTAACAACTGATATATAATAACCTAAACCCTAACCCTAAAACCCTATACATGAGCCATTGTCTTTTGTTTAGTCAATGATTCAAAGTCTTCAAAAACTTCATTAACTACAATTTTCTAAATCTTCAGGTCGATTTCTTACAAATGTTCTACCGATTTTACATATTATGCTAATGATCAAAGTAAAATAACCAGTATTCAGTAGAAAGAACGAGAATAAGAGCTCATAAACTAACCAAATATTGTGTTAATAGGGTTCATAGGCGCTTGATTTTTGGCGCCATCACCGATCAGACGCTCTGATTCAACAAAAGCAACGGAAGAAGGTGTGGTTCGGTTGCCTTGATCGTTAGGTATGATCTCGACCCGATTATGCTTCCAAACGGCCACACATGAGTACGTTGTTCCCAGATCAATTCCGATCCCCGGCAAGTCGTCTCCATTTCCGGCCATAATATGAAAAACTGTAAAAATGTGAGTCGCTTTTGACGCTGCTGACAATGATTTTTTTCTTTTTTTTAAAATATATAGGGTTTACATGTGACCTAAAAGTTGAGTATATAGTTACTTAAATCGGGGAAAAAAAAGAAATTTGATAAAAATTGGTTATATTCTATGAAATCGATTTTATCAGTTTAACAGTCTAATTTTATTAAGTAGGAGTCGATTGCTTAATATTAGGCATGAGAGCTTATCAATTTGATGTCAACTTATTCTTCTAGCCTTTAGGGTTTATAGGGTTGGTTTTCGGTATAAACCACAAACCAAACCGTTCACTATGGTTTGAAAATATATAAGCTGACCAACCAAAAGTTAAGTAACAAAACCGTCCGTGAAACCGCCACGGTTTGGAACCGAACCATAAACACCCTTTCTCGACACTAGGTGCATAGATTTCTTACATGACACAGAAATACCACATGAAATTCGCATGTTTAAGTTTAGTCTCAACGAGTACAAATCAATTTTGGGCCAAGCGATACATTTAGCTATGTTGGTTGTGTTCTGGTCAACTTGATGGATTCATGGGTTCACCCATGTAACCCGTTTATTTTTTAAACTACGCATTATTTCATGATGAGATATTTAATTAAAATCAACTTTTTATATACACTTTTGTATTTTTGTTATGAATTTATGATTTTAGAGTAATTAAATGCAAAATAAAAATTAATGGGAATCGAGTTAAACATATTGTGCTCGTGTTGACACGTGAATGCTCGTGAAATGTTCTGGTTTAAGAACACGATTTTCAAGTTTGTCTCAAAATTTTAGCTTCATGTCAGGTTGGGCCCGCAAATCATGAACAATATCTTTTTAGCACTCCTACTTAACAACTTTGTGCATAACTCACGTTCTACATCATTTAGGTATATCACATTTTTACATCCAAACTCACCGGTGGCAGAGAAGTAACTCACATTGTAATAACCCAAATTTTGAATCTTAAATAAAAAAAAGAATACGTCTACTATAATAGTTGGGAGTTATACCTGAGCATGCACTATAGGAACTTAAGAGTTTTTAGCCTTTCTATTGTCGGATGCCATACTAATTTCCTCTCCAGTAATAAGAGTTCAAAAACATTGGTAAATCATCACCATCTCTTACGTTCATTTTTTATAACCAAATTATTTGTTTTTATTATTAACCCACTATTACTTTGCAAGATTCTTTTCACTCCACTTTTTACTATTCAATTTTTCACTACTTTATATTGCTTTAGTACAAATTGATAAAGTGTAAACAATCCAAGTTTTGGTTGACCTCTTCTCATTTCATTATCTCTATCAATACATCCGCATTCATTTTGATGCAATGAATAAAAACATTTTAATTTTTTATATTATTTAATAAAAGAATACTTTGATATTTGTATGCTAAAAACCTATTCCAAGGTTTAAAAAGACTAAAACCGGTATCGAGGCGTTTTCCCTTAGCCTCACGAGGAGTAAGCCTCGAGGCAGGTCGAGGCGTAAGCCTCAAAACATTATTAAAAAAAATTAAAAAAATATATAGATGTCTCATAAAAATCACAAATTAGCATAAAACAAACATCATAAATAGAAAATATTTCAACAAACAAGGTTTAAACATAAAACAAACATCATAAAATAGTTCAAACAACTTAAACTAGTAATGTTATGACATCTAAATATCATAGAACTCGTTCCACTCCGCATCATCATCATCATCATCATCCTCAAAGTTTTTTATAACCTATTAGTTTTTTATAATCTAAATATCATATAACTCGTTCCACTCCGCGATGCTGGAGAAGAATCAGAAGATGGTTGAGTGCGTGCGTGACTGTGTGGAGAAGATGGTTGACTGCGTTTGTGATTCTGTTCTTCGATTAGGGTTTTTTATAACCTAAGATGTTTTTTTAAGTTAACTATTGGACTCGTAGATGTTTTTTTAAGTTAACTATTGGACTCAACCACCAATTAGGCCCAATAAAAACTAAATGGGCCAAAAAAAAGTCCAGAAAACATAAAATTGATCAATTTGCACAAGTCTGGTGAGGCTTAAGCCTCACCGCCTCAAACCGCCTCGTATGACTGAGGCTTAGGTTTCAGTTCCCCCCTGTGAGGCTAAGCCTTAATTGCGTTTTTTCACCGCCTCACCTGAGGCGTACGCCTCGAGGCGCGCCTCAGAACGCCTTTTTAAACAATGCCTATTCGTTATATTTTAAGTAAACGAATAACCATGTAACTCTTATTTGATTTTAAATTTACAATAATGTTTTATGTTTTGGTATAATTTTGTGAGTTAAGTTAACACGATGTAACATGCATGTGTAGTTTAACATTTTTACGTCTTTTTTCACAATTTAACAGCCCCGTCGCAAAGCTTGGGGGTCCTAAGTCAACGCTTTTATGTTTATTTTTTGCTCGGTTTTACACACATGTGCATGATTCAACATTTTCATGTTTACTTTTTGCTCAACTTAAGCTTAACCAGTGGCGAAGCTTGAAAAAAAAGTTCGGGGGGGCGGAAGGTACCGGACCTAAAAAAAAAATTCTATGTTCGGGTCGGACGCCAGTGATTCGATTCGGGTCGGATCGGGTCAAACATTAATATCAAATAAAATACGTTCTCAAACATTAAAACGTAAACATTGTTTAACAAACAATTGAACAAATACACGAAAACATTAAAAAGAAGAAGAAGGTGGGTACCCGGTGGCCGGTTCTCCTGGATGGATTTAAAAAAAAAAAGAAGTTATGATTTTATTCTAACAAGAAACAACACAAGTTAAATGATCATCATTCTTTTATGCAGTGTTGTAGTAATCGCTAGTCGGGCGGCGGGGTGGGGACTAGCGATTAATCGAGATTAATCGGGGATTAATCGGAATTTATGGGGATTAATCGGGACTAATTTGATTAATTGGCGACAAATCGGGGATTAATCGACACCTAGTCGGGATTTTTACAACCATGCTTTTATGTAATTAACCATCAACAAGGCAATTTCTTTTTCTAATATCTAGCATAGAACTCTAATATCTAGCATGGTTACAGCCTAATTTCACCCCTAAATCCCTAATTTCAACAAGTTTAGGGCAAAATATCGGTCCAATTTCATCCCTAATTTAAACCTAAATCACATAAATTGAAGCCCTAATTTAAACCTAAAGATAAAAAAAACACATACCTTGAAGAGTTGAATTCGATTAATTGATTAGAGCAGCCCAACCTCGTCTCCTCGAAGTCGATTAGTCGAACGAAGAACAGCCGCACCTGCGTTTTCTTCTCTTTTGTTTCTTCTGTTCTCCTCGTCTCCAGTTAGCAGCAAGCAAGCAAGCAGAGTGTTTATTTTTATTTTTATTTTTTTTGACCTCCCATCTCTTTTACATTGGGTTTTTTTTTTGGGCTTATCATTAATGGGCTACATAAGTAATAAACATACAATCCAAGTTCTAAATATAATGAGCTATATAAATAATTTTATTTGGGCTATATAAATATTTTTTTATAAAACCGAAGGGGTCGAAAACGTATATACCAAACAAAAAAATTTAACCGGGGGGTCGAAAAAATATATACCTATTTTTTTTTTCAAACCGGGGGGGCGAAAACGTATAAACCTAAAAATTTCTATACGAAAAATAGATACGTAACATTACTCCGCAAAAAGTTCGGGGGGTCGGGCGGCCCCCCCGGCCCCTCATATCCTGCGCCCCTGAGCTTAACTGTCTGCCACAACACGCGCGTCCTACACGCTAGTTTATAATTAAAGAACAAACAACTTATTTACGAAAATCGAAAAAGTAGAAAAATCATAAAAACAGGAAAAACTAAAATAACAACCATGTAAAAAAAACCAGGGCCCACACCTCCCGTTTGATGCCTCTACAAAAATGCCACTCTTAAGAAAATGCCAACGGGATAAGTAGGCTTCAACGAGGCAGTCGCATTGCACATCTTGATTGTCTGTGGGGATGGATGGAGACGGGCGGTGTTACAAGCTTTATCGAGCTTAGCATAGACAAGTCTTACAAGAAGCAAGAAATTCGCGATTAAAATAAGATATGTTTCCGTGACTTGTATTTGGTAATTGGTAAGATTGACTTTCTTTAAAGATATAAGTTGAAAAAAAAGGAAAAGTAAATAAATTTTGGTTTTTAATGAAACGTTAAATTTAAGATTTTAATTCATAACTAAATCAACATAATACTCCTTTCGGTTTCTGTTTACAGTGCATCAGACCATGTGTAGTGGTTTGGGTGAATAATGCCCTTACCCTAGGGGGTTTTCCACCATGTGGCAGTACAGTCAGCAAGGGGCATTATTGGGCGTTTTTCTAAAATAGGTGTAGTGGGGATGTGGGCATTATGTTAAAGGGTGTAAATAATTAAATAAAAATAAAAAAATCAACAAAAAAACCTATTGGATTAAAAAAGGGAAGAGTTAATGCTGATTGGTTGGTCAACATGTACAAAGCGTTGTTTTAACAACGCCAAACCATTTTTTTTTCAAAAATAATGCCCAAAAACGCCCTATGTAATGGTGGGTGGGGGGGGGCGTTTTTTTTGAAAATAATGCCCCACTACGGGTGGTCTCATCCTTGTTGATTTTTTTAACTTGGAACTTATGTTACAAGCTTTGAAAATTCACAACAAGTTATGAAACATAGCTAATCAACTTCTCAAAGTGAAGGAGATATCTCCGAACTTGATATAACGACTGATATCGTCAGCCCGATACATAACGACTGATATCGTCAGCCCGATACATATGTACACTATTATCTTGTTTCCTATTTATCCCCTAGGCATCTTGTATCTATACTTTTTTTTTTTTTTTGTAAATTGTAACCTCATAATCAATCAATATATACGGAAGAAATAAGCCTTGCACATTTGATTTTCTCACCTTAAACATAAAAGTTTCAAAATATAATAAATAATACTTGTTTCTGACTAAATGTTTTTTAAGAGCATTCACATCTATGACATCAAATTCTGTATGTGGTGATTTTAAAATACAAATAGTATAAAAAGTAGTTGTGAGTGGAGGAGAGAGAAAATGTTAATGTTCATCTGTATATTCGGGAGAACACTGTTTACCCTCTATAATTTTTTAATATATTTTGAAAATGCTTGTGCGTGGAGGAGAGAGAGAAAATGTAATGATAAAGCTATAAAAAATATTATTTAATTGAAAAGGCTAGAGAAAATGTAGTGTTTTTTAGTGTAATTTAGGGTGAAAATATAGTGGGATGGATGTGAATGCTCTAATGCATAACCAGTGAGAAAAAAGCCGCATGACAGGATGGGGGTGCTGAAACATATAAGCTTCAGCTTTGACAACATGTACACTGGTATTCGCCCCTTGAAAGAAACTCAAGTCAAAACAATGATTAAAAAAAAGCATGTTGAAATGGAAAGTTTATGAATTTTATAAAACATCATATTAATGAAAACTTTGAAGCAACTTTAAAGGCTTGTTCGATCATGCTTTCTTAACTTGTATGTTATGACGAAAACTGGGTTTTGAAGGTATTTATATCGAAACGTAGAGTTTATGGCTCGGACCATTGTGTGAAGAATAGGTCATGAATCCCACCCACGACACACCATATGATCTAGTTTAGTGGAGTTTATGGCTCGGATCGATGTTGAAACTTATGTGAAGTTATTATCACTTCGTAATTATTAGGAATTTACAATAGGGTGGCAGGTAAACTTATGTGAGCTTATACATACGTTCATACTCATACCTAGAGATGAACACCAAACCGGTTAATGAACCAGTTCTTAAACCCGACTTGAACTGAAACCGCTTTGGAACCGATGTAGTTTGTTATACAAACCATAGGTTTAGGACCGATTTCCATTCTCCACGCAAAAAAAAAAAAAAAACGAACCAAACAAGGTTTTGGCCAAAACGGTTTGCAATCAGTAAGAAAAACTGGTCTATTTTTTAATAAATGATATTTTATTGATTTTTTAACTTTAAAAAAACTGTTATTTTTATCCTTAAATAGTTCAATAATTATAAAAAAATACTAAAAGTCTTGTTTTATCTAATCATGACGGAACCGAACTGAAATCAAACCAAAACCGATTTGGCCAAGAGCTAACAAAAAAATGATTTGAAACCGGTTTCGGTTCCTAAAAATTAACCCGTTTATCTCTATTCATACCTCTATAATAACTATATTATAATAGTAGGCCTTAATTAGTGAGCTTAGCATGGGCCTAACTCTTTTTAGATTGCGTAATTTGTGCTCGATTTGGCCAAAAAAATACATGAAGAGCTTTAACAACAAATAATAAACGCTGATGAAGTTTTTTTTTGTTTTGTTTAATTATTTATTTATTTATTTTATTTTTTTTGTAGGAGGTTGCAAAGTTAGTGAAGCCCAAAAAAAAAAAACTAACCTAGGACCTTTGAGTCTTTGACGACTTCTGGTGAAGCCCAAAAAAATTTTCGAGCCTCTCTCTCTTATTAAATGTCCATATCACACCTATTAAATGGTTCTTATTTTGAATAATTAAATTAAACAATATTTTTTTTTTAAATATAAGTCTTCTTACTTTAATATAGGGAAATTGGAAATTAATAATCTCACATTTGTAACTTTGGCTGATAATAATCAAAAGTCAGTTATTAGCCGATAATAATGTAACAACCCGCACTTTTGTGCGTTGTTACTACAAGATATACTCGTTACGCCTAGCACCAGAGATTCGGATCATAATGTAACTATGTCGCATATATCGTTATTCGAAGGATAATCGCATATTTTCGAAATACAATATCACTATACTACACTATTATCACAAACACTAACACTCACGGAGGCACTGAGTGAGGACCTATTCTACCCTCCTCGGTGGCCGTGATGTGTCGAAACGTAAACAACTAACGCTAACGAGGACTCTCGGGTGAGTGCTATAGCTCCAGTCGTCATGACGATGACGACGATACGGGTGAGTGGTACCCCGTCAGTCATTGTGGCACCAAACACAATAACGTTCACGATGACATTAATAAGGACCTATTCTACCCTCCTTGATGGCCGTGAAACGTCGCTAATAATCGCATAATCGAAACGGAAACCGATTGATAATTATCGAAACTTTGAGTTATGGATACGTAAATACGACCCCTAGTGATGTATATATATATATATAATAATAATATAAATTTACTATGAAAGGCGCGTACTTCGAAAACTATCGAAACGATCGAAAACGGGGAAATCCACCGCATCGGAATAGCCATCCGGACGGATAGTCATCCGCACGGATGAGCCATCCGGACGGATAGCCAATCCGCACGGATGGGCTATCCGGATTAGGGGTGTTCACGATCCGATCCGATCCGATCGAGGGTCTGCTCATGCTCGGATTGAATTACAACTGATCCGATCCGAGCGGATCAAATTTGTAAAACCGATCGCAAAAGTGATGCTCATGCTCGGATTGAATTTGAATCGATCGGCTCGGTTTCGCTCGGTTTTTATCAAATCCTAAAAAAAAGCAAGCGGATCGTTTTCGCTCGATTGAATAATAAGGGTTCGTTCAACAAAAACAAATTCTAACTTAAAGTACGAATACAAAAGCAACACAAAATAAAGTGCGAATAGAAACGAAACATAACAGAAACCAACTGGTTACCAAATAGAAACGTTTTAACATATAAACAGAAATAATCTGCTAAACATACAGAAACAATCTGCTTAACATAACAAACAGAAACATAACAGAGGATTAGACTGAAGTTATACGACTGAACGATTTAACATACCAAACGATTTAAGACCGTCCGACGAACTGTTGCAGATTGAAGACCGTCCGACGAACAATTGCAGATTGAAGACCAGAGATTGAAGACCGCTCAGTTTGTGTCGGAGACTAGAGAGCGAAACACAGGAGCGGCGACTGAATTGTGAGTGAATACTGAATACTCTTTTGAATAGGATTTAGGGTTAGATACTTAGATTTACGTATTAAATATTAAGTTGGGTTGGGTTGAATGTGATTTGGGCTTTTAATTTTTTTTTGGGGCTATTATATTTTTTGAGTTTTTAATCTATAAAATCTATAATATAAATATATATATTAATTATTAATAAAAATAATTCGATCGAAACCCAGCGATCGACGAGCGAGCGGAGCTATGCTCATGCTCGGATTGAATTTGAATCGAACCGATCCGATCAGCTCATTTACAAACTGAGCGGAAATCGAACGAGCATTTTTCGAGCATTTTTCGAGCGATCTTCGATCGTCGAGCAGTTTGGACAGCCCTAATCCGGATGGATAGTCATCCGCACGGATGAGCCATCCGGACGGATAGCCAATCCGCACGGATGGGCAATTCGGATCTGTGACTCCCTTCCCCTCTTTCGCCTATAAATAGCCTGCCACACCACTGTTCAAGTGATGTGACAGCTCCCACTCGACCAGACACGCTTCAAGACCCCCTTTTCTCTCGATTCCTCACAATTCCGGTAAGATTTCAACCTAGAAACTTGTACTTCTATGATCTACACTACCTTCTACATCATTCTATCTTTTAAAACTCAAATTCTAACCGTGAAATCTACTGATTTGAGGCGTTTTGAGGTGATGTCACCAAGAGTTCTTATGAACTTCAAGTTGTGGCCTCATTTCACTACAAACGACTCAGATCTGGGTGATTTCCACTTGTTTTGATAACAAATCTCACCTAAATCTGTGCATCTAGCCAAGGAACTGTGCGATTTCGAGTTAACCGTGAAAAACCATCAAGAACGACCAGATCTGATGGAACGGGGTGATTCTCGGCCGTTAGAACGGGTCGGAACTGATGAAATTTCAAGTGTTAGTGCGAAATTACACTACCCTAGTAAATACAAACGTATTCCTTCCGTTAAACACTCGGAAACAATGTTCAAAATGCGAAACAGACGTATCATCCGCACGGATAACCTGTCCGCACGGATGACCTGTCCGCACGGATGACACGTCCGCACGGATCACACGACCGCACGGATGACACGACCGCACGGATGACATGTCCGCACGGATGACACGTCCGCACGGATCACACGACCGCACGGATGACACGACCGCACGGATGACATGTCCGCACGGATGACACGTCCGCACGGATCACACGACCACACGGATGACACGTCCGCACGGATCACACGTCCGCACGGATGACACGTCCGCACGGATCACACGTCCGCACGTGTCCACACGGATGACATGTCCGCACGGATCACACGTCCGCACGGATCACACGTCCGCACGGATGACACGTCCGCACGGATCACATGTCCGCACCATACGACTGGACCAACTCCTCATTCAAACGAATGACCATCCTGCCGGATTGCCATCCGACCGAATGGTCAATAGTCACTTGTTTCACCTTCCACCGTTTAACGCACTCTCATTCGATCAGGCTAACTCAGACGCAACCCAAATCAAGTTGTGTTTACTTACCGAATACGCACGGTGAGTATACTTGAACCCTTTTAATCGTATTTTAGGTGTAACATACGTTTCTAGCAAATCGAACTTATCAAACGAATTATTCAATCAATCGAATTATCACTTGCGAATAACTGTTATGCATAGATATACGTGATGCTAGTTGCATATGTGCTAGGGCTTATACTCGCGACGTCCCACCATGACTAGTATAGTACTATTGCGCCCGACGGGGTCTAGTTTGCCATCGTATATTCGAGCATCGAGGACTTAGTTGGTAGTATCAGCTTTGTGAGTATATATGTCGTGTGTTACGTTTATGCATATGGAAATTCGCTACACTTTTATCTACTATGCTACTTATAAAACCTGTATACTCGCCAATACTTTTGTATTGACAAATATTTTAACGTATGTTGCAGGTTAGATCGCAGACTATATCAAATCAAGCTAGGAGGTCTAGAAACTCAACTAAAATCTAGGTTGTCGGATTTGTATTGTTCGAGAGGACAAGAAATCTATGATAACTTATGTGATCGTATTATTTGTTAGTATGGGATAACGAATGTATTAAATATTATCGCAATATAGTTGTTATGGATTCTCTTGAGCAATCTGATTCGCCTAGTGCCGCGCCCCGATGATTCCGCCATCGGTTGGGGTGTGACAGATTGGTATCAGAGCCATAACTATAGGGAATTAGGCCAGACTCGACCTAGTCCGGGTCGACGTCTTAGAAATTAACCTAGTCTATAGTCTAAGTACCCACAGGCCGACTCGTACGAACCAGTAAGGTTTGTATTGGGCCTACTTGATACTCTTGATCGAAATTGTTAAAAGCTACAACTTTGTGTGAACACCGCATACTACAACTTCACACGAAGGAGCCTTTCCTAAGGCCGGAACACTACTTAGCCTTTCCTAAGGCCGACACAATACACGTGTTTTCGAAAATACTCGCATAACGAAACCGAGCGATCCAGTCGAGATCAGGTGTGAAAACCAAGAACTCTCGATAGGATTGCTCACTCAGCGCATTTTTTTCTAGCACGAGAACCTATCATCAAGTTAGGAGTGACATCCACACTCGACGAAAGTCTCCATTTCGAAATCTAGTGTAGCTCGCGAATTTATTCGAAGAGCATAACCACAATTAGGAACGAAACTGTTAAGTCAGGGGTGAAACCCGTACCTTAATAAGACGTTCCACTCTCTAAAATGGTTTTCAAAAGCTCTCACCAAGGACTCGACTATCATGATAACTCGAGCCACGTGATGACTAGGAAGACGAATGCCTGGAGCTGCATCCCAGTGGAAGCATGGAGTCTTCTAGGTCAACGCGCACGCACGAACTTGTTAAATATAGTTGGGTTACCTTGGGTAGTCGACGCCTAAACACCCAAGGCACTCTATCATACGAACCGCCGATCTTACAAATGGTTGAGACTTATTTACGTTTTGAAACTTTACAAACGCACAACTCGCACAGCCATCGCAATCTAAAACGAAACCCGAATGTTCGCAACAAAACTAATGCATAATCTACCGTTTTCGCTATCGTTACCTCATCTCAACGCGTCCTCGCATATTCTAAGTCGATCTGTATGTGTGTGATTACAAATTACAACTATATAAATACATATAAATACGTATAAACAAACAAGTCATTGCGTGAGAACTTAGGAATTTCGTGTTTCCTATGTGGCTCCTATGTGATTCGTATTACTACTATACTATCTATGCTATCGCATCAAGTTTGGACGCGCTCAATCGCATCGCAAAACTCGAAAATCATTATGACCGAATCTCACTCCAAGTCTCTTCCTGTCTAGATGCCTTCCAACAACTCTACATCAAGTTTGACCCATGTAACCCGTTTATTTTTTAAACTACGCATTATTTCATGATGAGATATTTAATTAAAATCAACTTTTTATATACACTTTTGTATTTTTGTTATGAATTTATGATTTTAGAGTAATTAAATGCAAAATAAAAATTAATGGGAATCGAGTTAAACATATTGTGCTCGTGTTAACACGTGAATGCTCGTGAAATGTTCTGGTTTAAGAACACGATTTTCAAGTTTGTCTCAAAATTTTAGCTTCATGTTAGGTTGGGCCCGCAAATCATGAACAATATCTTTTTAGCACTCCTACTTAACAACTTTGTGCATAACTCACGTTCTACATCATTTAGGTATATCACATTTTTACATCCAAACTCACCGGAGGCAGAGAAGTAACTCACATTGTAATAACCCAAATTTTGAATCTTAAATAAAAAAAAGAATACGTCTACTATAATAGTTGGGAGTTATACCTGAGCATGCACTATAGGAACTTAAGAGTTTTTAGCCTTTCTATTGTCGGATGCCATACTAATTTCCTCTCCAGTAATAAGAGTTCAAAAACATTGGTAAATCATCACCATCTCTTACGTTCATTTTTTATAACCAAATTATTTGTTTTTATTATTAACCCACTATTACTTTGCAAGATTCTTTTCACTCCACTTTTTACTATTCAATTTTTCACTACTTTATATTGCTTTAGTACAAATTGATAAAGTGTAAACAATCCAAGTTTTGGTTGACCTCTTCTCATTTCATTATCTCTATCAATACATCCGCATTCATTTTGATGAAATGAATAAAAACATTTTAATTTTTTATATTATTTAATAAAAGAATACTTTGATATTTGTATGCTAAAAACCTATTCGTTATATTTTAAGTAAACGAATAACCATGTAACTCTTATTTGATTTTAAATTTACAATAATGTTTTATGTTTTGGTATAATTTTGTGAGTTAAGTTAACACGATGTAACATGCATGTGTAGTTTAACATTTTTACGTCTTTTTTCACAATTTAACAGCCCCGTCGCAAAGCTTGGGGGTCCTAAGTCAACGCTTTTATGTTTATTTTTTGCTCGGTTTTACACACATGTGCATGATTCAACATTTTCATGTTTACTTTTTGCTCAACTTAAGCTTAACCAGTGGCGAAGCTTGAAAAAAAAGTTCGGGGGGGCGGAAGGTACCGGACCTAAAAAAAAAATTCTATGTTCGGGTCGGACGTCAGTGATTCGATTCGGGTCGGATCGGGTCAAACATTAATATCAAATAAAATACGTTCTCAAACATTAAAACGTAAACATTGTTTAACAAACAATTGAACAAATACACGAAAACATTAAAAAGAAGAAGAAGGTGGGTACCCGGTGGCCGGTTCTCCTGGATGGATTTAAAAAAAAAAAGAAGTTATGATTTTATTCTAACAAGAAACAACACAAGTTAAATGATCGTCATTCTTTTATGCAGTGTTGTAGTAATCGCTAGTCGGGCGGCGGGGTGGGGACTAGCGATTAATCGAGATTAATCGGGGATTAATCGGAATTTATGGGGATTAATCGGGACTAATTTGATTAATTGGCGACAAATCGGGGATTAATCGACACCTAGTCGGGATTTTTACAACCATGCTTTTATGTAATTAACCATCAACAAGGCAATTTCTTTTTTCTAATATCTAGCATAGAACTCTAATATCTAGCATGGTTACAGCCTAATTTCACCCCTAAATCCCTAATTTCAACAAGTTTAGGGCAAAATATCGGTCCAATTTCATCCCTAATTTAAACCTAAATCACATAAATTGAAGCCCCAATTTAAACCTAAAGATAAAAAAAACACATACCTTGAAGAGTTGAAGTCGATTAATTGATTAGAGCAGCCCAACCTCGTCTCCTCGAAGTCGATTTGTCGAACGAAGAACAGCCGCACCTGCGTTTTCTTCTCTTTTGTTTCTTCTGTTCTCCTCGTCTCCAGTTAGCAGCAAGCAAGCAGTATGTTTATTTTTATTTATTTTTACCTCCCATCTCTAGAACATTGGGTTTTTTTTTGGGCTTATCATTAATGGGCTACATTAAGTAATAAACATACAATCCAAATTCTAAATATAATGAGCTATATAAATAATTTTATTTGGGCTATATAAATATTTTTTTATAAAACCGAAGGGGTCGAAAACGTATATACAAAAAAAAAAATTAACCGGGGGGTCGAAAAAATATATACCTAATTTTTTTTTTCAAATCGGGGGGGGGGGGGGGGGGGCGAAAATGTATAAACCTAAAAATTTCTATACGAAAAATAGATACGTAACACTACTCCACAAAAAGTTCGGGGGGTCAGGCGCCCCCCCCCCCCCCCGGCCCCTCATATCCTGCGCCCCTGAGCTTAACTGTCTGCCACAACACGCGGGTCCTACACGCTAGTTTATAATTAAAGAACAAACAAAACTTATTTACGAAAATCGAAAAAGTAGAAAAATCATAAAAACCGGAAAAACTAAAATAACAACCATGTAAAAAAACCATGGCCCACACCTCCCGTTTGATGCCTCTACAAAAATGCCACTCTTACGAAAATGCCAACGGCATAAGTAGGCTTCAACGAGGCAGTCGCATTGCACATCTTGATTGTCTGTGGGGATGGATGGAGACGGGCGGTGTTACAAGCTTTATCGAACTTAGCATAGACAAATCTTACAAGAAGCAAGAAATTCACGATTAAAATAAGATATGTTACCGTGACTTGTATTTGGTAATTGGTAAGATTGACTTTCTTTAAAGATATAAGTTGAAAAAAAAAGGAAAAGTAAATAAATTTTGGTTTTTAATGAAACGTTAAATTTAAGATTTTAATTCATAACTAAATCAACATAATACTCCTTTCGGTTTCTGTTTACAGTGCATCATCCTTGTTGATTTTTTTAACTTGGAACTTATGTTACAAGCTTTGAAAATTCACAACGAGTTATGAAACATAGCTAATCAACTTCCCAAAGTGAAGGAGATATCTCCGAACTCGATATAACGACTGATATCGTCAGCCCGATACATAACGACTGATATCGTCAGCCCGATATATATGTACACTATTATCTTGTTTCCTATTTATCCCCTAGGCATCTTGTATCTCTACTTTTTTTTTTTTGTAAATTGTAACCTCATAATCAATCAAATATATACGGAAGAAATAAGCCTTGCACATTTGATTTTCTCACCTTAAACATAAAAGTTTCAAAATATAATAAATAATACTTGTTTCTGACTAAATGTTTTTTAAGAGCATTCACATCTATGACATCAAATTCTGTATGTGGTGATTTTAAAATACAAATAGTATAAAAAGTGGTTGTGAGTGGAGGAGAGAGAAAATGTTAATGTTCATCTATATATTCGGGAGGACACTGTTTACCCCCTATAATTTTTTAATATATTTTGAAAATGCTTGTGCGTGGAGGAGAGAGAGAAAATGTAATGATAAAGCTATAAAAAATATTATTTAATTGAAAAGGCTAGAGAAAATATAGTATTTTTTAGTGTAATTTAGGGTGAAAATATGGTGGGATGGATGTGAATGCTCTAGTGCATAACCAGTGAGAAAAAAGCCGCATGACAGGATGGGGGTGTTGAAACATATAAGCTTCAGCTTTGACAACATGTACACTGGTATTCGCCCCTTGAAAGAAACTCAAGTCAAAACGATGATAAAAAAAAGCATGTTGAAATGGAAAGTTTATGAATTTTATAAAACATCATTTTAATGAAAACTTTGAAGCAACTTTAAAGGCTTGTTCGATCATGCTTTCATAACTTGTATGTTATAACGAAAACTAGGTTTTGAAGGTATTTATATCGAAACGTATAGTTTATGGCTCGGACCATTGTGTGAAGAATAGGTCATGAATCCCACCCACGACACACCATATGATCTAGTTTAGTGGAGTTTATGGCTCGGATCGATGTTGAAACTTATGTGAAGTTATTATCACTTCGTAATTATTAGGAATTTACAATAGGGTGGCAGGTAAACTTATGTGAGCTTATACATACGTTCATACTCATACCTAGAGATGAACACCAAACCGGTTAATGAACCAGTTCTTAAACCCGACCTGAACTGAAACCGCTTTGGAACCGATGTAGTTTGTTATACAAACCATAGGTTTAGGACTGAGTTCCATTCTCAACGCAAAAAAAAAAAACGAACCAAACAAGGTTTTGGCCAAAACGGTTTGCAATCAGTAAGAAAAACTGGTCTATTTTTTAATAAATGTTATTTTATTGATTTTTTAACTTTAAAAAAACTGGTTATTTTTATCCTTAAATAGTCCAATAATTATAAAAAAATACTAAAAGTCTTGTTTTATCTAATCATAGCGGAACCGAACTGAAATCAAACCAAAACCGATTTGGCCAAGAGCTAACAAAAAAAAAAAATGATTTGAAACCGGTTTCAGTTCCTAAAAATTAACGGGTTTATCTCTATTCATAATCATACCTCTATAATAACTATATTATAATGGTAGGCCTTAATTAGTGAGCTTAGCATGGGCCTAACTCTTTTGAGATTGCGTAATTTGCGCTCGATTTGGCCCAAAAATACATGAAGAGCTTTAACAACAAATAATAAACGCTGATGAAGTTTTTTTTTGTTTTGTTTAATTAATTTTTTTTTTTTTTTTTTTTTTTTTTTTTTTTTTGTAGGTTGCAAAGTTAGTGAAGCCCAAAAAAAACAAACCTAGGACCTTTGAGTCTTTGACTTCTGGTGAAGCCCAAATAAATTTTCGAGCCTCTCTCTCTTATTAAATGTCCATATCACACCTATTAAATGGTTCTTATTTTGAATAATTAAATTAAACAATATTTTTTTTTAAATATAAGTCTTCTTACTTTAATATAGGGAAATTGGAAATTAATAATCTCACATTTGTAACTTTGGCTGATAATAATCAAAAGTCAGTTATTAGCCGATAATAATCTGAACTTGTCCATTTTTTTTTTGTAAAATACTCCACCGTTAAATTAACGTAACGTCGTTACATATACGGGTGATGTGGCTGCCACCTGTTAAATGACATGGCTAAACATACCCTCTGTAACACCTCGAAAATTCACGTCCTATAAGGTGTTGACACGTGTCATATGTTTGAACGTGTGAAAGAATGTTATGAAAGGACAAAAGTTGACAAACATGAAAAGTACATGAAAATACGAGTTCTAAATGTCAACAGTGAATAAATATATTGTACATTAACCCTACATGATGCTCATACCTTCAAACGAATAAATCATGGATCATACGAAGCTAAATATGAAAGAAAGTGAGAGATTACAAACTACAGGGGTTAAATGTGTCAACATGTTTAAATTATACCTCTGAGTGACCTTTTGACAAACCCGAAGCTTGGTAACGGTTAATTATGCTCACTAGAATGCACGATATAAATTTCGCAAAGTTTCGTTATCGTGTGAGAAAGTTATGATCAAATTCGTGTGCGAAGAGTTAAAGCGTCAACGTTGAAAGTTAGGACTTTTCGGGTAACAATAAAGTTAACCAGGGACTTAACAAAGTGGGTATATGTTTTAAAGCCCTTATAAATCAATTTGGAGGGTTCAAGATGCAAGAAACAAAAGTCTAAACGAAGTTTGAAGAGCCAAGGATTAAAACGCAATAAATCAAAAATTCTGATTTGGGCAGAGGAGGCGTCGCGCCACGCGAAGCCCCAGGGGGGGGCCTTCGCGTCACGCGAGGGACTGCCAGTTCCGATTTTCTTGGGTTTTGCCTGCTAAGTGCTTTCTGCTCGACCTTTAACCGAATTTCCTCATCTTGGACGACCCCTAGGCACCCCCTAAGCACTAGGGACACTTGTTAGTGAGTTATGGTCAGTGGTAGACTTGTGTGTCAACATTTTGTGGTGATTAAATCACTATATAAAGGACCCTTGTTGCAACAAGTTCTTCACACCTTTCTCTTGCACTTCTGATCATTCTTGGAGCTCCAAAGCAGACTCAAGTGGTCATAATTCGTGCATAGGACTCTTGTAAGTTTACTTAACCTTTCTTAGTTAAGTTTTTGCTTAGTTTAAGCTTAAAAGTCAAACCGTCGTAATTAACGGTTGACTTAACGATTAATCATTGTTAGTCCAGTGATTAGTCGAAGTGATAGTAGTTATAAATTGGTAATTATGTGGGTAATAAACCCTCAAAAGGGTTCCTCCTGATTCCCACTCTAACTAGGTCAAATGTCGGGTCAAACTTACTAATAAAAAGTCAACAGGATACTTAAATTCTAATTTATGCATAATTAGCAATGTAGAACACATACAACCTGTTTGATCATTAATATAACTTGGTAATTAGTGTAAGAACATGTCTAAACATGTTCAACCCGACAATTTACTGTTTAGACCCGGTTCGGAACCAAAAGTCGCAAAGCTTTGACTTTTGCTTTGACTTCAGTTCTGACCCGTTATGGTATGTTTTAGAAATACCTTAGAGCTTCATTTGGACCAGGTTACATGCTAGTATAACCCTCTGTTATTATACACCATGGTTCATTAGTTAACCAATTAATGCGCATGATTCCGTTAATTGCTCATATGTTGACCATTATGCCCTCTTCACCTTAAAACGTGATTTTTGCAAATGTAAAAGAGTAGAAACTTTAATTACTGATATATAAACTTGCACCCAAAATTTGATATCAGTTTGAGGTGTAGATTGAGAGTTATGCTCATTAGCGTAATTAAGAAGCTTTATGTTAATTAAACGGCGTAATTAGCGTATAGCCAAGTTAAGCCTACTTTTTGATATCAAACTTATTACCCACTGATGTAATATATTATTTTGGGATTTTTAAAGATTTTTAATTAATTTTAGGCTGAGCATAACTAGTAGTCGTAGGCTTAATCCGGTAATTGTCGGTTTTGCCTTAACGGGCCATAAAATGAGTTTTACATATCTAATCAACTCCAAACCTTTTGCTACTGATCCTAAATGATAAATAAATTATTTTAGGCCTTCTGGAATGATAAAAATATCAGCTTTATATATAGAACCCGGAAACGGCTTCTAATCGCCTTATTAAGCGTTTTTAGCGCATAGTATGTACTAAGACTATTTTTAAACATACAAGGTTGATACCTACTGATATTTGAGATAAATTATAATTTTTTAACAGTAAGCAAAATTTTTTAAACTCAGACTTCAGTTTTGAGCTTTTCGGCTTATGTGAAATTACCAAAATGCCCCTACGGTGCATATTTTGGTTATAATTGATAAACTTCACATATATACTTTACCCTACTGATATAACTTAGCAAATTGATTATCTTTGCTGATTACATCAGACCTGTAACTCAGGATATTACTTAAACTCTTTTATCACCTTATAAATGACCAAACTACCCCTACGGGGCATAGTTTGTGTTTAAATTCATTTCGGGCATAATAAATGATATCTTACTGATGTCACAACATATTTGGAGCATATTAACTTAGGAAACCTGTAAATGGCTCTCATTATTACCCGTTACGCTTATTACGCGTTCGGTTCGGTTTATGTAACTAGTTTACATAAATTAGCCGAAACGGGTCAAACCATATCGGTTTTATCTCAAAATCCAGAATGTGTATAATATACCTATATTAAACAAGTCTTCAAAATTGTTGGGTCCAAAACACATTCTATCCGGTCATCGCTTAATCGTGCGTACGAACCGTATCTTTGAAACTAACCGGTCTAAGCTTAAGCTTAATTAAAGACCCGTTAGGATTCTAATAGGTTACTATAAACCTTCGTTCCAGATTAGGAGGACCAGTAAAAGCTACTTGCATTTTGCTTATTGTGATTATTACATTGCTCAGGTAAATACTTTTAACTTATTTTCCCTATACGGGCTTGGGTTACGGTATATAGAATACCGCTTGGTCGGGTATCAAATCTTCCATCGTTAGGTGGTTAATTGAATAATTTGATCGGCCCGTTTAAACAGTTTTGTTTACTTAAAAGCCTTTGGGGGGTTAATGACCATGTCCCGGATATCCTTGGCATCATTTTACGAAATGGCCACGACTTAAGCGCGGGGTGTAGGCGTACACCCGTCAGTGCACAAAAGAATAATGTGGTGTGTCTATTGATCTTTAACCCGGACACGATCCGGGCTACTGAACGCATAAGGAACATGTAATCCGTTCACAAGATTATATATTTAAATAATTCTCCCAAGTTATAAAATGTTTATGCCACGTGCATCCAAATCAATTTTTAATCATTTTCCAAAATGAGTCAGTTGATTTTATTTACCAGTGTAAACTGACGTATTTTCCCAAAAAGATTAAATGCAGGTACTAAGCGTAATTGGCTGGGATTTCTCCTTAGCATCAATAGAAGTCTCGCAAGCTTAAGATGCCTATCGTCTGTTGAACTACTGTTTCCATTTTATTTTCGATCCGTCTGTGGATAAACAATCGACTATTGTGATACTTGATATTACAACATTATATTCGGTTGAATTATATCTTACAATTTGCTTCCGCTGTGCATATTAAATATTGTGTTGTTTGACTATTATGTTGCCAACCAGGTCACGATACTCACCACCGGGCCCACCGGTGACACGTGGAAACCGGGGTGTGACAGGTTGGTATCAGAGCCAACACTGAGTGAATTAAACACTAGCCTTTAGTGTTTAATCTCAGTTACACAATTGCACATATCTAAACTTTCGAGTCTAGACAAAGAACTTAGGAACAATCCAAATTTGTTTCAAATTATTTTAACTTTGTCTTTTATTTTATATATATTGTTGTTGTTATCTCATGCTATATCGACAGGATTAACAAAATGCCGCCAAGATTCTTCCGAAGAAGAGGACGTGGAAAGGGGCCAATCACCGCCCCCAATGACAACGAGGCAGGACCTTCGCATGTGCGAGCTCCTTCTACTACCGAGAGTGACGATCCGCGACAGAATCGGAGAAACCTTTTCGAGCCGGCTAGACGGTCGGTTTCGCACAGTTCAACACCTCCTGTTCATAACTCTTATGGGCCCCACTCGGAAAATGAGCCCAACAACCCACAACCTTCCTACATACCTTTACAGCGATCCTTATCGCACAATTCCTTTGGTGACCCTACACCTGTCTTCAGGGGCCGGTTTAACCCGGCCAACTACATACAAGAGCCAGTGGGTTTCAACCCATTGGGGCCAGAGGATCATTTCTCTGGCGATCACGCGGAGGATATGGACGAGGACACGGATCCCGTCGAACCTGCCAGTGGTACACCGAACCATCCCATTGAGATTTCGGATGGCTCTTCTTTCCACGGATCACCCTACGGTGGTCCAGACAGCTTTCAAGCTATGTTTACCCTGCACGAATGGTATTATACACCTCCTCGCCATTCACCGCCTCAGCAGCAGCAGGATCCCTCGGTGGATTCACGATTTGTGGCAGTCACGCCACCACCTCCACCGCCACCAGTTCAACCGGCACCTCCACAACCGCCGAGGCGTAGGAGGACAGGCGCACGTATGTCTGCGCGAGCGGGGGATTTCCATTTTAGCTCCCCACGCCAATCAAGTGGCAGCCATTATCCGCCACTTCAAGAAGATCCACAAATGGGTGGACCTTTGCAACCAGTTGCTCAGCAACCACCTCCGGTGGGTTTTGATAACCCGATTCCAGCATACACGGGTTCTATGGCGTACAACCCGTTTGAACAACCAGCTCACACCAACTACGGTTATGCTGAAGCCGACCCCTACATGGTAGCGGCCAATTACAACGCCTTTAACCCGGAAGGACCCTATGGCGCTCCTTGGGAAGTAGGGTACCCAACTCGTGGGTACCAGATACCGGCCAGACCTATTATACGGACACAATCGTAGCCGCTAAGGTTTTCTCCCCCAGAACGGGAGGAAATTCTTCAGAGACTGGATCAGGTTGAGCGAGACTTTCACCGCGAACGCAGGGAACGACAGACTTTCTTCCAAGGATTGACAAGCCTGATAAAGGGGAAGAGTAAGAAGGACCACTAAATCCTTCCAATTGTTGTTAAGCCCCTGCGTGGGCCAGTCTTGCTGTGTAAACCCCTGTGTGGGTATGCTTGTTTGTTTTGACCCCTGCGTGGGTCTATCTTTCTGTAAACCCCTACGAGGGTATGTTATTGTTTAAGTCCCTGTGTGGACTATTATGTTATTTGCGTAAGTCCCTGCGTGGACTATTATGATGTTTGTTGATAAGCCCCTGTGTGGGCAAGTCCTTGTTTAAAACCCCTGCGTGGGTAAACTTGTTTGTCTAAAAAGTCCCGTTTAGGGCGATATGTAATATTTTGATAATTAATGGAATGTAAGTTTATAAATTTCATGTTTGCCATTATGTGCATAAATAAATTATATACGAAATAAATAAATCAAAAATCATTCTTTTTTTTATAATAATCTGCCTATTTATATATTGAATAAGAATCTTAAGAGTGAAACCTAGCCTGCGTGTCAGTATAAGACCCGGCCATGATGGTAAGACATGTTTAAAATATTCAAATCCCTGTTAACATCTGTAAACATGTTAACACTCCTGGCAGACGTGATTCATTAAAATCACACACGTCATTTTTATATTGGATTCTTTAAAAGATTCCTAACCCAATTTAATGATCTCTGAATCATGGGTTTAGATCATCGATTGAGATGATCATATTTTGACCATACGTGGTAATATAGCGCCTACGGGCCCTGCTCATTTCCACATGAGCCAAAGGACAGTGGTAGCGATGACTCCCTGTCAGATAAAGGTAATGAACTAGGTTCAAACCTTCATGCTTTGATTCTCTGAAATCATAGCTTATAATTTATAAATATCCTTGTGACTAGGCCTGTTGTGCCAATATACCTTCATGCTTTGATTCTCTGAAATCATAGCTTATAATTTATAAATGTCCTTGTGACTAGGCCTGTTGTGCCAATATACCTTAAAAGCCTTGATTCTCTGAAATTATAGCTTATAATTTAAAATGTCCTTGTGACTAGGCCTTATGTGCAAATATATATTGTTATTATCTATAATTAGGATAAATTATAATTGAAATCCTAATTAAATACGATTAATAAATTAACCAGATATGGTCTCTGTTTACCATGGTTAATGAATTACCCTAAGGGGCAATTCCATAATAAACTCCCAAATAAACTATTGTCCTTGTTTTCTGTAACAGTTCAATTAAAATGGCTAACTCAGACGAAATTAATAGCCATCCAGTGGAGAATATTGATAACGCCCGAGTTCATTTAACGGGTGCTGAATTAAAAGCGTTGGTAGACGACGCAGTTACAAAGGCATTGGAGCGGCAGTACGAAGAGTATAGTGGGACTCGGAGTAGGACCCTATCTACTCCGCATTCAAAGCCACCTTCCAAGAAGGAAGAACTGAAGAAAGATGATGATAGACTTTCCTCAAACCACCACAGTGCTCCATCTCAGCAGGTTGTACTAAATCAAGAACCCCGCAGTAAGGGTTGCTCCTATAAATACTTCGTTTCGTGCAAGCCCAGAGATTTTACTGGGGAAAAGGGAGCCATTGACTGCATGACATGGTTAGACGAGATGGACACGGTTGTGGATATCAGCGGATGCGCTGAGAAGGATATAGTCAAGTTTGTGTCGCAATCTTTTAAAGGCGAAGCTTTAGCCTGGTGGAGATCACTGATTCAAGCCACCGGGAAAATCCCATTGTACAACATGTCATGGGATCAATTTGTTGCCCTCATCAGGGAAAATTAATGCCCCCAGCATGAGGTTGAGAAGATAGAGTCTGATTTTCTATCATTGGTTATGACAAACCTTGACTGTTAAGCTTACCTCACGAGCTTCAACACAATATCCCGGTTGGTTCCGTACCTGGTGACCCCGGAACCAAAAAGAATAGCTCGTTTTATCGGTGGTTTAGCCCCCGAGATAAAGGCAAGCGTGAAGGCTTCTCGGCCAGCTACTTTTAGATCTGTAGCTGACATATCTTTGTCCCTCACCTTGGATGCGGTCAGGAAAAGATCGCTAAGGAATAAGGATGCTGAGAAGAGAAAACGTGAAGATGATGGTTCACGGAGGTCGAACAAGAAGCACCGTGGGAACGGTGACAACAAGAAAGGATCGGAGTCAAGGAAAGATGGGCATCACTCTGGTGAGAAGCCCAAGTGCAAGATTTGCAAGAAACAGCACTTTGGAAAGTGCAGACTCGAGTCGAACTCGCAAAGAACTTTTGCTTGCGGGATATGCAAGTCCAAGGATCACAAGACCTTGGATTGCAAACAGCTGAAAGACGCAACGTGCTACCGTTGTAATGAGAAAGGGCACATCAAAACCAACTGCCCTAAATACGCCAAGAAGCCCGAAGAGACCAAGAAGACAAATGCTAGAGTCTTTAGAATGGATGCAAGGGAAGCGGTTCTAGACGACAACATGATTACAGGTACTTTCCTTGTAAATGATGTCTATGCAAGAGTACTATTTGATTCAGGCGCTGATAAGTCGTTTGTAGATCATAAGTTTTGTGAATTGCTGAAATTACCTGTCAAAACCTTAAGTGTGAATTATGAGGTGGAGTTAGCAGATGGCACCCTAGAAACCGTCTCTACTGTGTTAGATGGATGTGTGATATCCATTAAGAACCACTCTTTTCCTCTATCCCTACTTCCATTTAAGCTAGCCGGTTTTGACATAGTGTTGGGTATGGACTGGTTATCTCATAACCAGGCCCAAATTATCTGCAACAGAAAGCAAGTGGTGATTAAGACTCCGTCTGGTGAATCACTTACCATTCGGGGAGATACCCAATATGGACTGCCTGAGCAAGTGACTATGCTCAAGGCTTCCAAGTGTTTAAAGAAGGGTTGTGTCATCTACATGGCACAAGTGATTATTGATGAACCTAAACCGAAGATAGAAGACATCCCTGTCATTTCTGAATACCCAGAAGTTTTTCCTGAAGATCTACCTGGTTTGCCACCAGATAGACAAGTCGAATTCAGAATTGATATCATCCCTGGAGCAGCACCTGTTGCTAGAGCACCTTATAGGTTGGCGCCCACGGAAATGAAGGAATTAAGGACACAACTGGATGAACTGCTAGCTAAAGGTTTCATTAAACCTAGTTCGTCTCCTTGGGGAGCACCAGTCTTGTTTGTCAAGAAGAAGGATGGATCGATGCGTCTGTGCATCGATTATCGTGAGCTTAATAAAGTCACGATAAAGAATAGGTATCCTTTGCCCAGGATTGACGATTTGTTCGATCAGTTGCAAGGGGCAAGTTATTTCTCGAAGATTGACTTAAGGTCAGGCTACCATCAACTGAAGGTTAGAGATGAAGACGTACACAAAACTGCATTTAGGACTCGTTATGGTCATTACGAGTTCCTAGTGATGCCTTTTGGGCTCACTAATGCACCGGCCGCGTTCATGGATCTCATGAATCGCGTTTGCAAGCCGTACTTAGATAAATTCGTCATCGTTTTCATCGACGACATTCTCATTTATTCTAAGAACCAAGCTGACCACAAGAAACACCTTCGCTGTATTCTCAAACTCCTACATCATGAGAAACTCTATGCCAAATTCTCTAAGTGTGAATTTTGGCTTCGAGAAGTCCAATTCCTTGGACACGTGGTTAGTGAGCGTGGTATCCAAGTGGATCCCGCTAAAGTTGAAGCTGTCATGAACTGGCAAGAGCCAAAGACGCCTACAGAGATTCGTAGCTTCCTGGGATTGGCAGGATATTACCGGCGTTTCATTGAAAATTTTTCAAGGATTGCTGCACCCTTAACTTCCTTGACAAAGAAGAAAGTAAAGTTCGTTTGGGGCCCTAAGCAGCAAGAGTCCTTTGATATCCTAAAGCAAAAATTGAGCAACGCCCAAGTACTGACATTGCCAGATGGAATAGAAGAATTCGTAGTTTACTGTGATGCATCTCACACTGGCATGGGGTGTGTGCTTATGCAGAAAGGCAAGGTTATTGCCTATGCATCACGACAGTTAAAAATGCATGAAAAGAATTACACCACCCACGACTTGGAGTTGGGTGCCGTTGTATTCGCACTAAAACTGTGGAGGCATTATTTGTATGGTGTCAAGTGTGTGATCTATTCTGATCACAAGAGCCTTCAACATATGTTCAACCAGAAGGATTTAAACATGAGGCAGCGCCGATGGATGGAGACGTTAAATGATTATGATTGTGAAATCAGATACCATCCCGGTAAGGCGAATGTAGTCGCTGATGCCTTGAGACGAAAGGAAAGGGTGAAACCCATCCGAATCAATGCCAAGCGCATGGAGATAAAGAACAGTCTGACTGAAAGGTTGTTAGCTGCACAGAAGGAAGCTGTGTTGGAAGCTAACTATCCTAATGAAAAGCTAGGAGTAACTGAGGAGCAGTTATCTCTTGGCAAAGACGGAATTCTTAGATTGAATGGACGAATATGGGTTCCAATTTATGGAGGACTTCGGAATGTCATCCTCCAGGAAGCCCATAGTTCCAAATATTCCGTTCATCCTGGAGCTGATAAGATGTACCAGGATCTAAGGGCAAACTATTGGTGGATAGGCTTGAAGAAGTCTGTAGCCACCTATGTAGCTAAATGCTTGACATGTGCGCAAGTCAAAGCCGAGCATCAGAAGCCGTCAGGCTTGCTACAACAGCCTGAACTTCCTACGTGGAAGTGGGAAATGGTAACCATGGATTTTATCACCAAGTTACCTAAGACAAGGAAAGGAAATGATACAATATGGGACATAGTCGATAGACTGACTAAGTCAGCACATTTCTTACCCATCAAGGAGACTTATAGCTCCGACATGTTAGCCCAGTTATACGTCGATAAGATTGTAGCCTTACATGGCATACCTGTGTCTATTATCTCTGACCGAGATACTAGATACACGTCACATTTTTGGAAGAGTTTCCAGCAATCTTTGGGCACGCGTTTGAATCTTAGTATGGCTTACCATCCTCAGACAGACGGTCAGAGTGAGCGTACTATTCAAACTTTGGAAGACATGCTACGTGCATGTGTGATTGATTTAGGTGGTAGTTGGGATAACCACCTACCCTTAATCGAATTCTCCTACAACAATAGCTACCATACCAGCATTAAGGCTGCACCTTTCGAGGCCTTATACGGTAGAAAGTGTAGAACGCCCGTTTGTTGGGCGGAAGTTGGAGATGTCCAATTATCAGGACCAGAGATAGTCTTTGAAACGACGGACAAGATTGTCCAGATTCGTGACCGTCTCAAAGCTGCCCGTGATAGGCAGAAGAGTTACGCAGATCCAAAGCGTAAAGCTTTTCACTTCGAAGTAGGTGACAAGGTGTTGCTTAAAGTATCACCCTGGAAGGGGGTGATGCGATTTGGTAAGAAAGGCAAGCTAAGCCCGAGATACATAGGACTTTTCGAGGTTATCGAATGTGTCGGGTCAGTTGCCTATAAGTTAAACTTACCTGAAGAGCTCAGTGGAATTCACAATGTGTTCCACATCTGCAATCCGAAGAAGTGCTTCGCTGATGAATCACTGGTTATACCACATACAGATGTGCATATAGATGAGAGCTTAAAATTTGTGGAAAAACCATTGTCGATTGAAGATCGACAGGTTAAGAAGCTTCGAAGGAAGCATGTACCTATTGTGAAGGTCAAATGGGATGCCCGTAGAGGTCCCGAATATACGTGGGAAGTTGAATCCACGATGAAAGAAAAGTACCCTTATTTATATCAGTAAATCTCGGGTCGAGATTTATTTTAAGGGGGTGAGGATGTAACACCTCGAAAATTCACGTCCTATAAGGTGTTGACACGTGTCATATGTTTGAACGTGTGAAAGAATGTTATGAAAGGACAAAAGTTGACAAACATGAAAAGTACATGAAAATACGAGTTCTAAATGTCAACAGTGAATAAATATATTGTACATTAACCATACATGATGCTCATACCTTCAAACGAATAAATCATGGATCATACGAAGCTAAATATGAAAGAAAGTGAGAGATTACAAACTACAGGGGTTAAATGTGTCAACATGTTTAAATTATACCTCTGAGTGACCTTTTGACAAACCCGAAGCTTGGTAACGGTTAATTATGCTCACTAGAATGCACGATATAAATTTCGCAAAGTTTCGTTATCGTATGAGAAAGTTATGATCAAATTCGTGTGCGAAGGGTTAAAGCATCAACGTTGAAAGTTAGGACTTTTCGGGTAACAATAAAGTTAACCAGCGACTTAACAAAGTGGGTATATGTTTTAAAGCCCTTATAAATCAATTTGGAGGGTTCAAGATGCAAGAAACAAAAGTCTAAACGAAGTTTGAAGAGCCAAGGATCAAAACGCAATAAATCAAAAATTCTGATTTGTGCAGAGGAGGCGTCGCGCCACGCGAAGCCCCAGGGGGGGGGGCCTTCGCGTCACGCGAGGGACTGCCAGTTCCGATTTTCTTGGGTTTTGCCTGCTAAGTGCTTTCTGCTCGACCTTTAACCGAATTTCCTCATCTTGGAGGACCCCTAGGCACCCCCTAAGCACTAGGGACACTTGTTAGTGAGTTATGGTCAGTGGTAGACTTGTGTGTCAACATTTTGTGGTGATTAAATCACTATATAAAGGACCCTTGTTGCAACAAGTTCTTCACACCTTTCTCTTGCACTTCTGATCATTTTGGAGCTCCAAAGCAGACTCAAGTGGTCATAATTCGTGCATAGGACTCTTGTAAGTTTACTTAACCTTTCTTAGTTAAGTTTTTGCTTAGTTTAAGCTTAAAAGTCAAACCGTCGTAATTAACGGTTGACTTAACGATTAATCATTGTTAGTCCAGTGATTAGTCGAAGTGATAGTAGTTATAAATTGGTAATTATGTGGGTAATAAACCCTCAAAAGGGTTCCCCCTGATTCCCACTCTAACTAGGTCAAATGTCGGGTCAAACTTACTAATAAAAAGTCAACAGGATACTTAAATTCTAATTTATGCATAATTAGCAATGTAGAACACATACAACCTGTTTGATCATTAATATAACTTGGTAATTAGTGTAAGAACATGTCTAAACATGTTCAACCCGACAATTTACTGTTTAGACCCGGTTCGGAACCGAAAGTCGCAAAGCTTTGACTTTTGCTTTGACTTCAGTTCTGACCCGTTATGGTATGTTTTAGAAATACCTTAGAGCTTCATTTGGACCAGGTTACATGCTAGTATAACCCTCTGTGATTATACACCATGGTTCATTAGTTAACCAATTAATACGCATGATTCCGTTAATTGCTCATATGTTGACCATTATGCCCTCTTCACCTTAAAACGTGATTTTTGCAAATGTAAAAGAGTAGAAACTTTAATTACTGATATATAAACTTGCACCCAAAATTTGATATCAGTTTGAGGTGTAGATTGAGAGTTATGCTCATTAGCGTAATTAAGAAGCTTTATGTTAATTAAACGGCGTAATTAGCGTATAGCCAAGTTAAGCCTACTTTTTGATATCAAACTTATTACCCACTGATGTAATATATTATTTTGGGATTTTTAAATATTTTTAATTAATTTTAGGCTGAGCATAACTAGTAGTCGTAGGTTTAATCCGGTAATTGTCGGTTTTGCCCTAACGGGCCATAAAATGAGTTTTACATATCTAATCAACTCCAAACCTTTTGCTACTGATCCTAAATGATAAATAAATTATTTTAGGCCTTCTGGAATGATAAAAATATCAGCTTTATATATAGAACCCGGAAACGGCTTCTAATCGCCTTATTAAGCGTTTTTAGCGCATAGTATGTACTAAGACTATTTTTAAACATACAAGGTTGATACCTACTGATATTTGAGATAAATTATAATGTTTTAACAGTAAGCAAAAGTTGTTAAACTCAGACTTCAGTTTTGAGCTTTTCGGCTTATGTGAAATTACCAAAATGCCCCTACGGTGCATAGTTTGGTTATAATTGATAAACTTCACATATATACTTTACCCTACTGATATAACTTAGCAAATTGATTATCTTTGCTGATTACATCAGACCTGTAACTCAGGATATTACTTAAACTCTTTTATCACCTTATAAATGACCAAACTACCCCCACGGGGCATAGTTTGTGTTTAAATTCATTTCGGGCATAATAAATGATATCTTACTAATGTCACAACATATTTGGAGCATATTAACTTAGGAAACCTGTAAATGGCTCTCATTATTACCCGTTACGCTTATTACGCGTTCGGTTCGGTTTATGTAACTAGTTTACATAAATTAGCCGAAACGGGTCAAAACTTATCGGTTTTATCTCAAAATCCAGAATGTGTATAATATACCCATATTAAACAAGTCTTCAAAATTGTTGGGTCCAAAACACATTCTATCCGGTCATCGCTTAATCGTGCGTACGAACCGTATCTTTGAAACTAACCGGTCTAAGCTTAAGCTTAATTAAAGACCCGTTAGGATTCTAATAGGTTATTATAAACCTTCGTTCCAGATTAGGAGGACCAGTAAAAGCTACTTGCATTTTGCTTATTGTGATTATTACATTGCTCAGGTAAATACTTTTAACTTATTTTCCCTATACGGGCTTGGGTTACGGTATATAGAATACCGCTTGGTCGGGTATCAAATCTTCCATCGTTAGGTGGTTAATTGAATAATTTGATCGGCACGTTTAAACAGTTTTGTTTACTTAAAATCCTTTGGGGGGTTAATGACCATGTCCCGGATATCCTTGGCATCATTTTACGAAATGGCCACGACTTAAGCGCGGGGTGTAGGCATACACCCGTCAGTGCACAAAAGAATAATGTGGTGTGTCTATTGATCTTTAACCCGGACACGATCCGGGCTACTGAACGCATAAGGAACATGTAATCCGTTCACAAGATTATATATTTAAATAATTCTCCCAAGTTATAAAATGTTTATGCCACGTGCATCCAAATCAATTTTTAATCATTTTCCAAAATGAGTCAGTTGATTTTATTTACCAGTGTAAACTGACGTATTTTCCCAAAAAGATTAAATGCAGGTACTAAGCGTAATTGGCTGGGATTTCTCCTTAGCATCAATAGAAGTCTCGCAAGCTTAAGATGCATATCGTCTGTTGAACTACTGTTTCCATTTTATTTTCGATCCGTCTGTGGATAAACAATCGACTATTGTGATACTTGATATTACAACATTATATTCGGTTGAATTATATCTTACAATTTGCTTCCGCTGTGCATATTAAATATTGTGTTGTTTGACTATTATGTTGCCAACCACGTCACGATACTCCCCACCGGGCCCACCGGTGACACATGGAAACCGGGGTGTGATACCCTCTCTTTCTATTATATTCTATCTGTACTCTCGCTCTATATCCAGCACCACCACCCACCCTCACACCACCACCGCACCACCCCCACACTACCACCGCACCATGCCACCACCCCGACCCAAAAGACTGTTGCTTCCGTCACCATTTTGTGCATCTACATCTTCAAGAGGAATATTAGGAACAAAATCAACCACAACAAGACGTATGCAGTGCACATGCCCATTCACAACTGCAAAATGGAGAGCATGTCTCCCACTTTGATAGTCGACCCAGCTCACAACCTAAAAAAACAACAGCAAAGTGAAGAGGCGAATTTAATCCACCAAAAATGGAGTATTTCGCAAGGCCGATGGCTGCAATCAAGCACAACTTCACCTCAACCAAGTCTCCATCTCTCGCAGCCGACACCAATCGTTTGCAAGAGACAACAGTTAGTGTGTACACATGTTGAAGATGAGATAGGAAAAATTGGGGGAATTCATGGAGGTTTACTAGAATATCAGGTAGAGTTTTTGTTGGACAAGATCCATGAAAATTGGTGGTGGTTATGGATATATAGAGAGAGAGAGAGAGTGTCTGTATGTTTAGATATATTTAGGCGGCAGGTGACAGTTAAAGGGACAATTTTTATATTGAGTCAACAAAAATAAGCCATTTCATTTAATATGTGGTAGCCGCATCACCCGTATATGTAACGACATTAGGTTAATTTAATGGTGTAGTATCTTACAAAAAAAAAGGAAGAGTTCGGATTATTATCGGTTAATAACTGAATTGGGATTATTATCGGCCAAAGTTACAAAGGTGAGATTATTAATTTCCAATTTGCCTTTAATATATTATTAAAACTAGTCTTAAGCTCCCTGTGTTGCTGGTTGGGGGCGTAAAATTGTGCTAACCGAATGACGACTAAAACCGGGAAAAAAACATAAAACATAAACACCAATTTCTTACACCAAGTGACTCACACAATTTAAAACGAAGACAAAGTCTACTAATGATGGGGTCTTCGGTTGTGAAATAGACTGAGTAAAGTACATATGTCCAAATCAAAATTCACTAAGCGACAAAGGAGTAAAGTACAAGAGGTGTAATGTATATTTCTGAAAGAAAAAGAAAATATACTTAGTAAAACATGAGTGTAAATGAAAATTACTAAATGACAAAGAGGTAACGTACATAGGTTGGGAATGACAATTCGCTAAATGACAACCGAGTAAACAGGGGCGAAGGATAAGAGGGGCGGGGAGGGGGCGCCCGCCCCCCCCCCCCTGAATTTTTTGCTCAGTAGTGTTATATATGTAGTTTTCGTATAGAAATTTGTGGGTATATACGTTTTCGCCCCCCGGTTCTATAGAAATTTTTGGGTATATACGTTTTCGCCCCCCCCCCGGCCGAAAAATTCAAGCTTCGCCACTACGAGTAAAGTTTTGAAAGACGAAATAAACTACAAGACAAAATAGCTACTATTCGTCCATATGGACTGAGTAAAGTACACAAGTGCAAAAGAAAATTCACTAAATGACAAAGGAGTAAAATACAGGAGGTGTAAGGTGCCACACCCCTACCGGTGGTGGAAACATCGGAGTGAGATAAAAACGAGATTGTTCGATACTACTTCATAACACTATTTTGCGACAATAATTAAATAAAACTGATTTCATATCATTGATACAAATTGTCAAGTTACATCATACGGAATCAAATACAATTTTCTTTCAAATACAAAACAAGACAAGGTACAATACAACATAATTCAAAATTGATACAACAACATAGTCTAACGAATTATAAGTGTGTATCTAAAGCATCCTCGCTAAGCCCATTTTAATATCATAATCATCCTGCAAATATGTTTAAAATACATGGTTCAATACAAAAGTATTGGCTAGTATACAAGTTTAATATATAAGTATAAAAGATTTAAACGAATCCACATGGCAAACTTAGTTATCAAGATTAACGTATAAACTGACATGTGAATGTTCAAGTCAATCCTCTGATTACCGCATAAATGAATTTAACATGACCAAAAGATTACGGGCGGTGCGTTACTCCTATAGCGTTATACATGTAAAAGGAATACGGAGTTAATGACAAGTTTATCACACAAAAGAATCATCTAGAATAACGAGTCAAGTTTAACGTATGTATGCATGTATTGGATTGTTTGTGCATTTGAATAAAGTCTAAGTGTAACTGTGTAGGTTTAATAGTAAACATATTGCACCCAAAGTGTAAAATGGAAAGAGGGTGTTCAAGTATACTCACGGTTTTGCTAAGTCTTCTTAGTTACTCCTGCGAGCGTAGTGTGGTTGACGTAGTACAAGAACGCCAAGTTTATTCTACCCTGCGAGCAAAGGGTCGTTGGTATATTACAGGAACGCCAAGTTTACCCTACAGGGGCAAACGAAGGCGTGAGTTGTTGGAGATTGAACGGGGGTTACGGTGCAGAATTAAAGTACGTAGCCAAATAACAGAATGTACATAATAGCCAAATAACCGAACAAGGACAACATGCATATGTGTGTGTGAGAGAGAGAGAATCATCCTGTTTAGCGCCGTAATAATTTTCGCAAGGGGACAAAGTTGGAGGGGTATAGCGCCCGAAGGGGCGGTGTTTGGTGGCGCTATTCGACATGATGGAGGCGTTTGGCGTTATATAACCTTCCTAGGGAAGGACTAAGTAATTTAGGGTGGGATATGATAAAAACGATTTTATAAGTAAAACGATACATATCTTCACACTTCACATGTTGTTTCAATCAATCTACTAAAACGATTTCATATATAAAATCAATCCACAATTACCAATCCATCTTTGATTACTCAGTTTTGAATGGTTATCTTTTTCTAAACTCGGATTTTCCTAAACATTTGTCTACATTTGTATTTTAGTTTTATTCATGTCTCTTTTAAAGGTTAAGCCTTTACATTTTACATAGATTACATATGGGTAGATAACTCGTTATAAAGAGGTATTCTATCCGTCAATTAAAATTTGGTATCTTACTTTTGTTATACTATATACAAAATAATAATAATAATAATAATAATAATAATAATAATAATAATAGGTACACTTGTCTGTTACGTATGTAGTCTATTATTATTATTTTAGATTTAAAACAAAAGCTTGTGCATCCGAGTAATTTTCTGTTACTATTCGCACATGTCACCTAATCCACAAATCAGTTATGTCAACGATTTATTAACAACCATGTTTACAATCGTCACAAATAGTTCCTAAAGATTGGAAACTATTGAAATCACTATCCAAAACCACAAGTTTATAAAAATGACAAACTAGTATCTGAACTTTGATTGGCTACTTGTTGTCTATTAAATTTGACTATACTCCAAACATCATTGGTTTTAAGTTGCCAAAACGTCACCTCTCATCATATGTACAATATTTTTTTTCGAAGAGATCCGCGGTTACCCAAGCGTATCCGTAATCACCCCACTCAAACCCCAAGGAGTTCTTGAGCTCTATGCTATAATCCAAAAGTGTTGATGCAGATTTTGTGTCCGATGCTTGTCGAATAGATTAGTTTTATTTTACGCTGAATTTGTAATAGTTAGTGAAACGGTCTATCGAACGTGTATAGACCCGCTCGTTTGAAGTGGTCAAACGAGAGGGTTATTCGGTTGACCGTGTGGGTTTTGCTAGACAAACAGTTAGATTATGGTTGTATAATGTTTTGTGTCGAAGGATAAGGCATCGAAGGATTGTGTATATCCTTCGATGAGCTCGAAAGATATCATTCGATGGATACAGATGGACTTCGAAGGATATGCCATCCTTCGAAGTATATGTGGATCCTTCGATGGCTTTGTGATCGACAGATGATCTATCGATTGGTCTGTTAGATCCTTCGACCATACAACCTGTGTTGGGTATAAATACCAACACTTTGTCATTTGCAAAACAAGAGAGAAAGAGAGTGAGAGGAGGTTTGAGACCTCACCCGGGGAGAGATCACCACTTGATCTCTGGAATGTATACTCCTTTGGTATTAGTTCGGTTATCATGTAATCGGGCCGATTTGTAACGTTTTACTACCGGATTAATACAAAGTTGTTTGTTTATCATTTCTAATCTCTTCCGTCTTTGAACATAATCACAAGAATCACGGTTTCGGTCACGAAACCCGGTCCTACAATTGGTATCAGAGCCATGGTGCCCGATTTAGTAAATCTAACCGCTTACTAAGTCACATGTGCTCTAGATCTGTGATTTTTGTGCTTTTTGTTCAAGATGTAAAAATGGTGAAAATCAAGAAAAACTCAGATCTGGACCCGAATATTCAGATCTGTGCTGAAACGAGTGTTGGGTTTTATGTTTTTCACCTAAATATTCAAGTTATCATCATCAAAAATTGTATACAAAGTGTTTTCGTCAAATCTGCATAAGAACAGTCGCTGTGTTCTTGACGTTCTTGGTGGCTGCTTGAAGACCCGAAAGATGAAAAAGGTGCTCGAAAGATGAGACCTTGGGTCGAAGGATGCAGATCTGGATCGAAAGATACCAGATATTTGTGGGAACCCTCAACAACTTCGAAAGATGATCCTCGAAGGATATCTTTCGACCTGATCCATCTTCGAAAGATACCAGATATTTGTGGGAACCCTCAACAAGATCGAAAGATACCTGATATTTGTGGGAACCCTCAACAATTTCGAAAGATGATCCTCGAAGGATATCTTTCGACCTGATCCATCTTTCGAAAAGCCTGATCAGCTCGAAGGATATCTTTCGACCTGATCCATCTTTCGAAAAGTCTGATCCTCGAAGGATATCTTTCGACTCGATTGTTGCTGGGTATCGCAGGTTTGTTGCTGGATTTCGAAAATTAGAAGATGTTGTCGGCTGAATGTTTGATTTCAGCAATTTTCGGGATGTTGCGGCATGATGAAAACAAGAGATGATGAAAACTTGATTTTTGAAAAATGTGGGGTAGTCACGGTTACCGATGCAAATGTCAAAAATGGTGACGCGACTATTATGGGCCAAAAACAGAACGGTATGTTCACTTCCGCACGTCAATGTTTATGATTGTTACCGGTTATTCGTAAATGTTCGAAAGCATTTTGTTTATTGTCATATTCTCGCATTTGAAGACGAACGTATGAACCTTGAACGTCAATACCGGTCCTAACGAGTTCACAAAGTCTTTGGAGGGATACAAGTCGGATCCTACGGGGTACTAGGCGAAATTTCTTTATCAACTAGAATATGCAACGAAGAAATCTTTTTTTGTTTATTGTCATATTCTCGCATTTGGTAACGAATGAATGAACCTAGAATGTCAATACCGGTCCTAACGAGTTCACAAAGTCTTTGGAGGGATACAAGTCGGATCCTACGGGGTACTAGGGGACGTTCTTATTAAACTAGAATATGCAAAGAAGAAAGTCGTTTTCGTGATTTTTCGGAACCGAGAACATTCAATGAAGATTGACGACAGTTCCGCTTAGTGGAGGGAATTGGTGAACATTTGACGACAGTTTCTTTGAAGTGGAGAGAATCTGTTAAGGTTTAGAGTTTTTACCAAAGAAATGGGGGGATAAAAATTTTCAAATGTTGAATTTCTTCGGTAAATTTCTAAACGCAATCACAGGTGGTAGAGTTTGTGATTTTCTGGTGATACAAACGGTTCGGCGTGGAATGTTTTGCACAGACACATATTTGAGGATTTTAATTAATTCTCCAGCCAGCGTGAAGGGTTTTGCACGGAAAAATACAGGTTTCTAAAGTCTACAGTAGTTACAAAAGCGCTGTTCACTGAAGACCTGGGGAATCTTAATGAAAGCTGATAGTTCAAGGCTGAAGACCTGCAGGATTCGGTTTTGGGTTTGATGTTTCTTTGGGATTTTACAGGGATCTGGGGGTAACTCAATTCGTTGAGTTTGCAAACGATGTACTTGGTCTAGCTGACTTCCTGAGTACTGATGCTGAAGATCCGTAGTGCATTACGTGGTCAACTTCACAAAGGCGAGACAATGAGATCTGGATGTAGTTCAACTAAGCATGCTGGTTGAGCTTGCAAGGGATACACTTGGTCTAGCTGACTTTCCTGAGTGTTGATGCTGAAGATTAAAGTGCATTACTTGGTCGATTCCACAAAGACGGTTTACAGAAGACAATTCACCAGAAATCTCTATCAATGTAGTATGCTTGTATGAAATGAAGTTCTTATGACAAGATCAAGACTTGATGCAGTTCTTAAAGATTGGAACCCTTATCAAATGCCGGTTGGAGTATTGGAAGATCAGCGGAAGATCGGTCAATTGAGGAAATTGCACAACACCCAACACGGATACGCGTACTTTAAGGGGGAAATATTATACAAGGAGCATCAAGATACTACTTACCTGGATCATCGGTCAAGGGGGAATTTGTTAACACAGAGAAGATGAATACTTGACTGAAGATCGATTGCAGTTGCATTTTCAGCATTCGACAGCAACGGACAAGGGGGAATTTGTTGATGCAGATTTTGTGTCCGATGCTTGTCGAATAGATTAGTTTTATTTTACGCTGAATTTGTAATAGTTAGTGAAACGGTCTATCGAACGTGTATAGACCCGCTCGTTTGAAGTGGTCAAACGAGAGGGTTATTCGGTTGACCGTGTGGGTTTTGCTAGACAAACAGTTAGATTATGGTTGTATAATGTTTTGTGTCGAAGGATAAGGCATCGAAGGATTGTGTATATCTTTCGATGAGCTCGAAAGATATCATTCGATGGATACAGATGGACTTCGAAGGATATGCCATCCTTCGAAGTATATGTGGATCCTTCGATGGCTTTGTGATCGACAGATGATCTATCGATTGGTCTGTTAGATCCTTCGACCATACAACCTGTGTTGGGTATAAATACCAACACTTTGTCATTTGCAAAACAAGAGAGAAAGAGAGTGAGAGGAGGTTTGAGACCTCACCCGGGGAGAGATCACCACTTGATCTCTCCCGGAATGTATACTCCTTTGGTATTAGTTCGGTTATCATGTAATCGGGCCGATTTGTAACGTTTTACTACCGGATTAATACAAAGTTGTTTGTTTATCATTTCTAATCTCTTCCGTCTTTGAACATAATCACAAGAATCACGGTTTCGGTCACGAAACCCAGTCCTACAAAAAGCCCAGGATTATCAGCCTTTGTATACAATCCGGTTATTAACACAACATGGTTAGGTACTATAGCTCCAGGGCCATTAATCTCTATATTCGTGAAAACGATGTTGTATTCACCCCAACGATATGGATTATCCATAGTTGTTTTTGAAGCTATTGCATTTTCTCTCAAAGAACCCATTGGGCGGCAAAATCCAATCATTGGATAGTGATGTCCTTTTGAACCGAATTTTTTTTCTTAATTCATATATAATATCGTAAAGTCCGTTAGCTTCGTGTAAACATTCAACCTTATATCTTTTATGGTGTTGGTATACAACAATTGGGACCTCCTCATATAAAGGTTCGTCATCATTACATTCATAAAGCCCTTCTCCCATTTTATGATTAAGGAGTTCAGTTGCATAGTAGTAATGCCGTTTGGGGCCATTTTACTTAATAAACCCCTTGGGGATAGTTGTAGGTTGCGATTGGTGGGATCTATAAGATGTAGCATCGTCAACATGTGTGTGCCGCAAACGGCCATACATGAGTTTTTTTTTGTGTCCATACTTCGGGATATAAATTCCTAAATGTATAATGATAGCCTTTTTCATGTGCACGTAGTCTGAAAAAAGGGAAAGATAAATAGTTATATATATGTATATAGGATTAGGTTCAAGAGTGAACACTAGTGTAGCTTGCGAACTGAGTGAACTAATCCTGGCCATACACGTGTGTAGATCAATGGCCAGGATTTGTTCACTCAGTTCGCAAATACACTAGTGTTCACTCTAGAACCCCACCCTATGTATATATATACAAAAGATCAATAAGTTTGTGTCATAACCCAGAAACGAAGAATAACATACACTTTGGTCTCGAGTATCGATCTATCTATATCCATGAGGTCCTCCTTTCTTGCTTTTCTTGTTTGTCATCCCAGTGAACCGACGTGGCTCTGATACCACTTGTCACAGAGTTATTCTTGAACTCTTGTGCGGCACTTAGAATACTTATAAGTTCTGCCTTTTGGATGGGTTTGGTTATGTATAGCAGCGAAAGTCTTTGTTTGTGAGGATCACAAGTATTATTTTATAGTGCAATACTACACCAAATATGGTTATGTATTTTTTTTTTGAACGGACAACGGAATCAATCCCGAGCACTCTCGGGGCACCCACCGGACAAACGGAGTACTCCGAGAGTAACCCTAGTCCACCACCAATTCCGGGGAAAACCCAGTAACCGGCCCACCCGCCCGTAGGCACGACGATGAAATTACCGGTAAAACTCGTTTGGCTTAAGGATCCAACCCAGGTTTCCCTGGGTCTCCTATCATTGCCCACCAGTGCCTCACTCTGCACCAAGTGGGAGTTGAACATGCATCTCTCAAAAGAAATGCAAGCCTTCCACCACTTGATCTAGAGACCATTGGCCAAATATGGTTATGTATTACTTGAACAAAGTTACAAGTACAAAGTGTTTACAAGAAGTTGTGTTATAAATGAGTTATGAGGGGTTATGTGGGGTGATCTCAAAATGAGACCTTCTTCACCTATTTATACTAGTTCATACTAGTTCTAAAGAATTCTTAACTAGAGCATTCCATACAAATATCTATGATATTTATGAGCTGAATTCTAGAGAGTTCCTTCAAAATATCCATGACTTCTAAGTGTTTTCATGATCATTCTAGAGTGTTTTTGGTTGATCTAGAGTCTTCCGATTGTGCCAAGATGTTCCAGCAACTTGTAGGTTGTTCCGGAAACTTCCGGGTAGCTCTAGACGCATCTTTAGTGTTCTGGAACCTTCCAGAACTTGCGGAGAAAGTTGTGTATTTAGGCGGATCGTGACATTTTGCTTAATTCGGTTGCTTCTCCTGGTCTCATTTGGGCCAACTTTGAAAATTCATACAGTATTATGAAACATAACTAATCAACTTCTCAATGTGTCACAATGGTGTAGACTTCCATCACTTTATCTTTTGGAATTAAAGGATTTGATGACCTTGCAAGATCATCTTAGCAGGTCTGCCAAATGGAGAAAAGTGGTCAAATCGGTTGTTCAAACCACAACTTGGAGCTTATGGAAACAGCGCAACGATGTAGTTTTTAATCCAAAGAATCCGCCTTGGGTCGTTTATAAAGGGGGAGATCAAAACACTTGGTATCTTTGGACGAAAAACAAGGCAAAAGCTCAAAATCTCACATAGGAGGATTGATGTGCGTTTAATATATCTTGTTTGGGTGTGTAACATATCATAATTTAATTTTTAGATATTTAACTTTTTTAATTTAATTATTTAATATCATTATCATTATCATTATCATTATAATTAGTAAAGACATTTGTTAGGATAAAGAGGAACGAAAAAAAATTATGAGCCTTCAACAAAAGTCGTCATGTGTCCTCTAAAGAGTTTTATTTATTATTAATATAGATATAAATATTTAAACATAATGAATTAAATTAAATAATGCTATAATTAGTGGCGGGTCTAGAAAACCCTTATAGGGACAACGCTTCAAAGAAAAGGGGAAACGAAATCGAAAAAACGTAAAAAAATTTCAAAATTTACACTACTGTCGGAGCGTCAAGGAACAACGTAGGTTACCCCTTATTAAGAGGTACATCCGCCCCTGGCTATAATAAAAAATATACCTTATTTTTGTGGAAAATGTAGAAACTGGAGGATGTCTCTGAATGATGAAAGGTGAGGATTCAGTTGTTTTGAGATTACTCGTTTTTTTAACGGCCAATGAAATAAATGCTCGGCTATCCGGGATAATCTAATGGAAAAATGCGTTGTTTGCGATCGTAGACAGCGTTGGGTAGCCCAAGTCCATCATCTCCAAATCCGTGGAAAACCCACCGTCCGAAAACCTATTATGGTAAAACCAGGTTGGAATCGGATTTGAACTTGAGACATATGGCCTCAAATCCAAATAGACTTTTCCTCTGATGTCTATTGAGCTATAGCTCATTGGCTTTTGAGATCGATGTTAATCGCTGGTCCTTTTCCTCTTCCCACCATTAAATTCAAAATTAAAAGTGAGGTGAAACCACAAAATTAAGCATGGTTGGCTTTTATGGTGACTTCTATTTGACTATAAAAAGATATATATTGCTAGGATTGAATTAATTAAAGATATAAACTTAAAAAAAGGCTTGAATAAACTTTACTTTTTAATGCTACGTTAAAATTTAAGTTTTTCCATAATTATCGAGTTGAACATAATATATATAACATTCCACTCGGTTTCTTTTTCAATGCATCATCCCTACATTACTTTAAGTAATTATCATACAATGTAATGTTTTTGTGTGCTCAAACTAATTCATGCAAGATAATATATTATCACATTTCATCACGCCTAGTTCTAATGTGTCACATACATGCTAAGCAAATCATACTTGACAACATATCAGCAGAATATGAAGGAGTTTAACTTTAAATTTCAAACAATTTAATAACTTATTTGGATTCCAACAATGAGCAACAATTGACATCTATGACAGATTCAGTGGAACAAAAAGAAAAATACTAGCTGGGTTCCAATGTTCAAAAACCATAATCTTAGACATAAAACAGAGGCTTGCAAACAAATTCAAGGTGTACCTTCTTAAGGTGAAGCTCAGCGAAAGGTGCAGCTTGGTTGTCCTCAAGCCACTTGCTTGTTTCATCTGTAGCTTTCTTCATTACCTGCAAGATCTCATGGTGCACACTCTTCTTCACGCTGTGCTCTTTGATCTTATTCTTCATGGTGTAAATACAATCCTCTAATGCATTGTACGCTTTCGCTTTTTTCTTGAACTCTTGGTCCTCATATTTGTACTTCTCCGCATCACTTATCATCTTCTCAATCTCTTTTTTGGAGAGTCTTCCATTTTCATTGGAAATTACAAGTTTCTTCATCTTACCGGTGGATATTATCGATGCGGTGACTGTAAGGATGCCGTTGGCATCTATTTCAAAACATTCCATAACTTTAGCGACTCCTTTGGGGGCACGTGGTATTCCAGAAATGCTGAATTTGCCCAACAAATGATTATCTGTAGATCTGGATCTTTCACCTTGATACACCTCGATAGCAATGACAGACTGGTTATCATGAGTTGTATAGTAATTTTTGGAATTACTAGTAGGTATTGAAGTGTTCCTTGGAATCACAACGCTTAATAGTTTGCCTCTTACTGCTACACCAAGTGATAAAGGAGTGACATCACGTAGCACCACATCTTGAACACTCTTATCATTGATACCACTTACCTTTGCAGCCATAACGGCTGCACCATATGCAACAGCCTCATCAGGGTTCACGCTCTTGCATAACTCTTTGTCATCAAAAAAATCCCGCAGCATATGCTGGACCTTTGGAATCCTAGTTGAGCCACCAACAAGAATCACTTGTTCTACACATGATTTCTTCATCTTAGCATCAGTTAAACATGTCTCCAAAGTCTCAATGCACTTATTAAACAAACCCATGTTCAGCTCCTCAAACTTAGCTCGAGTAAATTTCATAGAAAAATCAATTCCCTCATGCAAGCTATCCAAATCAATTGATGTCTGAGTTGTACATGAGAGCATCCGTTTTGCTTTCTCACAAGCAAATCTCAACCTCCCCAATGCTCTTTGGTTCCCGGTCAAGTCCTTGTTCCATCTCCTCTTAAATTCCTCAACACAGTGATCTACCATTCGGTTATCAAAATCCTCACCTCCCAAATGAGTGTCACCTGCAACAGCTTTCACCTCAAAAATACCCCCTTCCTCAATCGTCATTATAGAAACATCAAAAGTGCCACCACCCAGATCAAAGACAAGCACGTTTATCTTGCCAACAATATCAGACGTATTGTCTAGTCCATACGCAATCGCAGCAGCTGTAGGCTCATTGATCATACGAATGACATTTAATCCAGCAATAGTACCAGCATCCTTGGTAGCTCGACGCTGTGAATCGTTGAAATAAGCAGGGACGGTTATCACAGCATTCTTCACAACTTTTCCAAGATACGCCTCAGCGGTTTCCTTCATCTTGGCAAGAATCATTGAAGAAATTTATTCAGCCAAAAACTCCTTCTTTTGACCTTTGTAAGTGACCACGATCTTTGGTGTGTCAGCAAGCCCTTGTATGACCTTAAAAGGCCACAACTTCATGTCTTCCTGCACTTTGGAATCACTAAATCTCCTTCCAATCAGCCTCTTAGCATCTGGTAACCCAAGATTAAGAAAGTCAAAGTTAAAGCAAACCATATCACCATTTAGTTTGGTGGGTGAGAGAGGCCAATTGTTTTATAAACGCCACATCCGATGCTGGACAAGTCCCACACCTTGCAATTGTTTCCGTCCGTAACAAAACTGATGGATTCTCCATTCTTTGTGTTTTAGAGATGGATAGTAATATAAAGTGTGGGATATGAATTCTGTAACCATTGCTATCCAGGTGTGGTGTCCAAACCAATATTACTAAAATTAAAACAAGCAGCATTCAGTAGAAAATAAAGAATAAAAACTCGTAGACTGACCAAATATGGTGTTAGCAGAGTTCATAGGTGCTTGATTCTTGGCGCCATCACCGATCAGACGCTCTGTATCAACGAAAGCAACGGCCGAAGGTGTGGTTCGGTTGCCTTGATCGTTAGGAATGATCTCTATCCGCTTATGCTTCCAAACGGCTACACACGAGTACGTTGTTCCCAGATCAATTCCGATCGCAGGCGAGTCGCTTCCTTTTCCAGCCATAATACTCAAAGTTCAAAGTGACTTCTAACTGCCAATATTGAAACTATGCGAACAGAACCTGAAGGTTTTTCACACGTTTATATCATAAGTCATATCTATTCAAATTGTTTAGGTTGGATTAGAATATTAATAAATGAAGATGAAGATAAGGAGATATGAATGCGTTCAAATTTTTAAAGAACAAACGCAGATAAGAAACTTCATTTGTTAACTGTTGGTTTGTGTTCTTTCATTTATCTACTAAAGTTAAACGAGTATTGTTTCAGTAAAATTAACCTTTTAATTAAAAATAATTGTGATACACGCTTGTATTTTTGGTTTTTAATTACTTTGGAATGGAATAATAACAAACAAAAAATAAACTTTTTTTTTTTTTTTTGGGTAAGAAGCAATTTTCATTCCAATCATCAGGGCAAATTACATAAGGATAGCAGGTAGACAAGCAACAAACTGCGCCGCCATCCCTTTCTGAATAGAAAACCCTAATCTACTATGATGAAAATTGGGTTAATGAACATCTACGTATTCGTGTCACTTGCATAAACTTATGTCGTGTTTGAGTTTATGCGTCGAACCACTTTTTAAACCCGCATACCGTGAAAACGGCCGCTTCAGTGCCCTTGCTCAATAGATTTGTGCAATAACCAAAATTTAAAGACCAAAAGTTAAGAAAAAAATACGTAAATGTGTATCAAATGGAAACTTCTAAGAAACTACTTATATAATTTCCTAACATAATTTAATGGTTGGTGGACTATTTAGGTAATCTACTCCGAATAATAAAAAGGACATTCAATAAAATATTGAAGAGAATTTTGGGTCGACTCCATTCCAAAAACATAACACCCCAAAATAACTTGTCTTCTCCGGTTTGAAATCAAGATTTTGTTGGCAACAATCAAAAAATGTTCAATTTCAGTTCATTTGGTTAGCCTGGTGATGTCGGGTTAAAATATGTGTAATTAGTATTAATTCGCGTTGAGTTTTAGTGTAGTAAATATGTTAATTCATTATTATTTATATACTTATTATACGTGGTTCGTTGTGGATTCACAGGTATTAAAACAGGTTACAAGAGTGCACGAGTCGAAAACGCGAGCTTAACAAGTCAATACGTGGATTGGAACTGAAAAAAATCAACACGGATGAGCCCCGCGACACGCGGCAGATCCGTGTTACTAATCCCGCGACGCGCGGAGGGTTACGAGGTTTGTTCCGTGACGCGCCAAACGTGCAAATCAAGATTAAGACTCACGCGACACGCGGGAGTGTTCAAGAATTCTGCCGCGATGGGCGGCCGTGACGATGACGGGATTTCCATATTTAAATGGTTCAGCTTGTTATTTAAGGAGCATGCTTTTCACTTTTTGAAAATTCCATTCCAGTCGTCAATATACATGAAGGGGTGAAATTTGGCATCACATGGAGATTTTTATATTTAGCCAACATATTCTACAAAACTAATACATAATTGGCCAAACTTTGAGGAGGCAATTTATCACTTTTCATAAAAGTTAAATTCAGCCATCAAAGTGGAAGTTTAGAAATTGGGCCGCTACATTTAAGTCCATCTGCTGTTATTTTCTTTTGGGCCAATTAACAAATTGTTTGCGGTTATCCTCAGGCCATATTGCTTTTGTCTTTTGTTTTGTCGGCCACATGGATATGGGGGAATTGGCAGCCGTCACGTACAAAAATAAAAAGGGGATCACTTTATAATATTCAACTAGTTGATTTTATGTTCGCGCGTTGCGGCGAGGACCCAATGACTGCAAAACGTGTATCAGCAACAGCAAGCAGCTATCGAATATCAAAAAATAAATAAAAATGACATGGTAAGGATAGTCACTCCGTTCTAAAAAAAAGATTTTTAAATAACCTAATATATAATAATAGGACCCCACACGTCCTACACGTTGGAAATTCGGTTGTTTTCAGTTCAGTTATTTCGGTGCTAACACGTTAAAATATGGATGAGCTCGGTATCGGCAACGGCACCGAAAGTACCGATCCGGAAAATCATCGAAATTAGGTACCTGCACCGAAAATGCTCAGTACAATACGGTATGGTATTTGAAGGTAAAAATCAATAAATACAGGTATGGTGTTAGACCGGTGTTGAACCGAAAGTAACGATTCTGAAAACGCCAAAAGGTGGGTACCAAATTGGTGCCGAAAACGATTTGGTATAGTAAATTTGGTACCGGTTTGATTACAGGATTTAATACGATTTGCTCATCAATAATCTAAATATCCAAGTTAATTTTACATGCTATAATTCATTCATTACAGAAAAAGACAAAAAAGGAAACGAAATAAGTTGTTGTGTATATAAAACCTCATTCAAATGAAATACAATTTACTTACTGTGTGTATGAAAAGTAATCTAAACGGTGCAATTACTTGCATTGTTACGTTGCTGCAGGATTTGATGAGCTCGGTACCAACCGGTACCGAAAATACCGTTACCGAAATCCCCAAAAGTGGGTACCGGTACTGAATATACCTGGTACGGTACGGTTCGGTACCGGTCGATACTGGTACAACACCGGTATTTGAGGGTAAAAACCGGTGAATACCGGTGCCGAACCGGTACCGAAAATACAACCGGTTTGCTAAATTTGATACCGGTACCCGATGCCATTTGCTCATCACTTAGTGATGTTACTATTGATTAATTCTATTTTTAATATATAGGCCCAAAAGTGGGTACCTGTATCAAATATACCTGGTACGGTACGGTTTGGTAACGATCGGTACTGGTTTGGTAACAGAATTATTATTATTGTATTAATAGGTTATTATAATATTATAAAATTACTATTCATTCACTTGTATTATTATCATATATGAATTGGTCCGCAGCCGTCATTGATTGAACAAAAAGTCAGGGACGAATGTGCATTCTTGTTCCATCTTTCAAGCTACTTTAACATGTTCAACCAACTCGGGATGACAACCGAAACAGTGAAGACAATCATGTGCGGCTAAATCACTTGTGACTTCTACCCGGATGAACTTTTGCTTGTTTTTTGCATTGAACTTTGTTTACGGATTCTTATAACTGGTATAGCTTGACCACTTGTGTTGGATTATTGGTAAACGTTTCTTGTATTTGAATTACTTGTCGTTTATTAAGCGTATTGGCAACTTTCTTGCGTTGTTAGCGGGTTGGTAAATCGGTGGGTAGTTGATACAATCAAACGGGTTATTAGGTTGCATAGTGAATCTTAAAAACTATCCCTATTAACAACTCAAATTCATTAATTCCGAGGCCATGTCTATGTGGTGTTTTGGATCGGTAAACAGGTTTTTATGTTAAACGGGTAATTGGGATTCCGGGTGGAAGTTACTTTTTTCTCACATTAATCACAACTTTCATAACTAGTTTTCATGTTTTTACAATCAAATTCATCAAACCCCCAATTTAGTTAATTTACTTCTTAGATATATAAACGCGACATTAACCACAAATTCCCCGTGGATACGATACCCTACTTACGCTATCTACGTAGTTTAAATAGGTTTTTAATTGACCCTAACAACAGTCATCACCTGGGATACTGATGTAAATTCCGAAAATTACAAAACCTGAAGTAATAAATATCAAAATAAAATTAAGTGAATGATTTGAAGAACAATTAACTAGTATTAAAAAAGTTACGTATTGCACGGAATAAACTTGCTTATTATTTTAGTAGAATAAAATTTAATGTAATTCGTTAACATAATCGTCAAGTTACGTATCTAAAAAAACGAAGACAAACGTGACAGTTATATAAATTTTTGTAAGATAATTTTTAAATTATTTCTTTCAACTGGATATGAACTTTTATTTTTTAATACCATCTATTTTTTATTATTTAACATATTGTATTTTTACCCACATTAAATATTTATAAAAATCACTCATAAAAACAAGAAAAAATTACACCGTTGGTCCTTGTGGATTCTATTATCAAGAAGTAGAATTCTAAGCAAACAAACAAACCTACTCTGTAAAATTCCAGTTGTTCTTAGCAAAATCAGATTTTTTAATAATAAGAGAAGTGGATGATAAAATTTTACTTAAACAAAAAAAAAAATTCAATTTTGCAAAAGATAATTTTTTATAAGTTAAACAAATAATACATTATCCAAATTTATGTAAATACAAGAGGATGAAAGTTTATTAAATCTTTGACCGATAGACATATATTGCAATCTAACAGCAGAAAACAGAAAGCATATGGAGGTTGATTAGGACAATACTATTTGTTAGGTGTTTTGAATTTGATATATGCCAAATGTGTCGAGTTGCCAACTCTTGTTAACGTTTTTAAATCATAAGCAATCCAACACCTGGACCGATCAGTGTGATAGAAATACCCCATGCATTTGCAATCATTCGTGCATTTGCTCTCACAATCGCTTTGTTTAGTAGGCCCATCTCCCCTCGTGTACTTGATCATGAAATGGTCCACACCTTCAAGCTTGTAGTACCCAAAATCACTTGGTTTGCAAGATGTCACTTTTTTCACCTCGCAATCTTTGCTCCACCCACTTAGCCCATTTGGCGTCGGGCACGCCACACACTGGTTGTCCTCGCATAACCCAAAGTTCCCGCATCGCCCCGGTAATTGACACTCGCCTTCCCTTGAGTCCCGATGATCGAGAAACGTGTACACCAACTCCCATGCCACACCTTGCACATTCGGGTTATACGTATAGAATCTAAGGTTTCCGTCTATCCCCAATCGAAGGTAGGACAACGTGTTGTTGTATCGTGAAAACACCATGAAGCTATTTGATGATGACGTGGAGTTTGTGGTAAAAAAATCTAACGACAGGTAGTACAGAAAACCCTCATCGTTTTCAGGGATGGAGGTAAGAGTTAATTTTGCCAAAGTACCTTCACGGACAGTGAACCATTCGCTTGACGACCAGTAAAGCATAGGTCGAGGCGAGTTGGGACTTTTGTAATACAAGGCTAACCCTCTGGGCTCCATAACCAAACTGTACGGTCCATTAACATTGCTCACCTCCGAAAGCCGGCTCACAAGCTTATTCGGACCACCGGCTCGGAGTGTTTGACCCACCAAGAAAGTGTCACTCGGGGAATCAAAGCTTTGCCATAAGAAATTACCCTTACCGTCGTGAAGAACCATGTTACCAGTTGGTAGCACCTGAAAACCAACCACACCCTTGTTGGCGGTGTTCGTTTGCCAGACAACCCGACCATCGGCATCCGCTAGGACTAGGTTTCCGTCTGTACCGAATGTGAGGGTGGCGTTTTCACGAACGGGGTTCCCACGGTTAGCTTCCCAAACCCAACGCATGAGGGATTCGGATCGAACCATACCCATACGGAGAGCTAGAGTAAATGCGTTAGGGGTTGTATTGTAGAAGCAAAGCTGGAATGGGCTGCTAAAAGGGTCAAGCACACGATAGTTTGCATCGTACTCGGTAATGTAGTCGCCAAAATCACCTTCGTTAACGTAAGTGAATGTTTCTGAAGCAGGAACAACAGCTTCAGAAATTGAGGAAAATAGTTGAAAACAAAGCAAACATAGAACGAGAGTTGAGTAGACGAAATTGAAAGAAGAAGAAGAAGCCATATTTTTGTTGGTGTGTTTGCAACTATGCCAACACTAGCATTTATAGATGGTATGATGTAGCTGCCGGCGGTTATCCACATGAACCAAATAATATATATTTTCAAATTTTGGTTTAATTTATAAATAAATAGAATATGAAAAGTGGGACTTAACAGCAAAATTACAGGACATTTAAAATTGCAATTTGAAGTGGGAAAAGCATCAGAAATAATACTATGTGTTTGATTCAACCAGCTTTGCTTGTTTTCAAAAACCACAAGATTTTATTGATGTAAAAGTTGTAGAGAATATGCCTTGAAGTAGACCAATTTTGACCGGTTTGCTAACATCGTTCTGTTAGAATTTAATCTTTAAAACGTATTAAAAAAAACAAACAGTTGATCGAAGGCTTAGAATGGCAAGTCTGGTTGATTAAGCTGGTTAAAATTAATTGTTTGAATCGTCTATTAATGTTTAGATTAGTTCGCAAGGTTTGTTTAATTAGTTTGACTGTTTCGCAAGTTTATGAAAATTGTTTAATTTCCTAGAAGGTAGGGTTTGAGTCCTAGTATGATTAGGCTAGACGGTATGGGGAGCGTCCCCCCATCCATCCAGCAACGTTGCCGATCCAAACACCGTGCCAAGACCCAACTGCAAAAAAACAAACGAAGAAAAGGCAAGCAAGTTGTGGATGAGCAAAGCCAACCGTCCAAACCGAAGCCGAAACCATGGACGCAACTCGAGTAAGAAGCCTTAGCGAAGGCTTATATAGGCTCGTCCACACACCCCGTTAAATTAAGGTACGTAAAAATAACTTGTATTTTTTTTAAGTATATACTTTGTAGTATTAATTTTTTAATTTTTTGTAACATATATTACATCATGAAGAAGCATCAAAGTGGATGATTTATATAAGTTTATGTTTTTTTTTAAGTTATTAGGATTTTTTTTTAATTTTTTTTAAGTTTATGTATTGTTTTTTAATATTAATTAATAAAAGTATTTTCCTATTTTATTTGTTAAATGTTAAGAAAAGTGGAAGATTTAAAAAAAATAATAAACTAGTGGGGTAGGATCATCCTCCCATTTCTATTGTTTTTGTGGATGGACCATCCTCATAAAGACTATGATGTGGCGCCTAGGTGACGGATCATCCTCAAAGGAAGGATGGTCACCATACCATGTAGCCTCAGTAGTATGGAGTCTAGGATAAAAAGCAATGGTTAGGGTCGTTATTTTATATGCTAATTTCCAAATACAAGAAGTTTGTTTTTGGTTTAGATTCTTAATTCATTGATTCTTGTTCACAGATTGGGTTTAATTGAAGGGTTGGAGCCAATAATTGGTATGAGATCGTAGTATCATGGATTCGTCTTTAAGGCCTCGTGTCGCGTACCTAGTGACCAGGGATAAGCCACTTCATCCTGCTTTTGATAAGGGTCATTGGTCTCGTCTTTGCCTTGGACTCATCAGGATAGCCACAATATATCTCGACAATCGTTGCGTTTGTCGCACAGACACAACTTGGCACTTACATTTTAGAATCCGTTGAGGCAATCCCATATGAAGTTTTCATCCTGGACTAGCCATCAACCAAAGCGGAAGCACAAACTCTAGCAAAATGACTTACGAACATTGGATCCATGACATTCTCTCACCATCATTTCCATTTCATGCACGTCCTTATGCATTTGCCTAGCAATCCCATACTTACGCCGAAAGACAATGCATCTTCGCGCGGTAAATATTTTGGCTACAGTAGCTTGAGGAAACGGACATTTGTAAGATAGTTGATCCCAACGTGGAATGACCATCTAACACCTAGACTGATCATGTGCCCTGTTTTGGAATCAGACTTTGATGTTGCAGCCAAGCACACCAAACTTGGACACAACTATGGAGGTCCATCACCGTTTTTTGGTGATCATTACTAGCCCCAGGTCATGGTAGACAAGGTCTATTCAAGTAAGTTATCAGGCCCGCAACCTATGGTAATTGTAACACCTCACCCCGACTAAGGTTGATGTGTCACTTAACAGTAATTAGATGAATGGGATGTAGATGAATGTTCAAAAATACAAAAAAAAAATCAAGTACAAAAAAAATTAGCACAAAAAATCCAGTACAAAAAATATAACACAAAAATATGGTACAAAAAATATAACACACAAAAAATCTAGTACAAAAAATCTAGCACAAAAATATTTAGTACAAAAAAATCTAGAAAAAAAAATTCAGTAAAAAATGTTTAAGACAAAAAAAATTTAGCACAAAAATGTAGTTAAAAAATCCAACTCAAAAAAATGTTACACAACTTAGAAATACAACACATTTTTATGGGTTTTTTAGTTGTCATATATTATATAGCAATTTAGTACTCAAATTAAAGATAAAAATACGCTAGATTTTATGGTGAAATTTTTATGAAAAAATAATGTCGTATAAAAAAGTTATGAATGTTTAAAAAATTAGGGTGAAATATGCATGTATCTTACTTACATGTGATGAGAGAAAATCAATAAATATGATTTTTCTAAAGATTCCTCGTACACTACTCTTGGTGTGAGGCAATGCAGGTGGAGTTGGCTCAGTTTGAAAAGCTGAAGGTTTGGACCTTGGTAGATCTTCCTAAGGGCCAACACGCGATCGACATGAAATGGGTTTTTAAATGTAAAAAGGACGATAAAGGCGTAGTCGTCAGAAATAAAGCTCGTTTGGTGGTGCAAGGGTTCAATCAGGAAGAAGGGATCGATTGCACGGAAGTTTACCCGCCAGTAGCTCGACTTGAAGCAACTCGTTTGTTCTTAGCCTTTAATGCTCACATGCGTATTAAAGTCTATCAGTTAGAAGTCAAAAGTGCATTCCTTTACGGGAAGTTGCAAGAAACTGTGTATGTATCCCAGCCGCCAGGTTTTGAAGCTCCAAAATCGTCGAACAAAGTGTACTTGCTGGACAAAGCTTTATATTGCCTTCATCAGGCTCCTTGTGCCTGGTACGAGACATTGTCAAAGCATTTGTTGGTAAACGGATTCACTCGTGGTACAATAAGTTCCACTCTCTTTATCTTATAGAAAATGGGAGATTTCCTGATTGTGCAAATATATGTCGATGACATTATATTTGGTTCTTCAAAAGAAGAGCTTTGTCGGGAATTCGAACAAGTGATGAAATCAGAGTTTGAGATGAGTGCAATGGGTGAGCTGAATTTTTTCCTCGGGTTGCAAGTGGATCAAGAAGTGAATGGCACGTATATTCATCAGACGAAGTACGTCCACGAGATCCTCAAGCGATTCAACATGGAAGACAGTCTGCCTTACGAAACTATGTTGCCTACCTATCATAAGCTGTCAGATGAAAAGGACAAAGATCCTGAAGTGGATCCTTCGGTTTGTCGCGCAATGATTGGTTCTTTAATGTATCTTACTGCATCTTTACCTGACATAATGTTTTCAGTGTGTTTATGTGCTAGGTACCAAGCCACTCCGAGAGAATCACATTTGAAAGTCGTCAAACGGATTTTTCGCTATCTTAAAGGCAAACTAAGAATTGGATTGTGGTATCCAATCGAGGGAGGCTTAAACCGGCCAGTACAGGTGTCACAAGTGCCAAAGTAGCTCAGATGGAAAGAGAAAAAGAAGCTTTGGAGTGTCGGTTAGCCAATTTAAAGGGGATTGGAGGAAGTGACACACTACATGCACCTTAATCTTATTTCTTATGTGAATCGTGTGGAGAACCAGTCCATTTTGTAAGGGATTTGTTGATACATATTTTGTGGACGGGACTTGGTTCGGTTCAACTCGGCTCGGTTCGACTCAGCTCAGTTCGACTTGGTTTCGACTCGGTTGAAAGGACGTCAGAGACTTGAAGACACGAAGATCGAGACAAAGCTACAGCCAAGGGGGAGTTTGTTGGTGCACTTGTGTCTGTACTTTGTCTGTATTCTGTGATGATGTAAAACGGTGTCTTTGTTAGTCTTGTAAGTTTGACCAAGTCAACCATCCTCCTGGTTTGACTTGGCCAAACAGTTAGCACATTGTTTGTAAGATGTTTGTGTCGAAAGATGAGTCATCGAAGGATTGTCTATATCCTTCGATGAGCTCGAAGGATAAACCTTCGATGGATGTTGATGGACCTCGAAGGATATCATCCTTCGAGGTGTATATGTGATCCTTCGATAGGTTTCAGGTCGATAGATGATCTTTCGACCAGTCTATCTGATCCTTCGACCAGACGAGCTGTGACGGGTATATATACCCATGTAATGTGTTCACTTCAGAGCTAGAAACACAAGTGTGAAAGAACACACACACGAGAGAGTTTGAGAGAGTTTACAGAAAACATTTGTAAACCTTATGTTGTAACTGATCCTTTCATAGTATTAATACATTGGTGTTAATCGTTGAATCTTGTGTCTACCTTTCTCGTTGTTGCTTGTGTTCTCTTATAAACTCCGGTTTGCATTCTAGCTTGGATTCCGCACTCGCTAGTGTGTTAGACATAACAAGGATGAGGTCAAACCTTATCCTTGTTATGTCTAACACACTAGCGAGTGCGGAATCCAAGCTAGAATGCAAACCGGAGTTTATAAGAGAACACAAGCAACAACGAGAAAGGTAGACACAAGATTCAACGATTAACACCAATGTATTAATACTATGAAAGGATCAGTTACAGCACAAGGTTTACAAATGTTTTATGTAAACTCTCTCAAACTCTCTCGTGTGTGTGTTCTTTCACACTTGTGTTTCTAGCTCTGAAGTGAACACATTACATGGGTATATATACCCGTCACAGCTCGTCTGGTCGAAGGATCAGATAGACTGGTCGAAAGATCATCTATCGACCTGAAACCTATCGAAGGATCACATATACACCTCGAAGGATGATATCCTTCGAGGTCCATCAACATCCATCGAAGGTTTATCCTTCGAGCTCATCGAAGGATATAGACAATCCTTCGATGACTCATCTTTCGACACAAACATCTTACAAACAATGTGCTAACTGTTTGGCCAAGTCAAACCAAGAGGATGGTTGACTTGGTCAAACTTACAAGACTAACAAAGACACCGTTTTACATCATCACAGAATACAGACAAAGTACAGACACAAGTGCACCAACAAACTCCCCCTTGGCTGTAGCTTTGTCTCGATCTTCGTGTCTTCAAGTCTCTGACGTCCTTTCAACCGAGTCGAAACCAAGTCGAACTGAGCTGAGTCGAACCGAGCCGAGTTGAACCGAACCAAGTCCCGTCCACAAAATATGTATCAACAAACTCCCCCTTGGACGCTACTCGTGAGGTTCAACTTCCATGTCTTCCACGTCGGAGGATCTTCAAAGTCTTCACGCGTCGTAAGTAGAAAGTGTATCAACAAACTCCCCTTTTCATTTAGGTAGTGTGTCAATAAACTCCCCCTTAGATTGAACTCTCCATTGAGTCATGCTCGTGAATCTTTTGACTTGTCAATTCTTTAGATCCTTGTGGTGTTGATGAAGGGTCAGCGGCAACTCGATCATTTTATCCTTTGAGTGCCTCCACTTCGTGTCTTCATTCCAAAGCTTGTCATCGAACATGTTCTCCTCGCCTTTAGCATCTGCACATGCAAGAAAGCTAAACGCATAATGAGAATAACCGCTTGGAATATAGTTAACATTTAAACAGACGACACATATGAGATCAAATCTCAATCAAACACCGACCGACAATATTTTGAAAGTTTAGAAAAATATTCAATTTTAATCCTTTAACTTTCAAAACTTGTTAACTTCGACTGTTTATGAAGATGCAATTGTTTTCCGGCTTAGAATCAGGATTTTTGGTAGGATAGACTCGAGTTCCAACATCAGTCAATCAAAAATAAAATAGAAGCAAAATCTTTTTGGCTTTTATAAAGTTTATATTAAAACACACCTAAAATCTTTTTGGAGTTTTTCATTTATCAAATGTAAAGACGGAAAGCAATAAATAAATATATACAAAGATACAGAAACTGAAAGCAGTAAACAAATATTTACAGACATTCTTTTTGCGAGTTTCGAGGGTAAGAGAATCATATCAGTGTACGGTCATGTCAAAACGCTCTTGTTGTTCAATTAGTTAACATTAAGATAAGCATCCTATGACGATTATCGGTATTGTTGTCCACATAAGCTCAACTTATCAGATGTAATCATGGCGAGGGGATACGTTAAGGTATGATTTGTACTTACCGACCGGTGTTCATCCACATCACGACACATTCCCGTATCAAGGTATGCACGAGAGTTCATCTTACCGGTGAGTATACTGATTATCATCTGTTTGACCGTATATGATGTGAGATTCTCACTTATTTTGATTTGAAAACAAGCCCTATGTGATATAATCACTTATTGATGAGGAACTTGATTTTCATATGCATGAGGGCACAGGAGCAAGTCCGTGAACAGGTCAGTACTTTCGTACAGCAGAGAGACGAACTTGACTCCCGGATAAATGTGATATTTTATCACTTATTTGTTTGGACATGTGATTGTTTATCACTTATTGAGGTCGAATGCAGTATGTACACGTATGTATGGTATCATGGAAGATCTAGACTTGCGTCCCCGTTATTTTTCGGTAAAAGATACAACCATGATACCCAGATGATAAGCAGCATAAAGACCGAATATCTCAGAACCTCGGCAATCTCTCAAACGAAATTTCGGTACCAAGACCATATGCCAATGAATGGTTCCCACCTGGTCTTCAGTCGATTTAAGTTTATATCACCCTGCACACTTTAAAATGATTGTGAGCCTACCGATACATCTTATATAGAGCTGCTTATCGTTTTTTATTTAAGGTTTAAAGAGGTTTAGACAGACCACTGATTTACTATCATTTTCTCTTTTTCTCGCCAGGAAACTCATTTTTGTTTTTCCAATGTTTTTGTGCTTTTGAAATTTTTCGATGTTTTTGGATTTTCAAATTTTGGATTTACTCCCCCTAAAATCAACAAACTAAGACAAATTTAAAACACAAAGATATTTACAAAAACGATTTCCCGATGTCGGTTTACTCATGTTTTACCTCAATGTCGTTTACCAAAATTAAGTTTGAATCAGAAATGATGTATCGAATTTTGGAAAAATCAGTTGGCATGTCGGTAAGCGGTGCGGACCATGACAACATTGACGAGTTTCATAGTGAAACAATCACGTGTGAGGTGATATTTGTGTCCAACGTGTCTGGTCAAAGAGTGCTGTACGAGATAATAACAATTTATAAAGCAGCTTAAATATCGACAAGTAAAAGAGAGATTAGAATTTTAAAACCGTATCCTGCAACTGCTTCGTGCATTGCAAGGAATCTGAGTGCTCTCCCAAACTGGATATCCACCCGGTGTGGATTTCAAAGTCGATTTTTGTAGCTACTTAGAAATCTTTTGACAGCAACAAGATCATAAACCTTTGGGTCCGGCTGGTCTTCCACATTGCACCAGCGAAGGTTTTTGTCTTTCTCTTTCAGAAGTAGTGTGCGGTTGTTCAATCCATGCCAAGGCATCCGCACACCCGGTTGGTTTGTTCAACAAACACATTTTCTTCAATTACACCGCGAAGAAATGTACACTGCACGTTCATCTTGTTGATTTTGAACTTCAAACGTGCTGCAGGTGCGTACATTTTAATTGAATCTATCCTGGGGACCCGATCAAAGCCTTGAACAATCAAACTTTGGAATGATTTTCAATTTGTCGAAGCTTTTCAATCTCTTTCAACAGACAATTCTGTTTTCTTTCCTTTTTCTCTCCATCAAAGGCAACAATTTCTTCTGTCGCCTATTTTGAGCAAGGACGCTCCACTATCAACAATCTTACGACTATCAATAGTTCCTCCTGGAACATTCTGCACACTCACTTAGAGATTAGTTGGAGAGGGGGACCCAAGCCTTTGTGGACTTGGGTCGTCCTTAATCATCAAGGAAAGTGATTTCAATCACTTGATGATTAGGAAAAAGAACATGTGGTGCTCCCCCTGATTGAATTACCTGCTTTTGCTTCCAAGCTGTTTGTCCTTTACCAGTATTTGAATTTATTGTTTTAGCATTTACTGGTTTTACAGTTTCAGGTTTTGCTTGTACAGGTTTTTCTTCTTTGACCTCTGATTTTAAGGCCTTTTCAATTACCTTTTGATTCTTTTGCTTTAACTTCTTTTCCCTTTCTTTCAAGACACGTGGGTCTTGTTTCGGGGAAACTGATCGTTTTTGGTAATCGATTTCTTGGGGAGCACTCGTTTTTGACTTCAGCTTTTGCACGTGTGGGCAATATCTTACAATATGCCCAACTGTGCCACATTCAAAACATGTTCTCCGCTCTACAAACTTCGGAGAAACACGTTGATGACCAGACGGAGAACCAGACCATGAACTTTGTGATCTAGACGTGCTTGGACCTAAATCACATCCGTTGGTGTGTTGGGTGTAATTATTCTGATCATTTCGTTTTAAAATTCTAACTTGTTTTATAAAATCAATGTTAGATTTATCCTGAAATGTTTCAAGTTTGTCTGAACCCGTGGATCCAACAAAGTTCATTTTCGGTTCTCGTTTCTTAACAGAAGCTCTTTTGTTTTGCACCTTTTGCTGCTGAACTTTAGGTGCTTGAACATTCTTGTTCTGAGCCTTCTTTCCTTGTACCTTACCTTTTCCGGAATTGACTTGTTGTTTTCGCTCAATTGGCAGTTTTTGGTTTCCGTATTGTTTTCTAATTTGTTCACACGGAATTGGATCACATTGAGTGACGGTAACTTTGCCACTTTTGTTCCCCAAAAACTTATTAGTGCATCCTTCAAAAATTTGCTCAATTAAATCTTGATTTACATTTTTAATTGGAAAATCTTTGTTAGAGTAGATTTTGCTATCTCCTTTGAGCGTGTACAACAAATCATTCCCTTCAAGGCTAGATACAATGGACTCCATTGCTTTTGACATTTCAGTCTTACTCGGTTTCACTGGTGGATCACACAAGATGTGATTCTCGATTGGAATATCTGTTGTAACCGAGTTAGACTGTTGGTTCACAATTTCTTCAGATTCATCGTCCGAAGAATCAACATCCTCAACAATGAGAGGATTCTGTTCCTTAACACACGATGAATCTGTCACATTCTCAGATTCTGATTGACCCGAGGATGATGTACCAGTTGTGAACCCGAGGCCTGCTGCAAAGTCATCTAGACCGAGTGGCACAGTAGGTTCAAAACGGGGCATATCCTCGTCATCAGGCAATTTGGAGTAATTGTGATTCATTGGGGGAGGACATGATTTGAATCCAATACATCTTGCATCCCCCTTTTTCTTTTGAACGTCAATGATGTGATCCAATACATAGCGGGAATTGGAATAGCTTTCCAGTTTCTGCTTAATTGTCTCACATTCACATCGAGCTGTTGCCAATTCTACCATTTGCTTTTCAATTGTGTCAATAAGATTATTGTTAGCATGTTGTTTTCGCAAAACAGCCTTTTGTAATTCTGAAACATCATGTCTTAATGACGCAATTGTTGCTTTAAATTCCTTTTCATTTCTGGTTAAAAACAAGTTAGCTTCAGTTGCTTTAGAAAGATCTACAATCAATTCTTGATTGTGTTTGTGTGTGATTTCAAACTGACTTTCCTTTTCAGCATATTTTAAGCACTTTGCACATTCAATAGGAACAGAAATAGAGTCAGAATTAGTATCACATACCTGAGAAGTTTGACCTTCTACGTGAGCCATAAAGGCTGTATGAAAAGAAAAAGATCCATCTTCAGAGAAGAACTGAGCAAGCTTCTCGGAAGTTCCAGCAGATTTCTGGCAGAGAATAGATCTCCTCTTGCATAATGCTTCAGCTTCAGCCAAAAGCTCATCAACCTCCAAATCTAAAGCATCACTTGATAAATTACCAGCATCAAGTGATTCCCCATCCATGCTCCCACTATAAGCCGAACTATCTTCATCTTCTGAAGATTCACCAGCAGACACGGGTTCTACTACCTTCTCAATCACTTTAGCATAACATGCTGTTCCACCATTTCCTCCTTCTCCAAGCTGAATGTTCCAGTTGCAGCCTTCATCAGCTTGAACAACCAATCCTCTGTGGGAATTAGTGTTTGTGGATCCAGATGCATTTCCTCCAACGGAAACTATTGATCTGACAGAATTGTTGTTCAGTTGCTGTTGTGGCTGTCCTTGATTCCTGAAGGGATTCTGATTTCCTTGCTTAGGTGGTTTCTGACACTCCCGCTTGAAGTGACCCTTTTCACCACAATTGAAGCAAGTGACAGCATTCTTATCAAAACCATACTTGGTGTTGTTGTTGCTATCCAAGTTGGTTCTCCCCGTCCTTTCCATAAACTCCTTTGCTCTTCGAATTGCACTAGCAAGAGCCCATTTGATATCCATCATTTCAAACTCTTCTCTATCCACTTGCTGATAATCTTCATTGGTTAGATTGATATTCCCAATCTGACCTGCGACCAATCCACAATAAGCACTAACCAAGGTGTTCAACATCTCCATATGCTCCTTGGCTATTTCGACACTGACTTTGGAAAAGTTGGAAGTGTCTAATCTGACTGTGTTCGGATTGGAAGTGGCTTGAAAGTTTGAAGAGCTTCCATAAAATCCTTGCTGTTGCGGTTGTTGCTGCTGAGCTCTGCTTGGGTCTAAGAAAGGCGGTGGTGTGAATTGCTGAGCTGTCGGTTGCACATACTGTTGTTGAGAAGAATAATTTGGTCTTGAATACATCGAGTATGCTGAAGGATCAAACTGATCTGTTGTGGAAGGTCCGGTATTTGAGATGAAAGCTGTTTGAAGCTTTGCGTGTTGAGAAGCTGGTTTTTCTCCACTGATACCTCCTGCAATCCCAAAGTACATCTCTGGATTTTGAGGAGTTAGTGTTCTTTTTGCCTTAAGCTTTTCTTCTACATCCTTGTTCTCCAATTTTTGAATTAAATCATAAACGTTGATTGTGTCTAGAACACCATTTTCTTTGAGAATTTCAAGAAAACTGTTCCACTTTGATGGTAAGCTATCAGCGAATCTCTTCACCATTTCTTGTGGAGTGGCAATGACTCTAAAAGCAAACATCTCGCTCAACAAGTGATGGAACCTTGTAGATAACTCTGCCAAAGTCTCATTCTCCATACACGTGAATCCTTCAAACTCTTTCTTCAGTAATTCTTGCTTGATCTTTCTAGATTGAGCATTTCCTTCACATCGTAACGTGAGCATATCCCACAAGCTTTTAGTAGTCGTGCAGTAAACGAACTGGTGGTAAATGTCTCTGTGAAGAGCTTGTGTGAGAATCATGAATGCTTTCTTTTCTAACTCAAATTTCTTCTTATCATCATCAGACAGAGTGCTGTAAGTTTGTGGATTAGATCCTGCAACTTCCAAATCATTGTCAAATGCGGTGAAGAAGCACATCCATAGATCTTGACCTTGCCCCTGAACATAAGTTCTCGGCCTTTCTTTCCACCATCCCCAATCATTGATGTGATTTAGCTTTGGCGGTTTTGTGCTTGTACCAGTTTCACTGTCGTTCTGCATCATTGATCGAATGCTGCTGCTTTGATTTGTGACCAATGCCCATTGATTTGCAGTTATCATTGCAGCTTGAGGTGTGGCAATAGCTCGCATCCATGCAGTTTTGTCAAAATCTGACGCAGATTGCGTAGCTGATGATTGTGAAGATGTTAGAGTCCACGCGGTTGGATCCCACTGACCGTTTGTTCCCATTTTAAAAATTAATATATTAAGTGAAAATTGATTTTAAAAATTTAATTTTCACAAACTATGTTAATATCTCGAAGGATAACAACCAGCCGAAGGATCCCTGATCGAAAGACCTGAAAAACACAAACTTGTTAAACTTAAACAGACTAGGATCGAAGGATCAATACTTGTTTGAAGGATCAACAGTGTTCGAAAGATCACTGTTGAATTTCGAACAATGATTTCGAAAGATTCTCCAATCGAATGATCCTTATCTTTCGAAAAAGAACTGTAGACCGAAAGATGTATGCTTCGAAAAGATTCCTTGGATCGAAGGATAAGTCACAGACTTCGAAGGATGTTCGAAGGATGATTATCTATCGAACTTCCTTTGATCGAAAGATGATCTTTCGACTTCGAAGGATATCCTTCGACCTGCACTGACACAATTGACGAAAGTGACAGGTTGGTGAAAAGTTGATGGGTTGGTGAAAATCTTTCAGCAGAAAGTATGGTCAGACTATGATTTTTACCAAAACCAAGATTTTGAACAATAAAATATGATAAAAATCGAAGGTTCTTATCCAGAAACCGGTCACCGGAGTAAGCCGGAGTTTGGCCGGAGATGACCAAACTTCTTAAAAACAAGTTTTTAAGTTGCCCAACCCGTCCTTTAACACACCCGGTTAGTTTAGAACACGTTTTTACTTCAAGAAAAGCAAGAAAAATACTAAAAACAGATTCTAAACCATGTGAGTTTTTGTCCAAAACACTCCAAAGTCTTGTATAAACTCGGTTTTTTTAACAAGGAAAAGAGCCACGGCTCTGATACCACTTGTAGGTCCCTCGGAGGATGAGGTCAAACCTTATCCTTGTTATGTCTAACACACTAGCGAGTGCGGAATCCAAGCTAGAATGCAAACCGGAGTTTATAAGAGAACACAAGCAACAACGAGAAAGGTAGACACAAGATTCAACGATTAACACCAATGTATTAATACTATGAAAGGATCAGTTACAGCACAAGGTTTACAAATGTTTTCTGTAAACTCTCTCAAACTCTCTCGTGTGTGTGTTCTTTCACACTTGTGTTTCTAGCTCTGAAGTGAACACATTACATGGGTATATATACCCGTCACAGCTCGTCTGGTCGAAGGATCAGATAGACTGGTCGAAAGATCATCTATCGACCTGAAACCTATCGAAGGATCACATATACACCTCGAAGGATGATATCCTTCGAGGTCCATCAACATCCATCGAAGGTTTATCCTTCGAGCTCATCGAAGGATATAGACAATCCTTCGATGACTCATCTTTCGACACAAACATCTTACAAACAATGTGCTAACTGTTTGGCCAAGTCAAACCAGGAGGATGGTTGACTTGGTCAAACTTACAAGACTAACAAAGACACCGTTTTACATCATCACAGAATACAGACAAAGTACAGACACAAGTGCACCAACAGGATTGCGTTGGCCAGTTCAAGGAAGCTGAAGAAGTTGTCAACCTAGTCTATGGTGACCAAAAGAAATATGATATGAATCTAACACATATCATCCAGGTTTATGTAATCATCCAAATTTTAGATATGTTAATAGTGCTAATCAGTATAATCCTAATTTCTAGGTACCATCGGCAACTGTATCAGAACGGACTGATGGTTACAACAATCAGAACTACAATCATGGAGGCTACAACAGAGGTAACCAAAGGAACTATTAGGAGTGTTATGATCAAGATGAAGCAAGCAAGTCAGGCTGATAGGACCACCAATGAAGTTATGGAAATTCTCAAGCAGATTCGGAAGGACCAAGAACTACAATTTAAGGCTCACCATGTAACGCTTCGCATTTCTGTACTGTCATTATTTAGAAAGTTGTAATCGTATTTCTAATTTTGGAAACTTGTAATCGTATTGTGCTCGTTATTCAATTCCAATCTTGTAATATGAGACTTCGATCATAATAGAATTCATCTTAATACTTAGACTTGTTATACTTATGTTATACGCAGTCAATCATTGAATACATGTTTATATGCAAAAATCGAGACTTGAAATACTTGGATTTATCAATCATGCATGCATCGTACTCGTAAAATACCTTGATACACTTTAAATACCTAAAAATTGGCTATATACAAGAAAATGGCATGAAATGATGAACATATCAATGTTTGGGGGCTAAATTGTAATAAAACAAACTTCGGATGGAAAATGGCCTTCTGGCGGGGTGGCGAGCCAAATGCCCTTTCAGCTCGCGGGTGGCGAGATGCCTTGATCCGCAGACAAACATATTTGTTCGTAAATTTAAGTTCTAGTTTGCTTATTGCTTTGTTAAAGTATTCTGCAACATAAACAAGAAAATTTTTAATGACAAATAGTTTTTAATGCAAAGAGCTTCCTGGCTTCAAGTACAGACACGATCTGGTTAGAGATGTGTTGTTTGACGTTCTCAAGCGAGCTGGTATCGCTGCTAAAAAAGAGGCTCCGGTTAATTTCCTAACGGACCCGAAGGAGGGGAGGTCTTCCCTTCGACCAGCCGATGTGCTGGTTTTTGGATGGTCCGGGGGTAAGCATGCTTGCATTGATCTCACGGGGGTGTCGCCTCTTGCCGGTTTCAGGGGCAGTGGTTTTGTTTCAGGGCAAGCGACGCGGAAGGCTGAGGCGGGGAAAATATCCAAGCACGAGCAGGCCTGCATAGATAATCAACATGCCTTCATTCCTTTCGCGTTCGATACCTTTGGTTGTCTGGCCCCTGTGGCGTCCGGTTTCTTGAAGCGGGTTCAAAAGGCAGCACTTGCGGATGCGACAGTGTCTGTAGGCCATAGTTATGTGTTTAGCCGAGTAGGATTTGTAATTCAAAAGGGGGTGGCGGCGCAGCTTGTTGCCCGTCTACCAACCTATGATTTGTAATTTGCTCTAACCTTTGTGATAATGCAACTAGCAATTTCAACTAAAAAAAATTTATACAAGACTTGCAATAGAATCTTTTTTTTTTTTTTTTAAATATTATGTAGATTGTTCAATATATGGCTATCATATTTTTATATCAACATGTCCGCTAGTCAATTGTTGTTTTAGTTGAACGCAATACTAATTAAAAAAAAAAAAAAAAACTTGTACTTACTCATCAACATGGTTACAGAAGACAATTTCCACTTGATTTTTCACAAATAGCAATGTTCAAATCTGGCGTTCCTCACGTTCAAATCAACGTGCTTTCTCCTAGTTCACTCTTGCTGATTCTTCCATTGGGTTTAAAAAAACACAACTTGTAAATTATTAATGATTTTAATTAGCTCTTTAACATGATTTACTGAAGAGGATTCTAAGAAAATGGAGTTAATATTTCTATAAATAGCAATGTACCAATCCATAATAATCTCACAAAATAAAAATAAAAAAATGGCGTTCTTCACCATCAAATTAACTTGCTTTCTCCTGGTAATTACTTTTGCTGTTTCTTCCTCTGGGTAAGTTTCTTCTTTCTAGTAGTTTATAATCCTGTTTTCTGTATTATTAAAGATTTAATACTAGGTTATATGGCATGGTGAGAAGGGTTCATTCGATTCGGTTATCTATTTTTTCCTTATTCACTAACGTAAGAAAAAAAAACCTAAACTATTTGGATGGATGCCTTTATCTAAATATCTTTAAAAAGATCTAATACCGAAATTTAAAACATCCCTTTTTAATATTTGATAACCTCCAACTTGGATGTGTATCCCGCCGGAAGTCTAAGGCCGCCGCGCTGCTTTTGTTTAACACCTTAAACTAGATTGAGCCGTATTGCTAAAGTCCAATGGTGATCTGTGAAACTTTGTGCAGGGCGGCGGGATTTAATTGGGGCAGGCTTTTCAATGGGGCTCCTAGTTAGCTGGAGAACACTAAGTATCTGCATTTTGCAAGGAAATATATTCGACCTGAAATAAAAAAGGGTTTCAGTATCGTAAAGACAAGTACTAATTATTATATCAAAGTCCCTAAGAGTTGTCAAAATTTGAGAGAACTTATAATTAATAAATGCACTCCACATCCAATAAATAAAATGAGGCCAGATTGTGTTGCGAAATGCATCATCGACATTAAAAGGAGCACAGTTGACGGAACACCAACGGCATGCAGTTTGTACGATTTTTGTGATACAAGCTAAGTGCAATGGAACTCACACGTTTTAAGAAAGATGTAATTTCTATTTAATATGTTTTCAGCATGCGGTTTAATATCCTGTTGAATGTCACTTGTATGGGAGCTTGCAAGAGCTAGAGAGAAAGTGTAGAGAGAGAGTTTTGTGAGATCATTCTTGTATAGACTTGTACTGAAACTCAGCTCGATTCAATACGAACCCGTTAAACTTTGAAATCTTTGTTATTGATTACATTCTCTAGCTCTGTTGTGGCGTAACTTGGATTACGCACTCTTTATGCCACTCGAAACAAGAAATCACTTAGTTCGAGATCCGATTTCGGAACCTACACTTTGTGAGAGCTACTCTTCTTGTTGTAACACGGATCATTTCTAGATCTCCATAGAGACCATATTCATAAGGAAAATTGCTTATTGTAGGTCCCGATATGGATCGTCGGACTAACGTGATTTCTTGTTTCGATGTCGTAACGAGTGTGGAATCCACATTACAACACAAATCGAGCGAGAGAATGTATAAAACAATAAAGATTCAACGTTTAACAATTCCGTGTGTATATTTCGACGGAGTTTTGGTACAAATTACGCACATACAAGGCTCTAAGATAACTCTCTCTCTCTCTCTCTCTACACACACACATTCTCTCTCTAGCTCATTCAAGCTCTAAATTACAAATGACAGGAGTATGATATTTGTTGGCTCATGTAATCATACCTTGAAGAACAGAGATGATACAAAGCCAAATCTGCAACAGATGATCCATAATAATAGATGATACAAAGCCAAAACCTATTATTTAGATTAAGTTGAAAATTTTAATTATTTATAAACTCAAAGTTTATAAATAATAAACTTCTAATCCATTTAATTTTATAAACAAATATAAATAAAACAGAAGACGTTACTTTAAATTATTTTAGTAAAATATAATTAATTAAAAAATAGCCCCTCTAGTTACTAAAGGGTATTATAGTCATTTTAGTAAGACATGACAAAAAGTTAACAAGTATTGGCATAGTACTCAACATTGTGACTAGGTTTAGACCTAGTACTCAACATTGTGACCAATTAGAACGTTAATACATGATTTTGCAACAAAAAACTATTAGTACCTAACATTGAAATTTGACAAAAACCACAAAGACCAACAGTGTAATTTTTCTTAAAACAATTATCATCATTATTTTTCAATTTTTGATATTTTAACCAACAGAATTTTGAACTTGATGAAGCTTTTAAGTAAACAAAAAGATAAGTTTATTACAAAAATAATAATTAATCTTATATTAACATTTGATTAATGATATGATAACCATCTTTAATTACAAAAATAAGTATATATAATCAATTAGTAGAGAGAGGATTACATATTAAATTTATTTGGATCATGATATAATAATAGGATTTGTTTTTGACTTGTATTATAAAATGGCATGATTAGATCAACTTAGAGACACGAAACACTCACTGCAAACACTTAACACTCGTTCACAAACAACATCATCTGCTATAACACATAGTTTGATCGGTCAAGCCACACACTTGTAATCATTTTTTTTTCATATCAATATTAGTGGAGTTGTGTAGTTTCCAACTCTCGGGATTTTTGCGCCGGTGGTCAACTTCACAAAGAAGATCAAGGGCTTTTCCCGTCACAAATCCTATGTGTTCATCGCATTCGTATTACTTTCATAACATTTTCAGTGTATAATCAGTTTTCTAAAACCAGGATCCTGATTGTGAATTCAGGATCTTGAACATCAAATTTATTATACTCACTAGCACCTCACAATCTAAATTTGGTTGTAAATTCATCTTGTCAATTTTTAACAAAAACAATAGGGTTGATTTTTTTCTAAAAGATCCAGTTTTTACACATAGACAATTGTATGTGGCGTTTTCCAGAGTTAAAAGCAGTGAATAATAAAACAACAAATTTTGACAAAGAATATTTAGAGAGCTATGAATTACTTTTATACTTTTAGTTCTATAAGCATTAACCTAATTACAAATTTGTTTTTTATTCAATTTTCTATGTACTTCTATTCAAAACATCTATTTACAATAGATATTAGTTAAGTATGTGTATCACACGTTTAACTAACCTAGGAAAAAAATCGAGCCTCTCTCTTATTAAATGTCCATATCTCCTATTAAATGGTTCTTATTTTGAATAATTAAATTAAACAATAATGTTTGTAAAATATAAGTCTTCATACTTTAATATATTACTAGTTGGAAGGCCCGCGCGTTGCTGCGGGTATTTATGAGTTCTTGTCACACGTTGCCCAACGAGTTCACATAGTTTATTTTTAAAACCAATTTGTTAACACAACTAATATAGCAATTGAGTATAAACAAAGAATTGACATAAAAAAACAACAATCATAGGCTCTTTTTCTTTTAACGACCAACGATAAAAGCTCGCCTCCGTTTCTATATATGTTCCTACTTTCGATCATGTACTCGCTGAACATATTTTCAAGTAATTCTAAATGATATCAAGATCCATTTATGAATATTTCACACAATAGTATAATTTCTCCAAACCTGGGTAAACTCATGACTTTTGATGCCCAAATTGGATATTTTCTAGGTCCAAAACGTACACAGATTGAATTATTGTCCAAGACGGTAACAAACTCAAGATCATTATCATGTGATTTATAGACAAAACACCTAATGAATTAACTTTTTTGGAGTAGCTCTCAAAGATAACAATTGCAAAAGTATGTTCATTAACTTTCTGGTTGGTTTTATTCCATTCAAGTGCTTTTTGTACCCTCCTGTCACCTTTGACTACAAAACAACAATCTAATAAATTGTTTCATTATTAACACAACAAATAACATATATATGTGCATCCAAATAGGAAAATAATAATAAAAATAACGTTATTTATAACCGAAAGATGAAACCTAATGGATGTGATATGCCAATGGTTGTAGCAACAGTAATACCACTTGTTCCAAAGTGAGATGCAATAATTGAAGGTGCAGCCCACCAACCAACTCTAACGATCATTCTTCACTCCCATCTCACCTGAAAAATTCATTTTCACCAATAAAAATCCCCAACTTTTTCATTCACACACCATGCTTCGGCAACTATTAGTTATACAATGTTTGGATGTTAAAAAAAGATAGACCGTGTGTATGAGGTCGCCTTGTGCCTAGGCCATGCGCCTCAGACGGACTTTTTAAATCCATGAACATGGTCGAATAGAAGCAGTTCAAAAATATAAATGACGCGTCACATTAACATGATTCACAAGCTCGATCAAGAAATATGAAGACAAAATAACACAATACAATAAAAACTTACCAACAATTACATTCCATGTTTAATTATCACTTTAATCCCCACTAATAGGTCTTCTCCCTTTTTCCTCAATGCAACTTTGCAATACCAAACTCACTTACCTACACTTTTCAATTATTAAATCCAACCAATCTTACAAATCCACTGCAATTGACTACAAAAAAACAAGTTCCAATTCTGATGATATAAACAAAATCAATGAAATAAGTGAATAAATTAAGTAGTGAAACATGAAATTAAAATGAAATGTAATACAGAAGTGGAAAGCAATATGAAATCGAACAATAAATGAACGAAACCCTAATTAAAAAGCAAAGATTTATACCGGTGAGTTCCCGACACCGAGTTGCGTTACTGCCTGAAACCAGAACGGCTTCCCGTGGTCCTTCCGTCCAAAATTACACATCACGAATCAGTTGGGAGAAACCGGAATGTGCGAGTGAGGTCGGCGGTAGCGGTGGTGCTGGCGTCGCGCGGTTGCCGACTGCAACTATAAATTATGTGCCCCATGGTTGATCGCATGTTTCATGGAATATAAGTTGTTCAAAAGTAGCGATTCCCACCATTGTCCTCGGACCAACCTGCGACAGCCATATTATCGCAATCATAAATTCAAGTCGCTAACATTTATTATCACCAAATCATTTTCAAAATGACGCTAAACATTAACTTACTGGAAGATCAGCAATAACTCGGCTAATAGCACTGCATTCTCCTGCGGTTGCACCGGTTTGCCACAGAAACTACAGATAAAACGTCTTCCTTGATCAACAAACTTCATAAACGGATTGATGTAGCCTTTGCAACGTGAACAACAAACAGGACCTCCATCACCAAAATCAACTATCTGAAAAAAAAATCAAAAGTATCCATTTCATAATTAATTTGTTTACACTACATAAACTTTTATAGGGTTTGCTAAATTTTGAAAAAATCAAGAATTCCAATTTTCAAGTGTTACTTGGATAGGCTCTTCAGACGGATGAGGTAGAGCCAAGGGCTGGACCAACAGAGCCAGTTGCATGCCAAATGTGTTCAAAAGATCAGAAGTGCAAGGGATCTGGTTAAAAAAACAGAATGACTGTACACCTTGCGTAAGCAAAATAAACATTTTTATAAAAAAAGAGTATATACCAAAAGAAACACGCGTTACCTGATTAATGGTGCTCCTCATGTAGCGAGGACTGCAATTTCCGGTATCCCGTACAATAAATTCGCTTGTAGCAGGCTTCACATCATAACATGTCATAAGACAGTATAAACACACATATGAAAAACTGTAAATAATAAAGAAATAGTAGAAATAAAGAAAAATGCTGGTGGAGGATTGGCCTGGTTAACCTGGCGAGTTTCATGTAGAGGGACTGAAGAACTTGGAACGGGTCGTAGAATTTGGTTTGGATTGATTTTTGATGGGCCTGAAACCGCATTTCCAATGGGGACTGCTGCAGGTGAAATTGTAGCCATAGCTTGTTGATTAGGAAGAGGCGGAGCCATGCCATACATTCTCGATGGTTGTGCAGAACCAGAAATTGGAGGAGGTGGTACATTCTGCAAGACATTACCAATGTTACACATCCAACTACCCATTAACAGTTCGAAAATCAATTTAAAACTTACTTGTCTTGGTTGCATTTGCCACGGTTGAGCCCCAAATTGCGGACCAGATGGTTGCGGTAAACCCTGTCTTGGAGCTGAAAACATCGGTGGCCCTGAAGACGGTTGCGGGATACCTTGTCCCGGAGCCGAAAACGACGGCGGCCCTGAAGGCGGCTGCATGCCACCTCTCGAAGGTGCTGAAAACAGGGGTGGCGCCACTTGTGTAGGCCCTCTTGGCTGATTATCAGAAAGACCTCCAAGAAACGACGCCATGGTTTGTGTCGGAGGTGGAGGTCCAGTCAACGGTCTTGGCATTACTCCACATGAAGGATATTGAGGACCACCTTGCACACCACGTGGCGGTCCAAACGCTGGCAGACCGTTACTCATCGGACCACCAAGTGAACAGGTTTGTAAAAATTATTAAGTAAAGCATACAATTACCAATCTACAAATCACCAATCAATTTGTTGTTCTTCAACTGGGTTCTGATTTTTCATCATGTTTAAGAAAGAGGATATCTACATCGTTAAGAAACGCATATGCTAAAAAATGAGGTTTTAACTTCTAACTGTTGAAGTTTCTATGCCACAAGATACATATATCATCTTCTGATCATAACAGATGCAGATTACTACCATATTATTGATCCTGAGGATAGAGAAACAGTGCCTCTACTCACTCCAATAACATGTTAAAAGTGTGAGACATTGCTCAAATTATGAAAGTAAATGAACAAATAACATGTTACAAGCTACATCTAAATGATTATTCATCTTTAAATAAAGCATAAAAATATCCATCTGATACTAATTAGTATACAAATCGCACCACAATTATTAGGTCATCAGTTATGAAATGCAAAATTGATACAGGTTTCCTAAAACAATTATAATTTTCAGCCAATAATATCAATCCAGTAATATTGTAAAGATGAGTTATATGATGAAAGCAGCATACTCGAAGAAGGGTTGAAGAGCATGAAGAGAAGAACAAGTGATGAATCGAAGAAGATGAGAGAGTGCAGAGGTGCTGGCTTTGTTGTTAGGGTTTCTGAGAGCTTCCAGAAGTTGTAAGCAGTAGCCTTTTAATTCCGAAAATCCACTGCCTCTACCTTCTTCTGCCATCATCATCATCATAATCATCATCGACAACTGATTAGTACAAAATTGAAAGGTTTTGTCTTCGTTTTTAAATCAAAAACCGGGTGGGTGGGAGGGGGACGATGAAGGCGGAGGGGAATCAGAAGTGACGAACTTAGAGGGATGAAATTACCGATCTACAAATCACCAATCGATTTGTTGTTCTTCGTTTGAGAAGGAGGATTGTTCTTCGATTTATTGTTCTTCAGCGCATCCAGTTCCCGTTATGATCCGGCTACGGAGCACCAATAGATTTGTTGTTCTTTGTTTGAGAAACCGTTTCCAATATTGAAAAGCCCACATTCAATATTGAGAGGACTTTCCAGTTTCCGGTATTAAGGTCTAGAAGGATTGGATCAGGGGTGAAATCACTATATTGCCCCTAAAGCGTCTTAAACTTTGAAGAATGTCCAATTTCAACCCCTCTAACATAGCTTCTTTCTCTTGTATACAATGCTTTAAAATTTATATGTGTGGCAAATTACCAAAAGGGCAAAAAACTCAGTTTACTTAATAAAGTAGTATAGATATAGATTAAAACTAGTCTTAAGTTTCCGGCGTTGCTGGTCGGGGGCGTAAAATTGTGCTAACCGAATGACGACTAAAACCGGGAAGAAAACATAAAACATAAACACCAATTTCTTACACCAAGTGACTCACACGATGTAAAACGTAGACAAAGTCAATCAATGACGGGGTCTTCGGTTGTGAAACAGATTGAGTAAAGTACACAAGTACAAATTGTGAAATATACTGAGTAAAGTACACATGTACAAATGAAATTTCATTAAACGACAAAGGAGTAAAGTACAAGAAGTGTACTGTATATTGGTGAAAGAAAAGGAAAATAGAGTGAGTAAAAACATGAGTGTAAATGAAAATTACTATATGACAAAGAGGTAACGTACAAGGGTTGAGAATGAAAATTCGCTAAACGACAACTGAGTAAAATTTTGAAAAACTAAATAAATTACAAGACAAAATAGCTACTATTCGTCCATATGGACTGAGTAAAGTATACAAGTGCAAAAGAAAAGTCACTAAATGACAAATGAGTAAAATACAGAAGGTGGATATTGGTGAAAGAAAAAGAAAACAGTCTTGAGTAAAAAACATGAGTGTAAATGAATAAATGATATTACTAAATGACAAATGAGTAATGTACATGGTTGTGAATAAAAATTCACTAAATGACAATCGAGTAAAGGCTTGAAAGACGAAATAAACTACAAGACAAAAACACTACTATTTATCCATATGTTCTAAATTAATATATATATAAATATATATATATATATATATATATATATCTTATTTTACTATACTAATAAATAAAAATCTTTCTGAGACATATGTCACTTTCTCATACCTCTTACTATTATTTTTTAATTTTTTTATTTCCTATTAAATAATAATTTATAAACTTATATCCTCTGTTAAATAATTTATAATATATTCTATTGTATTTTTTTTCTCTTATAATTAGGGTAAAGGTATAATTCTAAAGTAGTCTAAAACTAGCTAATACTACACTGTCATATCAAATCTACCTATAAACGTTTGTTTTTATTATGATCATATTAAATAATAATAATAATTCTAAACAAAAAATTAGATAAGAATAAATCTTTGTTTTTCTATAAATAATTTGTAATAAAAATTTAGATAAGGATAAACGTTTGTTTTTATTATGAGTAGATATATATACTTTGGAGTTCGTTGATTGAAATTATGGTAAATTGGTAATCAAATGTTCATGTTTGATATATACTTAATAATTGCATTATTGTTTATTATTTATTATATAAAGTTACATTTATACAAAATAAAAAAACAAAGTAAAATGTTATAATAAGTAAATAGTACTTCAATGTTCATTTTTAAAAGACAAATCTTGACGACTATTTGTGTTAACATATGACATTATATTATATTCAACACGTGCAATTAGGGTTGTAAACGAACCGAACGTTCGGCGAACAGTTCGTGAACTTTTCGGCGGGAAGTTCGTTTATATTCGTTCGTCAATAAATAAACAAACGAACACAAACAAGAAGTTTCGCTCGATTAACTAAACAAACGAACATGAACAAAGGTCTCGTTCGTCCGATTGCGTTCGTGAAAGTTTGGTAATATGTTCGTTCGTTTAAGTTCATTCATTCGTTTATCTACGTTCGTGTTCGTTGTTTTATGTTCATTAGTTACAAGTTTTTCATTTTTCAATTTCCTTCTAACTTTTATTTCTCTTAAACATTTATCAATTTATCTCCAAACTATTTTCCCTCCTAATATTTTTTCCCCTAATATTTATTTCCCTCTAGACATCAACTCTTCACCTAAATATTTTGACCAATCATCTATGCCTATTTTGGTTCCCATCACAGTGTCTCACACCTTAAGGTTTCTAAATCGAGCTAATTGTTTCATACTACGCTATCATGGTCGTCGATTGTACATTTAATCTTCAACCGCCGCTTGTAGCTTCATACAAGTATATAATTGAGTTGTTGGTCGTATTAAACTACTGGAAAACCTTATCTAATTAATACTTGTTTTTAAATATTCTCAGGATTCAAGACACGTTTTGGATAATTATGAACTTATGAATTAGGATTATCATGTGTATTCATATCTAAGTAATTTTGGAAAATTATGTGTAAATTAGTATAATTTGACTTATCATGTGGTGAATGTACTTTATCTAATGTTCAATATTAACGGTGTTTTCATTTGGTTCCATATTAAATGTTTGTTTGTGTCCAGACGCTGTGTTCATGAACTTTTCACGAACAAGTGAATTTCCTTAACAAACGAACACAAACATAGAATCTTGTTCGTTAATATGTTCATGAACGGTTCGTTAGACCGAAAAACCTTAACAAACACAAACAAGGCCTTGTTCGTGTTCGTTTGGTTCGTTTACAGCCCTACGTGCAATATACGAGTTTTTTTTTAAGATATATATTTTTTATATTTATTATATAAAATTACATTCATGCAACCTGTGTAATACACAGTGTTCTAACCTAGTATATATAATAAATCATCACAAATAGACATCAAAACATCATTTTTTTCTGAAAAAAAATAGCATTTGGGCCAAGACCAATCAAGAACTCATGATCATTAGCTAAAGGGAAACCAATATCGGCTACTTGATTAAAGACGTTAAACAAAAAAGTTAAACAGAAGCAATTTTTATTTCCAAGTTATTAAATATTTATCTTAATAAACTGATATTTTCAATTTTGAATCTTAATAAATTGATATTTTCAAATTTTGTATCATACTATCATCGTATCGTTTTTACGATATCTAAATTAAGTTTATCCAATTTGAAATTTCAAATAAATAAAATTATGAGAGAATAAATAAAAAACTAAATAGTACATATATTTATGTTTAAAATAAACACAATCTATATAATAAGGCCATGTGTAGTGGGAGGTTATGTAAATGGGGATTATACGCGACAAATATGTAAGGAAAGAGGGTTATTGGAGGTTATATAACTTGAGTGTGTAGTAGGGGTTATGTAAATGTGGGTGCGTGTGTGCGTATATATATGTGTGTGTGTGAGAGAGAGAGAGAGAGAGAGAGAGAATCATCCTGTGTAGCGCCATAATAATTTTCGCAAGGGGACAAAGTTGGAGGGGTATAGCGCCCCAAGGGGCGGTATTTGGTGGCGTTATACAGGGCCGGCCCGTAAGGCTTATCAACTTAGGCTAAGGCCTAGGGCCACCAAAAAACAAGGGCCTCCAATTTTATTTCCTTTCATATATTAGACTTGTTTTTTGCGTTTTAAACAACGTTTCTAGGCCCAAGATTTAGGATTTACACTAGGAGTCTGCATTGTCAATGCACACAACACATCAACCCTTGTTACTTACGGTGTCTTTTGAGTAACCAATGTGAAACTGATTGCGGATTGAGCGAAATTAGGGTCAAGATTAGGAAAAATCATCGCTATGGTTATTTAATGTCTAAAATCTCAATCTCAATTCTTTTATATCAATTCAATAGGGCGCTGACTTTAAAGTTCGCTTAGGGCCTTCAAAAAAAATTGGAACGGCTCTGGCGCTATACGACATGATGGAGGCATTTGGCGTTATATAACCTTCCCTAGGGAAGGACTAAGTAATTTAGGGTGGGACATGATAAAAACGGTTACATAAGTAAAAGTGTAAAACTGGAATATATGATAAAAACGGTTTCATAAGTGAAACTGGGATATATGATAAAAACGGTTTTATAAGTAAAACAATACATATCTTTACACTTCACATATTGTTTCAATCAATCTACTAAAATGATTTCATATATAAAATCAATCCATAACTAGTATTAAGCACCCCCGTATTGCGGTGAGGGCGAGCACTAATTCCACACTACTGCCAGCGACCACCGACATTGAAGTTGCGGAGTGTTAATGCGAACAAATTAAATCGAAATGTAAAACATAGAATAAAATAACTAAGTTGATCTAGGACTCGCGCGTTACGATGAACCCGCGTCTATTTTTTTCCAGTCTGAGAGGTTCATCGTAATCTATATATAATATATATATCATTACCACTATACAAACCATAATGCATACATTACAACAACCATTGCATCAATATGTTGCAAATTATATTTATACAAGATTTTGGCTAAATTAATTAGATTATTATAAATAATAATAATTTACAAATAAAACAACACAACTTTGAATGGATCAAACCGATTGAAAATGGTAAGATAATAAAACCATTATTTGATTAGGGTACAACCACTTAAGCACAATTTACAACCATACATGCATGCAAAACAAATTGAATTTGGTAAGGTAATGAAACTATTATTTGATTAAGGTACAACCATTTAAGCACAATTTACAACCAAACAATATAAATGTACAATAACACCTTGCAAGACAAACCTTTAATGCACAATTTACAACTTACTAATGCACTCACTTGTTGCAAATTAATAGTATATAAATTACCAATCCATCTTTCGTTACTCAGTTTTGAATGGTTATCTTTTCTAAACTTCGATTTTCCTAAACATCTGTCTACATTTGTTTTTTAGTTTCAATCATGTTTCTTTTAAAGGTTAAGCCTTTACATTTTACATAGAGTACATATGGGTAGATAACTCATTATCCGTGAATTAATATCCGATATATTACTTTTGTTATACTATAAATAAGATAATAAAAATAGGTACATTTGCCTGTATAATACGTATGTAATCTGTTATTATTATTATTATTATTATTATTATTTTAGATTTAAAACAAAAGCTTGTGCATCTGATTAATTTTCTGTTACTATTCGTACATGTCACCTAATCCACAAATCAGTTATGTCAACGATTTATTAACAACCATGTTTACAATCGTCACAAATAGTTCCTAAAGTTTGGAAACTATTGAATCACTATCCAAAACCACAAGTTTACAAAAATGACAAATGAGTATCTGAACTTTGATTGACTACTTGTTGTCTGTTAAATTTGACTTTACTCCAAACATCATCGGTTTTAAGTTACCAAAATGTCACCTTTCATCATATGTACAATAATTGCTTCGAAGAGTTCAGCGTTTACCCAAGCGTATCCGTTATCACCCCACTCCAACCCCCAGGAGTTCTTGATCTCTATGCTATAATCCAAAAGCCCATGATTATCAGCCTTTGTATACAATCCGGTTATTAACACCGCATGGTTAGGTACTATAAATCCAGGGCCATTGATCTTTATATTCGTGAAGACGTCATCAACGATGTTGTAGTCACCCCAACGATATGGATTATCCATGGTTGTTTTTGAAGCTATTGCATTTTCTCTCAAAGAACCCATTGGGTGGCATAATCCAATCACTGGATAGTGATGTCCTTTTGAACCAATTTTTTTTCTTAATTCATATATAATATTGTAAAGTCCGTTAGCTTCGTGTAAACATTCAACCTTATATCTTTTATCGTGTTGGTATACAACAGTTGGGACCTCCCCATATAAAGGTTCTTACGTTCATAAAGCCCTTCTCCCCATTTTGTGATTACAGAGTTCAGTTGCATAGTACTAATGTTGTTTGGGGCCATTTTACTTAGTTGTAGGTTGCGGTTGGCGTGATCTATATGATGTAGCATCGTCAACATGTGTGTGCCGCAAACGACCATCCATGAGTTTTTTGTTTCTATCCATACTTCGGGATATATATTCCTAACAAAAACGGAAAGATAAATAGTTATATATATATATATGTGTGTGTGTGTGTGTGTGTATAAAAGATCAACAAGTTCGTGTCATAACCCAGAAACGAAGAATAACATACTCTTTGGTCTCAAGTATGGGTCTATTTGTATCCATGAGGTCCTCCATAGCATGTGTGAAAATTGAATCAATCAACAATCAAGTTAGACAAATATCAAACGGCAAAAACTTTATCAGATTGCACGTTATATCATCGGGAATTTCACCATAGTCTGTAATAACTACCAGCCCAGAAGGCATTCCTGTAGATGTTCCAAACTGATCAATATGTTGAACAATTTCCATTCCTTTTATTACCTTTCCGAAGACAACATGGCACCTACCATGTAAGCGATTAAACAAGGGTAAATAACAATGACTAGTTAATGAAAGACTCTTTTAATTTTCAGATCATCTCAAGCCCTCAAAGCATATTGTGGGCTTAAAACAGTTGGGACCTCCTCAAACAAAGGTTCGCCATCATTACGTTCATAAATCCCTTCTCCCATTTTATGATTACAGAGTTCAGTTGCATAGTACTAATGCCGTTTGGGGCCATTTTACTTAATAAACCCCTTGGGGATAGTTGTAGGTTACGATTGGCGGGATCTATACGATGTAGCATCGTCAACATGTGCATGCCACAAACGACCATACATGAGTTTTTTGTTTGTGTCCAAACTTCTGAATATAAATTCCTAAATGTATAATGATAGCCTTTTTCGCGTGCCTGCAGTCTGAAAAAATAAGAGAAAGATAAATAGTTATATATATGTATATATATAAAAGATCAACAAGATCGTGTCATAACCCAGAAACGAAGAATAACATACACTTTGGTCTCGAGTATGGGTCGATCTATATCCATGAGGTCCTCCATAGCATGTGTGAAAATTGAATCAATCAACAATCTTCAAGTTATTGTATACATGAAAAAGATCTAACATTAGAAACGAGAAAGACCAACTTATATTGCTCAAAAGGTTTGCTCACAAAGTTTTACTCAAAGGTTTACATAAAAAGTTTTCTAAATATATTACTCAAACAATTTTAGTCACAAAACTTTGCTCACAAAGTTTCACCCAAAGGATTGGTTGAAAATTTTACCCAAAGACTTGCTTAAAAAGTTTGCTCGCTCGAAAGTAATGTAGGATTTTAAGAAATGTGGTTCAAAAAGCTTGCTCACGAGTTCGCTCAAAAAGCTTGCCGACAAAAGCTTGGACATCGTTTTTCATGTTTATTTTCCGGTAAAAGTTAGCAAAGATTCGTTGGTACGTTCGAGTGATGCCGGGTGACCGCCCAGAACCGAAGAATGGTAGTTGGTTAATAGCTAAGAACGGAGGTCAAAATCCGCTAGAATGACCAAACGGTCATGATAAAATAAGATCCTTTAAACTCAAATTCCAGAACAAATGGAGAGTAGACTCACAATTACGTTTAAGCTCCAAGAGAGTCGGGTCGAATAGATTAGCCACATGAAGTGTATCAATCAAGTGTTCTTGTTGATTGGTCATGGTGAATAAGTGAGCTGGTGGCATACGAGACAATGCGTCCGCGGCACCATTATTCTTTCCGGGTCGGTACACGATTTCCAAGTCAAACCCAAGAAACATATGTAGCCATTTATGTTGTTCGGGAGTTTGAATAACCTATTATTGGAGATTGTGGAGTGACTGTTGGTCGGTTATAATGTGAAGCGGTGACCCAATAAATATTGTCTCCACTTAGCCACAACTTGAGTAATGGCAAATATTTCTCGGTGATAAACGGAGGCCAATTGTATTCGGGGGCATAATTTTTTACTGTAATAAGCTAGAGGGTGTTTGTCTTGGGATAAGACGGCTCCAATACCGTTGCCAGAGACACCGGGCTTGATAGTAAATAGTTTCAACAAATCTGGTAAACGGAGGACCGAAGTAGAGCTAAGCAAGGATTTCAGGGAGGCGAAAGTCGTAGCAGCTTGTTCATTCCAATTGAAACTGTCTTTTCTTAGGAGATCCGATAGTGGGTCGGCGATAGAGGCAAATTCCTTAATAAAACGCCTGTAGTACCTCGCTAGTCCAAGGAAACTACGGACATCTTTGGTCTATGATGGAGTGGGCCAAGAAACAATGTCATCAATCTTAGCCAGATCCACGGAGACACCGTGTAAAGTTATCAAAAACGCTCGCCTGTTGCACCAAGGTGCAATTTTCAGGCGAGGCGCAGCCATGCCGCCTTGCCAGTTAAAGGCGTTATTTTGGAAAGTTTCCGGCCAAAAAACGACTTTCCGGTGATTTTTCCGACGAAATTTCTGCCATTTCAGGCGAACTTCTCCAAATTGCTGTCAAATTCTATCTGGAATAGATCTGTACTTATAGTTGAATCACCGGAGAGCAGAAGTTTTAGGAAGAGAGAAGAAGAAAATGAGAAATGAAAAAAGGGACTTGCTAAAAGGTTACTCTTAAAGTTGTGTTGCAGAGAAAAGTTTGTGTGTTTTGACTTTTGCAGAGGACACAGTGTTTCAATAGTGACAACACATATTAAAAAAAATATTTTCTTTCAATTTAAATTACTATATAGCAAGTACACAGTTATATATGTTAATATTTTTTATGTAGATTATCTTAAAAGGTTTAATTTTTTTTAAACTAGTTAGATAATTTCAATATCTAATTATATTAGTTATATAAATATATTTAGAGAGTAATATTAATTTTATATACCTACAAGATATATTTATTATTTTTAATAAATAATATATTTTTCATTCACCTGCGTTTTTTTTCTCAGGCCCTCACTTTTTTTTTTGCGTTGTGCGCCTAGGCCCTAGGCGAGGCCTATGCACAGGGGTGGATGTAATGTACAAGGAGGGGTAGCACGGGCTACCCCTCAACTTTTTCGGCGGAGTGTAAAATCAGTACAAAAAAAAATTTCTCTCTGTTTTATGTATTGGTGATACCCCTGAGCAAATATTAGGATACCCTTGTATCCAAAAAAGAGTTTTGGGATACCCCTGAACTTGTCTTCTAGATCCGCCACTACCTATGCGCCTTAAATGCACCTAGTGTATTTGATTACTATGGATCATAGTTTGTCCAAACAAGCAACTAGTTAACAATTAGAAGTTTTCAAAACCTGTTGAACATGAGTAAGGTGAGATTGCCATGTTTTACTATAAACAAGGATGTCGTCAAAGAAAACGAGGACAAAGGATCAAAGATAAGGGCGAAAGATGTCGTCCATGAGCCGTTGAAAAGTTAAAAGGGCGCTAGTTAAGCCGAATGGCATAACAAAGAATTCATAATGGTCGTCATGAGTGCAAAAGGCGGTCTTGAAGATGTCGTCCTCGTGAACACGGATTTGATGATACCCGATGAGTAAGTCGAGTTTAGAAAAGAATTTTGGGCCATGTGATTCATCGAAAAGTTCATCAATGGATAAAGTAGGGAAATGATCCCGAACCGTGATGATGTTCAGAGCGCGGTAATCGACATAAAAGCGCCATGTGCCATCTTTTTTTTTCAAACCAATAGCAGCGGGGATGAAAACGAGCTGGAACTCGGCCGAATAATTCCTTACTGGAGCATCTCATCCACTAATTTTCAATCTCTTGTATTGGAAGTGGGAATACGATAAGGCTTAACTGAGATAGGTGAACTGCTTGGTACTGATTTGATAACGGTTGGGCGGAATGGTAGTTGGGGGCTGAAAACGGAAGCGAATCAGACCAGAAGGTCTTGCATATCGGGTGGGTAATCGGCAGTAACATGTGGTTCGGGTGAAGATAATTGGAGGTGAAAAGGTTATAGAATCGGTATTGGCTAGTCAACACAAACTGTTGAATTGAATAGATTGGAGGGTGTTCTTAAGGTCACCTTTCCATAGGACCCGTTTGTTATTCAAGGAGAATTCAAATGTAGTTGCAGAGTAATCGGTTATGACCGGTCCTATGGTAGACAGCCATGAGACCCTAAGACCATATCCCAACCTTGTAACGAGAGAACATAAAAATCGACCAGAATTGGTTGACCTTGGATAATCAGCTCCACTTGGCGAGAGATACCCGAAAACAATGTAATGGATTCAGTACGTAATTTGAGGATATTGGCTATACGAGTCTAAACGAAACAATGGGTACTACCCCCATCCAATAATACCTGAATGTATTTACCTTGAACAGTGCCAGAAAAATGAAGAGTGTTGGATAAACAACCACCGGAAAGAGCATTCTAAGAGATGGAAGATTGTTGTTGTATTTCTTCAATTTGAAGTGTTGTGGCTAAGGATTCATTAGCAGTGGAGTCGGGTGGATCTAGATCCTCAGGATCATCTTCGAATATAAGAAGTTGTGGAGCGACTTTACATCTGTGATCCTAGGAATACTTATCGTCACATCATTTTGAACAGATTTTAACTTTATATTCAACGCCTTTTCCACCGCCGTCGGCTTTTTCCTACAATAGCCATCTCGCAGAGGAGGTGGAACGTGGTGATAACCTAAACCACTGTTCTCCCTATAACCATAAACATCCTCCCTGTTTTCATCTTTCCCGGTCGGTTTCGGGAGGATATGATCCAAGACATATGAAGCAGTAGAATAACTAATCAATTTCTTGTCTACTCGTTCGGTTTCAATTCTTGCTTTTTCAAGTTCTTGTTTAAGCTCTGCGATTTTGTCTATGTGATTATTAATTGCGGTTTGCTTATCCATCATAGTAGCTTTTATCAACATGATTGTAGAATCATTTTCACGATTAAGATCAATAAACTGATTAATTTTCTTACTCGTTTTATCATAAGCTTCTTTCATTTGCTTAAAATCATATGCCAAAAGATCATTGTGTTTCTTCAGTTCTTGAATTTGTTTATCTTTTTGAAAACACGCAGTGTCTTTTTCAACACATTCAGTGCACTTTTCATTGCACTTTTGTTTAAAAATTTCATCTTTTTCAGCTAGCTCTGTACGTTTTTGTTTTAAGATCTCATCTTTCTCAGTACAAGACTTGCACGGTTCCATGCATTTCTTGCACTGAATTTCAGTTTTAATCTTAACTATTTCAGATTTTATCTCAACTTTCTCACACTCTACTTTCTCACTTTCTGACTCAACCTTTTTCTTGAAGTCAGGCCTCGTTTACTACCTCTTTTAAATCTGGCATCATTGCTTTATTAGCTATCTCTGCAAAATATTCAGCAGTCATCTCTTTCTTGATGTCGATAATATCCTCCACTGGTTCTTTCTTCGGTTCTTCTTGCTGCATTCCACAGTATCTTGATTGAGTGTTGAATAAACCTGCAAAAGAACTCATCATGTCAGGAGGAATAAAACCAACAGATCTTAGTGCATATAATCCTCCGTTAGCTTCAGAATCTTCATCGTAAGAAATACCAAAATGAATTTCTCCCTCTTCTTCGACAACTCCCTCAACCCCTGGTTCCGGTTCCTCAATGATCTCAGCAAGCATCACCAGTCCTTCACTCTTTGGGATGTATTTATCCCATTTTCTTTTCTCAGATAAACACATCCTTTTCCTGCTAGTTTAACTGCAATAGCGTTTTCTTTGTACCATTTTCATTCAACGGTTCAAAATACTCTTCAAGAATCGAGAGCCAACATTCCATTGAATTAGATTGCACCCAATTGCAGAATCTTTCACGCCATCCGTTGGATTCATCCATACTCATCAACTTAGGAGGCTTTACGGATGTGTTGAGCTCGTTGTCGAGATTCAAGCTTTGGGCCATTGTCGTCGATGATGTAGCAAAAGCGTTGTAGAATTCAGTATCCATCTTCGTTAAAATCTTGAACTTTGTGCAAACGTACCTGAAAAGCACTCAAACTGATCAAATAGCTTCTTCAAGCAAAGGAAACAAGGTCACTCGTGCGAGTGGTCAGATTCACTCGTGCGAGTAGAGTTTTTCCAATTAAACTGAAATTTTTGTCTCTTCGTGCGAGAACTTTTGTGCATTCTATTTTTTTTTATATATAGACTTTTTGTAATGTTTGATGTATTGTTTATGACTAACGAAAACATATTAGCAAAAAATATGATATAAGATTTCTTTTTTAATAAAACGATTAAGAACATTTCAAGCATTCAAATACTTTTAACACATTTGGTCATTTCACTTTTTTTTCTTTTTTAAAAAATGAAACATGTTACTCAGTTGAATCTTTCCGACAAAATACGACTCTAATTGATCATTTCCACTATGATATGTAAAAATGTAATTTCAGTCCTATGATGTATCTAGAGATTTATAAATTATATATATACACACAACCTGTGTAATACGCGGGTCTATAACCTAGTCACATTATATAGTATTAAAAGAAATATGATGACATGACTCATATAGTGTGACACCTGTGTCACTACGACCATCAAACAAATACCAAACCAATGAGATATTGTATTTCATACTTTGGACTTGTATAAATATGTGTATCTTTTGCACATATCAACTCTTGTTCGATTTCAAGCTCTAAATCGCTTTCTGGAAGGTTATACGCGCACTAATGCGTAGATATAACCAGTTTAATGCAACGAACACTCCGGAATAGTGAAATAGTCTTAACATACCCTAAATAACCTTTACATAACTTAGAAATAAGTTTTAAAGGCTTTGGTATGGCAAAAACAAGTTAAATCGCTTACAGGGACTAAAGTTGACAAACAGCGAAAATATATGCCAATCTGAACTGTAACAGACATTCCGGAACATGACCATAATTTAAACACACCTTAAATATCTTTTATATAGCTTAGAAATAGGCTTTGAGGGGTTCGGTGTGCTAAAATAAACTTTTGGGTCATTCAGGGACTAAAAGCGTCAAAAAGTGCACAAGTTTGCACTTTCGCGCATAACTTACATTCTGAATACACCTGGACATCCAAAAATTTATGTAAGCACTAAAACATTTTATTTTAGTGTTTGGCATAAGAAAAATCCATTCGTCGCGTCATTTGGATCGTTTTTCGCGCTTATGCGCATTCCGTCGCAATTAGCCGAACAACGCAACCGTACGGCTAAACGAACCGACATCCGAGATATTTTTGAGAACATTTTAAGTTCCCTTTACTTTAACTTCATTTTAGAGCTTTGAAATGGGGTTAACGGGCCTTAAACGCGTCGGAAAAGGCCTTATTACACTACAGGGACCAAATCTGCCATTTTTGAAACTTTCTGTGCAGAAACATTGAATCTGGCCTATACCACCTTTGCACATGGTTTTGGGCAATACTATGGGCTGGTTTGATGTGCACATGGTATTACAATACCATGGGTGCAAGTGTATGGCCAAGATTGAAGCACTTTTTCCAAGAAACGATCCTAACGGTTCGGGAAATCCTATAAATACCCCATGCCTTCATTTGCAAAACCCACAAGAATTCTGATTTGAGAAGCTCTAAGTTGAAACCTTTGTTTCATACCTGAGCTACTTGGATCGGGATTAGCATTCGGGGACCCTTCGTAAGTATTCTTTCGTTCTTTTATTGCTTTTCGAGTCTTTTCGAGTCTGAAAGTCAAACTTTGTTTGACTTTCTGCATTGACCAGTTTATGGTCAATGCGAAGTTCGTTTGAACTTCACAACGTGAGTGTAATCACGTTGGTTATAGTCCCTTGGGACTATGCCTACTGATTACCACGTTGTCTAGGGTCGTAAGGGTAAGCGATCTCATAAATCGCTTATACCTTCGAACCCGACCCATTTGGTCGATCATTATGATCCGACCAAACACATTAGGTGACCATAGTAGGTAGGGAATAACCTTCCGAGGTTATACCCTACGGTCACATCGTTTGAGTAGTTGTATGATAGGTAGTTTATATGCCTTAGGTAAATTACCAAAATGCCCTTTTTACGCCAAAATTCATTTTAAGCATATGTAACATAACTTTTGGTATCTAAACTAATTTGGTAACAATATTAGATGTGTTAAGGCATATTTTACTTGTCATAGGACTAGTTAGGCGTTCCGAATGCGTTTCACGCGAACGACGCGTTAAAGTAGCATAAACTACCTAAACGGGTCGTAATGGGTAGTAAGCACTTATGTTAGGTTTCTTTTAGTATGTAGGCTTTGTTAAACCATATTACACGAGTCTCCATACTCGTTTGGTTTACGAACCCTCATTCTATCTAAATCCTCCGATTTAGGTCCGGTTTATTAACATAGTTACCTATATTAGGTGCCGTTTGATTCCGAGATCTCTAGCATTGTTTGGTTGTTACTCAAGGACTACTAAGCAATCTCAAGTGAGTACATAGACCCCTCTTTTACTGTTTTCCAAACTGTTTTGGGGTGAAACACATGTGCCTACTTGTTACTTTCATGCTTTCCTGTTTTCACATCATATACCTGCTATGTTCGTTAGTACATTATAGTACATGATTTCATTACATTACATTACATGCTATGTATGCCCATTGTGTGCGTACTTAGTACATCGTTTTACATTACATGCTATGTATGCCCATTGTGTGCGTACTTAGTACATCGTTCTACATTACATTTCATGCTATGTATGTCCATTGTGTGCGTACTTAGTACATTGTTTTACATTGCATTTCTGTTGCATATGCTCATCCAGCATATGAACAAATTATACTACATTTTGAACCGTTGTAACTATTTGACTATGTGAACCGTCGTAACCATTTGATTATATGAACCGTTTGTAACTGTTGAACCATGTGAATCATCTGTAACTGTTGAACCGTGTGAACCATTTGTATCTGTTGACCTGATTTACATCTTGACATAAACATTTTGGATATTATTCAATACATTTGACAATTGGTTTAAACATAGACATCTTACATTGTTGGTTTGGTTTGAGTAAGTGATTTAAGTAACGAGGCGTGTGTAATATGATACAAGCATGGTGGATACGCCGCTGGTACTTCCTATATATAAGTGATTGTATGGTATTACATATTGTAGCGTTATTTGAATCATTTCAATTTGGACATATAACATTTTATACAAGTAACATACTTTTCACAATACATTGTTTTACAAACAACTTATCTTATACAAACTCATTTTACATGGTTATTCATTTAACCCTACATTATTCCCTTATTTATACATATCATCTGATCTTATCGTTTTTCAAATGATTTACAAGACAAAGCAAATTACAAGGTTCATGACTAAACATTTTATCAAATATAAGTCATGAATCATATTTTCACAAACCTATGTATCTCACAGGCATTTTTATGCTGACGTACCTATTTTCACATGTGTTTTCAGGAGATGATGCATATGACTTATCAAGACATACTTAGGCGGACCTGTGCCTTAGTGACTTAAAACGAGACAAGAACTAGTTAATTTATGTTATGTACTCTTTGTTTCTTGTTTAAAACAATGTAAACTCTCATGTTTGATTAATAAAACGAAACTTCAATTGCCATGGATTTGAAACAATTAATTCTGTTACAACACTCCCTGACGTTTCCGCCACGTTTTGTATGTTCTACGTGGTCGGGGTGTGACATATAGTGTTACAAGTTAACTATTAGTTACGATCAACTTTCTAGACTTTATGTTATACTCATGAGACGTTGGTAAAAGGCGTAAACTTGTTACATCATATACCCTCATTCCCAAATCTAGTCGCCTAGGGTAAAAGAGATGTCAAGACTGTAACATACTCAGAAACGAAACGATGGAACATTGAAGTTGAAGACGAGATTCTGTGTGTTTTCTTCATTAGAGAAAGATTTATCGAAATTTAAAAAAATACAAACATGAACACAATTGCATTTCCAATGTGTACACACGTTTTGGATGTATGATTGATGTCGTATTCTCAATAATGATATAAACCCAGTATGCCATTTATGTCCTTGCTTTAATAATGAAAAAAATGAAAATGATAGTTGACAATAATTATACCCTCAGAAAATATATTTAATACTTAATTACAAATATACAAATGTAAATAAAAAATATTAAAGTTGAGGTTATAAATGAATACGTATATTTGACAAGAGTATAGGCTCTAAGACTTGGAAAAGAGTTGCGGAGACTGCGGTTTTCTCATCTATATGTGGAGAATCTGGAAGTTTAGAAACCAAACGATTTTTGAGAACAAACAGTACTCGGTCTAAACCATGGTGGAAAGCATAAAAGAAGACCCCTTCACCTGGGTCAAACATGGGTTGAAATTCAAGGATCTCGACTGGTTTAGATGGAGAGATTTCAACATTAGAGACTTTATTATTTAATTTCTGTTTCATTTTTTGTTTTGGGACCTCCAGCCTCTAGCTAGCCCCGCTTCGGCTTCTATTAAACGTGCCTGTTTGTTTTAAAAAAAAAATTGAATACGTATATACATAATCAATATTAAGTAAAAAAATCATAATGTTGTGTAATGTATTTATACGTAATTCTTGATGAATATAATAAGAATTAATAATAGTAGTAAAGATGGAAACATATCAAACTTATACATCACCCTTGAATCAAAATTTTGGGATATTAATACCATTAAATAAAAAATCATAATGTTGTATAATGTATTTTTTTGAATTGCAAATTTATTTTTACTTCTGTCGTCTGTGGAATTGAACCCAAGACCTCCTCCTCTCAAAATGTTTAAAAACTTTGTCTTTGCCAGTAGACCACCACCCATTGGTCTGTGTAATGTATTTATACGTAATTCTTGACGAATACAACAAAAATTGATAACATCAGCAAAGATGGTTTCATAACAAACTTATTTATCACCCTTGAATTAAAATTTTGGGATACTAATACCATTATGTCACTTCACTACCCTAAAAAGAAATTGTCCCACTTAAACTATTGCTAAGCATAGGCACCTCATATATAAATAATAGACCTTCATCATAGATATCCTTAGTTAAAATCCGAAGGTGCATCACAAATTAGAAACCTTATCTTGCACCGTAGTGCGTACGATACCACCACTACCATTGTGAAGAAATGATGCCTTCTATGTTCCTGACCCTTTTTCTACCATGCGCCGGCATGAGTGTGGTGTTCATTAGAGTTGTTCAAAAAAATCTGGATCCGAAACTGAATCCGAAATATCCGAAAATCCGTATCCGAAATATCCGAAATTTCTGATATATTCGAATATTCGGATATCCGAAAACCGGATAATCCGAATTTTCGGATTCGGGTTCGGATATGAATTTCAAAAATTCCGGATAATCCGATTATCCGATATCCAAAAATTATTATTTTTTATAAATATATATAGTATATGAGCATCATATTTAGTTTAAAATATAGTAAAAATAGTAAATAATCAGATTTGGATGTGGATTTATAAATGTTTTTTTAGTTTTCAATGTTGGAAATTGGGAAATCGAATATAGGTTTAGTTTTATTCTATGCACCAAACAAATTTTTTTTTATTTTTTTTATAAATTCAGATATCCGTTCCGTATCCGAAATTTCGGATATCCGAAATTTCAAATACGGATTCGAATATTAATATTCACTAGGGGTGTTCAAAAAAATCCGTATCCGAAACCGAATTCGAAATATCCGAAAACCCGTATCCGAAATATCCGAAATTTCGGATATCCGAAAATCGGATAATCCAAAGTTTCGGATTCGGATGTGAGTTTTTAAAAATTTCGGATAATCGGATTATCCGATATCCGAAAACATAAAACATAAAACATAAAAAATAAATATTATATTGTATAATATTGGGTTTTCAATCCATTTTCCATCATCCTTTCTCCTGATTCTACCCTCTTCTCATCCATTCCAAGAAATTAGGGCTCAACCGCCACTCCCTCATACTGTTCTTATGAGTTGCTCACCACGCCGCCTGTTGGCATCTCCTCACCGTCATCATCTTTCATTCTTCCCGTTGCTCATATTTATCTTCTCTTCTTCATGTCGTTTCATACTATCATCTTCCTAACTCGTTTACAAGGGGATGAAAAGGATTCATCCTTGTCATATTGATCTACTAAGCTTATTTGTTCTGTAGTTATTATGTAAAATCTTATTTATTTGTTTCTTGTTTTCTCGAGTGGAAGTAGCCTTAAATTTAGGCAAGAATTATTTATATCATTTAGATTAGAATTTTACATCATGAACCTTCAGTATGTTTATTGCTTTGCTTATACATGAACCATCTATATGAGATGGAATTTTTATGTATTTTTTAGTTTTGGATATCCGTTTTGATATCCGAATCCGTATCCGAAATTTCGGATACGGATTCGGGTTATCAAAATCCACTATCCGAAATTTTCGTATATCCGAAAAGCGGATTATCCAATGTTGAACACCCCTAATATTCACTATCAAAATTTTCGGATATCCGAAAACCGAATAATCCGATCTTGAACACCCCTAGTGGGTGCAGGCTTTAAAGGCCCAATGTCTATGTGGCACTAACATGATATCTTAACTAGTACGGGGGCTTTATTCCACAACACCCAACCTTATGACCCCTATGGCCAATTGTCCCAACTGATACAATCCAATTTCTCTGAACTTGAGGTCACAGATCCCCCCACCCCCCACCCCTGAAAAAAATGTAGATCACTCATACTCATTCGTATTCGGTAATTGATTTACCGATCACCTAAATTATTCCATATATAAATTTACAACTTTTTTGTGCATCATCACTTGTACATTATGCTTTGGGTGTTTTTCAAAAAAAAAAAAGTTCATTTTTCTTTTTTAACTCAAAGGTTTTTACCTTTTACAATTTTAACCTACATAATTTGTTTTTTTAACTTTAACCCAAAACTTTTCATTATTTGCAATTTAACTTCACAACTTTTATCACTTATACTTTTCATTTTTAGCAAATTTTCGTTTTACATATAGTTCTAACTTTTTCGAGTTAATACGACGCAACGTGCATGTGTGGTTCAACGTTTTTATCTCTATTTTTCTATGTTTGACAGGTTCGTCGCAACACGCATATCCTAGGTCGAGTCAGTGTTGGTGGTCGATGACGGTTGTGTGACATTAGTACTATTTTACACCGTTTTACGCCCTGCCGCAACACGGGGTGTGCTTTGGGGGGTTTTCAAAGAAAAAATGGTTATGCATATGGTTGTCGTAACGTTGGCTTTGGGGGGTTTTCCAAAAAAAATTGATTTTTTTTTTTACTTTTCACCCAAAAGTATTTCATAAATTACTTTTAACTTAAAACTATTTGTTTTTTTTACTTTTAACCCAAAACTTTTTATCTTTTGCAATCTATCCTCATAACTTTTTTTACTTTCAACTTTGGTCCTTAGTTTTCATTTTCCGCAAATTTTTTGCTTTATGATTGGTTCTAAATTTTGTGACTTAACACATCGCAACGTGCGTCTTTGGTTTAACGTTTTTACATTTCGTTCTAAATTTTGCGAGTTAACACGACGCAACGTGTGTGTGTGGGTGAACGTTTTTACATCGCCAATTTTTCCCCATTTGACATGTTTAACATAACGTGCGGGTCCTAGATTGACTTAGTTATAACTAAAGAATCCCGGCCGAATTACGGCGGGTCGCAATCCTAGTTCATACTCATTTGTAAATGCACCAAATAGTATTATCGGTATAGTTATACATGTGATAGTTTAGAATCCTTGAACAATAGCGCATGTTCATGATATTAGCTATCATTGATTGACATAATCATTAGACGTTTAATGAGACTTAGCGTACGTATACCATATGTTATTGACTTGATTGTACCATATGTGAAATTTAACTGACACGATAAATGACACTAAAAACTATAAAATATATAAATTCTCCTGCTTTTAATTAAGTTGGAATTTATGTTACAAGCTTAAAAAATTCACACAGAATTATGAAACATAATTAAACAACTTCTCAAAGTGAAAGAGATGTTTCCGAACTCGATATATATGTATGCTATACATAACTGCCGCTGTCGTCACCAACCCGAACGAAACCAATATCAACTTCCAGAAATCCTAACAACACAAAAGAGATGAATATAGACATAAAAGTGTTTGGAGGGTCAATCAACAAGATCCAGCCCGTTTCAACCCACATAATAAAATGACCCAAATTTCGGGTTTCATATAAAGTTGAAAGAATTACATGGATAGCCCATTAGCCCGTGTAGTATACTTGGTTCTTGATTTGATCCCTATGTACCCTTTAACTTTAAAATACGTTTGATTCGTGTGAATTGACCTTTGTACCCTTTAACTTTAAAAAAAAAATAATAACCCTAACACATAATGCCACCTATAATATAAAGTTATAAAGATCACCTGAGGGTTGGATATGATCAATCCCATGATGTATGTCATCAAGTCCCAGAAAGACTGAACCGAGTTTTGTACGCCTCCAACGACAGCTCTATCGGATTCGGGAACTTGATCCTGTATCATAATTGAAGCTAACAGTAGAATCTAGAATTGTTTCAACGAATTTCGGGCTTTCATATCACCTGCATTTGTTGAATGACCGATAGATCGAACATCCATAGCCCCAAACGTGACACTGCTACTCCGGACATCAAAAAATAAGCCGATGTCATGTTGTTTTTAACCCATATTGAGCCAACACAGATCAAGAGGCAAGTCCACTGCATATAAACAACATATTTTTTTTAAGAAAACAAGACTACCTGTTCAAACTAACTTTTTTTTCAGTTACCAATAGTTGGTAAGTTTTGTTTAAACTTTTCACACATACCTGTGACCAGATTGACCAAAGGCCTGTTCTAAGGGTTGATATTCGATTCTCCATGAAAGGATACACAAACGTGGCTGAGATACCCATTATCGAGCTTATTCCTCTTCCCGTCCCAATTATGTATGCTGGTATTCCGTCCCATTCCAATGTCGCAGTCATCAAAGTCCCAAAACTGTCACAAAAATAACTAACTAAATCTAGCATGGAAAAAAGTACTACTTTGCTATCCATTGCAAACAACCTATTATTTTTGCAAAAACTGTAAAGGTGATATTATACATTTTAATAAATGTGACAATTTCAACCCGCTAGGCCGTTAACTTATAGCGAAGTTGGAAGTCACCAAAAGTGTATTTTTATTCCTTAAAACCACTTAAATTGTTACATTATTGAACATTATATTACTACTAGAAAAGTTATATTTTTGTAACATTTAACATATTAACTCTTTATAAAATTGGCCAAAGAACTTGAAACATAAGATCAAGAACCGCACCTGAGGACCGTAAAATAGAGTATGGCTAAAGATAGTCCTGCGAGAACAACATCTTGTTGAAGGTACACTCGCCACGCATGAATAAACGGACTTTCAGACACCCTTTTAACAAATTTTCTAACCAAACTACCCGAAGAAACACAATCTGATGAATCATGATGTCGGTCAGTTTGTTCCTGAGAAGTAGAAGGAGCTTGTTCTTGATTATTTGGTTTGGTTTTGAACTGTAGTTCCCGTTTTCTGCTTCTTTCTTGTAGAGCTGGGATCCCTTTGTATACAGAGTTTAGGAACCAATACTGCAAGAAAACCGAAAGTATGTTCCAGATTGCTAAACCGACAGCCGATGCAACCATTGAGATAAAACTGATGATGAATCCTGTTACGACTGGCGCGAATAAGGTGCTTATTAGATCGATTCTTCGGATTCTTGAATTCAACTTTGTTAGCATGTTTGAAGAATGCCCTTCTGATATAACAACCACCCTGTCATTATTTGAAATCTTTGTCACTCTTGATTTGACTAGAATCATATATGAATGTTTGAATGGGATGGTTTGACCTCAAAAGTCAAACTACTTATATGTAGTGAAGCTCTAGAGCTTAAAAAAATCAAATAGTTTGACTATGAGGTCAAACACAAAAACTAACTGTTGACATATTTCTATATTAAAACAGTAACCAAATGCTTGTACATGTTAAACAAATTAGATCAATCTATGAAGGTTCTAACGTGACAGATGGACCTCAAAAGTCAAACTAGCTATCTAGAATCATGTTCTACAAGCTTAAAAGTCAAACAGACTAGAGAATAAATGTACCATTCTCTTTCAATCAAGATGGTCCCTGCAAGAGTTGAAAGAACTGCTACAGCTCCGGAGAGATTGGTCAGCACAACGAGCAAAGTAAATGTATTGGCGTTGGTAATCCGCATGTCCGGAGAGATTAAAAGTCCGACCACCGTGACACCCGCAACGATAAATGAGAGGTTTTGTGTTAACAGCCAAACTCTTAGAACCTATCATATATAACAATTTGAAGATCATGATTTACACTTTAGGAGCTCTTTAACTATATATTATTATAATGGTTTATTTTGTAATTATATACTCATTAAATAAAATTAATTTTTCTCTTACATAACCAAAGTTGATGGTTAATGATAGAGAGTTGATCCAAGAGTTATCCGACCCCTACTTGGACATGCTACAAACTGAATCTGAGCCTACTATACATTAACAAGTTCAGGCTTGATGCGGCCCAAATGAAAAATTTTAACAACAAATAAGAAGTTAGAGAATATGATGTAGAAACTAAGTGGTTTTCACATGCATACAAATAGATAGAGGAGTAGGTGGTATCATGTCCACCAGTACACCTCATGTTTCTGGCCATGACTTAAAAAATATATAGTTGTTGTTAACTTTCATAGTTCATACAATCTTTTGGACAAACTAGCTAATGTTATTCTGACAGCATGTTCATAATTTGGTACAATATTACCCTTGGTACATAATATATATAAATAGGGAGGTGGTGTTGAGTTTATTTTAATTTCATGTTATTTTTTGTATATATTGGTTAATTTAGGGGATATATATATATGGTTGGAAAATGTTAGCCGGTCCTAGTACTATGTTCTCCAAGCTTGACTAATAGAATAGGCAGGCCCTTTAGAGTGCAGTAGATAGGGGGTGAAGGGAACTGCTCAGAAATGTCTTAGTTGGTTGAGGAGTGACTGATCCGGAGTTTATTTTCTATTATAATTATTATCATTTATTTTTAAGTTTGTTAGTCACTGTTATATCTGTAGTTTGAATATGAGGATGGTTATTGACGTTTTATGATTATCTAACTATCTTGTAATTCAACTATAAACAAACAAGTACAGAGAAGATTAAACCTTTGGATATATGGAGTTGTCGATCCATTGGCCTACTAGGGGGCCAAATAAGGCGGTCGTTGCTGACTCGACCACGCCATAGGCTGCAGCCATAAGCAAAGAATCCGGCCAAACATTTATCATGTACAACCCGACCGAAAAATCCCATGTCCTATATATTTAAATTCATAAAAACATGTTACATATTTTAACTTAAATGAAGAAAAGGTCATACTTTCAGATCAATAAAATTGGATTAATAGGTACATCCATGCCAAAACTTAATGAACATAACCAAGAAACTTTAAGAAAAGTTCACATACTCTAACTAAATGCTAGGACATGATAAACTTATCAAAAATATTTATGCATAATTTTGATTTTAGGGTTTAAAAAGCCTTTGAACTAACTCATAGGTTTTCAAATCATATAAACCCTATATAGAACATGTTAGGCTGTGATATCATTATATCAAATTTTGGAAGGTTTTGATGAAATATAGATTCATATATGTCTATGCACAAAACCATATATATGAATGAATGTATGAATACATACATACAGATATACATGTGTGTGTGTATAGAGAGAGAGGAGACACCTGGCACCCCATCGGGATAAGAAGTGGCCAATATACAGAGAAACTAGCAGAGAGGTAGGGACAGGATCTTGATGTTGTTGGTGGTGTTCATCTTCCAATCTTACATAATGCCCCTCCTCCATCTCTCTTTCTCTTTGTCTCTCTCTATATATATGTATATGTATATATGTGTGTATTTAGTGTATATCTTCTCTTCCACCTTTGATCCGATCCATAAGAAAGTTTGCATGGACATATATCAGAGGTTGAGAGAGGATGATTTGAAATGACTTATATACCACTGCAGATGTTGCCAAATGAAACATGACATGGTAGTCGGTACAATTATTCTGTGGGTTTCCGTTTCTATAGCTTAATTTAGGGGGTTACATGTTACAAAATATTTAGTAAATACAAAGTTATAATTTATACATCTTAGTTATATTATAACTTTTTAGTTTGCTTTGATAACCTACAATAAATGGCAACTCAACATCAATGAAACTAAAAGTGGTATTAGTCATTTGTTTTAGTCCGGCACCCATAACTACGATTGCTTTGATCATTTGTCCCTCAGCCAAACCTCCCTATTTAATGCTTGATCTTTGTTTATATGATTGTAACGCCAGGGGTGTGGTATACCGCTCCTGGCCACATCAGACTCGTTAACGCCCTTTAGTGCCCCCACCTCATCCCCTGCGCGCCAAAGGGGGCGCCATCGATGCTCCGTCATTGCAGTAAGGAACGCTAAAGGGGGTGTAGGTGGGGTTGATTCTTTTCAACCAATCAAATATTTTCCTCTTTTTTTTTATTTTGTTTAATAGAGGGCTATAAACCATTGCATGCAAGTTAAATGAAGGGGCTTTAAAGCCCTCTATGTGACATGGCGCTAATGTGGCTCTGATGTGACACTATAAAACCCCTGGAGGCTTTAAACCACACCCCTCAGCCTAAGTAATGTACTAAAATTAGTGCTATCAGAATTAAAATTTGACAAGGTCTTGGAATCCTTGTCTTTGTATGTGGTATCCTTGTTAATGCAAGGTAGATTACACCAAAGTTGACAAATTGTGTGGTCTACAAATTATGTTTACTAGTTTTTTTAATTCGCGCATTGCGGCGAAACCGAGCAAATGATAATGTAAAACAAACGTAATTTGAAAACAAAACATGTTTAGACAGCCAAACCATTAGAAAGGTTTAGTTTATCATCGTATCGTTTTATGATAGCAAATAAATACTTTATTTAGAGTAGAACTACGTTTTTAACAAAACTTATAACAGAATGTCAGGGGGAAAATTAAACACAACTACGTACTTAAGTTTTTAAAAAAAGTTATAAACGTAAATTATTAAAGAAGTATCAAATTTATTGATAAATTAATATACGTTCTAAAAAAGAAAAAAAGAATTTTTTTTTTAAAATGGTATAGGGAGTATATGGTTTTAAAAAGGAAAAAAATTAAATATATGTTATTAAAAGTAAATATAATAATAAACTATTATAATATATTAAATAAAAAAACAAAAAACTACATATTGTTATAAAAATAAAGTTACTATTCATCGTCGTTCGTCAACATATACCAAATAACTACTTTATTTAGAGTACACTTCATTTTTAACAAAACTTATAACAAAATATCGGGAAGAATCAAGCACAATTACGTACTTAAGTTTTTAGAAAAAAAAAAGTTATAAACGTAAGAGTTAATTGCATAGTTAGTCCCTGTGGTTTGCACAAAGTAACATACTTAGGTACTAATAGTTTAAAATCAATTTCTAGGGTATTAACTTTACATTTGATAATGTTTGGAGGTATTAACGTTAATTGTTTGTTAAACTATTAGTACCTAAGTATGTTATTTTGTGCAAATCACAGGGACTAACTATGTAATTAACTCTAAATGTAAATTATTAAAGAAGTATCAAATTAATCGATAAATTAATACATGTTTTAAAAAAGAAAAAAAAATATTAAAAAATGGTATAGGAAATATATGGTTTTAAAAAGGGAAAAAATAAAAAATATGTTATTAAGAGTAAATATAATAATAAACTATTATAATATATTAAATAAAAGAAAAAAAACTATATATTATTATAAAAATAAAGTTACTATTCATCGTACTTCGTCAACAATATTTATATAATTGTAGTAATTTTACATTCCAGAATTTATAATTTATAATTTATTTTTATTTTCTAGGAAATTTAAATATCTTTAATATTATTCCATATATTAATAAGCAACTTATATGTGCATCATGACTTGTACCTTTTGCTTGGGGAGTGTTTCAGAAAAAAAAAAAAAAAAAAAAAAAAAAAAAAAACTAGGTTTTTCACATTTAACCGAAACATTTCGTATTTTACATTTTAACCCCTTTTCATTTTTTTTACTTTTACCCCAAAGTTTTCCATCTTTTATAATTTAACACAACACTTTATTATTTACAACTTTCGTACCCCATACTTTTTATCTTTCGCAAGTTTTTCGTTTTACGTTTCGTTCTAAATTTTGCGAGTCAACATGTCGTAGCGTGCATGTGACGTTCAACGTTTTGCTATGTTTTTCATATTTGACAGACCCGTCGCAACGCGTCCACTTTTCCCTTTTTGAAAAGTTTACCGCAATGGGCGGGTCGTAGATCGACTAAGTTATTATTTTCTACGTTTTACGTTTCTGGTTAATTTCTTCGCATTAAGACACTGTAACGGGTGTGTGTGGTTCAACGATTTTAGTCTGCTTTTCGTTCATTGTAATTTTTATCATTTTATCTATTTTATTTTTACGATGTTGAGAGTCGATGTGGTTGTGGCATTGGTGCTACTTGGCACGGTTTTACGAACGTTTTTAACCTATTTATTTTTTTACTAATTTTTTGTTTCAGTTTACCCCTATACTTCCTTTATTTAAAAACTATTTTTAAGTGCATATTTTATGTACGGGTATGTGTAAATATGATTTCTTCTACATTCCGACGTAAACTCTTTTTATAGACGAGTCAGGCCAAATATAATACGTTTTCGTTTAAAGAAACCATTTTTACGTGCATATTTCTATGTACGTTTTCTTATAAATTCAAGTTGTTCTATGTTTTGACGTAAACTTTTTTTGGGGCATGATTCAGGTCAAATATAATATGTTTTCGTGTTTATTTTATGTATGTTTCGTAGAGTTTGTTTCAAACCGAGTGGAGTCAAATTATGGTTTCTTTTTCTCCCCTTTTTTCCGAAAGCTCTAATTTATCCATTTCGATTACATGTGCATATTTTCCTTCATACCCGTTACGCTTTCTTTGTGTATGTTGGGTCACATATAATACATTATGATTGTTCGATATGAATTCCATTTACTTTACGTTTGATCCAATCACAATGCTTATACAGGTTACACTGAGTTCATCTGGATACGTCGAAATGTATGTTTTCATATGGTTAATGCATCATATAACGTTTGGACTAATCCATTCAATATTTACGATGTACCCACGCCGCAACGCGGGCGGGTCTTAACCCTAGTTATATTTTAAAAAATAATAATAATTACCAAGGGAGATTTTAGTTAATACTTAAATGAACTAATCAGTAATCCATTGGAAAAGACGTTGTTCACGGAAAAGACGTCTTTGAACGATTGTATAAAAAGTGTTGGAGATTCATTTCTAATTAGTATCTCGGCAATCTGTCGCAAATCAGATTACTCATGGTCAATCACAGACGAATTTTCATCAGTAACCACTGTAAGATTAAATATATTATGTATTAATATTTAATCTATAGCCATTATAATCATTTACATAATATAGATCAAAATAAATAATAACCTATTAAATAATTAGTTAGTAATTGTTGATGGACCATATTACCCTTATTAACTAATTAGGTTTCCTCCTGGGTGCTTATATAAGGAGAATTATGTGGAGGTTAAAGGGTTACTCAGTTACACAATTAGAACCACCCCATTAGTCATAACATCACATTCGACCTCCTCTCCTAAGCCGATACCCTTTTCGGTTTTCTAAGTTCCCATCATCAGTTAGCACCCTAAGGAGGAACCAGATCACAATGACAAGCACGTCGAACTCCATTACTGGATTCTCCAACGCACTGTCTGCTGTAACAGGTATGTTTTAATGTTTTCCCTCATGTACAAATAGAACTGAACCAACATGTGGTATCATAGCATATGTTGATTAGTCGGTTCTGTTTTGTATCCGTAAATCTGGATTAAAACAGGAAAACAGGTTTTTTAAAACCATAATAAAATTCGTTTTCATCATCCGAAATCATTACTGTTCGATTTCTGTCATCCGGAATGGCATCTCGGATGACATGGGCTCATTCTTATGTTACTGTTCCGAAATCTGCATGTTCAAAATATGTTTAAATGTGTAAAATAATTCCAGATTTCGGATGAAGTTTGTATAATTTTGTTTAGGGTTCATAATGTTCTTAGTCAAAAATTCGAAATTTCCTTTAAGTTTTGGAATGTGATTTGAATTGTTAAATGTTTCCCTAATTTTGATCTAATTTTGTCTATTAAGTTTTTTCGAAATCTGTTAAAAGGATAAACAGATTATGATTTCGAAATTTTATGATAAAAATAGATCAATGTTATAATTGGAAACTCTATCACAATTCTTAATTTTCGAATTTTCGGTTGTTATAACAATAAACAGCAACTGGATCGCACAAGATCAGATCACATAAGAGATGATCTGATCGCATAAGATAATCGCACAAGATCAGATCACATAAGAGATGATCTGATCGCACAAAACTGCATAATCGCACAAGATTTGTGGGTCGCACAACACTTGTGGATCGCACAAGACTTGTGGATCGCACAAGGCATTACTGATCGCACAAGTTTTGGGCCTTACTGATCGCACAAGTTTTGGGCCTTACTGATCGCACAAGTTTTTGGGCATTACTGATCGCACAAGTTCGATCCGCGCTAACGGGTAGTTTGCTATTAAATAATTGGTTTTGTAATTACTTAGTTAATTAATCAGAATCAGATAATGTTTTACAAAACCGAAATAGCTTAACTTGAATGAGTTTTTGATATATCATTTCTGGCCAAAGCTGACTTGATACATCTACTTATCGTTCAAGTATTACGAAAGCTATGTTAAGTGTGCATCATAAGCATGAATGTTTTAATATCTGGCCAAAGCTGATTTAATTCTTTCATAGATGGCATACTTAACAAGTGCATAACTAAAGTGATTGTTTCAATTTCTGGCCAAAGCTGATTTGTTACAACCACTTTGCACATATGCTTAAATGATTACACTTCTGGCCAAAGCTGTTTTGTCTTCGTTTAAGTAGAATTTTAACTAAGTCTATTATTTTGATGTTAGTAATAGACAATATCACAGCTTCATAATGTAAAATGGTCATTATTTATGCCTGCCTTAGTTTAACGTGCCCTTAGATCACATTAGGACTTCTTCCTTAGTATCATAACTTGCTCATCTTGTTTCCACTATCAGCACCCAATTGCGGGATTCCACCTTTGACTGGTGATAACTTTGCTGCATGGAAGGATGCTCTCATGCTTACACTTGGATTGCTGGATTTTGATTATGCTCTAAGAGAGAAAAAGCCAACGGACCTTACCACTCAAAGTACTGCTGCTGAGCAGTTAACTCATGATAAGTGGACTAGGTGTAACCGCATGTCTCTCATGTTCATGAAGCAGTCCATAAGCAATGCAATTAGGGGAGCTATTCCTGATTCTGAAGATGCTAAAACCTACTTGGAACATGTGGAGGCGCAGTTCAAAGGGACGTCTAAAGCACACGCTAGTACTCTTATTTTCAAGCTGGTGACAACTAAGTATGATGGGAGGAGCGGCATTCGCGAGCACATCATGATGATGAATGACATGGCCAATAAGCTGAAGGGGCTGGAAATGGAAATCAGTGATGGTTTCCTTGTTCATTTCATGATTACTTCGCTTCCTTCGTCCTTTGAAGCATTCAAGATCAATTACAACACTCAGAAGGACAAATGGACGATGAGTGAGCTGGTCGTTATGTGCGTACAGGAGGAAGAGCGTATGAGGATGGATCGCACTACTGATGTTGCCAACTTCACCACCTCCAACTCTAAGAAAAGGAAGAACAATTATCAAAGGAATGATGCTTCTAAAGTCCAAAGGCCTAATCCTACTACAAGTGCACCTTCCAGCTCTAAGAACTCCTTAGGCAGTATCCGCTGCAAATTTTGTAAAAAGACAGGACACGTGCAGAAGGAATGCCCTGACTTTAAGGAGTGGCTGGCTAAGAAAGGTAACGATTATTTTATGATACTTGAGTCCTATAATTTAAGTGTTCCTGCTAATTCTTGGTGGTTTGATTCTGGTTCTATGGTTCATGTTACCAATTCAACTCAGGGATTCCTTTCAATCCGGAAGCTGGAAAGAAACCAAAGAACGCTTAAGGTTGGGGATGATCGAGAATTAGAAGTGAAGGCCATTGGAACATTACAATTAGTTATGAAAACTGGTTTATGTATTAAACTTTATGATACCTTATATGTTCCTGAGGTAACTCGGAACCTTGTATCAGGACCAAAGTTAGACATGGACGGTTTTATTGTTTCCCATGGTCATCGCAAACTCTCTATCCTTTATGATTCTGTTCTTTATGGTACTGGTATTCTGGATGGTGGTCTCTATAGATTAGAACTAGAAGATAACTTTTCCAAATCTTTGTTGTCATATAACATTAATGAATCACTCACAAAGATGGAAGAGAAACGAGACTTAGAAACTTCATCCATGTTGTGGCATCAACGTTTAGGCCACATCTCAAAAGAACGATTAAATCGTCTTGTAAAGGATGAAGTCTTACATCCTCTCGATTTCTCTGATTTTGGAACATGTGTCAAATGTCTTAAAGGTAAAATGACATTAGCGAATAAGAAAGGTGCCACTAGGAGTTCTAATTTATTAGAACTCATTCATACTGACATTAATGGTCCCTACCAAATCGCTGGCATAACAAGACATACTTCATTTATCACTTTTATTGATGATTATTCTCGTTACATGTACTTGTATCTAATTAAGGAGAAATCTGAATCTCTTACAACTTTTAAAGATTATAAGGCTGAAGTTGAAAAGCAATTAGATCGTCAGATTAAAGTTGTGAGATCAGATAGAGGCGGTGAATATTATGGAAGACATACTGATGTGGGTCAAGCTCCTAGTCCATTTTATGAGTTTTGTAAGGGCCAGGGGATTGTGAACCAATACACCATGCCTGGTACACCTCAGCAGAACGGTGTCGCTGAAAGAAGAAACCGTACCCTTATGAACATGGTGCGCAGTATGTTAGCCAACACTAATTTACCATTATTCCTCTGGACTGAAGCGTTAAAACCAGTTGTTCATATACTCAATAGAGTTCCTTCTAAGTCTGTCCCTAAAACTCCTTATGAACTTTGGACAGGAAGGAAACCGAGTCTTAAATATATGAAAGTATGGGGCTGCATTGCTGAAGCAAAACTTTACAATCCTTTCCTAAGGAAACTTGACCCTAAAACAGTTACCTGTTTCTTTATCGGGTATCCTGAGAACTCTAAGGGTTATCGTTTCTATTGTCCTTCTCATGTCACCCGTATTGTTGAAACCAAGCGTGCTGCGTTCCTGGAGGATTTCAAGGTCAGTGGGAGCAGTACCAACCCTTACGAAGAATTGCAAGAAGTACAAGACGCGGGGGGGAGAGACTCGTCGCTTACCATTACTCCGATTACTCCTCTTGTACCCAATGCAACTACTGCACCAACTCCAAATTCACCTCTACAATCAGAACCCATTATACCTCATGACGAAGGCACATCAAACACTCAAAACCAAGACAACGCTGAACCCGATAATCCACTCAGGAGGTCATCTAGGCAAAGAAGGCCTACTAATTGGGATGATTATGTTACCTACCTGACTGAAATGGATCCTGGAAAGCTCAATGATCCTATCTCTTACAATGAAGCCATTAGCAGTGATCAGTCTTCTGAATGGAATAAAGCAATGATCAAAGAGCTTGAATCCATGAAGAAAAATGACGTTTGAGATTTGGTAGAATTACCCAACGGAGCCAAACCCGTAGGATGTAAATGGGTATTCAAAACAAAACTGGATCCGAATGGGAACGTTGAACGCTACAAAGCGAGATTGGTTGCAAAAGGCTACACTCAGAAAGAGGGAATTGATTATCAAGAGACCTTTTCACCTGTCTCTCGTAAAGATTCATTAAGGATCGTCATGGCCCTAGTAGCTCATTTTGATTTGGAGTTACATCAGATGGATGTTAAAACTGCTTTCCTTAACGGAGATTTGGACGAAGATGTTTACATGAAACAACCTGAAGGCTTTAAACCTGAAGGTGAGGAGCATCTAGTCTGTAAGTTGAAGAAATCCATTTACGGGTTAAAACAAGCATCACGTCAGTGGTACCTCAAGTTTGATGAAGTCATGAAGAAACAAGGTTTTATGAAGAATCAAGTGGATCAATGCACCTACCTCAAGATGAGTGGGAGTAACTTTACTATACTTGTCCTTTACGTAGATGATATTCTATTGGCAAGTAATAGTTTAGACATGTTGCATGAGTCGAAGCGGTTACTCTCGCATAACTTCGACATGAAGGATCTTGGAGATGCTTCTTACGTCATTGCCATCGAAATTCACCGAGATAGACATAAAGGGATCTTAGGATTGTCCCAAAAGGCTTACATAGATCGTGTCCTTACACGTTACAACATGCAACAGTGCAAACCCTCCGTCGCTCCAGTAGTTAAAGGAGATGTTTTCGGTTCATTCCAGTGTTCGACAACAGAGGTTGAGAAGGAGCAAATGAGCCAGATACCTTACGCGTCAGTAGTCGGGAGCCTGATGTATGCTCAAGTCTGCACTCGCCCAGATATCGCTTATATTGCTGGAATGCTAGGCCGTTATCAGACTAATCCTGGCCTAGATCACTGGAAAGCAGCTAAGAAGGTACTTCGATATCTGCAAGGGACGAAAGACTATAAACTGACTTATAGAAGAAGTGATCATTTAGAAGTGGTGGGCTATTCTGATTCTGACTTTGCAAACTGCAAAGATGACAAGAAAATCCACTTCGGGCTATATCTTTATGTTAGCAGGCGGCCCTATCTCATGGAAGAGTCATAAACAACAGTTGACCACAACTTCCACAATGATGGCAGAGTACATTGCTGTTTATAACGCAACCTGTCATGGAATGTTGCTTAGAAATCTGATCACTGGACTCAAAATCGTTAATTCCATTTCTAGACCATTGAAGCTTTACTGTGATAATTCAGCTGCCGTTAGTTTCTCGAACAGTAACAGTTCGACTGGAGCTGGTTTATATCTCGATACAAAATATCTGTTCGTACGTGAACGAGTTGAGGAAAATAATCTTTGTATTGAGTATATTAGTACTAAGGATATGCTTGCGGATCCGATGACTAAAGGTCTCCCTCCTAAGGTTTATGAAGAACATGTTCGGAATATGGGATTTAGTAAAGACCTTATTTAAGCATATTGTACTAGCTTACGTTTTATGTTAATGAAATTTCCTCAGTTTGATTTTGTATGTCTCTTAGAATATGTTCAACCGGTATAATGGCATATAGACAAATAAAGTTACAAATCAAACAAAGGGCTTACGCGTATTTTGATCATGACGATTAAGTTTTAAATTAAGGCTATAGTATGATTAATGGGGGTCCTGAGTCGCATAATGATTCAACGGCTGTGTTTCTCTGCTATAGTACTTGTTTAAGGCTAAAATGAGTGTTAACTCCTGATCAGGCTTATCTAATACTCATAGTAAATGATTACTCGGCTAAGTGGGAGAATGTAAGATTAAATATATTATGTATTAATATTTAATCTATAGCCATTATAATCATTTACATAATATAGATCAAAATAAATAATAACCTATTAAATAATTAGTTGGTAATTGTTGATGGACCATATTACCCTTATTAACTAATTAGGTTTCCTCCTGGGTGCTTATATAAGGAGAATTATGTGGAGGTTAAAGGGTTACTCAGTTACACAATTAGAACCACCCCATTAGTCATAACATCACATTCGACCTCCTCTCCTAAGCCGATACCCTTTTCGGTTTTCTAAGTTTCCATCATCAGTTAGCACCCTAAGGAGGAACCAGATCACAATGACAAGCATGTCGAACTCCATTACTGGATTCTCCAACGCACTGTCTGCTGTAACAGGTATGTTTTAATGTTTTCCCTCATATACAAACAGAACTGAACCAACAACCACCTTTACCGATGGATTGTCAATGGTATGAAACGTAGGTGATAGTTATCTGGTTTACTGTATCACTTAACATTTATAACTAATAATTTTTGTTCACGAGAGAATCTTTAAACACGTGACGTTATAATAGGCACAAGTTGATACTTATTCATATGAGAGAAAATTAATTAAAAAAAACAATTGGTGTTCTTTAATTATATGTATGTATAAACCAAAAGAATCAAATTACATCATTTTTCAACCAAACTTAACTACTACCATAAACAACTTAGATGGTCAGCATTAGAGAGAAAATGAAGACTAAAGTAGTCTGCTTTAAGTATATAATATGTATTAACAGTCGTATTCATGTTGCATCATGTAAGGAAGGTGCCTACTTGTGTAGCTCCAAGTAAGATATTGCATCTTGGTTGTCTATTAATTTATCTTTTGATGAGATCATACACATACATGTGTATATATATATAAATGACGATTATTAAATAACTGGTATTTTGACCCGTCGCGCTTTGCAGCGGCGTCGAAACTTAAAGTAACTCGAACTTATACCATCATATATTAGACTAGGGATGGGATTGGTACAGTACATGTACCTATACCCGTACCAGTACCGAAAATACCGGTACCGAATTTGAACAAAACTAGGTACCAAATACCGTACCAAATATATAGGTACGGTATGGGTACGAGTACGGGTACTGGTACGGGTATTTTCGGTACAGTACCCGCTTGGTACCATTTTGTTTTTATTTAATTTTTGAGCACTTGTACGAGTACTAAATAGGTAAAATTGACATGAGTACCAATATAGTACGAGTACCAAATAGGTAAAACTGGTACGAGTACCAATACGATACGGGTACCATATAGGTAAAATCAATACGAGTACACTATAAATACCATAATATGAAATAAAACATAATACAAAAAAACTTTTAAAGGTATACATAGAATTCGGTACCAGTACCCGTTTTTACCCGTACCTGTACCCGTACCAATACCGAAAGTACCGAATACCAAAATAAATAAAATTGGGTACCGATACATGTACCAAATACCTAAAATCGGTACGGGTACGAGTACGGGTATTTGGGAAAAAAAGCCCATCCATATATTAGACCCTACTCGTTTTCGAATAAAATTTACGTCAAAACGTAGACCAACTAAAAATGCATATGAAAATAAGCACGAAACGATTTATATTTGACCAGACTCATTACTGAGAAAATTTACGTCGAAACGTAAACCAACTTTGATTTATAACGAAATGTACTTAAACTAATCACGTAAGAAAATAGTGTTTTTTACATTAAAGAAAAGTACCACGAAAAGTAACTTGAATTCATACCGCCTAGTGAAAATGTATTATATTTGACCCGACTCGTTTCTGAACAAAACGTGGACCAACCAAAAGCGTACATAAAAATAAGCACGAAAACGTATTATATTTGACATACGTAAATAAAAATAAGGACATAAAACTCGAGGGGGTAAAAATGATATTTTGGATGGCATTGTTGTAAATTTGGTAAAGAAAACAATAACAAAATAGAGTTTTGTCTTAGATACAATTTCTAAAAGAGTCAACCAGGAGATGTCAAATAAGACCTGTTAGCCTAAAAAAAATCATGATAAGGTACAAATGCGTATACATTATTAACAATCAGATTGAAACACATGTACAAAGCGTGGGCTGATAGCCTCCCCCCCTTCTCCCTACACACAAAATTTTTAGCAGACGGCTATTTGGCCCTCGTTTTTCATCTGCCGACTATTTATCTCACGGTTTACACGTTTCTTTTTATATAGGTTTTTTGTAGAGCTCATTGTACTTTACCATGAATTTTTGTGTAGGCTAACTTAGCTAGCGGATCCTATTTGACATCTCTTTTATTAGCTCTTTTGGGGCTTGTTTATTTTTCCAAAGGCTAAATGTGAATGTCCATTCCTTCAAGTTTCAAGGCCAACTTGTCTATTTTTCTAATTTTCCCTTCTTTGATGATAATTACTCATACATACACCATGTATTTAGGTGGAACTGTGGAAGAATAAATCGATGAACTTTATCCTAACAAAATGAATGTCGATCTTAATATTTTTCTATTTTGATGCCCTCCCACTTGGTGCAGCCCAATGGCCACCAGCCCGCATTCTAACCCAGAGGTGGCGGGTTCGAGTCTTGCTTGTTCCCAATGCCCCTACGGTGGCGGATTTACCCCCAGACTCAGGCTTGCTGGGTGGCGGTCTGCGAGGTGGGATCACCTCGGCGGTTGGAGGACCGTGGAATATTCCCCCCCCCCCCCCCCCCACTTGGTGCATGAAGTAGCAATGTCTCTACGACTAGATTAGTTACCAACGATATTCCACCTCAGCACTTGATACGAAGATAATAGCTTGGCGTTTTGAGGAGCAAAATAATAATTTATCTCCCAACACACAATAGTCGGAAGCCAAACGACGTGCCTCTAAACACACTCCCCAGTATACATCAGAGTGGGTGTGAGACAAGAGTAGACAATACGTAAAGATGCAACATGATCTAACACGTCGCAAATGCAACATAGGTTGCATTTGAAAGCGTGAAGTGCCATTCCCAAGCATCATGCATGTTCAAACATATTTGTTGAATGACCTGTTTTCCCTAGCTGAGTGGAACGGTGGAAGTTAAGAACTATAAAGTGTAAGCAAGGCTCTAATAAAGGGAGGGATCGATAACAAGAGGCCGCATAAGTCCAACTTTGGAGGCCCCTAGTTGGGACATTTTGCAGTTCAAACCCTTTTGAGGCATGTCATGGGACAAAATGCGGCATGTTTTGTTGCAAGTGGCATCATGCTCAAAAACTAGCGAAGAAGACCTCGGTCCAAACACAGGCTAGAGAAATAATAATACGACACACAAGATCATCAAACTACATATTAGAATAATATCATCCACGTATAGCAAGAGAAGGGTTATGTAACAACCGTATTTATGTAAAGGTAATACTAATCGGGTAAAGTTCTTGTACAAATAATCTTAACATACTAAACATACAAATTGAAGGAAAACTCAAAAAGACAAGGTGACATTTTTGTAATTATCAATAACTATCAAAGTTACTCTACAAATATACCTAAAAAAACCTAACCACTCCCCCCCCCCCCCCCCCAAAAACCTAAAAAAAAACCTAAACCCCCCCCCCCCCCCCCACCCCCCAAAAACCTAAAAAAAACCTACCCCCCCCCCCCCCCAACCCAAACTAAAATGCTAAAAACTAAACCCCCAAAAAATCTAAAAAAATAAAAATAAAAAATAAAAAAAACACACAAATTATTTTATTTTATTTTTTTAACATTTTTTATTAAAAAATCGCTACTTTTAGTAGTAGCAAAAAAAAAAAAAAAATTTTTTTTTTTTTTTTCTAACGAAATGTAGCGATTTTTTAATAAAAAATGTTAAAAAAAAAATTTGTGTTTTTTTAGGTATTTTTGGTTGTAACTTTGATAGTTGGTGGTAATTACAAAAATGCCACCTTGTCTTTTTGAGTTTTCCTTCAATTTGTATGTTTAGTATGTTAAGATTATTTGTATTTGATCTTTTGCCAATACTAATCATGCAAGTAGCAAAACTTCAGTACCACGAACAAGTGTCCAGTTTAAACTATATAGAGATTTATGTAATCGGAAAACATAATTTGGGTGAGGGGCGGTGACAGTGGTGGACAAAGGTCAGTAACATCAAGAGGGCATGTCGTCCAGGCTTCAACGGTTATGGCACACGTGTGACTGAATGGGCAATGATGAGAGCAGGTATCAACAAAACCAAGGGTTCAACATGGAAACAAAGGAATAACATTGTAACAATCGAACAATCCGTTTTTCTTGTGGTAATCAAGCAGAAGCAGCCACTTCTCTTAAGTATTGATCACAATAGGTTCATGATGACACAGGGTTTAGAGAGGTAAGAAGTGATGTTTAGATATTCCATAAGATTTACCAGGAAAACCAGCCTGTTTGGACCATGTAATACATAACATCAATATACTATATACAGGTTCATGAAAATCCACAAAACCTAAAAGTCCACAAACTGATCAGCAGCATAAGAGAAAGCAAAGTCATTTCTACAAGATTTGAAATTAGAGCCCCAACAAATTGTAGAAAATGAGTTTTTTGAAAACAAACAACGGGTGAGCGAAGGATCATTGACAGTTCAGTTAATACAGTTTTCTTACAAATGATTGATTAGATGAACAAATCCAAATCCAAGAGGCCTGCAAAACAAATCACACATGCAAGATATATATGTTAAGGATCATAAATAAGTTGTTAATATTTTCAAGGTTTATGACACCAAATGTAACTTGCTTTCATCGGTTTGTCAATGAATGCAAGAAAATAGAATATATTGTATTTTTCGTTGTTGTAGCATACTTCTACTATTTTAGCAAAAATTTATATATCTGACAATAGAGTAAAATGTCATTTTCGTCCCTGAGGTTTGGCCAGTTTTTGAAACTTTCGTCCAAAGGTTTGTTTTTTCGCATCTGGATCCAAAAGGTTTGAAATTTTACCATTTTCATCCGGATCGTTAACTCCATCCATTTTTCTCCGTCAAGCCAGGGGTATTTTTGTATTTTTTGTTAACTTAAAGCGCAATTCGATCTTTTTCACTTTATGTACAAGCATTTAAAATACCCCTGACCGAATCCGTTAGATCGAATTGCCCTTTAACTTACTAAAAAGACGGAAATGCCCCTGACTCAACGGAGAAAAATGGATGGAGTTATCGAGCCGGATGAAAATGGCAAGATTTCAAACCTTTTGGATCCATATGTGGAAAAAAAAAAACCTTTGGATGAAAGTCGCAAAACTGACCAAACCTCTGGGACAAAAATAACATTTTACTGTTAATATTATTAAAAAATATATATATTTTTTTATATTTTTTTTATTTAAGTGCATCTCTTAAAATATTAAACGTCCGAAGTGCATGTTGTTTTCTACCAACATCTTCAAGATTGTAGTCATTACAATATTGTTTAGGCCTAAAGCATCATAAAAGTAATTGTGGACGGTATTCTCAATCTAGGCTATGTTCATTGGACTCGGCCCAGTTAATGACTGGCCTATAATTCATTTTACATAACGCAAGTTTTGACTTTTTCGTGATGGATGGAGATGAAGCATATTAGCCTATAAGAGTCCATAAAATGCAACTTTGAAAATAAATTTGGATGGGTTACCTTCTTCTCATCCTATCAAGAGTTATCCAGCAACTCTTCTGAATCAGAATCACTTGCATTATAACCTGATTAACGAGTTAGAGATCAATTAGTGACACGAACAATAGCATGTGCATAAGTGAGCATAACACACAAAAAACACTTAAGGGTGTCTGAATTGTGTCTCTATCTAGTTATTTGTACTTCGCAATAATCAGTTTCTAATGTTCAGAAACACAGATTCAACTTTTCATTAATTAGGACCATATGGTCAGTTTTAGATAAGCCATTTCATACTAACTGCAACAGAACTATCATTAAGGGTAAACTAAAAAAAATCCCATAATAAAACCTTTCTTTAACCTAACATAAGAGAATTCTAATCAGTCACAATTTACAAATTATCTTTCTACGCGAAAGGGGTGCTTTTTTGGTCATATTATCTATTAACTTCTTAAATAATGTTCTTTTGATAAAGCCTCAAAAAATCTGATTGTTACAACCTCAAACATCGGAAACACATCAAAAACACTATCATGTTAATTATCCATATCACTTTATCCCTTTCAAACCATAAATCCAAACACCCTTTACGCGCACAAAAAAAAAAGATAAGAAACGAAAACCAGACACGCACACACACATATATATATATAGCGAGAGAGAGAGAGATGACCTGGGCGTTTACTGCTAACTCTCCAAACTGAAGATCGAACTCTTGCAGCTCTTGTCATCCAAATTCTTGCCTGACAAACAAAGTTGTGAATTAACAGTAAATCAACATCAAACGCAACTCCAAATGACAAGGTTGTGACAAGATATTAAAACATAACAAGAATCAAGAGATAAATAAACATAAAACATAGAAAAATTTGATCAAAACTGAAATAATCCTACCAGCAAGACCGCAAGACAACAGTTCAAAAAACTATAGTCGAGATTTTCATCTTGAAAATGATTATGTGACACCAATAATCAGTCTCTTGTTCAGCTAGTGTGAAAATGGTTAACTAGAACAGATTATTTGAGCCTAAATAATAAGATAACAGAAGTAAACCTCTTTATCCAAATACCAAAGACTGATTATCGTGATGATTAGATGATCAGGTCACAAAATGCAAATCCAAATGCCCCCAAAACGAAATTACGCGATTCACTCAATCTTTGGTTATCCGATCCAACAGCCGAATAGTGATGCTACTTTCTTAAATCTTAACCAACAAATAGTCCTCAAAGTTTGGTACTATAACACTCAAGAAAACACTAAACAACCTAATAAAAATCCATACCAACATAATGTTGGAGAAAACAATATCATAGGACATAAGTTTGACAAAACTAATAGTACCATGAAGGGGCAAAAAAGTAATAATGTAACTTGAAAACTTCCAAATATAGAAAATTGTAGTTCTTGATTGGGTGATCTTTAACCAATTATGTCAATGCTCAACTGTAGACTAACACTTGGAACACACATTTTGCATCCAAAAAGTGGTACAGAATTCAAGTATAAAAGTCAAAATTACTTCTGCAGCAATCTGTTTGACCTAATCACCCTCAAAAGTCAAAACTTCAAAGGGATGTTGAAGCACACAATTTACAAATGACAAATAAGCCCCAAAATCTCAATTCATCATATTTCCCACTAAAAATGCATGTTGAAAATTCAAAACCAAAGTCAAAATCAATCTTTAAAGAGTCAAAATCAAACCTTTTGATGATCTTTAGGAATCCCATACCCATTAAAGTACATCTGAGCAACCAAAACCTGCATAGACAGATCACCTGCTTTTGCTTCTTTGAGGGTATCTTGAAACCACCTCCTCAAGCAATCAGACACCACATCCGACAGCGGCAGACGGTGGCTCTGCCTCTCTCCGCTACCACCACCACCGCCGCTGTTAGTGCCATTTTCCATCTTTTTTCCAACTTTAGCCCTCAAAATTCAAAATCTTTTTTCAAGATTCGATGTGGGTTCTTCAAAAGATAACAGATTTCACAAGATTTGATGTGGGTTTTTCAAAAGATAACAGATTTGACAAGATTTGATGTGGGTTTTGCTAAAGTTTCGATTTTTGTTGGATTTCTTGGTTGTGTTCAACAATTGGGGAAAAATAAAAAAATAAAAAATAAAGAACAGGTTGTCGTCTTGTGGTGGATACCGTGAGAAGTTGGCACAAGTTGAATGCAAATGAATATTTATTGTATGTGAAAGAAATAGAAGAATTTACAATGAAAGCTGTAGAGGAGAGAGGCCTATATGGAGGCGGCTGTAAGCAATCAAGAAAAAAAAGATCAAAACGACGCCATTTCATTACTCACTGCTCACCTCATCATTTTGTTTTTTGAATGTGAACGTGAATGTCAATAAAGGGTGATGCTATTTACACATGGAGAAAATTATTTTCACACTCTAAAGCGTCGCGCTATGGCCAAAGCGGGGCGCTTTGGTGTAAAGTCAACCGACAAGGACTGACGCGGTCAGACCTTGTCTGTTGCTTTACATCAAAGCGCCCCGCTATGGCCAAAGAGGGGCGCTTTGAGGTTTTTTTTTTTTTTTTTTTACATTTTTAAATTTTCGGGCAAAGCGCCCCTCTTAGGTCAAAGCGCAGCGCTTAGGGCCTTTTTTAAATTTTTTAATATTGTTTTTAATTCACAAACGCTTTGTTAAAAGTCTAAATTTTACGTTTTTTCCATTATACATCATTTTTTAATATATATGGACTATACTGCAAGTTCCGGATCAAATCGGTTACGTGTGATGTCGTATTCCATTATGTCGTATCATTTTGGTTTGAAAGCACAAGTACTCCTATGAGTAGTGTTATGTGTATCAGCCGCCTACCGTACATGTACATGACGTATTTTTTCATTAATTGTAGTATTTTTCATGTATATTGTCATTTTGGGTCGTACAAGTGCGTATTGAATCTGATTGGGTCGTGTCGGTGACATTCGGTTTTTAACGTGATGTAACGCATATATTGAACAAACACAAACGTACTCTTGGATTGTAAAAGAATTAACGTGATTATTATTAAACACATTTAACGTGAATAGCATGACCCTTAAGTACTTGAGACTTTTCATGATTTAACGTGAATAGCATGACACTTTGCACACGCCCTTGGTCTATTTGCACACTCAAAGCGCCCCGCTATGGCCACTTTGCTTTTAATTCACAAACGCTTTGTTAAAAGTCTAAATTTTACGCTTTTTCCATTATACATCATTTTTTAATATATATGTACTATACTGCAAGTTCCGGATCAAATCGGTTACGTGTGATGTCGTATTCCATTATATCGTATCATTTTGGTTTGAAAGCACAAGTACTCCTATGAGTAGTGTTATGTGTATCAACCAAGGTCAGGGGGACGATACGTAAGCATTTCGTACGCGTTGATCTGATCCCTGTATAATCAACCAACACTTTTGAAACTTCTATCTTTTGTTATCCTTTTGCCATGACCTGTTGACATGGGGAACAAGAAAAAAGGAAAGTCAAGACAGGTTAATTATTATTTTCACATCCACACTCAACGTACATACCTACATTATTTTAATTAGACCTTAGGCTAGACCTTCATAATTAAGTACTAGAGACTTTTCACCACCACAACACCTACATCATCCTCTCCCCATCTCGGCTCTGTCCTTTTGCCATGACCTGTTGACATGGGGAACAAGAAAAAGGAAAGTCAAGACAAGTTAATTATTATTTTCACATCCACACTCAACGTACATACCTACATTATTTTAATTAGACCTTATGCTAGACCTTCATAATTAAGTACCAGAGACTTTTCACCACCACAACACCTACATATATATGTGCACAAACAAATTAAATATTGTAAAATTTGGACCAAAAATGTAAAATTTGAACTTAAACGTAGATCAGTCACCAGTCAAAAATACGCCCAAAATGTAAAAAAAAAAAAAAAAAAAAAAAAAAAAAAAAAAAAACCAAAGCGCCGAGCTTAGGCCAAAGCGGGGCGCTTTGGAAAAAAAAAAAAACCAAAGCGCCGAGCTTAGGCCATAGCGGGGCGCTTTGATGTAAAGCAACAGACAAGGACTGAACCTGTCAGTCCTTGTCTGTTGACTTTAAACCAAAGCGCCCCGCTTTGGCCATAGCGGGGCGCTTTGAGTGTGCAAATAGACCAAGGGCGTGTGCGAATAGACCAGGCCGTCAATAAAATGGGAATTATGATGGAAGAAAAAGTAGTAAGTCCAACGTGTGAGTATCCCCACCATAGCCCAATTGGTTAGGCCGGCTTCTTCCCTTTGGGAGGTCGCCGGTTCGACTCCAACATGTGGCATATGGTGTGGGGACGTTCCAATGATGAATCGTTTCCTTCCGAGGTATGGAGCGGTCTTGAGGCAACCCGGTTTTACCCAACTGTTACCCCAGCAACTCGTGTGGGGGCAGCATAGTTTCCGGGCGGAAGTCAGCTCGCGCGCCGGCCGGGGCCCGATCGAACATCGCTTCCGGAAAAGCGGGGTTGACGGGGAATGTCTTTGACATGTCCACGGAGACCAATCGGTCTTGTACAGAAAGTCTCCTTCCAAAAAAAAAAAGTCCAACGTGTGAGTCATAAATGAATGTCTTGTATGTAGGTTTTTTTTTTTTTTTTTTTTTAAGGTATACTTCATTAGAAACAGCCAGCCCAAAACCGGGCCAGCGCAAACAAAACAAACTCTACATCAACTAAAATGTAGGTTAGTTATGAAAGAAAATGCTAGAAACAATTGAAATCTTTAAAGTTATGAAAAGTTGGTCTAATTGTTAGTTATTTGGTTTCTTTTATTGAGGTATCAAGTTCAACTTCTACTAGCATCACTTTTAAGAACATTGGTGGTGGGCAATGAAGTTTAGAACTAGCCCTTTTTTGAGGTCGACAGTTCAAAACCGAGTCGAACCAGGTTTACAGTAATGGGCCTTCGATCGGACGTGTTTTACCACAGTGGGCTTTCGATCGGACAGGTTTTACCACAGTGGGCTTTCGATCGGACGGGTTTTCCCCGGAACTGGTGGCTTCGTGCCTTGGATATGCATCCAACTCTGACCATTATGAAGAAGGGGATGCATTTGCTCAATTGAGGGCATCGCATGATGCTTATCCGATTATTTAGCTGGTCATTCGAAAAAATTGAAACATTTAAATTAAAGGAAGCTATTTAGTTTGAGATGTAAGCGATTTAGTTTTTATGATTTATAGTTTGGGACAGTTTGATATTTGAAACTGATTGTGTAAAGCTAAACAGCTTGTTCAACTTTACTATTGATATATATTGTTACTTATTAAATATGTAGTTATGTATTTTGTTATAATCATGAATCATCTTTATTAATTAAAAATATATTATTAACAAAAAAATCAGAAAAAAATATAAAAAGAATCGGTTCAAACTATTAAGCCGTTAAACCGGCCGCCTCACCTAGCTCCCCGGTTTGTTTTGTCGTTTCCCATAGCCACGGTTCGTGGTTTATCAATTTAATGGTTATGTCCGATTTGAAACTTGAATCCAAACGTGTAAACCGAATTTGACTTCCCTTTACTGTGGATATTTCTTTAGTTTTTATCTATACATATAATAAAGTAAACCTATTAAAGACACGTGTCATTCTCTGGGGTGATTTCCATAGAGTTTTCCCGCCTAAAAAATATATTTTTCCTATTTATCTCTACTTAATTTTTTTTTTTTTAAATTCAGATAACCATCAATTAAAATTTACATTTGTAATTTAAAATTATATTCTACATGCTAAAAGATAAGTTCTTTTATTCAAAAGGAATTGGCCAGTATCTCTACTAATTAATTTGCTTAAAGATAACTATAATTTGCTTAAAGATAACTATCAATTAAAATTTAGATAAGCAATTTAAAATTATATTCTAAGTGCTAGAAAATATAATTTCTTTTATTCATATCGAATTGGCCAATCTTTACAAATTAATTTGCTTAAAAATACGTGTGATAATCTCAATGTTTAACAAATGGTTTAGGGATACATCATTTTTCTTAATTTAGTTGAAATTAATTATTTTATTGGTTTTTAGAAGAATACAACTTATTACAAGTGTTTTTATATTTTTATTTCCAATTAAATTTGAGATATTAAATTAATAAAACAATTTCTGTTTAGCATAAACATATTTTCTTTATAATATGATGACATCTTTTCATTTTAATTCAAAAAAACAAAAGTTAACTATTTCTTGCAGATTGTACCCTCAACAATGCTTATACCAACGCTACCTGTTGTTGGATTATCATAGATCCAAAATGATACTTAAAACAATAATTCTAACAAGATATTATCATTATCAAATTTGTCGAAATCTATTACGTATGATCTAAAAAATATAACACCAACAACACCATTTACCAAGTAAACAATATTTACAAATTTATGAATTATTTCTATATTTTTGTAACACATTCATATTCTCACCGAGTTAGTGCCTTAATTCTAATGCATTTTATGTCTCTCGGTTATTTAAATTTATATGTAATCTCGATTACTTGTAGCTTTAAAGTTTATACAACTTTTATTTATTATACCCGTGTGTCACACGGGGAAATAACCTAGTATATATATATAGAGAGAGAGAGAGAGATAGAGAGAGGGGGAGGGGCTCATGCGAGAACTCCATTTATTGCGAGAACCGCGAGAACCAATGTGAACACAACCTAAAATAGCTAAAAAAACCTAAAAAAACCTAACCCCCACCCCCCCCCCCCCCACAAAAAAAAACCTAACCCCCCCCCCCCACCCCACCCAAGCTAAAATGCTAAAAACTAAACCCCCAAAAAACCTAAAAAAATCTAAAAATTTTTTTTTTAATATTTTTATGCTCAAATCGCTACTTTTAGTGGACAAAAAAAACATTTTAATTTTTTTTTTTTGCTTCGAAAAGTAGCGATTTTTATATAAAAAATATTAAAAAAAATTGTGTGATTTTTAGCTATTTTTAGGCATTTTTGGTTGTGTTCACATTGGTTCTCGCGGTTCTCGCAATAAGAGGTGGTTCTCGCATGATCTTCTCCCTATATATATATTATTATCATTTTTTGAACGGTGAACTTCATGTATAAGGTTATCATACTCTCTAAATCGGAGAGCCATGTATTGCCCCACTCTGGCCAGGCTATGTTGTCTTAATCGGGCTCACGCTGGCTTCAAAGTTTGGCTTTTTTGAGCGTTCTCCCGGAAAACCATACCGGCAGCTGCCACTTCACAGTCGTTGTGTCACAACAAGAGCAGAACTCTCTGGCGTAACACACAGTGGGACGAAAACCCGATTGGGCTCATGAATCGAACTGACAACCTCACACAAGGCCTAGTCAAATCCTTCGTTACATATATCCACCCCATATGACACAAGTAGGAATTGAACTTGAGTCTTTATTGGAAAACCCAAGCCTCCTACCACTAGGCCACAAGTGGGAGGATTGGTTCAATCTTTATCATTTAAAAAGTTGTTAATACAACTGAATAATCTTGAAAAAAGGGGTTGGTTCAAACCGTTAAACCGGCCGACCTAAACAGTTTATGCAATCGCTAAGAATTTTTATCAAAGTCGTCTTACGTGTGAACACCTCTACTTGTTTGGGTTTATTTACAACCATACAGCCATACCCCTTTTTCCCGCTCCACCTTCCGCTCACTTACATAGTTTTGGGTCTCACATTATATTGGTTATAACTATTAACTTTCAAGCTTCAAGCTTTTACCGGACCTCGTACAATTCTCCACCGAGCAGCTTGGAAAACCCTGAAGGCTCTCTTAACATTTTTGCTTGCCAATTGATGACAAAGTTTAAACTCCACCATCTTTAGGTTTTGTGGATGCGCGAAAAACTTTACTAGTGTAGCTCATTATGGATATAACTTCATGATCTACAAGATAGTATTGTTTCATGTGTGTTGTCCCACACACTATACAATTGCATTCAGACGGGTTACCCTTTAAGATCATCCAGTGTGGGGTGTGGAAAGGGGGAGGGGAACCCGAGCATGGTGTTTAAGGGTGTGGTCCCTTTGGGGCTTGAGGATTTCCACCGACGTAAAGGGATTGGCTTTGGAGGTTGAAGGTGGTGATTGGTTGATTGTTTTATTTTGTTTTTTTTTTAATTACAAGAAAAAACACCCCTTCCACGTTGCCCACCACCCTATGGTTTTGGAGTTTTTGCCCTCCATGCCCCCTCCACCTTCACAACCACACTAAGACTAGATGGTATGGAGAGCCCCATCCTCAAGAGGATGGGCCGCCACGTCACCGCCACGTAGGAAGGGCTTGAGGGTGATGGACCTAGGGGGTGGAGGATGGGCCGCCACGTCACCGCCATGTATGTATGTATGTATGTAAAGGTATATGTGAGTGAAGGAGAGAGGAGAGAGGCCCGTCCTCTCTGTCTGTGGGGAGCCGGGGACGACGGAACGGAAGGGAGGGGGCGGTGTGGGGGACTGGCGCCAGGGCTCGTCGGGCCTAAGCCGGCCCCATACCGTCCAGTCTAAGTAGCCTAAGACTCAGCTAAACAATAGAGAGCATTTGAGCATGTTGATGTCATTGTTATGGCACGTGTCACCAAAATTATGCATGTCAAATCAAAGGGCATGCGATGTGATCGCCTCTAGCATAATAGTAGGATATTCATGGTCAACTTTCTTATTTTGACATTTACATGCCAACAAGAAGTTTTCAGGCCCAATGCATACAAGTCAATGTTTCATAACATTAAAAAAAAAACCCCTGTGCTTTGTTTAATGTGCCTTAAGTAACCTTTGGATGCCACTATGAATTGACCTTCTAAGGTTATACTTTTTGGTGAAAAAACTTAATAAGGCATCTGTAAAACTTTAATAGACATTGATAGCAACACATTCACAAATGTTAATGTCACAGCACCCGATCACACCCTGGGCGGGAGCCGCGAGCCAACTACAGGTGGTATCGGTGTTTACTAAATTTGTAGCAGAATATATCATCAGGATCTTAGTTAAGAAATCATTTCAGAGTTTGAAAAACACTAAAGTTTAATATTTAAACAAATGGGATAAAATCCATATTTCATTCAACTATTTTTATAGGGATAAACGCTAATTGATAAAACATAAATTTCTTCTTTTATTCAGGTAATTATAGTCATTTTATTTAAGCCTTCAGTGCTCCATACCTGAAAAGCGTTTGAAAACATTTTATCAGCGAAAAATACTAGTGAGTTCATTCATTTGTATGAAAAGACATATTGTTATATTTTACAGTATCAATGGTGATTACATTGTTTATATCTATCAAATACTCAATCAGTATTTGTCACATGGTGGCAGTTCCGATGTGACGGTGGTCATATCACTCATAGGCTAACTTTCGTCCAATTGTGAAGATTATCAAGTAGTGTATACAAAACCCCACATACCGGCAGTAATTTCATAATACAAAAACTTAGTCACTGTAAGTATAACCGAAAAACATTTAGGGTTTTGCAAAGCATTTGGTAAAAAGAAAGAATGACTCACTTTGTAGATTTAGGGTTTTAACGTAAAGCTTCCTGGTGCCAATACTGAGTACCTAATAAAAAATACAATGCAACACGTGTCAATGCATCAACCCAACTCAAACTTTAACGATACATCACGAGATCAAATCCTCAACGTAGTTAACAAAGTATAGCCTTATTCAGGCAGCACTTTGGCATCCGTTGCTGGGTTTTGGATCGATCAGACAGGGTATCGAATCCGTTATCAAGGTTAAAACACTTACAACTAGGCAGAGTTTCACAGAATTAGGGGAGGGTGTTGAATAAAACGAGCAGAACGAGAGCAATTGAACGTAAATTATGATCGTAAATGTGCAGAAGCTTGAGTCCCACGAAGCTGCATTTATAGGTCAAATGGGTTCCTCCCGTGCGTCGTGCCAGATCCTAGGGACACCCCCGCGTGTCGCCTGGGCAACCTATTTTTTCTAGACAGACTTCGTTGCACGTATAACCCTGCCACACATCGCGCTCGAGTCACACGTGTCTTGCTACTCCCCCGCGACACGCGGAAGATTTAGGGGTACCCCCCGCGTGCCTCCTGAGAGTTCATGTCGCAACCCCCGATCCCTGTTTCCTGGAAACGGGCGGACGCGATCTCAGAGTTTCAGTGGTATCAGTTATTTAATCTTGCAGCGGAATTTACATCAGGACCGTAGTTAGGAAATGTTTATCAGAGTAAAACCACCTCATTTAATATTAATAATCACATGGGTAAAACCCAAGTTTCTTAGTACAATACATTTATAGGGATAAACCCTATTTTATTGAATTTTAAAACATCGTTTATTTGGTAACTTTTATAGCCACATTTTCCCAAGCCTTCAGTGCTCTACAGCTGGCTTTTTACTAATTGGCTGTCACATTGGGTTACCTGAAACGTGTTTTAAAAACATTTGTCAGTCGGAAATACTTGTGAGTGAATCCCAGTTTAATCAAGTTTAAATAAAAAGTCACAGTGAACAGTATTGAGAGCGATCACATTGTTTATTTCTACAAAATTACTCCATTAGTACTGTCAACCCTGACTTGTGGGTCATATTACTCATTGGCTAACTCATTGTCCAATGGTAACGTATTGTCATCCCGACTTACTACTCACAGTGTAGTACAAATTTTGTATACAAAACCCCAACATACTGGCAGTAATTGAAGAACTACAAAGACTCAATCACTACTAAATTTCATAGTAAAACATTACCAAAAAGATTAACAAAAAGAGGATAAACTCACATTGCTATCTTAGAAGTTTTTCCCGTCGGCCAAAACCCCGTAGACAGGTAAATAAGGCGTCTGAGAAAAGCTGACTTTCCCTTGCCCGTCGGTGACGGCCTCCTTGCCCGTCGGCGACGGCCTCTCTAAAATGCATTTTCCTGCAGATCCGTTTCGACGTCCGAACGCACTAAAACGCGCATAACTTTCGAACCGTTTACCCGTTTATCCTCCCGTTTCTTCCTACATGCTTGTAAATTCACATTCTATCATATAAACTTAAAATCCCACATCCAGATTAAGGAAATTCTTATCTTACGCTCTATCGGCTTATTATCATTTCCTAATTATTTGACCCGTTATGGGTATTTGCGCATTAATTGGTCTAAGACTAGCAAGACCATACTTTCCACCTCCATACTTGTCCAAAACATTACACCAATCGTATAACTTGTTTCTAAACCACTTATTAAGATCGTTTGCCCAAAATACCCATCAAGGGCATTTTGGTCAACTTTAAATCTCATCCTTCACGACGTAAGACTACGACACATAATTGAACTCAACCATCATGTTTAGTTAATTAAAACACCATATAACTTAATCGAACATAAGAAGTGATTACAGAAATCACTTACCTTACGCGTCCGTGCTCGTATCCAATTCCTTGCCTCTTCTTGACCCGTTAGCCTTTCTCGCTTGAGTCCGTCTTGACATGATTCCTATACTTTCATGTCACCATCACATTCTCGTTAGTATACCCAATTGTACGCGTTAACGATCATACCAATCACATAATCCACACTTAACTTCCCTTAGCCATTTCTAACAAGCATACTACTCAAAAATCAACTTCATATCCTTTCCAACTCATGTAATTCATCATGTAATCACAAATAACGCATATTAACATAACATGTACCAAACTACTTCCTATAATCCTACCTTTACGACAACGAGTCAAATCACGTTACTTATACTTAGTTGACTTTCAAAAGTCAACTATTAACAATATATAATTATCAACTTATCATCATATACCCGTAACATCATAGTCGACTATACGGACGATACTATAAACATTTGATCATACACTTGGTGTGAGTACCCCCTTCTAAGCATAACGTACAACTAGCTTATACATAAATCTTCTAAGTTCATATATAATTCATCAAATCCTACTACTAATCAACATATAACATTCACACATGAACATCAAACATATCACCACCACATTTCTCTCAATTCAACTTACAAGAATTCATCATATCCATCATAATTCATCAACAATCAACAAGAATTGAACATGGATGATCATTCAAGTCATCATCCTTACTTTAATAAGTGGGTTTCACCTCTAAACATCAAATTAACACAAACCATACATAACCTATGTTCCATATGATGATTCTAACACTTATACATGATCAATTTCACCTTAACTTACGGATTAGAACATAACCCACTTCACACATGATCACCAATCTTTGATTTAAGACATACCTTACGATCCCCTTGTGAAGGTGATCACTAATTCATGCTCGGTTGTGAATTTGGGCCTTGATTCATTCTTCAATTTGAAGCTTTTGATGAACTAGGGTTTGGGGCTCTTGAGAGCCCCTGATCGATCTATCCAGAACACACACGAAGGTGTGTGTGTGTGTGTGTGTGATCTTTTCCTTTTAATAACTAAACTTTCATTTGTTCCACTTTAGCCCCCTCGGGTTTACCTTTAAAGCATAACTAACACTACCCTCATCATTTAATACTTTTGACCATACTCTTAACTAGGTTAAATAACCTAGTTATTTATTTCTTGACATGTCAACTAAGAACATACGACAAATATTAACATTCAGATTTTGGGGCGTTACAAGTCTACCACCCTTAAACAAGGTTTCGTCCCCGAAACCTTTCTTACCTCTATTTAACACTAATTAATTCTTCTCTGCGTCCCATCAACACTACCGCTAGCCCATCACAACGACTATCTTCTTTCTTAAAGAACCCGTTCCGGAGTTCTTATTAGTGTTGCTTTCACTAATGACGCTAATTCCTAACAGCCTTCATAGCTAATGGTTCAATCATCATTCTATTACTCATATATCATATGCATCATATATCTTTTGTTTACTTGAAACCATTACAACATCCCATTACTAACATTCCCATTTGTTCATTTCAACATTCCTAATGTTTTCATCGACCATATGATCTTGCATCGTAATTTACATATACTCAGATATGTTTAACTCTAACTAATACGTCATAGTAATGGGTAACTATACATTCTCGATTCATAAACTATTCATATAATTGGCTTTTTCTTAACAAGTCCATACTTTTCATACCATACATTCACGTAACATTCTCATTTCCTTGACCGGTTAATAACGGGTCAATATACACACTTCCTCAATCTGTAATCCTACATACATTTGTATGATTCGTTCATAACGGATCTACTATTTTCTTCTCATTTCTTAAAAGATTACATTCTCTATATGCATTGTATAATATTTAACTCTTGCGTCGTCACCACAACAAAACTACTAGTACATAACCACACCTACATGCAAGTCCCTAACGTTAACCTTATTCCATAGTTTCTACAGTGACTTGTGTCTTGCATACTTCTACGCTACCTTTAGATCATTTCGTTCATTTCATATTACTATTGCTTTCACTTCATGCATTACTTAATTTACATATATAAATGTGTCATACCAGTTCATATCTATCCAACATAAGTTAAACATTTTACTAACCTCTTTTTCATTTCCCAAACCAACGATCCGTAACTCAGATCGATCATTTTCCCCTCGATCACTAGCCATAACATGTCAGTTTTCATTCATCTGTGTAACGAGCTTCCGCTCGTGCACATCAATTGGTTTCATCACATTAATAGTTCTAGCATTATCATTAATCAACATCGGCGGTTAGCATATGTCATATAGACATTCATTACACTAGGTGATTACCCACCTATATCTTTTCTACAATTTCCTGCGTACCTACTATAACGTACCACACATTCTAACTCTTACATGCAATCCTTTCATTCTATTAATCATTTCGCCAACTGAAGTACACGTTCGTACTTCCTTCCATTCATGCTTACTTGCAAAGACCATATTACATCGTTTCAATATTTCTTCCCAAGCTTACCATTCCCGCCCATACTCAAGTTATTGTCCGGGTCACAGCCCTTCATCATTCTGACTTCTAAGAGTCAATTACTAACACATCTAACACGTAACTTATACAAAACTCCGTCTATTATACTATCACTTTTTACTTAATACTTATTTCTATGACCCATTCGACTCAATCATGGTCAAACTGTCGACATCTTCTTAGGTAGATTAATTTCATTCTTTTTATATTTTTGAATCCGTCTCACGGATTCAGGCGCATCATTCATGCTTTTTCATTCATTGAATCCGCCTTACGGATTCAAACATTATATTCATGCCTTTCTTCCTTCTATGACTTGAATCCATCTAATGGATTCAATCATAACATTCACATCTTTCATTCCTTACATGTGTTGAATCCGTTTCGCAGATTCAGACATATCATCTCTACATTTCCTTTCCTTGAATCCGTTTTACGGTTTCAAACATTCCATTCATGCCTTTCATCACTTGAATCCGTCTCACGGATTCAAACATTGCATTCATACCTTTCATCCTTGAATCTGTCTCACGGATTCAAACATATCATTCATATCTTGTCGATCCGTACTTAATTACGGATTCCACATTCTTCATTCTTATCAGGCATGTTTTCATACTTTCATAGTACTCTCAATTCCCCGAGAGTCTTACTTCCCATTTCACCCACACGCCCGCCTACTACCTAACTCTACCGGACATACCTGTAACAATCATCATGATCTCACGAACGTCATACGTTTCTCGTGTACTGGCCAGGTACACAATCCACGTAGTAGTTTCGTGCCTTCATGTAATTGTCACCTTATGTCCGTAGACTTAGGTTTCGGCGCGTGTATCACTTTCAGTACTTCATTACTATACAATCATTGGCGTTCATTTAAAATTTTCCTTCCCTTAATGAGTTCTTACCATTACAATGCCCACATATTAAATTCACGTACCTGGGGCTCATTTGCCTATTTGCCTCTTGACTGTTCTAGTCATTCATCCTAAACTGCATTCACGGATCATCCTCTTCCAACACTTATGCTTACCTTGCACATACAAAACCGTCAGTTTCTTTATACGTACACATAAGTACCTGCTTACATTAACCTTTACCTTTGGATCTTAACCGAGTCTTAGATTGTACGGATTTCTTATCTCAAGAGCACAAAAGTTTGAGTTCAAGTACTTACCTTCTCTTACTTGATTCCCTCAAACCAGGGACGCCCTAAATCGTTTTAACCAAATTTAACGCAGCGGAAAATACAAACTTAAAAATTCCTTTTATGATATTCTTTCTTTCACTTAAATACATTAATCCCTTTTCATAAATTAATTAAAAACTATCATACGTATATCGAATTAAGTGACCACATACACACCCACGTACAATCCATGTCTTGACTCGATCTTCAATCGCATACACATCTTGAGCAATCATTCATAAACCTGTACAACCTGCAGTCACCACAACCAATTAGTTCATTAGCAACCAGTGACATAATATATATACTTTAAAAGGTGCATCATCAAGCATCAACGTCTCTTATTGTCGTTCATATAAGTCCATTCGTTCATCCATTCGGACACTCTCGTCTGACCTCCATACTTAACCTTCATTCTCCATTATTAGTTTACCTGCACTTCCATTTCATTTCTAACAGAAAACAATTAGCATCATTATACTTTCCTATCACATTCGACTCCTTTTTCCGTAAACTTACCTATTTACTTCCATTGTTTAATGCTTTCTCACATGTATCACAATAATCATTATACTACAATATATTTTACATCTAAAGTGTAAGTCCGGGATTTACTTACCTTATGCGTCCGTATTTGCACCCGCTTACTTGAGTCTTCTTGTCCCGTTAGCCTTCCACGCTCCCATCCATCTTGACATGATTCCTATACTTTCATGTCATTACATTTATATCCTTATTAGCATACATGATTATTCATATCAAGTTCATATCTCACATATGTATTTCATTAGCCGATTCAAACAAGCATATAACATACTCAACATCAACCTAACATAATCTTCACATGAACTATATCTAAAATACATTCCTCATGATTTTTTACTATCAATTTCATTAATACCACATTCTATACATGTTTACCCATTAATTGCATACAATTTCACATATTATTGTCATTTAGACATTTCATCAAACACTTGGTGTGCGTACTACTTCCTAAGCATAATGTACAAGTATTTCATGTGTTTCTTCCTAATTATCACCTTCATTTATCAACACAAGTAAACATCATACAAATTCCATACCATAATCACTCTATATCCAAATACCCATCACATACTACACATATCCCTAATCAAGTTCATACCATTTCATGGATTAAACATAAACCCACTTAACTAAGTGTGGTAATTCATCCTAACACCTAAATTCTAGCAATTTACTCAGAGTCTTCGCTTAGGGTTTGTTCCTAAACGTGCATACCTCACTAATTTAGGCATAACCTTCATGATTCATACATAATTCACCACTAGTGATGATTATCCAGATTTCTCAACTTCATTAGACATCAAAATTCGACATACCTTATGATCCCCTAGCTTGGGTGATCGTTAATTCATGTTCCTTCTTGAATTTGAGCCCCGATTCCTTATTCAATTGGGTGATATATGATGAACTAGGGTTTGGCTCTCTAGAGCCTTCCCCTGATCACGCACAGAACACACACGAAGTGTGTGTGTGTGTGTTATTTTCATTTATTAAAACCACTTTCAAGTTATCCCACTTTGGTCCCTCTTGTTTCGTTTTAATTAAATAGGGCTACAACTCTCCGTTTGATACCAACGATATTAAAATCAACTAGGTTAATTATTCCTAGTTATTATTCATTTACGGGTTTACTTTTACCCCTAATGGTATTTTTACCCGTTCCTTTATATTAACCGGGTTTAAATTACCAAACCCATTTTTGGGGTGTTACAGTTTCCTGGATATAATCTATAATTTATACAAATGTACATTGGTTAGTATCATAACCCTTTGAAAATATTAATGATACCCTCCCCGAGACGGCATTTCAACAACTACGTCGGGCAGAACCACGACAGTTGTTACGGAACCCTAAATCAATCGGGCAGTGTAACTATTACGAAACTAGGGTTATAATACTTACAATGGAGCAGAACCTCGCTAATTAGGGGTATAATACCCGACTATAATGCTTATAACTTCATAAATTCGTTTAGAAAGAAAGATGTGAGCGACGGAAAGTGAAACCCGATGGCCTGCTTATATAGTTGCTGAATTCGACTCTCACGCGGCCCGCGTAAGCGTAGCCATAGGGCTACGCGGCCCGCGTCAACATATGGTCAACGTATAGCTGATCCGGATCACCACCTAGCTTCGACACGATGATGACACGTGTCATCTCCGGGCTGCGCCACATTTTGGGTCTCTCGCGGCCCGCGTTAACTTAAACGGGGTCTTACGCGGCTCGCTTGGACTTAAGAAGTCAACGAAGTCAGGTTCTAGCCCTTATACCGCCCGCGTAAGGGTTTGAGGTGGGTTCACGCGGCCCGCCTCAGCCCTAAATTTGAACTTTTATATTTTATTTAAATACTATAACGTATTCCGGGCTTGGTTTTCACATACGGGGTGTATTTACAGACATATAAGGATATTTTAAGATATAATAGGGTGTCGGAAATATTATGAGAGTGTTGGTTTTACCGAGGGTTGTTACATTCTCCCCACCTTGTTTTAGAACTCGTCCTCGAGATCTACTGGAACAAGTGCGGATATTTCCTTTGCATTTCAGATTCAAGCTCCCATGTATACTCAGGTCCTCTTTTGGAATCCCACTTTACTTTGACTAGAACTAGTCTCTTATGCTTGAGATTCTTGATTTTCCTGTCTTCAATCTGTAGAGGCCTTTCTACAAACTTGAGTTGTTCATTTACCTCTATATCTTTAAGAGGTACTATTAGTGATTCATCAGCTAAACACTTTTTGAGATTAGATACATGAAACACATCATGTATTCCTACCATCTCCTCTGCCAGTTGTAGCTGATAGGCTACAGGTCCTATTCTTCTAATAATCTCAAAAGGTCCAACATACCTGGGACTTAGCTTTCCCCGTTTGATGAATCTTACTATTCCTTTCCAAGGAGAGACTTTCAATAATACTTTATCTCCTACTTGAAACTCCAATGGTTTTCGCCTGTTATCTGCATAACTTTTCTGGTCCATATAGTTGCTTTTCCCCAATTTCTGCCCAACAGACTGGGGTTCGGCACTTTCGTCCATAAAGTGCTTCGAATGGTGCAACATTGATACTTGTGTGATAACTATTATTATAAGAAAATTCTATTAAAGGTAAGTGATCATCCCAATTACCTCCGAAATCAATTATACAAGCTCTAAGCATGTCTTCCATTGTCTGAATTGTCCTTTCGCTTTGTCCGTCTGTTTGTGGATGATAAGCCATACTTAACTTTAACTTGGTTCCCATTGCCTTTTGGAAACTTGACAAAAAATGAGAGGTAAATCGACTATCTCTATCAGAAACAATTGATAAAGGAATACCATGTAAAGAAACAATTTCATTTACATATAGTTTAGCTAATTGTTCCATACTGAAAGTTTCCTTCATTGGTAGGAAATGAGCTGACTTGGTTAGTCTATCTACAATCACCCAGATTGTATCATTTCCTTTCTTAGTTTTAGGTAATTTAGTAACAAAATCCATTGTTATCAATTCCCATTTCCACACCGGCATTTCTAATTGCTGTAACAAACCTGAGGGTTTCTGATGTTCAGCCTTAACTTGTAAACAAGTTAAACATTTAGAAACATAGGCTGCTATGTCCTTTTTCATTCCTATCCACCAGAAATTTTTCCTTAAATCCTGGTACATTTTATCACTTCCTGGATGCATCGTATATTTAGACTTATGGGCTTCTTCTAATATACGATGACGTAGGTTTCCTAATTTAGGTATCCACATTCTCTTTTCATGGAATCTCCAAATTCCATCCGTTCCTTGTTTTAATTCTTTTATCATACCTTTTAATTTTTCAGAATCATCCTTGATTACTGATTCTTGTGCTTCTCTTATCTGATCATTTAAATCTACTTGCAGATTTAATTTAAGAGAACATACCCTTCTTGACTTTTCATGATACTTTCGGCTTAAAGCATCTGCCACTACATTTGCTTTTCCTTCATGATACTGGATATCACAATCATAATCACTAAGCATTTCCATCCAACGTCTTTGTCTCATATTCAACTCCTTTTGTTTGAAAATATACCTTAAACTCTTATGATTAGTGAATATGGTAAACTTACTACCATAAAGGTAATGTCTCCAAATTTTAAGAGCAAAGATTATAGCTCCTAACTCTAAATCATGGGTTGAATAATTCTCTTCATGATTCTTAAGTTGTCAAGATGCATAGGCTATAACCTTTTGGCGTTGCATCAATACACATCCATAACCTAATTTAGATGCATCACAGTAGACTACAAAATCTTCAGTTCCTTCTGGTAATGCTAATATGGGTGTATGGGTTAATCTATGCTTAAGAATTTTAAAAGCTTCTTCTTGTTTTACTCCCCATTCAAACTTAACAGATTTACAGGTTAACTTGGTTAAAGGAATGGCTATTCTAGAAAAATCTTGAATAAATCTTCTATAATACCCGGCCAATCCTAAGAAACTTCTAACCTCGGTTGGTGACTCAGGGTTTTTCCATTTAGTAATTGCCTCAATCTTTGTTGGATCTACATGAATTCCTTCATGATTAACTAAATGTCCAAGGAATTATACCTGTTCTAACCAAAATTCGCACTTTGAAAACTTAGCATAAAGCTTTTCCTTTCTTAACAAACTTAAAAGTGCGTGCAAATGTTTTGCATGATCCTCTTTATTCTTAGAGTAAATTAGAATATCATCTATGAAGACAATTATGAATTTATCCAAATATGGCTTACATATTCGGTTCATCATGTCCATAAATGCAGCTGGGGCATTGGTTAAACCAAATGGCATGACAGTAAATTCATAATGACCATACCTTGTTCTAAATGCGGTTTTAGGAATGTCCTCTTCTTGTACCTTTAATTGATGATATCCTGACCTTAAATCGATTTTAGAGAAAAATCGAGCTCCTTGCAGTTGATCAAACAGATCATCGATTCTCGGTAATGGGTACCGATTCTTAATCGTGACTTTGTTTAATTCACGGTAGTCAATGCACATACGCATTGATCCGTCCTTCTTTTTAACAAACAATATCGGCGCTCCCCATGGCGACGAACTCGGTTGTATGAATCCCTTCTCTAACAATTCATCTAATTGTTTCTTCAATTCTTTCATTTCTGCAGGTGCCAACCGATAAGGTGCTTTGGCAATCGGTGATGTTCCTGGTATCAAATGAATCCTGAATTCAACTTCTCTGTCTGGAGGTAGTCCTGGTAATTCTTCTGGAAAGACATCTGAAAACTAAGATACTACTGGAATATCTTTTAGTTCTTTTCCTTTAGTGTTAGTGATTATAGAAATCAAATACACTATAGAACCTTTTCTTATAGAACTTGCAGTTTTCATCACAGAGATGAATTTTGTGGACCTAGAGGGTTTATCTCCTTTAATTGTGATCATTTTACCTTTTGGTGAATTTATTTGAATTGACTTTTGATCACATAAAATACTGGCTTTATTGGCTATTAACCAATCCATTCCTAAAACAACATCAAATCCTGCCAGATTCATAGGATATAGGTTTGCTATAAATTTCTGATTAAAAATTTCTATTCTTGCTCCCTGCAAGATTTCAGAAATCCTAATAGTTTCTCCATTAGCGGTCTCTACTAGACATTCGTGTCGTAGTTTAGTTAATGACTGATTTAGAATTTTGCAAAACGAAGTATTGATAAAACTTTGGTTCGCACCAGAGTCAAATAATACTTTAGCAAATATATCATTAACTAAAAACGTACCAGCTATAACGTCTGGGATTATCTTGGCTTCCTCTGCAGTCAGAACAAATGCTCTAGCATTTTTGGTATTCTTGTTGTTTGCAGCTGGGGTCAATTTTGGACAGTTTGTCCTGATATGACCTTTTTCCCCGCAATTGTAGCACAATCCATTACTGGATTTCTTCCTGCAATTTTCTTCCTTGTGTCCTGGCATCTTGCAATAATTGCAGAGAATGGAGCATTTTCCCGAATGCTTTTTCTTGCAGACCTTGCAGTATGGTGCAGAGGTAGAACCCATATTCTTACGATTGTAATTTCCAGAACGGAATTCTTGTGTAAGCCTTTGGGTTAAGTTCCTCCTCTGATCTTCTTCTCTAGTACGAACTAATTTATCTGTCAAGGTATTTGCTAGTTCTACAGCTTCTTCTATGGTTTGAGGTCTAGCTGCCTTGACTACGTGTCTTATCTCCCCAATTAATCCCCAAATATAACGGGAGATTAACACTGGTTCTGGTGAAGCAAGAGTTGGCACTATTCTAGCATATTCGAAGAATATTTTAGTATATCCCTTACTATCCACACCAGTCATCCTAAGGTTTAGGAATTTGTTTGCTATCTGTTCCTTTTCATTAGGAGGGCAGAATTTCCTTTCTACATTGTCCTTAAATTCTTCCCATTCCATATTATAGGTTCTATCATTTCCTTTTGTTTGGAGGATAGTGTTCCACCATTCTAGCGCTGAATTCTTAAACAGATTAGAAGCAAACAGTATTTTATCTTCTTCAGCACACTTGCTTATCCTTAAGACTGCCTCAGTTTTCTCTATCCAGCGTAGGGTTGCAATGGCCCCTTCATTGCCTGAGAATTCCATTGGTTTACAAGACCAGAATTCTTTATAAGAACAACCATAAGGCATGGTTCTTCTTCTTTTGGGAATAGGCAATTGAAGTATTGGTCCATTGTTCACGCTATGCTCTGGTTCACTTGGTCGCTTACTGCTATGCTTACTTTTATTATCAGAATCCTTAACAGTTTGAAGAATAAATGGCATTGTATCTATAATTCCTTGTGCTACTATGTGTTGGATAGCACTATTATCCACTTGATTGTTATTGTTATTGATGCTTGGATTCTCATTAACCACATTAATGTTACTCTGGTTATCATTATTCAGATTTCCTTGGTTTCCTTCGTCGGCCATCTGAATTTTAAACAATTACCCCATATTAATATCACAAATAATATCTTAATATAGTTAATCACATGACACACATTTTTGCCAAAAGCGTCGATCATTGCGACTATACTCTTTTCATATACTATTATGCGTCTATTACACACTAGTACTGAAATAAAATTACAATACCAACAGAAATAGAATCACACTAATAGTAATATGCATCCGTACACACATATTTTATTTTTATTTTATTATATTTTATTATTATTATTACTACTATTTCCTCCATTCTCACATTCACGGATATGGATTTATCCAAAAATCCATATTGCGCTCATCGTATTTCCATACGAGACGCTCACCCACCTGACGCATTCTCTCACTACTTTCTAAAATTTCCTCCCCAAAAGTCCTAAGTTCTTGAACGTTTTCTGCACTCATTGGGGGTGCAGGTTCTCAGACTGGGTTTGGAATCTGGGGTGCGGGTTCCTGAAATGGGGGTGACAGTGCCTGAAATCGGTAAGGATCTTCTAAGATTTCCCTAATATAATCACCTTGGTAATAGGGATCTAAAGGGTCCATACCTGGGTAGGCTTCTATGTTCTGTATGGGTGGGTATTCCTGGATAGGGTAACGTTGCACAAAGTCCCTATTATCGTCCCACCAAGGGTCGTAATTTGGATCTAGGGGATTTGGTGCAGGTATCCTAGGGATTTCTTCTGGGTTGAAGTCATGCATTTCCACTTGGTTTTCCGGGTTTTCTATCTCCATAGGTTGATCTGGGTTTTGTGGTTGTGGGGCTACTAATTGTTTCAGACTTGGGTCAGCAGCAGTTGTAGCTAAGATATGATAATTAGCTAGGCTTCTATTAAGCATATCTTGTGTATGGGCATCGGTTTTTCGCTTAGCAGCTGCTAAAACTCTTTGCTGTTGCAACTTTCGCATTCTCTTCCTACGAGCAAAAGCTTCCTTACTGAACCATCCTCGTTTCTTATGAAGGAATGGCTCTTCTGACTGAGCTCTAAAAGCAAACACTCCTTCTTCCTGATCAGCAGAATACCCAGAAAGGGCAGGCTGTGAAGAAGTATCTTCACTCTTAGGTGAATCAGACAACTGACGACTCATGTCTGAGGGTCCTTGATCACTCATACTGTAAACTAACAAATAGTCAAATAGCACATAACAAATAATACAGTTATGTACGTATTTCTGAAATTTTATTTCCTAACACAAAATATAGAATTTAAGTGTCAGCAGAACACTTCTTTGGTTTAGACCAGTGGCTAGGCTCTGATACCACCTTCTGTCGCAACCCCTGATCCCTGTTTCCCAGAAACGGGCGGACGCGATCTCAGAGTTTCGGTGGTATCAGTTATTTAATCTTGCAGTGGAATTTACATCAGGACCGTAGTTAGGAAATGTTTATCAGAGTAAAACCACCTCATTTAATATTAATAATCACATGGGTAAAACCCAAGTTTCTTAGTACAATACATTTATAGGGATAAACCCTATTTTATTGAATTTTAAAACATCGTTTATTTGGTAACTTTTATAGCCACATTTTCCCAAGCCTTCAGTGCTCTCCAGCTGGCTTTTTTACTAATTGGCTGTCACATTGGGTTACCTGAAACGTGTTTTAAAAGCATTTGTCAGTCGGAAATACTGGTGAGTGAATCTCAGTTTAATCAAGTTTAAATAAAAAGTCACAGTGAACAGTATTGAGAGCGATCACATTGTTTATTTCTAAAAAATTACTCCATTAGTACTGTCAACCCTGACATGTGGGTCATATTACTCATTGGCTAACTCATTGTCCAATGGTAACGTATTGTCATCCCGACTTACTACTCATAGTGTAGTACAAATTTTGTATACAAAACCCCAACATACTGGCAGTAATTGAAGAACTACAAAGACTCAATCACTGCTAAATTTCATAGTAAAACATTACCAAAAAGATTAACAAAAAGAGGATAAACTCACATTGCTATCTTAGACTTCTTGTAAGGGTTTCCTGGATATAATCTATAATTTATACAAATGTACATTGGTTAGTATCATAACCCTTTGAAAATATTAATGATACCCTCCCCGAGACGACATTCCAACAACTACGTTGGGCAGAACCACGACAGTTGTTACGGAACCCTAAATCAATCGGGCAGCGTAACTATTACGAAACTAGGGTTATAATACTTACAATGGAGCAGAACCTCGCTAATTAGGGGTATAATACCCGACTATAATGCTTATAACTTCAGAAATTCGTTTAGAAAGAAAGATGTGAGCGACGGAAAGTGAAACCCGATGGCCTGCTTATATAGTTGCTGAATTCGACTCTCACGCGGCCCGCGTAAGCGTAGCCATAGGGCTACGCGACCCACGTCAACATATGGTCAACGTATAGCTGATCCGGATCACCACCTAGCTTCGACACGATGATGACACGTGTCATCTCCGGGCTGCGCCACATTTTGGGTCTCTCGCGGCCCGCGTTAACTTAAACGGGGTCTTACGCGGCCCGCTTGGACTTAAGAAGTCAACGAAGTCAGGTTCTAGCCCTTATACCGCCCGCGTAAGGGTTTGAGGTGGGTTCACGTGGCCCGCCTCAGCCCTAAATTTGAACTTTTATATTTTATTTAAATACTATAACGTATTCCGGGCTTGGTTTTCACATACAGGGTGTATTTACAGACATATAAGGATATTTTAAGATATAATAGGGTGTCGGAAATATTATGAGAGTGTTGGTTTTACCGAGGGTTGTTACCGTTCAGTTACTAGTTTCTTTGTGTTTCATACTAGTTCGCGTCGTACAAGTCTGGGGTTTCGATCAGGGGTCCTTATAAGGTGTTTTGGGAGTTTGTTACAGTGTATGATCGCATTGGTTAGCCAAAGTATCATATGCCAACTAGCGTATGACTCACGCACATATTTATCTAGAAGAGGGACTATTTCTACCCACAATATCATGTCTATGTGTTATACAAATCATAAAGGTATTAGATTGAATCTTGAAAAAGGTTATGGTAGGTTACTAAGAAAACAAGAAAAGGCATCCCTATATATACATACGAGGGATCCATAATCTAAGCCTCCAAAATAGGAATATGCATGGAAAGAAATAAAAGAGATTGGCTACATATATAACAAATATACAGAAATAAATAGGTGGAATAAAACCCATCTTTACTCCCCCTCAAGTTGGACCATGGTGGTTCTGAATGCCCAACTTGCCAAGTAGACTATGAAATTGTTTCGTTCCCAATGGCTTTGTAAAGATATCTACAATTTGAGCTTTGGCGTCAATCTGCATTGGATGTGTCTCCGTTGACTCGACCCGTTCTCGAAAAAAATGACAGTCCATTTCAACGTGATTCGTTCGTTCATGAAAGACCGGGTTATTTGCCATGTGACGAGCCACTTGATTATCACAGAACAAACACGTTGGCTCTGTCGGTGGTATGTCTAGTTCGTTCAAAAGCCATCTCATCCATGGAATTTTACTAATTGCATTCGCCATTGCTTGGTATTCGGCTTCGGCTGATGATCTTGAAACGACTAACTGCTTTTTAGATTTCCATGATATAGGAGCTCCTCCCAAAAGTAGGAAATAACCGGTTCTGGATCTTCTGGTTATTGGACACCCTAGCCAATCAACATCGCAATAGGTCGTAAGCATGGTTCCGCCCTCTTTAGGAAGTAGTATACCTTGTACAGGGGCCGCTTTAAAGTATCGAACGACCCGATTAGTAGCCTCCAAGTGACTATGTCTTGGATCACCAACAAACTGACTTAAGATATTTACTGCGTAGGCTATGTCTGGTCTTGTTGCTTGCAAGTAGAGAAGTCTCCATATTAGTCTTCGATATTGGTTCGGGTCGACACGTGATTCTTCATCACATTTGCCAAGTTTCAAATTTTTCTCCATTGGGAATGGGCTCGGTTGACAACCTATCATGCCAGCATCTTCTAGAATGTCAAGGGTGTACTTGCATTGACTAAGCATCAGTCCTTCTTTTTTTCTTGCATTGATAATATGCTAACAGATAGTAAATTGCATTTGAATTTTGGAATATGGAGGACTTCTTTAATCATCATTCCATTTGGTAGGACATGATTTCCTCTACCCTCTACGCCTATAGTTTCGTCGTTGGGTATGGTGACACGTGGTTCATGATTTCGTTTTTCTTATTTTCTAGCAATGAATCATCATAAATAATATGCTTGGTTGCACCCGAGTCTATTAATCAATTACCTTCTTTACCCAAATTACCTGCCATGTTCGCGACACGAGAGCTTTCTTCCTTTGTTTCTTCTTTTTTGTTTCCAAATAGTTTGACAAACTGTTGATATTGTGAATCGCTTAAACCCGGTATGGGGCTCGCCTCCCCTTCAACACAAGCTGCCTTCGGCTTCATTCTTTCTTGCTTACTTTTTCCCGGCCACCACTCGGGATAGCCGATGCGCTTGAAGCACCCATCTTTATTGTGGCCATCTTTCCCACAATAGTTGCAATGTTCAACTTGTTCACCACCATTTCGTTTTCCATCCTTTGGCTTAAATCGACTTTGTGTTTGATTCTGTTCTTTCTAAGGCGGGACGTAAGCTTGAAACACAGCCGCATCCATGGGCCTTTTGGTTCTGGAAATAGCTCTTTGTTGCTCATCCTCGGCTACTAAATGGTATGTGCTTCCGAGAGAGGGCGTTGGTTGCAGGGCGAGGATCTGAGTTCTAATGGTTCCCGATTCGGCATCTAAACCGAGCAAGAACTCATAAAGTCTTTCCTTCTCTTTCAATTCTGTGAATCGTTTCCCTATCCCACACGTAGATCCACTACAACTACATCTCGGAGCAGGAAGCACGGATTTGATTTCATCCCAGATTCCACGTAGCTTTGTGTAATACGCTAAAACCGACATCCCTTCTTGCCTTGTAGTCATCAGCAACTGTTTCAACTCATACACTCTAGGCGCACTCACCTTTCCAAACCGTTCTTTTAGATCGACCCAGATTTCTTGATCCGTGGTCGCATACTTAACTCTTGTTCTAATTTCTTTTTCCATTGTTGTGTTCAACCAGCCCTTGATCATGGCATCGCACCTCACCCAAGCCATGTAGTTTGATGCATTTTCTCTAGGCTTTGCAATTGACACGTCTATGAAACCAACTTTGTTCTTGGCGAACAAGAAATTTAACATTTCTTGCGATCAATCGGTATAGTTTCCATCAGTTAGCACAACATTCACGTGCATCTGGCATGGGTAGTCAGAGGGATGAAGATAATACGGGGAATCATGATCGGAGACTGGTTCTTTTCTTTTGTCGGATCTGTCATCGTCGCCTGCCATGGCAGATTAGGGTTTGTTTTCTTTCTTTCTTTTGATTTTGGTAGGAGAATCATTTTTTTTATTTTAAGACCGCTCTGATACCATATACAAATCGTAATGGTATTAGATTGAATCTTGAAAAAGGTTACAGTAGGTTACCAAGAAAACAAATCGTAATGGTATTAGATTGAATCTTGAAAAAGGTTACAGTAGGTTACCAAGAAAACAAGAGAAGGCATCCCTATATATACATACGAGGGATCCATAATCTAAGTCTCCAAAATAGGAATATGCATGGAAAGAAATAAAAGAGATTGACTACATATATAACAAATATACGGAAATTAATAGATGGAATAAAACCCATGTTTATGTGTAAAGTATACAAAATTGTTAGATATACATTCGGCAATTCAATTTAAAAGTTTGCTCATTTGAGTAGTCATCTAAAGTAACTCTCATGGTACATCGGTCTGGAGAAAAGTCGTCATTCCAAATATGGTTGTCTAAGATCATAAACAAATTTAGTTTGGGATCAAATTTTGGGTGAAAGGATCGTCTAAGATCATAAACAAAGATCCCCGATTCACATAGGAAAACCCACAAGCTATTCAATTATCATGAGGTTTGAAATACGATGTTACTATAAATAATAAAACAACTGGAAGTACCAAAACCCGTTCCAAACCAAATCCGTATCCATACCCATACCCATACCCAATCATTTTCATACCTAAATATGCATTATGGCATAAAAAACGAGACCTTATCCATACCCAATCATTTTCATACCTAAATATGCATTATGGCATAAAAAAATGAGGCCTTTAATAGCGTAATACTTTTAGTTTGTTTTGCAACATTAATATGTTACATCCGTTAGGTACGTTTGATAATTTATCTATACGAGTTTTTAGAACCCGTGCGTTGCGACGGGACTATCAAATTGTACCAAAGATGGATGTAAGAATGTTGAACCACAACGCGCGTTTCGAAGTGTTAACTCGTCAACTTTAAACTGAAACGTAAAATTACATTATCGTAGAAAAAAAAATATTTTAGTCGAAACGATAACCAAACAAACCTAAGAAATTAATCAAATAGTACTAAAAATAAATAGATTTAGCTATATATAGTTAAAAAGAAAACATAGCATTGAATGTTAATTCATAGTTATCAACAACAAACGTTACATTTTAATTATCATATTAAATAATTTGGTAATGTGGTGGTGGTCCGTTGACAAAGAAAAAAACCTTTAAACACCTTGGTTTGGAAGGGTGAGATTTTGGGTTTAAAAGAAAAATTTACCATTCAAAAAAATGGTATTGTTTCAATCCCACCATTCCAATATACCGTACTATCCACAATAAAATGTAATAAAATTATACTTTTTCAAGATAAAATAGAAAAATAATTGTAAATTAGCTTATAAAATAATTAAATCTTTTTCCTATGAGAAACCAATCTTCATTCAAACCATACCCTTGACCCATTCTAACTAACCCACCCTATTTATTTAACCAATCATTTCAAAGCAACAAGGAATAGTAATAATGTGAGTAGAAGTATTTTTGTAAATTAATACTGAGGAAATTACCTACTCAAGAAAACTTTGGTTGAATAGGTTGGTAACCATCATTCACCAATAAAAGGTGTATGGTCTCTATAATGAGCATAACGGTAACAATTATATTTATTTTATCCATGTGTATTGTTAATGAGCATAACACATTTACCTTATCATGTGATAAAAGTTGCTTGAATCTATATAGTATGTTGTTTAGACTCAGGGGCGGACCCAACGCTTTAGCAGCCGTAGTACGGGCTACGGCTCAAGTGCGTATTCATAGTGTATTTTTTTTTCAGTTTTATACTAAGGATACCCCTAAAATAATACAAGGATACCCCTAACCAACCCAAACTTGCAGAATAAAGGAGCCCCATTGAACCAGTGGCCCAATTGCCCAAATTATTAATAATATGATTGAAATTGTGGCCCAATTAGTTAGCTATTTGTTTTACTTTATTTATTTATTGTTGTTTTTTTATTTGTGTGATTGCAAGGTAAAAAAAATTGGGATACCCCTGAGTTAATGGGCTAGTTCCGCCACTGTTTAGACTAATTGTTATGGATTCACGTCCCTTCACACATGATGAAAAAAGTGAGTGAGAGCGTATGACTATGTAAGAGTAACCTAACCTTTTGATATGACTTGAAACTTTTTGAAACCATAAGACCTAGCCTTATTAGTCTTGTTGATAGTTTCTTTGTTATGGAATACTCATATAGGAGAACCTTTTATGGCATCACAAATTACAAACACCAAAGCTTATATATCGGTTACACTAATCTATACATATAATAAAGTAAACCAATGTGTGACACGTGTCATTTATTGGAGGCGTCTATTTTTTTGTTTTACCGCCTTTCTTTCATATTTATCTTCTAACAATTTATCTTTTAATTTGTAGATAATATTAAATAGAAAAATGTTTTAATAATTGTAAATAATATTAAATAGAAAAATGTTTATCTGATAACTATAACCCTTTTATTGAAGTTTTAAAGGGTTTCACGCTTTTTTGCACCTGGTCTTTTATGTTTTAAATTCTAGGATTTGGCTAAAACACATTTTGCCATTAATCACATAATTTTTTTTGGATTTATTAAAAATTCATGACTATATTATATACTTATAAGCTTGAATATATATGTCAAACTTAAAAATTATTCTTCAAAAATTCAGCAACATCTATACTCTATATATAGTGACACATGTCATTTATTGAAGACACATATTTTTTAAGTTTTCCCGCTTTTCTTTCACATATATCTTCTAATAATTGTAAATAATACTAAATAGAAAAATGTTAATTGAATACAAAAAATATAGGATAACATCAAATGTATATCGATTACTTAAATGAGTATACACATGTATGAGATTTTTTTACTATTATTATTAGTTTCATTATTTATCAAATATATAAGTGTGTCCGTCTTTGATTTGCATTTACAAGAAATATTTATTATACAGGGTCGGCTCAACCATTTTAGAGGCCTAAAGCAAGTTTCAAAATCGGGGCCCTTCTTGCCTATTTTTTTTCTTATCCAAAAAGAATAAACGACGGTCGATCGGCCTAAAGGAGATTCAAACCCGCCCCCTTAAGGTACACAGATGACATGCGCGCCAACTGGGCTATAACCTTTTAATAACAAGGCTCATACCCATATAGTATATAATTTTTTTTTAAATCTTGAGGCCCTATACATTTGGTGGCCTGAGGCCCAAGCCTCAAAATACTTGGGCTTGGGCCGACCCTGTTATTATATAGTTTAAATTGTTCAACCCGTGTAACACACGGGGAACTAACCTAGTTATATATTTATTTAAAACCAACTTTGTTAATATAGTTTTAGATATTTAACCGCTAAACTAAACTTTTCTATATTACAATTTGACCACAAAAGTTTTTTCCATAAACCACTATACTTTGAAACTTTACGTTTTTCCCTACACTTTATTTATGGGTATTTAACACCCACAGACATGGCTGGGCAACAAAAGTTGGTTTTACTAACTTTAACGTTATTTTACTAATTTCATGAAAATAACGTTAAAAGTGGCGGATGGTTAATCATGCATCATGTGGTGACGTTGATAGCTGAAAGACACGGGGTACATGCACCGACCAGTCTCTGTCTCGATTGTTTGAGTGTTATGTGTCTTAGGTCCAATGCTTGATACAAAACTACAACCGAGTCGGGGGTCTCACTGGAAGCAGTCTCTCTATTCCTACGGGGTAGAGGTAAGGCTGTCTACATCTAGGGCTGGCAATTTTACACGAATACACGACACGAACCTACACGAAGTTAACAGGTATCGTGTATGGCCTTAACAGGTATCGTGTACCAAACAGGTAGACACGAGATTACCTGTAAATTTTCGTGTATAAACAGGTTAAATACCTGTTTACCTATTAATACCCGTTAGTACACGATAAGAAATTAAATTAAGTTAAACTCATCAGCCATGTGCGTGTGGGTTCCTTAATTCCTTTCTATTTTCATACCTCATTAAATTCAAAAAAATAAAACCCTAAACTCCCCCTGTAACTCTCAGATAGCATGTCGTGTTCGTGTTTTTGTTCGTGTTAACAGGTATTAACAGGTAATTTTCGTGTATAACAGTCGAATAGACGTGTTAACAGGTATTAACAGGTAATTTTCGTGTATATCGTGTCGTGTTCGTGTTTGAAAAAAAGGACACGATAAGTTATCGTGTCGTGTTCGTGTATGGGGTTTCGTGTATCGTGTCTTATCGTGTCGTGTCTTATCGTGTACGGGTATACACGATATGCCAGCCCTATCTACATCTACCCTCCTCAGACCCTACCTTAGCTTTGCTATTGGTGTGATCTACTGAGTATGATGATGATGATGAGACATGGCTGGGCACGCAACATCCATGCCATGTAGTGTTTGTGGTAGCCGCATTGCATGTGGTTTTATCAAGTTGTGAATATACAACACAATCAAATAAATCTTAGGGCCTGTTAGGCAAATGGCCAAGGCTAAATTATTATAATGGTTTAAATTATAACATGTATCATTCATTAAAACACCTATATACATAACATAACATAATCTAAACCCGAAAAACTAAATGATAAATTACATATTTGCACATAATGATACAGCCCAAGTAACATCCATGAAAAGGACAAACAATTATACAAGATAAGATATAGTGATATAACATCAATTATATGTTCTCATGAGTCGCTCCAACTATCATTGTCATCTTCATCATCATCACTTCCAGCAAATGCCTGACGAATTGCATTTGCTTTTTCTAAAATGGCAGCTACCCTCAAGTTCGTCGTGGGGCTCGGAATAACAACGGGCCTGCTTTTGATAGCTGGCTTCAAGTTGGAGGACTGCCCAAACACAAGTGTTATTCAGTCAGTTATTTTTAATAATTTTGATACGGGTCAAAACACACCGGGTTGTATCAATACGAAATATTTTAGTCCAAAAACAAATATATATTTTTTTTCAGATAACGGTGAGACGGGTCAAAACAAATATCTATTTTTTTCCTAAAAAAATGTAAAATTATGTAAAATAGAAAACAACACGAAGCAACTTAAATTTGTACCTTGGCCCGGATCTGTTCGAGAAAAGTGTCTCTTTCCTCTTCCTTTGGGAACAGAGGCGTTGCTCGTTCTGGGACCTTCCTCAACTGCAAAACATAACATTTTCATGCATTTTTCACTCTATATCGCGTACATCACACCTTCAAACCAGACCCAGTTTTCCGCGTATCAAATAAACACGAGTACATATTTTAAAAAGCGAGAGGTGCACTGAGGCAATATGGTTCCTGAAGCCGAGGGGAAAGGTGAAGGCATCATGTACGCGAGGCGGAATATTCTTGTATAACTATTCTTATAATTCTCATATGTTTCTAACTTTCTATCATAACGTGCCCAAAATTTAAATATAAAACTAATCTCTACATTATTAGCGGATATTATATATAAACTTGCGGATATATATAATATCCGTTAATATACATATGATTTGATATATATAACCTCTGTAAGTTATTTGTACAACCTCCCGACGCACAAAATCTGCCTATGTACAAAGACGCGCTTTTTTAAACTCAGGATATAAAATGAAAAACATGAAGAACTAAAGTAGTACGACAACGTTGAATTACCTTGACTTTGTCATAAGGAGCAACTGCATCAATGGGCGGAGTACGAGTTCGTTGAATTTTCATTGACTGTATATCGTTTCGCAGTTCATCATCACCTGAAGGAAGTGAAGATGTGCTTGACAACCTAGTAATATCTGGTCCAGATGTCGAAACATTTTGAGATTCCACACTATCAAATGGTGGTTGTGAGACCATTTGTTCTTCAGGTTCCACTGCATTCACTTGATGATCACATTCAGAGTTCTTGTTTGCAGCAATCTCATTCTGATTCAATGACTGGTGGGGTTCAACTCGGGGAACAACTGGCAGCAATGGCGGCATCTGAAGCTTTCCCACCCTCCATTCCATAGGCGGTAGAGGTGGCAATGGCGGCATCTCCTCCTCGACGTTAATTGGAGCTAATTTTGTAAGCAATTGTGATAAATCAACATCTGGTGAAACATGTAGTAGCAGTCCATTTTGATCTGCTTTTTCAGTAACGAAAACGGTTTCATCTTTCAAGATTTCTAAATTTGCAGATTGATTTTCATTTTCAACACCGTTACATGTAGCCCGTGTGGAAATGCCATCAAGATTTTGTATGCTGGAAAGATCATACGATACAGACACAGACGGAATGGAATCTGATTCCCAAGAAATAACCGAGGGGTTATCAACAGTAGCAAGATCATTAATATCATTACTTTTAGAATCATCAGGATCACAAACAGCAACATTTGCACTTTGACTTTCTGAGTCAACTGATGCTGTTTCTGCATCTCTTAATTCAGTTTCATCTTCACAAATGTCAAGTTTGTCCCCAAAAGAAGCAAAAGGCTGCTCTTCCACATGTGAATTCACAAGGGTAGAATCAGAATTATCATCCTCAACAAGAAAAGAGGCCATAACGTCTTCCGGGTCTATTTCATTTTCTTTTTTTGTTGGACTTTTAACATCTACACAATTAGTTTCTATAAAGATTGTTTCTTGATCCACAAACAAATCTGCATTATCACTCAACTCAATGCAGTTATCAGAGATTTGGACACGTGGGCGAAATGGGATTTCGGTACTTGCAAACGGGCGAGGAGAGTCGTTGCCACGTGGAGACGTATTATTGGGTGAAGTGGTTACAGAATCAGCATCTGTTTCAACTTCTGATTCCATGGTGGCAAGGGCATCCTTGTAATTTTCTGTCTCACTTGCCACGTCATCATCGGATTGTTTATCATCTTCAATAACATTTTTGTGTTCTCCATGAAGAGAAATGTGTTTTTCTTCATTATCATCTAAGGGTGAATTTACCATTTTAACCTCAAATGTTTCAACAACCGCTGGTTCCTCAGAACGATCGGTAGGCAAACGTAAGGGTGAATTTACCGTTTTAACCTCATGGACAAGTTTATCCTCTGGTGGAGAACTTAATAATGTCATCATGTATCCTTTACTAGTTTCTGTGTCGAATGGAATTTTAGTTTCCCTTTTCTTTAATTTTGCACGGCGTGCAGGATTACTTGCGCCATTCTGCACGCGCTCCTCAAGGAGCAATTGATGCAGTCTGCATTATTGCATATAAAATAAGTTACAGATGGCAGTGTCGAATCATTTATTTGTGAATGGGCTGATACGACTTATGTTTTATCTTTAACAAGTCAAAAGTGTAACTGCTGAATTTGGAACATACTTGACATGTGACGGCTGGAAAACCTCAGGAGTGTGTCCATTTTTCCATCGTGATCCCTTCTTCTGTTCGATATGATAAATTTTGAAAAAACAAAGAAAGATGGTAGTCAAATTTATAATCACTTATTCACAAATTATAACCATTACAAACATGTGTATTAGTTTAATTCATCAAACTAACCTTTGACTTACGAATCTTTTTGCCCCTTTGAGTTTCCGCCTTCATCATTTCATATGATGGTGCTTCAACTTTATATATTGATGGATCAGTGTAACGTTTTAAGCATGCCCCAGCACCAGCAACATCAAACCTACGGAAAATCACATAAGTAATAAGTTGTTTATAAATGAATATATGTTGATCAAAGATTTAAAAAAAAAGTACTAAGCATGGACTTTCAACTTCAGTTATGATATAGAGGGAGTATATTTAACAACTACAAAGTTCCATACTTGTCTAGCAGAAATAACTGAGGCGGGCCGCGACATTCTTCATAAGAATCCATGACAAACCGAGGTATATCTCCCTTGGTGATAATATTCTGTTCTGTTTGCAGATTAGGATGCCACCGAATACCTGTAATAATAATAATAATAATTACAACTAGCAGCAGCAGATGAGTAGTAAATAACTTGGGAACGAAACTCTAACCTGAACGGGTGAAGAATGCTGAAGGGCGTGTTTGGGAAAGATATGTCTTTTCAAATGAACGAAAATCTGACTCGATCTGTTGAACACGCGTCGATAAACCATGTCCCCTAGAAGCAGTTACCATAACTTGTTCATGCAACCCATGAAAAATCTCTGCTGCAAACCTTCATAATTGGAGGTAAGCTTTTGTTAAAACTATATCATATGGCAATGCATAACAAGATGATGATGTTCTATTCTAATAATATATGATCAAAAGATATAGCAAGTTAATTACAATATATAGCTACTGATTATCATCCTCAGTGGAATATGTTCAAAAGTTTATTCAACTTGAATAACTATGATGAATAAAGCATAAATCAAACATCATAACCCATATGTCATCATCAATATTTAATACAGTCAAGAAGTATGCAAGCATTTTATTAAATTTTAGTCCACTATAACAAACCTACAAACAACACATTCTGAATGCCAAGGGCGTAGGATAGTGGGGGCGGGAGGGGGCGGCCGACCCCCTGAACTTTTCGCTCAGTAGTGGAGAGTATGTAGTTTTCGTATAGAAATTTTTGGGTATATACGTTTTCGACCCCCCGTTTTTTAGAAATTTTTGGATGTATACGTTTTCGACCCCCCGTTCAGAAATCTCAAGCTTTGCCACTGCTGAATGCAGTACAATGATCAAACAAAAATCAAGCATAAGTTTTTGGGACACTAATTCGACTTTTTCTTCTGCACTACCATAATGCAATTCGACTTTTTTGTCGAAAATTACAATTTTACCCTTAGAGAAAAAAACTCATTTTTGAACCAAAATTTCCAACAATTTCTCCTAAATAGATCTATTAAACCTTATAAATAAAAATTGTAGGGGATACTTGACATAATATTTCTAGACCTCTTCGGCCTATTTTTCTCGTCTCTCCCTTCTATTAAATAATGATATGATATAATGAGTTAAGTTCACGTACAAAACGTACGAAAGGCATGAAAAAAAAAAAAAACGCGGTGACATTTTCGTAATTATTTACTCGTAGAGTAATTATCAAAATTACTCTACAAATGATCTTGTAGGGTAATTTTGATCTTGTAGAGTAATTTTGTAAAATGTTCTTGTAGGGTAATTTTGATATTGTAAGGTAATTTTGTAGAGTAATTTTGAATTGTATGTTGTTTGATAAACTTGCAGAGTAATTTTGATGCATAATAATTTTGATAATTACCATACAAGATCAAAATTACTATACAAGGTACACTTGTAGAGTAATTTTGATAATTACGTCACAAGATCAAAATTACTCTACAAGATCAAAATTACCCTACAAGATCATTTGTAGAGTAATTTTCATAATTACTGTACGAGTAAATAATTACGAAAATACCACCGCGTTTTTCAACAAAACCTTCAGTTCGTACGTTTTGTACGTTAAAGTTGTTTGTATTTAATCTTTTATCATGATATAATAATAACGCTAAAAGAATATTTTTTAGATATTTAATTATAGATCAATTTAATAGTTATGAATAGTTAATTATATATTAACCAAATGAATTTAATATAAAATTAGGGCATTTAAAAAAACTCACGACTCGCAGCTCGGCTCGTAGCTCGCTAGAGAAAAACTAGCTAAAACAAACTCGATCTTAAACGAACTGAGCTGATCTCGGCCAAGCTCGGGTCGGCTCATGGCTCAGCTCGTTTAACTTCAAAATCGTGCTCGAGCCTAGCCAACTTACCTCGTTTAATTTGGAGCTCACCCCTGGTTAGACTCGGCTCGACTCGTTTACAGCCCAAATATGAAATTAATTATTATAACGTTATATTTATGCAACCGTGTAATATACTGAATTCTAACCTGATATGATTCAAGGAAATGTGAAACAAAAAAAAGTAAAAAAAACAGAAGTAGTAGTACTGACTCAGCTAGATCACCGAGTTGACGAAGAACGCCAACGAGACCCGCCATTGGCATTGCAACACCTTCTTCAAGCAAAGCTTCAGGATCATCTCTACCACCTGCTTTCAACAGTGTTGCATCACCCAAACTGAACTCGTTTCTTATCTGATATCTACTGAATGGCATTGATATCTCATCACTGTGTTGCAGAGGTTTCAGAACAGAACAGAATTGGAATGAAATGTTTTGGTTGTATGTGTAAGAGAATTTGTAGAGAGAGAGAGAGAGAGAGAGTGGGGGTGGTGAGAATTGAATGAAATGAATGTTTTAATGAAGAAGACAGAGGTTTAAATGGTGACAACTCGATGATAGTATAGTTATAGTGTGGTGTTTATTGTTCATTTAGCCTACATTTATTACGTTGCACATGAACCGGAACCAAAGCTTAAACGAGCCGAGCCAAGTGACTTGTGAGAGCTCGAGCTCGATTTGTTTCGAGTATATATGTAAAGCCCAGACTGGCAGACTCGGCTCTGTTAGGCTTGCGAGTAAGCTCGTGTCGATTCGAGTTTTTAGCATGCAAAACTCGAGTAGCTCGTGAGCGGCTTAGCTTGTTTACACCCTTGAAGGTTTAGTAAGTGTATGAAATTAGGTAATGGTAAATTGGTAATATATAACCCGATGTTATCATTAATCGCTATTGCATATTTAGTCTTTTTTTTTTTATGTTTGCGAACGCAAATTCTTAAAGAAAAATAAAATTATTAAAAAAAGTAAACGAATTAAAGAACTTGTAAATATAAAACTAAAAAAAGTTGATTATTTATATTATTTTAGTAATCGTTCAATGAACACATCTCTTCATCACAATCAATGTTTGCTAATTGTTGTTATATAATATTTTATATATCAAATTAAATGCATTGTTCTAATTTTTTTTATCTACATTTTTAGGTAAATTATTATATAAAAATTGAGCTTGATAATAACGAATAGATTATAAAACTCCCTTTTCCATAAAGTTTACATTGAAATGTAAATATATATATATATCATCACAATATATTATTTAAGTTACATAAATTGTCATAAATTAAAAGTTAAAAGTTATATATTGATTAAAGCTTTAAAAGATAATAAATAATGTATCAAAGTAATTTAGTGACTGCCCCTTTATTATATATTTTCTTTGCATTTGTTTAAAACATATTCCAAACATATGTCTTCATTTCCATATGTCATGCGTCCCATAATATGGCATGTTCTTTCCAAGATATTTTAATCCGACATAAATAATCAACCATGAATTACATAATCATATGTTTTTAGACTTTTGTGTTCGTTAAGACTTTCAGAAAATATTTTCTTTAATTTTGTGTATTATAGTACCAAAATGTTAAAGTTTTTATATTTAAATATAATAAAAATTGTTGTATACTAAATGTCGCGGTTGATCTTTGTATAAGAGAAAGAATTACAAACATACAAGAATTAAATGGTAAAAAAGCAAACTGAAAATAAACAAATGCTGTTAAAGGAACATCATTATCATTATACTCAGTAAATCACATCAATGGCAAAACTAAATTAGGGTCTGAGGAGGGCAAATGTAGACAGTTTTACCTCTACCTCATAGGAATAGAGGTAGAGGTTGCTACCGGTGAGACCCCCGTCTCGATTGTAGTTTTGCATCAAGCATTGGACATAAGACACATAACACTTAGCAATTAGGACAAAGGCCGATTAGTGCATGTATCTCTTTGTCTTTCGGCTATCAACGCCACCACATGATGCATGATTAACTGCCAGCCACTTTTAACATTATTTTCACGAAATTAGTAAAATAACGTTAAAAATAGTGAAATTTCACTTTGGCCCTCCTAAGGGCTCACACATATGTACATTATATGCATACGCCGCAAACGTGGCGTTGTTAAAGGAAACATGCCTGATTAAATAGAAATGGCCAGTATCTAAACTTGTATATAAAATAAAAATCCAACTTAATAATTATTGTTATTGTTATTGATTTATTATATGGAAATTATTGTCTTTTTGATATGGGGTAAAATGGACGAGAAAATGAAATGTACAAATGAATAACATGGATCAGGTTGGGGGTGGGGGTGTGGCGGTGGCGGCGGTGGCAGTGGTGATGGTTGTGGTGTCGGTGACAGTAGGTGGTGGTAGTGGGTGGGTGGCGATGGTGTTGGGTGGTGGCGACGATGGTCGGTAGTGATGCTGAATGATGAAAGAAGCCAAGAAGGAATGGAACGGAAAATAACAAGGGGCAAATGCAATGAATTTGGGGTATTATAGGCCTATAGAGAATAAGATTTCTTATGTAATTGACGATTTCATTCCATAGATTAACTAAAAACCTTTTTTTTCTTTCCTTCTCTCGCAAATGTCAAATCCATTTTGCCTTCCATTCCATTCTTAGATAGCAAACATTACCTTATTCTCCATCATTAATGTTGTGGAATGTTATGTTTGGATCCAATATTTTTACGTTTTAGAAAACTGGAAAACTAATATCCTGTTGAGTTTTATGTTTGGATTCAAATTGGTCACTCATCTAATATGTTTAATTTTTAGTAATTTATATCACTACTAAACAAAAAGGTATAAGTAGGCCTGTAAACGAACCGAACGTTCATGAACTGTTTGTGAACTTGTTCGACGGGAAGTTCGTTTATGTTCGTTTATTTAATAAACGAACGAACACGAACAAAAAATTGTGTTCGTTTATTTTTTTTTCTTTTCCAACTAAACATATGTTGTTTCATTCCAATCATCAGGACAAATTACATAAGGATAACAGGTAGACGAGCAACAAACTGCGCCGCCATCCCTTTCTGAATAGAAAACCCTAATCTACTAAAAACAAAGTCTCGCTCCTGAGGAGTCGAAAAGTTGCTGTGGACCACACGCTGAACTCTAGACAAGAACCGAACTGCCTCCGGTGCCAAGGAGCCGAACGTGTCAAACGCCAAGGGAACAAAGACATGCTGATTATCCTCACAAGCTTTCGCGTGCTTTTCCACCTTTTTTGACTCTGCTTTCAGTACCGCTTGCCCCGCCACAAACCCATTTTCTCGGAACCCGGCTAGGGGGGATACACCTGTGAGATCGACACAAGCATGTTTCCCGCCCTCCCAACCAAAAACTAGCACGTCAGCCGGGCGCAGAGTGGATCTCCCCTCCGACGGATCTGTAATAAAATTAACCGGTGCCTCTTTCTTTGCTGAGATCCCTGCTCGTCTGAGAATATCCATTAACGTTTAATTAAATAAATGAACATGAACACTCCTTGTGTTCGTCTTATGTTCATGAACGTTCATTTATGTTCGATAACGTTCGTTTATATATGTTCGTTTAAATTTTAGTAAATACATAAATAGTTATGTTTATATAAATATTAGGTTTTCTAACTACTTATATAAATATAACTAATTAGTAATTGAGTTTTCTAGTAATAAAAAATGAAATTTTAAAATTTTACTTAGATCGTAACTGATCACTTACTTAATATTTATATAAAAAAAACTACTTAATTTTAGTATCTATAAACCTTAATTTAGATGTGTTTTCGGATATAAAAAACTACTATATTAGACTTGTTTGTTTGTGTTCACTAATGTTAAATTGTGTTTGTTTATATTTGTTCAATTACGTTCATTTGTGTTTGTTATGTTAGTTCAATCATGTTAATTTGTGTTTGTTATTTTTATACAAATATGTTTAGTTAATTTTTTTTGTTTATCTTCATTTGTGTTCGTATATGTTCGTGAACTGTTCGTTTAGTCTTTAAACGAACAAACATAAACGAACACGAACATGCCCAATTTCTTAATGAACGAACACGAACAAAAAAATGTGTTCGATTATATGTTCGTGTTCGGTTAAAGTTAAATGAACAAACACAAACATGCCTATGTTCGTGTTCGTTTGGTTCGTTTACAGGCCAAGGCATAAGCGAAGGAAAATTGCCAACTAGATTCCGACATATTCTAGCAAAAACTAAAAAAGAAGTGAAAATGATAAACCAAAAACCCGTTCGCGATAGACCAAAAACATGAAAAATAAGAAACCGTAGAGAACAACTAGAAAATATAGAAGTGGTTTCATACATATTATTTTATATCATCTCTAACATTTTCTTAGCATTTATTTGTGACTAACATTTTCTTAGCATAAAGATATAGATTGGAAAGATTGGTGTTCTTTTGTAAATATGTAAGTTTGTTGTTTGTTTGGTTCGTCAGCCTGGTTTGGGTTCGCGGTTGTTAATGAAAGTTACGTTTAAAAAAAAAACATTTTCTTAGCATTTATTTGTGACATATCCCAAAAATATTTCAGTTTTGTGGAGCATGTTTTAAGGCAGGATTTGGGCCAACATAATGTGGATTGTTCTGGTGATGGGCCTCAACGGGCTCATATGTTAGCTCACATAACCCATGTGTCGACCCAGTCTAACTCTTTTTTTTTTTTTTAAACGGCTAATTTCTTTTAATCCCTGTCATCTGTGGGACTTGAACTCAAGAACTCTCCTCCCAAACTCAGGTGTTTAAAGGCTTTGTCTTTGCCAATGGACCACCACTCCATTGGTGACCTTGTCTAACTCTATTCGACTATTCCTATCACTCACACAACTAAACTCACTCAAGAAAAGGTCGACTGAAAGCATCATGTAAATAAATGAGCCAATCTGAGCTGGCATGTATAAAATTTGAGCCGAGATGAGCTCACTTTTAGGCCATTTAAGATCCCAACTTTAGAGCATTCTAAAGGCACAATTTAGGTGTTTTTGAGATTAAGACGAGGAGTGGTGTTTTTGGAGCAAGGGCGTAGCTTTGTGGGGCGGGAGGGGACGGCCGACCCACCGAACTTTTCGTTCGTTAGTGGAGAGTATGTAGTTTTCGTATAGAAATTTTTGGGTATATACGTTTTTGACCACCTGATTTTATAGAAATTTTTTGTATATACATTTTCGACCCCCGGTCGAAAATCTCAAGCTTCGCAACTGTTTTGGAGCTTCCATTTGTGGATGCATTTGTGGAATATCAAAGAATACTACTTTTTGTTGTTATATCTATCCATATACAAGATAAACATTTTTTTTTAAATAAACGAGTTGGTTCGAGTCTTATCAGAATTGAGCTCGACTCAAATTTCAGCCTATTAAATCCTTTTGAGCCAAATTGCCTCACTTAGCTTTGAGTCTTAGTTCGAGGTAAAGTTGGCTCAGCTTGACTCGCTCGTTAAGAAACCGTACTTGATATCTAATAGGTCATTAATGCTGACTGAGAATTCCAAACTCTTGCATGAGATAATCAGTTTGTTATTAAAGATATATATTTACTTTTATATCATTAGTGTTTGGGTCAACTGGTCAACGAACACACACTTTGACTTCTTTCCCATAATTCCATAAAGCTTAAACATGAAGACAAAATAGGTCTTGCTTTCTGACTCTAAAAAGTATTGACTGCAATGACAAGCCGGGCCTAAATGCCCAATAGGCCCATAGCTTTGCCATCAAGTTTATTGAACATTATTATATCTTTCAAGTTTTCTCTTGTTTTTACTCTTAGCAGCCTTATTCCAAAAGGATCCAAGATATTCTTTTTTTTATAACACTCATGTACAAAATTTAAAACTCAATAATGATTTGGATTTGAGATTTTAAGATCAACTAAAACTAGGGATTAGCAAAAGAAATCAAGTCGGTAGCATATTAATCTAGTTTTTATGATCGTTTCATTTCGGTTGCAAAATGGGAAACAATATAAAGCAAACCTAAAACAAAAATTCAGGTCACAAGAATGTGGCAAAATGAAAAAAGACCCCCACGGGTCTAAAAGATTAAAAATAAATAAAAGAGTTAAATGCTTGGTTGGTCCCTGTGGTTTTCAAAAATTGCAGACTTGGTCCCAATGGTTTACTAATTACACGCGTGGTCCCTAAACTTGTCAAAAATGCACTCGGTTGGTCCCTAGCCCTAACATCAGTTAAATTTCTCAGTTAAGTCCATGTTAAATGGCCAAAATACCCTTGCTTATTAAACTCTCTTTATAATTTAAATAATCCCTTTGACCACATCATCTTCCCCAAACCTGCAATTGAATGTGCGTGTGTGAGTGGTTGTCGAAGGAGGATGAAATGGCAGGTGGAGTCGCCTGAAAACGGCTTCGATCGCCGGAGGACTTGATCGAGAATCAGAGGGCAAAAGAGGGGTGTTTGATGGCTGCTTTTGGTGCAATTTAGGGTTTTATGTTTAAGGAATTTAGGGTTTCACCCTCAGCTGTTCCCACTCAAACAACCACCGTCGCCGCCACTCAAACGGAATCACCACGCCGTTGATTCAGGTCCGAATCTCTGTGACCATCCATGAACACCCGTGTCTGGCTCCGAACAACCAGACATCAGCGAGTATCCCCCGCCGTCGATCACCGAGCTCCGTCTGTCTTTCTCTTTCTCTCACTTCAGTCTCTCTCTCTCTGTCCCTCTCCGTCTCTCTGATCCGTCGCCGCCGTACGCCACCACCAAATGGTGGTGGCCGGCCGTTAAAAATCGAGGGAGAATAGGGTTGGTGTGGTGAATTTAAGATGAACGGGGTGGGGGTGTCTCACCGGAGAAACCCGTCGACCGATCAGCTGGAAATATGGCCGGAGCCGGAGAAGCTTGTCGGAGGGTGCTTGTCGGAGTTAAAGGGGTGTGCGACGGCTCGCCGGAATACGGCCAGTGCCGGAGAAGCTCATCAGAGAGAGTGGGGTGTCTGGTTTGTGTGTGTGCGGCTGGTCTGTTGCCTGCCTTAGGGTTGTAAATTTATAGTAGGTGATGAAGATGATGATAGTGATGAAGATGCAGTGGATTTGTTAATAATCAAGGGTATTTTGGTCATTTAACATGGACTTAACTGAGAAATTTAACTGATGTTAGGGCTAGGGACCAACCGAGTGCATTTTTGACAAGTTTAGGGACCACGCGTGTAATTAGTAAACCATTGGGACCAAGTCTGCAATTTTTGAAAACCACAGGGACCAACCAAGCATTTAACTCTAAATAAAATTAAATTTTGGCCACAAAACGATCCAAAAAAATGGAATAGCCACTACAAATGCTCGCAAAATGGCTGCTAAACAAATAGCAAACTATTCGCTAAATCCTTTGTCGCAAAACAGTTGCAAAACTGAGAGTGAATTATTGGTCGCTAAATGCAGCCGCAAAAGCATTTATTCGTACATATGGTTCTTGCTACGCTTATAAGTGGCCTTTTACAACCAAAATAACAAATAACCTAGCAAAAATACTCAGCTTGGTGGCAATGGTGCATAGTGCTTACTTTGTTACTACTAAAAATGTCTTAAAGTTAATTAGGTCTTGGGTGGAGCTAGACAAGCTCATACGAATCCTCCTACATCTCTATATAAATGCTGGTTTATCAAGAAGATGTATGAAAAGCACTTCGAATTTACTGTTGTCACGTTTAAGTTCTTTACATGTACGAAAAGTTAGAGCTCTAACCACTTCTGATCTTTCTAGGTGATGACTCTCACTCTCTACCGCAATCTTTCTATCATTGTCGCCAATAAACATAGCCATGGTTGAGGCTACATATGATATAATAATATTTGTTATTATGTTTAAATGTGTGATAACCGGTCAAAAGTGAGGTTCATCATCATCATCATCGTACTCAGTATATCCCACCAATAGCAAAAGCTAAGGTAGGGTCTGAGGAGGGTGGGATGTAGACAGCCTTACCTCTACCCCGTAGGAATTATAAAAATATATATATATTTCTAAAAGACGCCTCGCTTGCGGTATGCGCATATAATGTATATATGTGTGGGCCATCGGGGGGCAAAAGTAAAAGTGCACTAATTTTAACGTTATTTTACTAATTTCGTGAAAATAACGTTAAAAGTGGAGGACGGTTAATCATGCATCATGTGGTGGCGTTGATAGCTGAAAGACAAAAGGGTACATGCACTAATCGGTCTTTGTCCCGATTGCCGAGTGTTATGTGCCTTATGTCCAAGGCTTGATGCAAAACTACTATCGAGCTGGGGGTCTCACTGGAAGCAGCCTCTCTATTCCTACGGGGTAGAGGTAAGGCTGTCTACATCTTACCCTCCTCAGACCCTACCTTTGCTTTGCTATTGGTGGGATTTACTGAGTATGATGATGATGATGATGATATATATTTCTAAAAGGTTTTTGAAACGTTGTTGACAAATAATTAGTTTCCTACCAATAGGAAGCGAACTGTTCATTAACTTTGAAAAATAACTAAATAAATGAAAACCTAGAAATGATATTCAAATTCTTTGAACAAAATTATTGTACAAGATAACATTTTCTAATTACAGATTGTATTTAGAAAATGGTTAAAACAACTGTAAGGATAACGTAGTTGGTCTTATTTTCATGCATAATTTTCTTATAACCAATTGCTTCAATTTAATAAAGAGATAATCATTGCAATTAGTTTCTTCCTAAAATCCATAGTCCTTTGGTCATTCATTTTCAACGGTGATCGATTATGGTACTTGAAGATTAGGTAAATTGGTTTCGAGTCTTAGCAGTGGCGGATTTAGGATTCACGCCAAGCAGGAACGTTTTATAAGAAAAGCGGTAACGAAATCGAAAAAACGTCAAATTTTTCCAAAATTTACACTAAAAACGTCAAAATTTTCCCCGCCAAGCGGTAGCGGGCGCTCCCCCTTGTGTCCACATAGGTCCGCCCCTGAGTCTTAGCGATTTGGTTAAATACATTTTGTGAGGATTTCAGATATCTTTGGGCAAATTGTGAGAATTATGGATAGCTAATATATCATTGACTTTGTATGTGAATTTTCAAGATATCTAAGTTTAATAAGTTTATCTACTTCTTAAACTTTATAAATATAAATATTTACAGCATAACGAAAAATAATACGGAAGAAAACTCCTTGATGACGGAGGTAGCTCAAGACCAAATAAAATGACTTAAATACATGAATGCTCAAAGGGTTAAACGGTTCAAAGGTTGAAAAGCTGAGGAGATGAAGTAAAGCAATACGGGAACAGTAAATGGTCACATCTCCGGTTTGCTTCACCAACTCACCAGCCGCAAAAGCAACACGGATCCGCAGAACACACTCTTCATTTACTGAGAAACACATTCCTGGCCAGCCCTGATTCCTAAAATCTCTGGTCATTCATCTCGAGTACTTGCTTCATGCAAGATACTTTCTTTCACATTCAACACACACATTCCTTTTGCTTACACATCCGAATCTGAACACATTTCAGAGGAGGATCTTCAGCAAACAACAAAATTAATATAGTGAACCTCTCTTTACGTCTTGCAAACGTGAGGGGACCCCACGACCTGCGTTAGGCAAAGTTGAACCTTTCAACCCTTTTGCCTAACCAACCCTGCTACTATCCTTGATATGTTCTTTGTTGCATCAACAAGTTGGCGTCCACCGTGGGGCTACGCCACTATTTTTCCTCAAAAGACCTAGTAGTGTAGCTCCTTTCTCTTGAAACTACCATGTCAGAAAGTGGATCACCGGGAGAAGTAAATCAGGTTCCAAACACCTCTACCCCAGGCACTAGCCAAGCTCATGTGGCTATACCCACTTCTTTCTCGACTCCGGGAAGCACTCCCGAGTTTCTCACTTTCAACACTCCAACTCCGTCCAGATCCGGAGTCCCTTCCCCTAATGTTGGTGTCTCTGTCACCCCATCACGTGTTGAACTTACCCCTGAGGGGGTTGCCAACAATTTCCTTGAGTTGAGGTCTCTTCTCAACCAATATGTGAGTAGGGAAACAGACAAGGGAGTGAGGATTCGTTTAGACTATGATGATCCAGAACCAACACTATCTCTTGGACCTCCTATCCCTCCTTTTGTATCTAGGGATGAGGCTGGTCCCAGTAACCCTCCAAACCCTAACCCGTACCTGTCCGCAAGACCGAATCCTACAACATATCCTATCTCCTCGTCCCAACCAGCGACGAGTGGTGCTCCTCTGGGCCATGAGCTGACCCTTGACCAATTTCTACAATCCCCAGTGACAAGCCTTCCACCTTCTACGACAACTTCATGGGAACAAGCTTTGTTCGTGCTCACCTTGGCACGAAGTGCTGTAATGAGCACCCCTTTGGGAGTTAGTTGCCCTGTTGCACCCGGAAGCCTTCAAGGCTTCAACCTTATGCCCCAAATGATGGCCCAGATGATGGCCAGCAGTAACATTCCTATTTTTATATAAAAATTATAGGTTTGGTTAAATTTATTAATCACTAGTAACTAGTAACTAGTTTATTTTTAATATAAATATTCAAACCAAATAGTTTTAAACACTATTTTATATATAGTTGGTTGAAATATTATTCTAAATTAATTGGCCTGTATATGGGTGACCTTTCTAATAAAATAAAAGTCTATAAAAACTTATATTATTAGACAGGTATATTACGGGTAAGTCGACTGTTAGAAATATGAAGTACCTAGACGGGCCTAGGAACCGTATAAATAATTAAAATATAAAAATACATTGTATTTTGAACATACTCCATTTTTAATGAAACTTGGTTCAAAATGTAGACATAAATATTCTCGTTCTGATGATATATTTATTATTTTATAAAACGTTATATTTTAAAAGTTATACACGCCAAATAAGTGAAGCAGTTGAATTAATTATAACATATAAATAATAAAATTTAAATCAAACCTTTAATTTTATATAATGCATGAAATCAAATATATGTGTATACGTGTAGTATACACATATACTACAAATTAAATTGAAATTGTAAATATAAGTGTGTACGTGTAGTATGCATATTTACTACTCATTTTGATTGAACATGTGTCCCACTTAGGTGGACATTCCAGGATTGTTTGGACATCTATAAATAGGGGAAATCACCATTTTTGTGTAGTCAATATCGCCTCCCCCTTCTTGTCTATTCATATGTATATATTTTTTTTATTATTATTATTTACACTATAATAATAATAAGGCTCTGCCCGGTTTTAAGTATTTTAACTCCCGATCACCGCTACCCTTTCCGATTGATCTGAGCCCCATAACACATGTCAAGGCTCTACCTGACTAAGTTCATTGGGGTTCTCTCTCGTGACATAGGGATAAGGTTGAATTAGGGGTACTATACTTAACACAAGTGCATTATATATTTTTAAAATAGCTCAGAAGTTATACCCAATATTCTACCAGGAGACTTTCTAGTTGAACCCTAAATTTACAAAGTGGGTCCATTCTCTTTTCTCACTATTTTATTCCCTTTTTCTTTGTAATATAATTATATTAAAAAATGTCCCAAAATGATCCGTAAGTAAAAACCCGGACCCCTGAAACCCCAATCCATATCAAGAATCAAGAAAATCAGATATTTGGTCTTCTAGCGGGCCGCGTAAAGAATAGGCGGAAGGTCACGCGGGCCGCGACAGCCTGTAGTTCTCCGGATATGCATGAAGGCCACGTATCGTCACACGTGTCGCGACCACCGGTGACTCAGCAACCTTCGATCTGATCCACACTCCTACGCGGGCCGCGTAAAGGTTGGCCGGAAGTACCTATAAATAGCCTAGCTCAGGAGCTTTCATTCTGTGTCGAAATCAAAACTCAAAAACGTATTCCCACTGCTCAAAATCACAAATTAGCATAACGGGGTGCTGCTACAATACCGGGTATTAACTCGATCGCTGCTACGATTCAATGTCCGATCGATTAAAACTATCCAATGGATGTTTAAGTGCTGCTCAAACTTGGGTTATTCTTTGTCATTCGTCGTTAATTCGATGGATGTTTAAGTATTGCACTTTGTCATTCGTTGTGAGGGTTTTAATCTCGTGAGTTATCGTAAATGCTGTATTAGTTACTTACCTAGTTCGTGTGCACTAGGTTACAAGACTAATCAATAGGCTAAGCTCTGCCCGTATAAATCTGCATGCTTATAATGTGAGTCATTCTCTTTTTATCAAAGTACTTGATAACCGTCACCATTGGACAACGGGTTAGCCAAGGGGTGATATGACCATAGTCACAGACACCATTGGACAATGAGGTTACCAATGGATGGTCGAGTGACAAATACCGTGGGTAGTTGGTTGATATATGGAAACATTGTAATCGCTCTTAATACTGTAGATTATAACAAATGCGTTATTTTAAGCAAAATGAATGAACTCACCAGTATTTCCTGCTGACAAAACCTTTTTAAAACGCGTTTCAGGTAATTATAGTAGACTGGAGTAAGAGATGGATACAGCACTGAAAGGCTTCAAGAAGTGGCTTATTTTATTAATTAAATCAAATTAAGAAATATTGTTTTATGTAATTGGGTTTATCCCTTATTAAAGCTACCTTTGTAAAACATGGGTTTATCCCATCTATTTAATAAATAAAATCCGGTGTTTTCTAAACTCTGATATTTTTCCTAACTCACAGTCCTGATGAAATTTCCGCTGCAATATTTTTCAAAATAATCACCGGTACCACTTGGCTGCTCGCGACTCTCGATTCCGTCCAGGGTGGGTCGGGGGTCGTGACAGAAGGTGGTATCAGAGCCACTGATTTAAGCCAATAGGTGTTGTGATAATAATACATAAGCTTAAATAAAAGAGTTAGGAAATTGCTATTAACTGGTAGCACATATGATAACATTTAGACTTGAACTTAAGAAAAGATGCCTTAGTATAAGCTTCAAGATAAGCTAAGTACTTATTTATGTAAATAAAGTATGATGGGTTTTGGTATGCCATAAGAATGGTAATTAGAATATTGGAAGATATGATAAATAAGCAATAACACTTAATTACTATTAATTCTTGCTTATTGATATTACTTGGTCTAGAATAAATATATGTTATGGAAATACAAATTTCCTTGATTCTGGGTAAAAGCCCTAATAAAAGAGGCACTTTTAAAATCTTGAAAAGATACTATTTATGGGAAATAGAAAATTTTCTCCGGCAAGACTAGGGATGGTGTAGCAGACTCTCCAGCTTGTCCGGATATACTGAGGTTACCTCTTCGGCGAGAACCGGATAAAACGGGGTATATAATATGTCAAACAAGTGACAAGATTTCCCTAAATAGTATCATGACCTGATATCTGACTTGTTTTTTTTTGGAAATATGAATCTGTTAAATACATTGACCTTATAGAGGGTATGTATATTACAACATGTGAAATATATGATTATATAGATATGTATATCTATAAGAAAATCCAAAAACCATAAGGATTGACAATTTGGAATAAAGCACAAGCATATGTGTCAATAATAAATCTAGATTTCTTTATCAAGAATCTCTTGCATATATCTATAATTCCGATATCAAACATTATTCCGTTTGATCATCTACCTCGTAACTCATGCAATGGAAACCCTTTAAGTTGGGACACCATCAAAAGTATAAGAATTTCTAAATGCATTATCATAGACTATTAACGTAAGTAAGAAGCATGTAAAGTTGTGCTAGTGCGCAAGAAAACACATGAAATTTAAATTATACGTCCACAGACGTTGAAGTATATCACACACGACTTTCGAGGCAAGACCTTTGGAAAATATAATTGAGCACGATGACAACAATGCTAATCCCAGCAGTGGGAGAACTAGAAAAAAAAATTAACCATTGAGGTGAAGAATTTATATTTTTATATATATGTGTATAAAATTATGTTTGAGATATACTCTCATTTAAGTTATGTTTAGTTATTTATTATTGGTAATTAATATTAGTTTTATTATTAGTAATAATATATTAATAGTAGTAGTGTTAATATTATTTTTAGATACTAGGGTTATTGTGAGGGACATGTATTGGGTAGCCTAGCCTTAGTTAGGCATGGACTGGTCACCCATGCTTAAACAAGGCAGCACTAACCAATATCCAACCATGATAATGACTAGTTAATGTATATAAATTAAGTCATCATACTTATTTAGTAAATTTTAATTATATATATAAAAAAATTTATATATACTTTGTACTGTAAGGAGAAGACATATTTTCATAAAACAATACAAGAATTAGAGGGACGAATAAAATTATATAAATAATTGTCTAAGTATTAATGGACAAGACATTTTATACTTATAAGTAATTGTTCATCTTATATTCCACAACTATTAAATACTTATAGAAGTATTATGTATCAAGATCAACAAAAGAGTTATGCAGATCAGAGACGTAAACCCCTAGAGTTTTCATTAAAAGCTTTCAGTTGATTACACGGTGAATTTGTTCAAACACCATAATTATTAAACTATTTCAAATCATTACGACACCTTGCGGTATTGATATAAACTTGTAGCTCATGTTAAAAAGGATAATAATAACACTAAATTTTGTTTTGGTTTTCTTATATTCAGCTTATGAAAGTTACATGTATAGTAGAATTACTTTATATATTATAAAATTATTATTATTTTACAACCATACACATAAATTACTATCTAAAGTAAATAAGATAAATATAGTATCACATAAAAGTTTATAAGGATTCTTATTGTCTTTTAAAGTTAAATTTTGATAAAATTTCATAAAATGAATTTTATATTTGATAAACTTATGTTTAGATTTTCAAATACTTTTATACGTATAGTTACTATTAACATATTTTTTTTAACTATTCTATTATATAGTAATAAAGATAAAAATACCTAAGTATAACTTTCTGCATATATATATATATATATATATATATATATATATATATATATATATATATTTTTAGTTATACATATGGTTTAGTGTGCGTATATATAAATTTAATAAATTTGTTACCTTCACAGATTTAGTTCATATGACTTTCTATATTAAGTTTATTATAAAATTCGCAGAGGACCCATATTAATTGTGTGAAACTAATGTTTACAAGCCAATTAAAATTTTAGTTTTAAGGTAGCCGAAAATTTAATGAATGAACAAAATACTAATTAGAGTTTAACATATCTAAATATGGTTATAACAATATTATAGGATTTCACGATCGTCTAGACGTAATCTATTATCTCACGATCATCGCTTAAGGTACGGACGCAAAAAGTCTTAATACAATTATGTATTAAGACAATAATACACTAACTCTATTGTCTTTTCGTGTATCCTTGCAATTCACTCATCTCAGCACATTGATTTTTTTTTCATATCATAATTCAATATTTGACAAATCATTTTCATGCTTTTATTTTGAACCTGTCGATTCTAAGTATTCCTCAGTTGCCAATCAAAGTAAGCTTTCTTTTGACAAAGAATTTTATTGATTCTAAAAGTCCTTCACATTCATTTTAAATATCTATTGATCATATATCTTTTGGCTTGAACCTAGTCACCTTGGAAATTATATCATTTCATCTCATTCGTTTGTCATCGATTTCTTGAACTAATTCAGTTGAACCATTGAATCCTACTTATTGTACAACTCGTATTCACAAAATTTGATATTTTAATTTTGTGTCATCTACCTTAGTATTGTTTTATTGACTAAAATATGACATAAGTCTAAAAGAAATATCGTAACCCAAATCTCGAGGACGAGATTTAAAACAAGGTGGGGAGGATGTAATATTCCTATTTTTATATAAAAATTATAGGGTTGGTTAAATTTATTAACCACTAGTAACTAGTAACTAGTTTTAAACACTATTTTATATATAGTTGGTTGAAATATTATTCTAAATTAATTGGCCTGTATATGGGGGAACTTTCTAATAAAATAAAAGTCTATAAAAACATATATTATTAGACAGGTATATTACGGGTAAGTCGACTGTTAGAAATATGAAGTACCTAGACGGGCCTAGGAACCGTATAAATAATTAAAATATAAAAATACATTGTATTTTGAACCTACTCCATTTTTAATGAAACTTGGTTCAAAATGTAGACATAAATATTCTCGTTCTGATGATATATTTATTATTTTATAAAACGTTATATTTTAAAAGTTATACACGCCAAATAAGTGAAGCAGTTGAATTAATTATAACATATAAATAATAAAATTTAAATCAAACCTTTAATTTTATATAATGCATGAAATCAAATTTATTGTTAGACGAATACGGATATTTATAAGCTTAGATCATATTATTATTATTTTTATTTTATTATCCTAAGTCAATATATGGCAGTTACTGCCTATATCATTTATGTATTTATCAATTCATTTTTATGAACAAAAGAACTTCGTTCCACGAAACCCTAAATCTGGAAATCTAACAAAGTGGTATCAGAGCCACATCGATCCAATCCAAGAAATTACAAATCTCTCGAGACATGAATCAGGGACAAGGAATTCAAACTCAAATTCCTAAACTTACTGGGCAGAATTACTACCACTGGCACATTCAAATCAAAGTCCTGCTTGAATCTCAAGAATTATGGAGTGTTGTTGATGAAGGAATTCGAGAACTGGGTACGAATCCAACGGAAGAAGCGACGTCAGCGCACAGGGATGCAGTCAAGAAAGATAAACGTGCACTGCACATCTTATTTCAATCAGTAAGTGAAACCATATTCGAAAGAATTGCTCTTGCAACATCATCGAAAGAAGCATGGAATATTCTGCACAAATCTTATCGCGGAGAAAATCGGGTAAAAACAATTAAACTTCAATCTCTTCGATGTGAATTTGATTCATTAAAAATGAGGGAAGGAGAATCTATTGAAGATTATTTTAATAGACCAAATCTTATTGTTAACCAATTAAGAATGAACGAAGAATCAATTAGTGAACAACGAATCGTAGAGAAAATCCTACGAAGTCTGACTCGAAATTATGAGTCTGTGGTGATTACTGTGGAAGAAACGAAAAATTTAGAGAGTGTTTCGACTGAGGAATTGATGGGAATTTTACAATCTCACAAACTAAGATTAAAACGTTATGAAGATGTCCCAACCGAACATGCATTTCAAATGCAAACTTCCAATCAAGACCGAGTTAACCCAACAAGAAACGAAACAGGGGGTAAGGGACGCGGTAAAAACAAGGGTCGAAACTGGAGTTTAATCAGATGTTATAATTGTCAGAAATTAGGCCACACGGCCAAGTTTTGTTATCGGAAGGATGATAACGAGAAATCTGACAGTGCGTTAATCCACAGAGACGAGGAAATCAATGAACAAGACGATACAATGTTCATGATCTTCAACATGGAGGAAACAGTCAAGGATGACTGTTGGTATTTAGATAGTGGTTGCAGTAACCACATGACGGGAAACAGGGAGTTATTCATCAAACTGGATGAATCAGTAAAGAAAGAAGTTATAACCGGCGATGATAAACGACTGGAAGTGCTAGGCTGCGGCGAAGTGTCCATCACAATTAGAGACAAAACTCGAAAAATACCAAAGGTATTTTATGTAAAGGGTTTGAAACACAACCTTTTAAGCGTAGGGCAACTTATACAGAAAGGGTATGCTGTTTTGTTTAAAAAGGATCAATGTATAATCAAGGATGCAAACAACGAAACTGTTGGAGATATTAAAATGACAAGTAATAAGATGTTTCCACTTCGTCTAAGTAGTGATATAAACCTTGCAATGACCATGGCAATAAAGGAGATGTCTGTACTATGGCATAAGAGATATGGTCATGTAAATATGGATACACTAATCAGTATGGAAAACAAAGGATTAGTGCTCGGATTACCCAAAATCATGAAGGACGGAAGTGTATGTGAAGGATGTGTCTCGGGTAAACAGGCAAGAAAGTCCTTTCAAAAGAAAAATACATGGCAAGCCAACAAACCCTTACAGCTAGTTCACTCCGATATTTGTGGTCCCATGAGAACTAAATCAATAGGAGGATGCAAGTATTTCATTACCTTTATCGACGATTATTCAAGAAAAACATGGGTGTACTTTCTCAAATTTAAATCAGAGGCATTGAATTTTTTCAAGACTTTCAAAGCCTTGAATGAAAGGCAGTCCGAACATTTAATCAAAACTCTAAGAACTGATCGAGGGGGAGAATACTGTAGTAAGGCATTCCAAGATTATCTAAGAATGAATGGTATACGTCATCAACTCACGAATAGCTATACACCCCAGCAGAATGGAGTAGCAGAAAGGAAGAATAGAACATTGATGGAATTGAGTAGAAGCATGATGAATATTAAGCAATTACCGAACTGTTACTGGGCAGAAGCAATAGCCTGTGCTACATATATTTTAAACCGAACTATTACCAAAACCAGGCCCAATATAACTACCTATGAAGCCTGGTATGGTGTTAAGCCCAATGTAGAACATCTAAAGGTTTTCGGCTGCTTAGCTTATGTTCATGTTCCAAAGCAACATCGAGGCAAGCTGAATGAAAATCCGAAAAGGCGGTATTCGTCGGGTACAGTGAGCACAGTAAAGGTTACAAGTTGTACAATCCACAAACTAATAAAATTATTATAAGTCGTGATGTAGTGTTTGATTAAAGTAAACATTGGGTTATACCCTCAGAGAGTTCAGAGGCTCCGTTCATAATATCTGACGGAGACGAAACCTTATCACAAAAACAAGCAGAACCAGACAAGATACATGAAGAACAGATACCTGCTAATGTACCGGAGCATAATGATTCAGCAATACCAGAAAACGAAGAACCACATCACGAGACTGATTGTAATCAGCACAACGAGAACGAGTCCATAGTGGAGTCTGCACAGGAACGTGAAGATAATTCCTCCACATCGGATTCGGAGAATGGAGTCATTCGTACTAAAAACATAAATAACGTATATCGAAGAACTAAAGCGCTTACAGAAGCAGAAGTCAGACAGAAATACCATGAGAATCAAGTCGTTAATTTCGTTCTTTTCACTAGGTCTGATCCTACATCATTTGAAGAAGCCAGTCAAGATCCAAGATGGCTAGAAGCAATGAACAAAGAGATAGAGTCGATTCATAAAAATCAAACATGGGAACTTGTAGATCCTCCCTCGCAGCAAAAACCGATTGGAGTTAAATGGATTTACAAAACGAAGTATGATGAGAAAGGTAATGTGGACAAGTACAAAGCCAGGTTGGTTGTAAAAGGATACAAACAGAAGTATGGCATAGACTATCAGGAAGTCTTCACTCCAGTAATCAGATTCGAAACAGTCCGTTTAGTGCTGGCACTTGCAGCCCAATACGAATGGCATCTCCATCAAATGGATGTCAAAACGGCGTTTTTAAATGGCAAACTAGAAGAACAAGTGTATATCGAGCAACCTCAAGGCTATGTTAAAAAAGGAGAAGAGAAAAAGGAATGCTTTCTCAAACGAGCACTATATGGTTTGAAACAAGCCCCTAGGGCATGGTATAGTCGAATAGATGCATACTTTGTTAAAAACAAATTCAAAAAATGCATCTATGAACATACATTGTATATCAAAGATACAAATGAGGGAAAGATCATCATTTGTTTGTATGTGGACGACTTAATAATAGCAAGTAGCTCGGAGAAACTAATTTTAGAATTCAAAAAATCAATGAAAGAGGAATTTGAAATGACGGATATGGGTCGATTACATTACTTTCTCGGCATGGAGGTCACATATGAAAATGGAAATATCACTCTATCACAAAAGAAGTACATGAAAAGTCTTTTAGAAAAGTACAGGATGACACATTGTAACACGGTATCAACTCCAATGGAATACGGTCTAAAATTATCTAAAGATGATCCAGAAGAGTTTGTAGATGACAGACTATATCGTAGTCTAATAGGAAGCCTAATGTATTTAACAAACACCAGACCAGACATTATGTTTGCGGTCAGCAAGATAAGTAGGTTCATGGAATGTCCAAAGAGAAGTCACTGGGAAGCAGCAAAACGTATACTAAAATATATCAAAGGAACCCAAGAACAAGGAGTTACATATTCAAAAGGGGGAAAACGTCTAACGGGGTTCAGTGACAGCGATTATGCCGGAAATATAGATGAGAGCAAGAGTACCTCAGGATATATTTTTCATCTATGGACTGGACCTATATCATGGCAATCAAAAAAACAAAAGGTGGTAGCGTTGTCTTCAACGGAAGCAGAATATATGACTCATTCTCTAGCAGGATGTCAAGCTTTATGGATCAAAGGAATCCTAGATGATCTGCAAGGAAAAGAAGACTACTCAATCCCAATATTTTGTGACAACAAATCAACCATTTGTCTGGCCAGAGACCCGGTATATCATGGCAAAAGTAAGCACATAAGAGTCAAGTATCATTTCATTAGAGACCTAATTAAGAAGAGGGAAGTGCAAGTCTTGTTCTGCACAACAAAAGATCAATTGGCAGACATTATGATGAAAGCTCTCCAGCCAAAGGATTTTACTCGGATAAAGGAGTTGCTGCATATAAATCTAAAATGATCAAGCTTACGGGAGGGTGTTAGACGAATACGGATATTTATAAGCTTAGATCATATTATTATTATTTTTATTTTATTATCCTAAGTCAATATATGGCAGTTACTGCCTATATTATTTATGTATATATATTCATATGTAATATGACCGAATGATTATCAATTCATTTTTATGAACACAAGAACTTCGTTCCACGAAACCCTAAATCTGGAAATCTAACATTTATGTGTATACGTGTAGTATACACATATACTACAAATTAAATTGAAATTGTAAATATAAGTGTGTACGTGTAGTATGCATATTTACTACTCATTTTGATTGAACATGTGTCCCACTTAGGTGGACATTCCAGGATTGTTTGGACATCTATAAATAGGGGAAATCACCATTTTTGTGTAGTCAATATCGCCTCCCCCTTTTGTCTATTCATATGTATATATTATTATTATTATTATTATTATTATTATTATTATTATTATTATTATTATTATTATTATTTACACTATAATAATAATAAGGCTCTGCCCGGTTTTAAGTATTTTAACTCCCGATCACCGTTACCCTTTCCGATTGATCTGAGCCCCATAACACATGTCAAGGCTCTGCCTGACTAAGTTCATTGGGGTTTTGTCTCGTGACATAGGGATAAGGATGAATTAGGGGTACTATACTTAACACAAGTGCATTATATATTTTTAAAATAGCTCAGAAGTTATACCCAATATTATACCAGGAGACTTTTTAGTTGAACCCTAAATTTACAAAGTGGGTCCATTCTCTTTTCTCACTATTTTATTCCCTTTTTCTTTGTAATATAATTATATTCAAAAATGTCCCAAAATGATCCGTAAGTAAAAACCCGGACCCCTGAAACCCCAATCCATATCAAGAATCAAGAAAATCAGATATTTGGTCTTCTAGCGGGCCGCGTAAAGAATAGGCGGAAGGTCACGCGGGCCGCGACAGCCTGTAGTTCTCCGGATATGCATGAAGGCCACGTATCGTCACACGTGTCGCGACCACCGGTGACTCAGCAACCTTCGATCTAATCCACACTCCCACGCGGGCCGCGTAAAGGTTGGCCGGAAGTTCACGCGAGCCGCGACACTCCTGAATTTCACCTATAAATAGCCTAGCTCAGGAGCTTTCATTCTGTGTCAAAATCAAAACTCAAAAACGTATTCCTACTGCTCAAAATCATAAATTAGCATAACGGGGTGCTGCTACGATACCGGGTATTAACTCGATCGCTGCTACGATTCAATGTCCGATCGATTAAAACTATCCAATGGATGTTTAAGTGCTGCTCAAACTTGGGTTATGCTTTGTCATTCGTCGTTAATTCGATGGATGTTTAAGTATTGCACTTTGTCATTCGTTGTGAGGGTTTTAATCTCGTGAGTTATCGTAAATGCTGTATTAGTTACTTACCTAGTTCGTGTGCTCTAGGTTACAAGACTAATCAATAGGCTAAGCTCTGCCCGTATAAATCTGCATGCTTATAATGTGAGTCATTCGCTTTTTATCAAAGTAGTTTATAAATTCTTAAATGTTTTCAAAGTTATAATGACAGGGATTAAGTCTTTGTAGTCACCAAATTACAGCCGGTATGTGGGGTTTTGTATACATTACTTGATAACCGTCACCATTGGACAACGGGTTAGCCAAGGGGTGATATGACCATAGTCACAGACACCATTGGACAATGAGGTTACCAATGGATGGTCGAGTGACAAATACCGTGGGTAGTTGGTTGATTTATGGAAACATTGTAATCGCTCTTAATACTGTAGATTATAACAAATGCGTCATTTTAAGCAAAATGAATGAACTCACCAGTATTTCCTGCTGACAAAACCTTTTTAAAACGCGTTTCAGGTAATTACAGTAGACTGGAGTAAGAGATGGATACAGCACTGAAAGGCTTCAAGAAGTGGCTTATTTTATTAATTAAATCAAATTAAGAAATATTGTTTTATGTAATTGGGTTTATCCCTTATTAAAGCTACCTTTGTAAAACATGGGTTTATCCCATCTATTTAATAAATAAAATCCGGTGTTTTCTAAACTCTAATATTTTTCCTAACTCACGGTCCTGATGAAATTTCCGCTACAATATTTTTCAAAATAATCACCGGTACCACTTGGCTGCTCACGACTCTCGATTCCGTCCAGGGTGGGTCGGGGGTCGTGACACCAGCTTCCCGTGGCAGCACTTTATCAATCAGGTGTTGGCCACTCAAGGGAACAACAACAACAGCGACAACACGGGTGCAAGGGCTGAAGAAGATTTGGCCAAACCTTACAAGACGAGTAACCTCTCATGCTTTTCACAGCAAATAGCCGATTATGATTTTCAAACGAAGATCAAGATGCCATCCCACATCAAAACATACGATGGGACTGAAGATCCTGAAGACCATCTTCAGATCTTCACTGGTGCCGCAAGGATTGAGAAATGGTCTAACGCTGAATGGTGCCTAATGTTCATGCAAACCCTTGTCAGATCAGCCAGAATCTGGTTCAATGATTTACCTGCTCGAAGCATTCGAAACTTCGATGACCTCAGCAAGGGATTACTGGCCAATTTCTCTCAACAAAGGCGATATGTCAAAGATGCAACAGCGATCTTTGTGATAAAACAATGGGATGATGAAAGTCTTCGAGAGTTTATAGAAAGATACAAGAAGGGAGGTCTAACATATGTAGGGGCAGACGAAAAAATGAGGGTGGCCGGTTTTATGAATGCCATCACCTCAAAATATCTCACAAGAGATTTCAACAAATCCCTGCCCAAGACCTTGGAAGAAGCTCTCGAAAGGCCTAAATCCCATATCCGGGGAGAGGAGGTGGTCGATATTAAAGAGCAGAGGAAAAGAGGATCCGGTTGGCGAAGCAACAGCCCAGCCAGAAAAAGGGGAAACTTTAACTCCTATGATAGACGCCAAAAGGGTTCAGACCATCGAAGGCTTGAAGGTCAAAACCCTTCAACCAGGGAGAAAGGCATAAGTTTCACACCCCTGACAAAGACTCCTCAAGAAATCTGTAACACCTCGAAAATTCACGTCCTATAATGTATTGACACGTGTCATATGCTTGAACGTGTGAAAGAATGTTCGGAAAGGACTAAAGTTGACAATCATGAAAAGTATATGAAAAATACGAGTTCTGAATGTCAACGGTGAATAAATATATTGTACATTAACCCTACATGATGTTTATAGCATCAAACGAATAAATCATGGATCATGCGAAGCTAAAAGTGAGAGATTACAAACTACAGGGGTTAAATGTGTCAACATGTTTAAGTTATACCTCTGAGTGACCTTTTGACAAACCCGAAGCTTTGTAACGGTTAGTTATGCTCACTAGAATGCACGATGTAAATTTCATAAAGTTTCATAATCGTATGAGAAAGTTATGATCAAATTCGTATACAAGGGGTTAAAGCGTTAATGTTGAAAGTTAGGACTTTTCGGGTAATAACCGAGTGATCAAGGACTAAATAAAGTGGGTATAAGCCATGAAGCCCTTGTAGATAAATATGAAGGGGGTCAAATTGCAAGAAATAAGTTGGTTGCCCTTCGAATGCTTGAAAGGCCAACATGTTACCTTCTGCCACAGGCTTACGGACCGTAAGCCACAACCCTTACGGTCCGTAAGGGAGTGCCAGCGACAGGAAAACGGGCTGCAGCCTGTTTTAAGCTTGTAACCGACCTTTAACCGAATTTCCTCATCTTGGACAACCCCTAGGCACCCCCTAAACACTTAGGGACACATGTAGATGATTTGTGGGCACTTGTAGACTTGTGTGTCAACAATTTGTGGATCAAAATCCACTATAAAAGGCCCTCATGTGCAACAACTTTGATCACACCTTCATCTGCAATTGTGGAGCATTTCTGGAGCTTAGGAGCAGATCCAAGACATCCCTACTCGTGCATAGGACCCTTGTAAGTACCCTTGATCTTCCCCGATTAAGTTTTAGCTTAGTTTTAGCTTAAAAGTCAAACCGTCGTAATTAACGGTTGACTTTAAGATTAATCACTAATGGTCCAGTGATTTGTAGAAGTGAAAGTAGTTATAAGTTGGTAATTATGTGGGTAATAAACCCTCAAAAGGGTTCCCCCTGATTCCCACTCTAACTAGATCGTTTGTCGGGTCAAACTTAATCCGAAAAAGTCAACAGAAGCATAAAACGCATAATTAGCAATCTAGAAGGCGTGCAACCTGTTTGATCATTATTATAACTTGGTAATTAGTGTAAGAACATGTCTAAACATGTTCGACCCGACAATTTCCTGTTTTGACCCGGTTCAGAACCGAAAGTCGCATAGTTTGACTTTCACTTTGACTTTCAGTTCTGACCCGTTTAGGCATGTTTTAGAAATGCCTTAGAGCTTCATTTGGACCAGGTTACATGCTAGTATAACCCTCTGTGGTTGGTTCATTGATTGACCCCTTCGTTTACGCGTTTCCGTTAATTGCTCATATGTTGACCATTATGCCCTTTTCACCTTAAAACGTGATATTTGAAAATGTAAAAGAGTAGAAACTTTAATTACTGATATATAAACTTGTATGCAAAGTTTGACATCAGTTTGAGGTGTAGATTAAGAGTTATGCTCGTTAGCGTAAAATGAAAGCTTTATGTTAATTAAACGGCGTAACTAGCGTATAGCCTAGTTAAGCCTACTTTTTGATATCAAACTTATTACCCACTGATGTAATATATTATTTTGGGATTTTTAAATATTTTTAATTAATTTTAGGCTGAGCATAACTTATAGTCGTAGGCTTAATCCGGTAATTGTCGGTTTTGCCCTTACGGGCTATAAAATGAGTTTTACATATCTAAACGACTCCAAACCTTTTGCTACTGATTAGATATGATAAATAAATTATTTTAAACCTTCTGGAATAATAAAAATATCAGCTTTATGTATATAACCCGGAAACGGCTCCTAATCGCCTTTCTAAGCGTTTTTAACGCATAGTATGTTCTAGAACTATTTTAGACATACAAGTGTTGATACCTACTGATATTTTAGGTAAATTATAATGTTTTAATAGTAAGCAAAAGTTTTTTAACTCAGACTTCAGTTTTGAGCTTTACGGCTTATGTGAAATTACCAAAATGCCCCTACGGTGCATAGTTTGGTTATAATTGATAAATTTCACATATATACTTTACCCTACTGTTATAACTTATTAAATTGAGTATTTTTACTGATTACATCAGACCTGTAACTCAGATTAATACTTAAACTCTTTTATAACCTAGTAAATGACCAAACTACCCTTACGAGGCCAGTTTGTGTTTATATACGTTTCGGGCATAATGAAAGACGTCTTACTGATGTCACAACATATTTGAGGCATAATTAACTTAGGAAACCTGTATATGGCTCTCATGAATACCCGTCACGCTTATTACGCGTACGGTTCGGTTTATGTAACAAGTTTACATAAATTAGCCGAAACGGGTCAAACCTTATCGGTTTTATCTCAAAATCCAGAATGTGTTTAAGTTACCCATATTAAACAAGCATACAAGCTTGTCGGGTCAAAAACCACATTCTATTCCGGTCTTCGCTTAATCATGCGTTTGAACAGTATATTTCCTTAAGACTAACCGGTCTAAGCTTAGGCTTAATTAAAGACCCGTTAGCATTCTAATTGGTTATTTATACCATCATTCCGGACTAGAGCTTTCCGGTAAATTGTACCTACGCTTACTTAAGTGAATACGGCTGAGTTATTATAATTCTTGCTATTTAAGACAGGAGCTAGCTCAGGTAAATACTCTTAACTTATTTTCCCTATTACGGGCTTGGGATACGGTAATATAAATACCGCATGGTCAGGTATGGGATTCGAAGACCAATGAGTCGGGAAATCCAAATAACCTGTTTTAATTCGTATTGCTTGACTCATTAAATTGCAATGGCCACGACCTAAGCATGGGGTGTAGGCATACACCTGACAGATGCCATATGTTTATACCCAATATGGAATTCCCAATAGGGGAATAGTGGTGTGTCGGTTAATCATGAACCGGCATAGATCCGGGCCCCGCATGTAGAGCAAGTTATGTAAAACTAATAACATGAAATATAATTTGTCCCAAGTATAAAAGATTAATTTTGCCTTGTGCATTTTAATCACTGTGTCTACATATTTTGTGCCGAAGTGCATTCAAACCAATTTACAAACTCTTTTCAAATGAGTCGGTTGAGTGTATTTACCAGTGAAAACTGACGTATTTTCAAAAGTCTAAGTGACAGGTACAAGTACGTAAATAGGCTGGAAGCTGCTCAGGACGTTAATAAGGAACCTTGCAAGTTCTAGGCGTCTAAAGTCTGTAGAACAATATTTATACTTTAAGATCCGCCTGTGGATCCTTTACTTTCCGTTGTAATACTGGATATTACTTTATATTCGGATTGTAATATATTTATCTTTTGCTTCCGCTGTGCATTTATATATTGTGTTGTTTGACTATGATGATATCAACTACGTCACGATACTCCCCACCGGGCCCACCAGTGACACGTGGAAAGTCGGGGTGTGACAGGTTGGTATCAGAGCCAACATTGAGTGAATTAAACACTAGCCTTTTGTGTTTAATCTCAATGACACATTAGCACATTCCTTGACCTTTTGAGTCTAGACTTAACATAGGAATATTCTCAATCCTAATTTAGAAATCTTACTTCCAATTTTTTTTTTTGAATACGTCGCCAAGCGAAGAAGCTGTAATAGGAATTCTCCACATCAGGAGCCTTGAAATGCTGAGCTTCGTACCGCGGTCAGGGTGAAACGTGTAACCAAGGAGAAAGCATTCAGAAATAAAATGAAGGAGAAACTCCTTTTTGCTGAAGACTGTTTCCTTAATAGTCCTTCTAAGGACATATTTATCTTTCAGTCCCTCCGAGGACACATTATTCCTTTCAAGTCCCGATTAGGGCAACCATATACTTGTTTAAATTTTAAAGGAACGATTATGTTTAAAATATCATTCCTATATTATAAGATCTACCATTATAATAAAATGGCAAAATCTAAAAAGGGAGAAGACCTAGCCTGGTGTCATTATTAAGACGCGGCCAAGATGGCAGTTCCTCAATTTAGGTTCAGATCCTTATTGACATCCCGAGTTAGGGTTGTTCTGCGTTTATTATTAAAACGAAATCTTAAAGGTAAACCTAGCCTATATGACGAGGCCAAGATGGTAGGACCTATTCAAAAGATTCAAATCCTTGTTAACACCTAAGAACGTGTTAGCACTCTTGACAAATGTGATTCGAGAAAATCACAATAGTCATCCCTATACTGGAAATTTTTTATTAATTTCATAATTTGTCTTATGATTTAAAAATCATGGCTTAAATCATCCTATAAGATGATCATATTATAACCATCCCTTAGAAGGGAAGTGCCTACGGGCTATAATGTATTGTCCATTTGAGACATTGACATTTGATCTTTATGATTCCTTGTCTATGGTGGTGAGCTATGCTCAAGCCTATTAGTCTATATGATCAATGTGATCATGACTAATATCATCAATATGATGATCATATTATCAACATCCTTAGTGACGAAGTGCCTACGGGCTATACTTTATAATATTGTCAATACGACAATGACAGTTGTAACCATTATGATTCCTGTCTAAGGTGGTGGGCTATGCCCAAGCCTCATAGTCAATATGATCAATACTATCATGACTACTATCATCAGTGTGATGATTATTATTTTCTTAAAACATCGTTTTGTAATGTCAATTGATTTGCCTACGGGCCATATTGTATCGTCAATTATGACAACGACAGTGGTAGCGATGACTCCCTGTCCGAAAAAGGGTAATGAACTATGTTCAAACCTAAATGCTTTGATTCTCTGAAATCATAGCTTATAATTCATAAATGTCCTTGTGACTAGGCCATTTGTGCTATTATTAAAACCTTAATGCCTCGATTCTCTGAAATCATGGCTTATAAATTAAACTTGTCTACGCAACTAGGCCATTTGTGCTATTATATACTTATAATCTGGGATTATGATAAAGATCCTGAATAATTATATATTTATCAAATTAACTAACATGTGTATTAAAAACATGGTTAATAAATCGCTAAAACGATAAAACTGTATAAGCTTCCGTATAAACCTTGCCCTATTTTTCTTTTTGCTCAGCAATTAAAGCTACATGGCTAGGTCAGAGGAAGAGAACAGTCATCCTTTGGAAAACCGCGATGATGAGAGGATTAATATAACCAAAGGAGAGCTTCGTTCACTGATTGATACAGCTGTATCTAAAGCTGTGGAGGAACAGTTTAAGGAGTATAGCGAGACACATAGTAAAGCCTCACCGGTACCCCACTCTAAATCCATCCCTAAAACTCATTCAGAGCCTCATAGCAAGCCGCCCTCTAAGAAAGAGGAACCAAAGAAGGATGATGATCGACATTCTTCTAATGAACACAATGTTCCATCCAAGAGGATAGTGTTCGATAATGAACCACGTACCAAGTCCTGTACCTATAAGTACTTTGTGTCCTGCAAACCCCGGGATTTCACTGGGAAAAGGGGGCAATTGATTGTATGACCTGGTTGGATGAAATGGACACAGTAGTCGATATCAGCGGTTGTGCTGAAAGGGATGCAGTGATGTATGTATCCCAATCATTCAAGGGAGAGGCACTAGCATGGTGGAAGTCTCTCATTCAAGCTACGGGGAAGATCCCTTTGTACAACATGGCTTGGGATCAGTTCGTTGCTCTTATCAAAGAAAATTACTGTCCTCAACATGAAGTTGAGAAAATTGAGACGGAATTCTTGACATTAGTCATGGAGAACTTAGATTGTCAAGCATACCTTACAAGTTTCAACACCAAGTCTCGATTGGTTCCTTATTTGATCACACCGGAACCAAAGCGAATAGCTCGCTTTATTGGGGGTCTAGCCCCAGAAATAAAGGCAAGTGTGAAAGCATCGAGACCTACTACATTCAGGTCTGCGGCAGATCTGTCGCTATCTCTCACACTCGATGTGGTTAGAAACATGGCTGCCAAGGCCTCTGAAGATGGGAAGCGTAAAAGGGAGGAGGATAACTCCCAGAATCCTAAGAATAGCAAATCTGAGTTCAACAATAACCAACAGGATTCCAACAAGAAGCCCACATGCAAAACCTGCAAAAGAAGACACTGGGGACAGTGTCGATCAAACCAAAAGGTAAAGCAATGTGGCAACTGCAAAAGAACTGGCCATCAGTCCCACGAATGTAGGGACATAAAGAATGCAAGTTGTTTCATATGTGGTGAAAAGGGCCACATCAGTACTAATGGCCTGGAGGCTGCCAAGGAAGGAGCAGCTAAGACTGGGATGGATAAGAAAGGAAACGCCTAAACTACCAGTTGAATGCCAGAGACAGTGCATATCAATAATGAGGTACGTCCTTACCTTTTAGCTTCAATTGTATCTGCTAAGTATTTCACGTTAATGCAAGAGATAATAAACATTTAGTAAACCATAAGCTTAGAAAACTTTTGATTACATTCATAAGAACTCCAGATATTAAATGTAAGGTATAACTTACCAATAGAATCTATAATGACCATCTCTCCCATCCTCGAAGATAATCCTTTCATAAGAATCTGGAGTACTCTTCCCCAAAAAGAGTACGACAATATATTATTTTATTTTATTTTTCTCATTGTTTTCTATCGCCTGCGAATGCCAAACTATGTTTGATAAAAGTGCCATATGAGGATTGGCGTATCTTAGTGTGTCCCATAGATTGCTTCCATGCCTGATCAGTATGGAGGTTTAATGCATGGAACCCCTGAGATATCCCAATGATCATATTGTACTAAAGTCGAATAGTAGTATTCAAAGGAAATATCCAGAATGGAATTGTCCAAGTAAAGGTTCCCGATTAAGGAATTCGTGGACTAGTAACATAAAAGGTGTCACTTATTTGACACTAGCAATGATGTGTGAACTGGAGCCTGAGATATGGAAATCTCTGTAACCTCCTTGTACCTTAATTATCTTCTCCTAAGATTCCCTGTTTACCCCTGAGAGGCAGGTGGAGTTAAGGTTTATATCCCATTTAAGGCTGTATTATTATGAAATCACCAAGGCAGCTAGTACCATTATTGGAAGAATCGAAAACCCTGGTTAAGTAAGTTTTAAGATATGGATTCATATAGCCTAACTCAATATCCTGAGAATTCGGTGTAGTTAGTTATGAAAGACGGTTCATTTTGCTTATGCATTGATTACCGCAACCCTAATTAGGCAACAATTAAGAATTTTCATCAGCTGCCCAGGATCATCGATTTGTTCGACTAACTGTAAGGATTAGCTATTCCTTAAGATTAATTTTGAGCAATGGTTGGAATAACCATCTTACCTTAAGATAAGCTTTTCTATAATAGTTGATATATAAGTATCAAGGCTACTCCTTTGGAGACATTGTATAGAGGGAATGTTAAACAATCTATTGTTAGGACAATAGATTGGTAAGTCCAATTATCAGAATCTGAAAGTTGCATTGGAGACAACGAATAAGATCATACAAACCCATAATTATCAGTAAGTGCCAGTATTCGGCAGAAAAATCAAGGATGGATGAAAGTAACAACCCTCCTAAATTCTTGTTAAGGAATAAGGATCAACGAAAAGTATCACCCGGGAAGGGTGTACCAAATTTGTTAAATTATCAGGCTAGTTAAGCCCTGAATATATGAAATCGTTCGAAGGGAAATCGAATGTATCAAGATTAAGTAGCTTATAAGCTAAAACCTATTTAAGGAGCTTGTCGGAGCTCGCAATACATTGCACATTAGTGACTGAAGGATGTGTTTCGCCAATAAGTCAAGAAGCACTATCACATAACGATATACAGATTTATGATTTGATGAGCAACCTGTGACGATTAAGGATCGACATAATTAGAAGCTCCAAAAAGATACATGTACCTACTATAAAGGTCAATGGGAGTGCCTTAGAGACTCAAAGGTACCGGGGAAGATTAAGCCCAATATAAGGCAGAAAATACTTCCTTTACTTTAACAAATCTCGAGGTCGAGATTTCTTTTAAGGGGGTGAGGATGTAACACCTCGAAAATTCACGTCCTATAATGTATTGACACGTGTCATATGCTTGAACGTGTGAAAGAATGTTCGGAAAGGACTGAAGTTGACAATCATGAAAAGTATAATAAAAATACGAGTTCTGAATGTCAACGGTGAATAAATATATTGTACATTAACCCTACATGATGTATATAGCATCAAACGAATAAATCATGGATCATGCGAAGCTAAAAGTGAGAGATTACAAACTACAGGGGTTAAATGTGTCAACATGTTTAAGTTATACCTCTGAGTGACCTTTTGACAAACCCGAAGCTTTGTAACGGTTAGTTATGCTCACTAGAATGCATGATGTAAATTTCATAAAGTTTCGTAATCGTATGAGAAAGTTATGATCAAATTCGTATACAAGGGGTTAAAGCGTTAATGTTGAAAGTTAGGACTTTTCGGGTAATAACCGAGTGATCAAGGACTAAATAAAGTGGGTATAAGCCATGAAGCCCTTGTAGATAAATATGAAGGGGGTCAAATTGCAAGAAATAAGTTGGTTGCCCTTCGAATGCTTGAAAGGCCAACATGTTACCTTCTGCCACAGGCTTACGGACCGTAAGCCACAACCCTTACGGTCCGTAAGGGAGTGCCAGCGACAGGAAAACGGGATGCAGCCTGTTTTAAGCTTGTAACCGACCTTTAACCAAATTTCCTCATCTTGGACGACCCCTAGGCACCCCCTAAACACTTAGGGACACATGTAGATGATTTGTGGGCACTTGTAGACTTGTGTGTCAACAATTTGTGGATCAAAATCCACTATAAAAGGCCCTCATGTGCAACAACTTTGATCACACCTTCATCTGCAATTGTGGAGCATTTCTGGAGCTTAGGAGCAGATCCAAGACATCCCTACTCGTGCATAGGACCCTTGTAAGTACCCTTGATCTTCCCCGATTAAGTTTTAGCTTAGTTTTAGCTTAAAAGTCAAACCGTCGTAATTAACGGTTGACTTTAAGATTAATCACTAATGGTCCAGTGATTTGTCGAACTGAAAGTAGTTATAAGTTGGTAATTATGTGGGTAATAAACCCTCAAAATGGTTCCCCCTGATTCCCACTCTAACTAGATCGTTTGTCGGGTCAAACTTAATCCGAAAAAGTCAACAGAAGCATAAAACGCATAATTAGCAATCTAGAAGGCGTGCAACCTGTTTGATCATTATTATAACTTGATAATTAGTGTAAGAACATGTCTAAACATGTTCGACCCGACAATTTCCTGTTTTGACCCGGTTCGGAACCGAAAGTCGCATAGTTTGACTTTCACTTTGACTTTCAGTTCTGACCCGTTTAGGCATGTTTTAGAAATGCCTTAGAGCTTCATTTGGACCAGGTTACATGCTAGTATAACCCTCTGTGGTTGGTTCATTGATTGACCCCTTCGTTTACGCGTTTCCGTTAATTGCTCATATGTTGACCATTATGCCCTTTTCACCTTAAAACGTGATATTTGAAAATGTAAAAGAGTAGAAACTTTAATTACTGATATATAAACTTGTATGAAAAGTTTGACATCAGTTTGAGGTGTAGATTAAGAGTTATGCTCGTTAGCGTAAAATGAAAGCTTTATGTTAATTAAACGGCGTAACTAGCGTATAGCCTAGTTAAGCCTACTTTTTGATATCAAACTTATTACCCACTGATGTAATATATTATTTTGGGATTTTTAAATATTTTTAATTAATTTTAGGCTGAGCATAACTTATAGTCGTAGGCTTAATCCGGTAATTGTCGGTTTTGCCCTTACGGGCTATAAAATGAGTTTTACATATCTAAACGACTCCAAACCTTTTGCTACTGATTAGATATGATAAATAAATTATTTTAAACCTTCTGGAATAATAAAAATATCAGCTTTATGTATATAACCCGGAAACGGCTCCTAATCGCCTTTCTAAGCGTTTTTAACGCATAGTATGTTCTAGAACTATTTTAGACATACAAGTGTTGATACCTACTGATATTTTAGGTAAATTATAATGTTTTAACAGTAAGCAAAAGTTGTTTAACTCAGACTTCAGTTTTGAGCTTTACGGCTTATGTGAAATTACCAAAATGCCCCTACGGTGCATAGTTTGGTTATAATTGATAAATTTCACATATATACTTTACCCTACTGTTATAACTTATTAAATTGAGTATTTTTACTGATTACATCAGACCTGTAACTCAGATTAATACTTAAACTCTTTTATAACCTAGTAAATGACCAAACCACCCTTACGAGACCAGTTTGTGTTTATATACGTTTCGGGCATAATGAAAGACGTCTTACTGATGTCACAACATATTTGAGGCATAATTAACTTAGGAAACCTGTATATGGCTCTCATGAATACCCGTCACGCTTATTACGCGTACGGTTCGGTTTATGTAACAAGTTTACATAAATTAGCCGAAACGGGTCAAACCTTATCGGTTTTATCTCAAAATCCAGAATGTGTTTAAGTTACCCATATTAAACAAGCATACAAGCTTGTCGGGTCAAAAACCACATTCTATTCCGGTCTTCGCTTAATCATGCGTTTGAACCGTATATTTCCTTAAGACTAACCGGTCTAAGCTTAGGCTTAATTAAAGACCCGTTAGCATTCTAATTGGTTATTTATACCATCATTCCAGACTAGAGCTTTCCGGTAAATTGTACCTACGCTTACTTAAGTGAATACGGCCGAGTTATTATAATTCTTGCTATTTAAGACAGGAGCTAGCTCAGGTAAATACTCTTAACTTATTTTCCCTATTACGGGCTTGGGATACGGTAATATAAATACCGCATGGTCAGGTATGGGATTCGAAGACCAATGAGTCGGGAAATCCAAATAACCTGTTTTAATTCGTATTGTTTGACTCATTAAATTGCAATGGCCACGACCTAAGCACGGGGTGTAGGTATACACCTGACAGATGCCATATGTTTATACCCAATATGGAATTGCCAATAGGGGAATAGTGGTGTGTCGGTTAATCATGAACCGGCATAGATCCGGGCCCCGCATGTAGAGAAAGTTATGTAAAACTAATAACATGAAATATAATTTGTCCCAAGTATAAAAGATTAATTTTGCCTTGTGCATTTTAATCACTGTGTCTACATATTTTGTGCCGAAGTGCATTCAAACCAATTTACAAACTCTTTTCAAATGAGTCGGTTGAGTGTATTTACCAGTGAAAACTGGCGTATTTTCAAAAGTCTAAGTGACAGGTACAAGTACGTAAATAGGCTGGAAGCTGCTCAGGACGTTAATAAGGAACCTTGCAAGTTCTAGGCGTCTAAGTCTGTTGAACAATATTTATACTTTAAGATCCGCCTGTGGATCCTTTACTTTCCGTTGTAATACTGGATATTACTTTATATTCGGATTGTAATATATTTATCTTTTGCTTCCGCTGTGCATTTATATATTGTGTTGTTTGACTATGATGATATCAACTACGTCACGATACTCCCCACCGGGCCCACCAGTGACACTTGGAAAGTCGGGGTGTGACAAAATCCTTGCAACGGAAGAAGTTAAGCAGAACTTTTGGCCTCCTAGGCCTCTCCCCAAGAGCAGAAAAAACGAAAATTCCACACAATACTGTGAATTTCATGAAGAAAAGGGACACCATACAAATGACTGCTTCCAGCTTAAAAAGAGAATTGAAGAAGCCGTTAAGTCTGGGGAACTTGCTCACTTGGTAAAGGGAGTAAGGGACAAAATGGCTGAAGGAAAGGGCAAGGAAGTAAATATGGTAGATTTTGATGGAAGGGTTCCACACAAAAGACAACGGTTGGAAGCTTCAGTGTGTTTGCTTCCCCCCGACTGAGAAGGACCCTCTTTCAAGCCCTCTTGTGGTTGAGGCTACTGTGGGAACATTGCAAACAAGTAAAGCTTACATAGACACTGGTGCTGCCACCGAAATCATGTATGAGAAGTTCTTCAACCGTCTAAGCAATGAAGAACGTTCAAGGCTACAACCCTCCGGAACCTCCATAAAAGGTATTGCCGATATACCCCTCAAGCCTTTAGGACAACCGACACTTGATGTTCGTTTCAGCGAAGGTCAGAAAGAGAGAGTCTAGCCACTCACCTTCGTGGTTATCAATATACCTTCAAACTATGATGTGATCATCGGAAGGCCGGGACAATGTGCATTCTTTATGGCTGTGTCTGTTGGCCATGGCACTGTCAAATTTCTCACCGAGAAAGGAATAGTAACCCTTCAACCCTCTCAGGAGGCCTACATAATTGAAGGTGAAAGCTCCAAAAGTGAGGAAGACAAGCAAAGGCTAATCATAAATCCCAAGTACCCAGAGCAGAAGATAAGGGTCAATCCAAGCCTTTCACAAGAGACCCTCTCATATCTTGAAAAGTTGTTAGCACATTACAGTGATGTCTTTGCTTGGTGCCCGGAAGATATGACAGGCATCCCTCAAAGCATTGCTGAGCATGAGTTGAAAATACCACCCAATGTTAAGCCTGTCGTCCAGAAGAAACGAAGTCTAGCACCCGAAAGAAGCTTGGCTGCATGCCAGGAGGTTGAAAAGCTTGTGTCAGCCGGCATTCTCCGAGAAGTTAAGTATCAATCCTGGGTTGCAAACCCGATGATGGTCCAAAAACCGGATAATTCTTGGAGAATGTGCATAGATTTCAAGGATCTTAACAAGGCTTGTCCTAAAGATTGTTACCCGTTACCAGAAATTGATCTCAAGGTTGATTCCCTCACTGGTTATCCGTTCAAATGCTTTCTGGATGCCTACAAAGGTTATCATCAAATCCTTATGAAGGAAGAGGACGAAGAAAAAACTGCCTTTCACACCGACAAAGGGATCTTTTGTTACCAAAAGATGCCTTTTGGCCTCAAAAACGCTGGAGCAACCTACCAACGCCTAGTTGACAAGGCCTTTTCAAGTCAAATTGGTAGAAACATGGAGGCATATGTCGATGACATGGTGATTAAAAGCAAAACGGAATATCAGATGCTCGATGACATCCAGGAGACCTTCAAGAACCTAAGGAAGGTCAACATGAAACTCAACCCCGAGAAGTGCTCCTTTGGGTTCGAGGAATGTAAATTCCTTCGGTATATTGTGGGAAAACAAAGCATTAAAGCCAATCCAAACAAGGTGAAAGCCGTTCTAGAAACCAAACCACAGAGAAGCAAGAAGGAGGTTGAAAGCTTAAACGGGAAGCTTGCAGCCTTGAAGCGTTTCACCCCCAAGTTGGCTGAAAGGTCTTTACCTTTTTTCAAAACGCTCAAAGGTTGCTCCGAGAAGAAAGAATTCAAATGGACTGAGGAGGCCGAAGAAGCCTTCAACCAGATGAAGCAACACCTAGCTTCCCTACCTGACATTGCAGCCCCGGAAACGGGAGAATTGATCTCGGTATACCTTTCAGTTGCTGAAGAGGCCATAAGCGCGGTCCTCACCATTGAACGAGACAAGGTTCAGGTACCCGTTTACTTCTTCAGCAAAACTCTAAAATTGGCTGAAATCAAATATCCTCCTCTAGAAAAACTTGCTCTAGCCCTAGTCCAAACAGCTAGAAGGATTCGAAGGTATTTCCAAGCACACCCTATACAAGTGGTCACCGACCAACCTATTAGGAATGTGCTTGAAAAACCAGAAAACTCGGGACGACTAGCCAAATGGGCAGTGGAACTATGTGAGCATAATATCACCTACGTCCCAAGAAAAGCCATCAAGGCCCAAGTCTTGGCTGATTTCATTGTAGAAGTCCCACAACAAACAGTCACTGAAGTGAATACAACTGCCGCTGAACCCTCAGACCTTGAAGCCTGGAAGCTTTTTACCGATGGGGCTTCAAGCGTTGAAGGGTCAGGGGTTGGGCTCATTTTGATTAACCCAGAAGGATTGGAATTCACGTATGCTCTCCGTTTTGATTTTCAGACCACCAACAACGAGGCTGAATACGAGGCATTGATTGCCTGCTTAAGACTGGCTAAAGTGAATGATAGCTACGTTGCAAAAGAGCCCAACATGAAAAGATACAAAGAAAAATCCAAAGAGCTGATGAATACCTTCCAAACATGCAACATCAAGCAAATTCCTAGGTCCCAAAACAAGAAAGCGTATGCCTTGAGTAAGCTTGCATCTCTCACTTTTGCCCACCTTACCAAGAAGGTATTGGTAGAGGTGTTAAAGGCTCCATCAATCGATGAGATGGAAGTTCAAGATGTAGTCACCGAGGAAGATCCAAATTGGATGACTCCAATCAAGAAATTCCTTAAAAACGGTGAATTGCCTAGTGATCAAATAGAAGCTGAAAGGGTTAAGATCAAGGCAAGGCGGTATATCTTACAAGGTGAAACCCTTTACAAAAAGGGTTATCTTGCACCCTTGCTAAGATGTGTTGGTCCTGAGCAAAGTCAGTGTCACGGCCCCCGTCCCGGTTTTACCTGGTCCAGGAGCCGCGGGAAAGAAACCCGTGGTATTTATTATTTGAGTTGACAGCGAAAGTTTTAGCAGGATCTTTTTCAAACTTTAAAATGCCTGATTATTTTATTCCATAATTTGGGACAAACCCCGTAATTTACAATAGAGGAATTTTACTAGAAAATTCCCTGTTTTACAAAACATGTTTATTTATTTATTTGAGCCACTATTCCAAGCTTGTTAGTGCTCCGTAGCACTTTTTCCTTGATTCATAGTAGGTCACCTGAAACATGTTTTGAAAAATATTTTATCAGCGGGGAAATACTGGCGAGTCATTCAGGTTATATAAAACGACACCTTAGTTATGAATTACAGCATAAGAGCGATTACAATGGCTTCTATCTTATTTTTATCTGGCGCCGTGTCACCTCCTGGTGACGGTGGTCATACCACTATTGGGTCCTTTCACCCAAGTAGTGATGATTATCACTGTTAGGATTTATTAGCCTAACCGTGAGAAATTTGTAATGTGCACAATACCCCACTAGCCAGTGATTAAGATAACCACGACTTAATCCCTGTAATTATAACTTTTGAAAATAACTTGGAGTATTGTAAAATATTATTGATAAAAAGAGAATGACTCACATTGTAGATTTAAACGGGCAGAGTTTAGCCTACTGATTAGCCTTGTAACCTAATTTAAATAACAATGCACACGAACTAGGTCAGTAACTAATACAGCATTTACGATAACTCACGAGATTAAAATCCTCACAACGAATGACAAAGTGCAATACTTAAACATCCATCGAATTTACGACGAATGACAAAGTATATCCCTAATGTGGGCAGCACTTAAACATCCATCGGATAGTTTCAATCGATCGGACATTGAATCGTAGCAGCGATCGAGTTAATACCCTGTATCGTAGCAACGCCTTTATATCTTAAATTTCGAATTTGAGCAGTAAAACTTCGTTTTTGAGAAAAGTTTTCGACACAGATGAACATGCCATGCACCAAGCAATTTATAGCTGAAAAATGGGGTTTACGCGGCCCGCGTAAGCCCCCTCTTGATCTTACACGGCCCGCGAGGGCCAGCTAGTCGTAGACTAGGGCTACGGTGTCATCGGTAGACTTGCCACGTGTGCGACACATGGCCCTGAACGCTTATCCGGTCAAACATAAGTTGACGTAGCCCGCGTAAACTCCTCTTATGGTTTACGCGGCCCGTGTGAAACCCATTTTTCTTGATTTTCTTGATTTTTCATGCAAGTTAGGGTTTCAGGGGTCCGGGTTTTCACTTACGGGTCGTTTTGGGGCATTTTTGCAGTCCTTACAGTCAGTATTTGATCAAATAAATTCACGAAGGTATACGCGGAGCTCATTTTGGAGCTAGATCGGTGGTGGCCAAACTTATGAACCTTGCGTATTTTTGGCCCTCAATGCACCGGGATACCACTGAGCAATTAAGGAAATGTGATGCCTGCCAAATTCATGCACCAATCCCAAAAAGTCCCAAACATGATCTGGTCCCAATAACCTCAGCATGGCCATTCTATAAATGGGGGTTGGACATTGTCGGTCCATTTCCCCCAAGCAAAGGTGGAGTAAAATTCTTGTTGGTGGCCGTAGATTATTTCACCAAGTGGCCCGAGGTTAAACCACTTGGAAAGATCACGGGAAAACAGGTCATTGACTTTGTTTGGGAAAACATTATTTGCCATTATGGATTGCCGGAAGTACTTGTCTTTGACAATGGGAAGCAATTTGCTGAGAAGCCTTTCAGCGTTTGGTGCAAAGAATACAGAATCGATCAGATTTTCAGCTCAGTGGCTTACCCTCAATCAAATGGTCAAGTTGAAAGGACAAATCGAAGCATAGTGGAAGGTATCAAAACAAGATTGGGAAGATACGAAAGCAACTGGCTTGAAGAATTGCCGAGTGTTCTGTGGGCCATAAGAACAACCGAAAAAACAAGCCACAAAATAACACCCTATAGCTTGGTATTTGGATCCGAAGCCGTGATCCCAGCCGAAGTAGGAGTTGTAACACAACGAATTGTCAACATGGATCCCGAAACAAACCAAAAAGAGACCATGTTGAACTTACAACTCCTAGAAGAAGCACGAGACCAAGCCGCAATTCAAGAAGCCAAGTACAAGCAACGGATGGAAGCCTACTATAACAAGAGAGTCAAGAATGAACGTTTCAAGCCAGGAGACCTGGTGCTTAGAAACAATGAAGCTAGCAAGAAAGAAAACCAAGGAAAGCTTGGTACAAAATGGGAAGGCCCATATACCATCCTTGAAGTACATAAGGGTGAATCTTACAAGCTAGCAGACTCAGAAGGTAAAAGGCTTCCAAGACATTGGAATGGTAAAACCCTGAAAAGGTTCCATGTTTAATCAGGAAGGATTGGTTTGTCTTTCACAAGTTGTATTTCAAGAGTAGCACTATGAATACCTTTTGTAAAAACAAATATCTCTTGAATGAATGAAGTTGTTTTATCAAATTTGTCTTTCTATCCTAAAATCAGGTTGAGAACCTAGCAAGAAACTCCATGGCAAGGGCCATGTAAGGGGATGAGCTCCCAGGCCACATCGCTCAATAGGTTCAAGGGTTGAATGACCTATATAAGGGGTGAGTTCCTAAATCAATACAACTCCATGAGACTTATTATTGAAAGCAAAGTTGTCTCATAGACGGGTTTGAACAGCCTACACCAAATGTTCCTTAAGCCTTAGAAAAATAATCAACAAACAGGCTTACGAAATCAAGTGAAAATAAATAGGATAGTTTCTATGTATTCTTGTTAAAAATACCAAGGCTAAGTGACTGCAGCACTAAACCCTTTAAGGTATAAAAAACATAAAGGCAACACAACCTTGACAAAGACAAAGTCACAAGAAACAAAAATAACCTAAGGAACAATGCAACAACTTGAACAAAAAGTTATAAAAAATTCAAAGATACAAATCAAGCCAAGTCACAAAACTAAGAAGCTTTCAAGGCTCCAAGCTACATACGTGACAACTCAAAGCCTTAAAAGCTCCAACCTACTTACGGGATAGCCCAAAAGCTTGAAGGTTTAAAACCAAACAAGCTGCTTCAGCAAAATAGACACAAGTATAAACAACACAACACAAGCAAATAGTTAAACATAGTAAAATAGCAAAGAAAGCCTCAACAGACTTTCAAACATCCAAACATAAGTTAAGACAAGTCCTAGTGACTTGTGAGTTTAGAAATTGTTCAAACGGCCATACATGCCCCACCACAACCACAACCACATAACAAGAACCTTAAGGGTCCTTGGGAAACCTAATATTGTTTAGTTAACAAACACCACAGATTGTTTTCAAAGAGTGCTAAGAAAGCTACGAATATCCATTAAGCATCAGCAGGAGGTTAGGAAACCCCGGAACCTTCACCTTTAACTTTCTTTGCTTTCTTTGACTTCTTAGTCTTCACACCACCATCACCACCTACTGCTGAAGCCTCCAAGCTAACATCCTTTGAAGCATCTGGTCCCCCTGAAAGGGTATCATCACTATCTCCCGAATAAGATCTCTTTCTTGAAAGAGAGCCTAGGATTTCAGCACAGACTTTTTCATTAAGGCCCTCCGGTTTCAGCTCCTGCAAGACAGTAAGAGGCTTACCAAAACAAGTAGAAACTTGACTGACATATGGGTACGTCAGCCTCTCCATCTGTTCAACAGAACCCTTGAAGATCTCAGAAGCTTCAGGGCGAAATAAAGGAGACTTTTCCAAAGGATGGACAGATTCATGAAGCTTGTAACCAGCAATCAGACCTTGATGTTTCCCCAAGTTGAGCAATTTCGAGTAGACTTCACCAAGAGCGGAATTAAACTCCTTGGAGTGAAGAAGGTAAGTCACAACTTGTTGGAAACCTTGCTCAAATAACCATTGATTATCACTGTTGGTTTGAGCAACCAAAGCCTTTAGGCCTTCCTTCTCCTCATTAAAAGCCTTCTGTTGAACAGACAAAGCTTCCCTATCAGCTTTAAGCTTTAACCGATCAGCCTCGAAGGTTTTCCTAAAATCACCCATTTCAATCTCATACCTCCTAGCCAGTTCACCAACCTTTTTGGCCCAAGCCTCTTCTTTCTCAGCAAACC